>CM035840.1:343983086-345183086 GCA_020510985.1 Pholidichthys leucotaenia
CCCCTAGCAAGCTAGCCAAGGCTGACCTTTTTGACTTGAGAGCCTCTAAGTGCCCCTGTTTTCCTGTAGAACTGAGCAACTCCTCTAGTTCTACCACCTCAGTCTCCAGAACTTTCAAGGATTGGGTCAAGCTACGAGTGACATTTTGAGTGTACTGTTGGCAGAGTTGTTTTATCTGGGCCTTACCAAAATCCCACCACAATTGGAGAGAACTAAAAGAGGGTTTTTGTTCCCTGTGTGACTTCCAAACATCATGAAAAACCTCTTTAAAAAACACATCATTTAAAAGTGTATTGTTAAAATGCCAAAAAGCACTCTTACACTTTACATTTTCAATAAACACAGAACAAAACAGCAGGCAGTGATCAGTGAAACCAACAGGACAGATACAACTATTTTTAAAAACACTCATTTGATGTTTAAAACCATAAAAACGGTCTAACCTAGCCATAGATAAAAGGTTATCTTTGACATGGCTCCAGGTGTACTGCCTCTGGTCCCCATGATGTGATCTCCACACATCGGCCATTTCATGTGTTTTCACCAGTTCTCTCAGCCTATTGGCAGAAGCAGGGTGAGGCTCCTGATGGTTCCTGTCTAGTCTGTAGTTTAATGTACAGTTAAAATCACCCCCCAGAAATAAAAAACTATTTGGATCACAGGACTTAACCGTATCCGAAAGCACGTCAAAGACCCTGATCCTCTCTGCTCTCTGTGTTGGCACATACACGTTTATAAAAACGAAGTTCACGTTTTCAAACTGTACCTTTAATAAGAGGAAATGACCTCTCACCACCTCTTCTACCTCATAAGAGACAGGCACACAACCCCTAGAGAAAAGTACAGCCACCCCCCCACTGCTACTGGATTTGTGGCTAAAAAAAATGCAGCCATCCCACTCTTTTCTCCAATGGCTCTCAATGTCCACAGTGCTGTGAGTCTCCTGGACCATCAGCACGTCAAGTTTCTTTAAATTAAAAAGCTTGTATAAAGAGGCCCTTTTTACATCATCCCTGGCCCCATTAATATTGAGAGTGCCAATTCTAAGGTGGGGCATTAAAAAGGATAAAAATAGGGTACAGTAAAAAAACACACACATAGCATAAAAGGGAAGAAACAAACTAAGAGTCAACATGACTGTTAGTAATTTGCAATTTCAGTTTAGCAACCAGTTTCTTTAAACGATAAATTTCCTGATCACTGAAAGTCTCATTCCCATCATTCAGTTTCATAAATTTGCGAGCTGATGCCACGAATAACTCCAGATCTGGAAAGTAATTTTCCACTTTCACAGCTCTGCTCCCCTTAGTCACCTGGAGAAATTGCCTAATTTTAGTAAAACAATAGGAGCTTTGCTCCTCCTGCGTCTGCGTCTGCATCAGTTCAGACTCATCTCCACTTTCGTCAGAAGCGCTCTCATTCAGTAAATCTAAATTCCCAACCCTACTAGATTTAGCAGAGCTCTGCAAGTTTTCCGCACTTTTCCTTTTTTGTGCAGCTTTAAAAGGATCCTCTTCAACAAAACTACATTCCTGCATTTCTTCATGAAATGCAACGTTTGTCATGCAGTGTTTGCTCTGTGTGTCCGCTACAGCCTCAAACCGCTCCTCCCCCGCCTGCAAAGTCTGTTCATTCACGTTCCTTCGTTTAACCGCACTTTTACTTACACCCTCCACCTGTTTACCCCGGGCGACAGGCTCGTCACAATGATCAGAGCTGCCGCCAGACAGAAATTCCCCACCATCACTGTTTGGGGGGGCAACTACCGCGCCCGCCGCGGCCACCCCAGCAGAGGCGGCCGCGGCCGCCCCAGCACAAGCTGACGCGGACGCGGATGCGGACGCGGACGCCCCCGCAGAAGTAGAAGCGGACGCGGCCGCAGTCGCGGACGCGACCGCCCCGGCAGAAGCGGGCGCCGCAGCGGCATCCGCCGCACCACATGTAGCGCTACCCTCCGGACCACCAGAAACAGCGGCGTCACCTTTCTTACCGCCAGTGCTCTTTGTGTTCGCCTTTTCAGGACATGACCTAATAAGATGGCCTTCTGCACCACACGCAAAACACTTCATGGTTTCAGAAGTTGCAAACACCAAGTAGCTAAAGCCGTCAATCCTGAAATTAAAAGACGCGTTCAGTTCAGCAGAGCTGTCTTTCAACACCATGAAACACTGCCTCCTATGACATACAACATGCTTCAGCAGGGGTGATTTACTACCCAGAGAGACCATTCTGATAGGGGACACAACCTGGCCAAAACGGGACAACTCTCTAATCAGCTGATCATTTTTAACGAAAGGAGGAGCGTTTGAGATGGTGATCCTCCTAGACGGATTTGCCAGCGGTAAAACGGGAGTAAAAGTGTCACCTAGGACCACTCCCTGTGCCACCACCTGATCAGCTTTTTCAGTCGAATCCAGAAAGATCACAATTGCGCTGTTCATCCTCGATGCTGATTTTATGCTGCCATGCCCAACCACCTGTCCTACAGCGAGGCTGGCCTCCTCCACAGAACAGGGAACTGTCGGGAGGATTCTCACACCATGACGCCGGGTTAAGCGCTCAAACTCCACACCACCATCAATCACCGGCATGATGCCGGCCGGGAAAAACCGGCAGCAGAAGCTACCGTTCCCCAACACACTCACTCCAACACTCACACCCCAGCACACACACACTCAACCCACTATATTAAACACACACACCTCAAACACACAAGATAGAGAAAAAGTTAGAAAATACAAAGATTAAAGTACTCACTCGACACCACTCCACACCCCTGCTCCCACAAACGCCCACGCATGCGCACGAGAGAGAGAGAGAGAGAGAGAGAGAGAGATTTTGATTTTTAAAAGATCTTTAATAAACACACTTGTCCATCAGTCAATACAATTTCTATATCATGCTATGTTACACAGAAAATTAATCCCCCAAAAAACGCCCAAAAAAAAGCTGTCCATCATGAACTGAACAGAGGACATTCTCCAGGGACCAGAGGGTCCTGAAACCTTCCACATCCCCATTCCCCATAACAAACTGAAAGTCCAGCCTGATTCTGGCTTTAAGTAGCCTCACAAATAAAATTTTGACATCAACATTACTCTCAACATTTTCAAGTTTTCTTCTCCGGCTTACATAGATAGCCAACTTTGCCTGTCCTAAAACAAAGTTCAGTAGTTGACACTTCTGCTTAAAACGACGATTGTACATAAAACCACAAATGAAAACCTGCTTAGAGAAAACTTCCTTAAAAATATGAAAAAGTTTTGTGAGAAGTTCAAAGAGGCCACTCAGGCGCTGACATTCAATAAAACAATGAAAAACAGTCTCCCTAGAGGAACAAAAAACACACTGATCACTGACACTGCTGTTAATCACAGAAACAAAAGCATTGACAGCTATAATACCATGCAGGACCCTCCACTGTAAGTCTCCATGTCTCTTAGGGAGAGGGGCTTTGTAAAGAGCCCTCCAGGCAGGCCGATGCCCTTTTCCTAGTTTAAAATAGGCTCTCCAAGGAGTGTCCACAGAGGTGTTCAACCGGTCCTTGTTGAGTGCCATCACCACCAGTCTGTAGAGTGCCTTACCACTGGCTCCTCCAAAGTCCACACCAGTGGGAGCACAGAATGCCAGTAAGGAGCAAGGAGCGACGTCAAAGTCCATATAGAGCGTGAGAGAGGGAAAGGGGTCAGTGCTTTCTGGCTGCAGCGTGCCATTGCTAAAGTCCAAGAGTAGGGAGTGCTCAAGTCCATGAAGCTCCTGTTTCCAGTGTGCAAGAAGACCATCGATGAAACGAATCGACCTGACACCAAGATGAGCTGCTAAAGCTGAGGCGTTGTTGAGGCCAGGACCAGCCAGTTCCACCACTTGCTTCAGAGTGAGAATGTTCCTGGAACACAGCCTATCAAGGAAGGTCCTTCCAACTCCCGGCAGGACACCAAGGCGACCACCAAAAACCAGCGGCTCCCTCAACAACGGGCTGCACGGTGGCGCAGTGGTTTAGCACTGTGGCAGCACAGTTTTACCCTCGGCCGGGGGACCGCGGGGATCATGAGATCGTGGGTTCGATCCCAGCCCCCGACCAACAGTGAGCTGTGTGGAGTTTGCATGTTCTCCCCGTGTTGCGCGGGATTTCTCCGGTTTCCTCCCGCACACCAAAAACATGTAGGTTTAGGGCGCTCGCGCACGCAGCGACCAGCAGCCGGTGGCTTGTCACCAGACTGCAAACCAAGTCTACCTACGGGTACAAATAAGTAACAAAAAAAAAAAAAAAAAAAAAAAAAAAAAAACAACCAGTAGAGGGAATCGCATGGCCCTCTTTGTTTTTTAAAAAGAGTCCACACTGAAAAGAGACTGCGGTAAAAACTGGGTAAAGACAGTGCATTAGAGTTCTTAAAATCCATTAAAAACACAGGGAGGTCTAGCCCAAGCCCAAGGACTCTCTGTAAAATAACACAGGCCAAAGGCCTCCATACCAGGTCCTGGGGGCCCGTCAGCAGTCTCTGTATGAAAGTCAGTCTAAAAGCAGCACCTCTACTAGCTAAATGAATCACTCCTTGCCCCCCCTCCTCTTTGGGAAGAAATAACAGGGCTTGAGGAACCCAGTGGAGTCCACCCCCCCCAAAAAAGTCCACCAAAACAGACTGAATTTTGGACAACAAACCAGCAGGGGGGTCCATGCACATGAGGCGGTGCCACAGGGATGAGGAAACAAGATTATTTAAAATGAGCACTCTTCCTCTAAAAGATATTCTTGGCATTAGCCACTTCCACTTGTTTAGTCTCCCGTTAATCTTCTCTATGACCCCATCCCAATTTTTTTGCTCAAACTGCTGATTTCCAATAAAGACGCCAAGATACTTAAAACCTCCTTTTTTCCAAATCAACCCACCCGGCAGCGTAAGCTGATTTTCTAGTTTCTCCCCCACCATCAGAGCCTCGCTTTTTCCCCAGTTTATCTTTGCAGAGGAAAGTTGGCCAAAAAGATTGACACTCCTAACCAGAACGTCAATGTCACTCTGCTTGTTTAGCAGAATGACTACATCATCTGCATAGGCCGACAGCTTGAACGTGGTGTCACAGCCAGGAAAAGTAACTCCTGATAAATCCCTTCTCAGGCAGTGAAGCAAAGGCTCTATGGCGAGGGAGTACAGCATCCCTGAGAGAGGGCAGCCCTGCCGAACCCCCCTCTGGACTTTTAAAGGGGCAGACAGGCCCCCATTTATCTTCAGCACACTCTCAATGTCACTGCACAAGACCCGTATCCTGGCTATGAAGCCTGGGCTGAACCCAAAAGCTGTTAAAACTGTCCATAAATATTGGTGTTCAACCCGATCAAACGCCTTTTCCTGGTCAATTGAAATCAAACCAGTTTCTACCGCCAATGAACCAGAGACCTCCAAAATATCCCGAATTAAAGTGACGTTGTCACTAATCAGCCTGCCAGGCACACAGTAAGTCTGGTCTACATGAATGAGCTCGCTCATCACCTTTCTCAGTCTTCGGGCCAGAGCTTTTGAGAGAATCTTATAGTCTGTGCAGAGCAGAGAGACTGGCCTCCAGTTCTTTAGGCTCTGGAGGTCCCCCTTTTTCGGCAACAGTGTGATGATGGCCCTCCTGCAGGTCGTGGGTAGGGTCCCCCTTTCCAAGCTATCTTGGAGAACCTCCAGCAGGTCTGGACCAAGCAGGGGCCAGAATTCCTTAAAAAAGTCCACAGAGAGACCATCTATGCCTGGTGATTTTCCATTCTGGAGGCTCATTAGCGCCGTATGCAGCTCAGACAGAGACAGTGGAGCATCCAAGCCGGCAACAAGGCCCTCTGAGAGCACTGGAAGACCATCAAGGAAAACCTGGCCCTGTGATGTGTCCTCCCTCCACTCTGCTCTAAACAATTCACTGTAAAAGCTAGCAGCTTGTTTCCTGATCTCTGCTGCTGTGGAGATTGTTCTCCCGTCATCGCCCAACAAGGAGTGAATGAGCTTTCTCTGTCCATTTTTCCCCTCCAGTCCAAAAAAGTACTGGGAGGGCGAGTCCATCAGAGCTACATCCATGTAGCGCGAGCGGACCAGAGCACCCTGTGCGGTGACCCCTAGCAAGCTAGCCAAGGCTGACCTTTTTGACTTAAGAGCCTCTAAGTGCTCCTGTTTTCCGGTAGAACTGAGTAACTCCTCTAGCTCTACCACCTCAGTCTCCAGAACTTTCAAGGATTGGGTCAAGCTACGAGTGACATTTTGAGTGTACTGTTGGCAGAATTGTTTTATCTGTGCCTTACCAAAATCCCACCACATTTGGAGAGAACTAAAAGAAGATTGTTGTTCCCTGTGTGACTTCCATACATCATGAAAAACTCCCTTAAAAAACACATCATTTAAAAGTGTATTATTAAAATGCCAAAAAGCACTCTTACACTTTACATTTTCAATGAAAACAGAACAAATCAGCAGGCAGTGATCAGTGAAACCAACAGGACAGATACAACTATTTTTAAAAACACTCATTTGGTGTTTAAAACCATAGAAACGGTCTAACCTAGCCATAGATAAGAGGTTATCTTTAGCATGGCTCCAGGTGTACTGCCTCTGGTCCCCATGATGTGATCTCCACACATCGGCCATTTCATGTGCCTTCACTAGTTCCCTCAGCCTATTGGCAGAAGCAGGGTGAGGTTCCTGATGGTTCCTGTCCAGTCTGTGGTTTAATGTACAGTTAAAATCACCCCCCAGAAATAAAAAACTATTTGGATTACAGGATCTAACCGTATCTGATAGCATATTAAAGACCCTGATCCTTTCTGCTCTCTGGGTTGGCACATACACGTTTATAAGAACCAAGTTTACGTTTTCAAACTGTACCTTTAGCAAGAGTACATGTCCTTTCACCACCTCTTCTACCTCATAAGAGACAGGCACACAACCCCGAGAGAAAAGTACAGCCACCCCTCCACTATTATTGGATTTGTGGCTAAAAAAAATGCAGCCATCCCACTCTTTTCTCCACTGGCACTCAATGTCTACAGTGCTGTGAGTCTCCTGGACCATCAGCACGTCAAGTGCCTTTAAATTAAAAAGCTTGTATAAAGAGACCCTTTTTACATCATCCCTGGCCCCGTTTATATTAAGAGTGCCAATTCTAAGGTGGGGCATTAAAAAGGATAAAAATAAGGTACAGTAAAAAAACACACATAGCATAAAAGGGAAGAAACAAACTAAGAGTCAACATGACTGTTAGTAATTTGTGATTTCAGTTTGACAACCAGTTTCTTTAAACGAAAAATTTCCTGATCAGTAAAAGTCTCATTCCCATCATTCAGTTTCATCAGCTTGCGAGCTGATGCCACAAATAACTCCAGATCTGGAAAGTAATTTTCCACTTTCACAGCTCTGCTCCCCTTGGTCACCTGGAGAAATTGCCTAATTTTGGTAAAACAATAGGAGCTTTGCTCCTCCTGCGTCTGCGTCTGCATCATTTCAGACTCAGCTCCACTTTCGTCAGAGACGCTCTCATCTAGTAAATCTAACTTCCCAACCCTACTAGATTTAGCAGAGCTCTGCAAGTTTTCAGCACTTTTTCTTTTTTGTGCAGCTTTAAAAGGATCCTCTTCAGCAAAACTACATTCCTGCATTTCTTCATGAACTGCAACGTTTGTCATGCAGTGTTTGCTCTGTGTGTCCCCTACAGCCTCAAACCGCTCCTCCCCCGCCTGCAAAGTCTGTTCATTCACGTTCCTTCGTTTAACTGCACTTTTACTTACACCCTCCACCTGTTTACCCCGGGCGACAGGCTCGTCACAATGATCAGAGCTGCCGCCAGACAGAAATTCCCCACCATCACTGTTTGGGGGGGCAACTACCGCGCCCGCCGCGGCCGCCCCAGCACAAGCGGACGCGGACGCCCCCGCAGAAGTAGAAGCGGACACGGCCGCGGATGCGGACGCGGCCGCAATCGCCCCAGCAGAAGCGGGCGCCGCAGCGGCATCCGCCGCACCACATTTAGCTCTACCCTCCGGACCACCAGAAACAGCGGCGTCACCTTTCCTACCGCCAGTGCTCTTTGTGTTCGCCTTTTCAGGACATGACCTAATAAGATGGCCTTCTGCGCCACACGCAAAACACTTCATGGTTTCAGATGTTGCAAACACCAAGTAGCTAAAGCCGTCAATCCTGAAATTAAAAGACGCATTCAGTTCAGCAGAGCTGTCTTTCAACACCATGAAACACTGCCTCCTATGACATACAACATGCTTCAGCAGGGGTGATTTACTACCCAGAGAGACCATTCTGATAGGGGACACAACCTGGCCAAAACGGGACAACTCTCTAATCAGCTGATCATTTTTAACGAAAGGAGGAGCGTTTGAGATGGTGATCCTCCTAGACGGATTCGCCAGCGGTAAAACGGGAGTAAAAGTGTCACCTATGACCACTCCCTGTGCCACCACCTGATCAGCTTTTTCAGTCGAATCCAGAAAGATCACAATTGCGCTGTTCATCCTCGATGCTGATTTTATGCTGCCATGCCCAACCACCTGTCCTACAGCGAGGCTGGCCTCCTCCACAGAACAGGGAACTGTCGGGAGGATTCTCACACCATGACGCCGGGTTAAGCGCTCAAACTCCACACCACCATCAATCACCGGCATGATGCCGGCCGGGAAAAACCGGCAGCAGAAGCTACCGTTCCCCAACACACTCACTCCAACACTCACACCCCAGCACACACACACTCAACCCACTATATTAAACACACACACCTCAAACACACAAGATAGAGAAAAAGTTAGAAAATACAAAGTTTAAAGTACTCACTCGACACCACTCCACACCCCTGCTCCCACAAACGCCCACGCATGCGCACGAGAGAGAGAGAGAGAGAGAGAGAGAGAGAGAGAAGACTTTATTGCACATTTCAAAATTGCAGAAAGACCAATATCAGTTGTCCAAGTGTGTCACATCTCAAAAGTGCAAACAGAACTCATCCCCCTGACCCACTGAACACAAAACATTCCCTACAGCCCATCTATTGATGAACGCCTCCAGATTGTCTACCATTTGATAGTAAGAGAACTCTACCCGGAGTCTGACTGTCAACAAGACCTTGAAAGCGGACACAGGATCCACATTGCCAGCATTGCTTGCCCGATTTTTCCTCGTCAGCCAGATGGCAAGCTTAGCAGTCCCAGATAGGAAGTTCATCAAAGTGTGGGCAGCCTTCCTTGCCACTTTATACTTCGGACCGTAAATGAACAGGCCAAAAGAGAATCGTTCACCCAAAGCCCGAAACCACTCGCGCAAAAGCTCAAAAAGTCCAGATAAATGAAAACAGTGGACAAACAAATGGTCGAGGGTCTCAACTTGGGAACAAAACAAACATCCCCCCCCCCCCACAGTCGGATCAAGGTGTGCCCTGTATTTATTTGTGGCTATTGCCCCATGCACAATCCTCCACTGGAGATCTGCTGTGCGTTTCTCATTCGGTTGCTTGTACATGCACCGCCAGCTGCCCTTTGGGGAGACCCCTGGCCCCAAACAACCCGCCCACCTCGACTCCGTGACATCCTTCAGAGTGCGCAGATTCAGAACCTTCACACAGATGTGATACACCGCCCTTGTCCCGACAAACTGGAACTTGCCCAGGCGAGGAATCCTGAAGGTCAGTAGGTGATCCTCTCCTCCCTGCCACTCCCCCACATCCGGAGTTATGGAAATTGCAGGAAAGGTGGATGCAGTGTCGTCATCCCATTGATTGGAAAGAGTGTGGTTCGTCGCAAACGCTCGAAGCGGCTGCGGCAGGGCGGCGTACACGTCCTCCACCACCCTTTGCAGCAGTCTGACAGATGTAATTTTTGCACTCCGCCTCAGTGCATCCATCGATGTGGTCGACATCCTCATAAGATGACCCAGCTTGGTACAGCGTGCCTCCCGCAAACAACTCCGCAGACTGGCAGACTGCAGCACCTCTGCTGCGATGAATCAATTGAAAAACAGTGGTTCTTCGAACAGCCACATGCCCGGCGCCTCGTCACGGAAGCGGGCCACATTGAAGACTCGCCACGCATGCAAAACGGACGTGTTAAAAGCAGATAGTCCAGTAAGGTCCACCTCCCCAGACGTCACGAGGAAGAGCTGCTTATCATAGCCCAAGCGACCAACTCTCCTCAAAAGCAGCTTAGCAGTGTCCATCCAGCAGGGTCCGCATCCATATAGGAGTCGTTGTGCAGTTCGAAGCCTGAAGCTGGCGATCTTGGAATGTATGTCCACCAGGCCCTGTCCCCCCTCGGCCACAGGCAGGTAGAGAACTGGCGCGCGGACCCAGTGGCGACCAGACCAAAAGAAGTCCACGATTGTCTTCTGAATCTCCTCCACGAGGCTCCTTGGCGGTGTCAAAGCCACCAGCCTATGCCAGAGAGCCGAGGCAACCAGATTATTCACGACCAGAACCCTGCCCCTATATGACAGCTGTGGTATCAACCATTTCCATTTAGAAATGCGAGCACACACCTTGTCCTTTACATCCTCCCAGTTCTTTCGTTCAAAAGCCTCCGTACCCAGAAAAAACCCCCAACACTTTGAGACCAGCCATCCCCCACTGAAGGCCGCCAGGCAGGCGAGGGACGGCTTGACGCGACCAGTGGCCTACCAATAGACCCTCACTCTTGGCCCAATTAACCCGTGCAGAAGATGCCGTTTCATAAACTGTCAGTGTCCACCAGACGCTGCACATCCCCGTTGGAGGTGATGAAAACATCGATGTCATCCGCATAAGCAGACAAGACAATCGGGCGTCCACAGCTTGATGGCCCCGGCAGAACCAGACCACCCAGCCGAGCGCGCAAGCTGCACAGCAAAGGCTCAATAGCCAAGCTGTACAGCTGACCCGAGAGTGGACACCCCTGGCGTATTCCCCGGTGCACAGGGATTGGCCGACTCAGTCCCGCCCCCACCTTCACCAAACACTCAGCTCCAGTGTATAGCAGATTGACCCACCTCAAAAACACATTTCCAAAACCAAACCCCCTCAAGGTAGAAAACAAATAAGAATGGTCAACCCTATCAAAGGCCTTTTCCTGGTCCAAAGACACAATTCCAAACTGTAAGTCATGACATTTACTGAGCTGGAGAACGTCACGTATGAGGAAAACATTGTTCATAATGTTCCGGTCAGGAATACAATATGTTTGATCCCTATCCACAATCAAACCCAAGACAGTGTTCAGTCTGTTTGCCAGGGCCCTGGAAAGCACCTTGTAGTCCGTGCAAAGAAGAGCCACAGGCCTCCAGTTTTTCAGCAGGGCCAAGTCCCCCTGCTTTGGCAACAGACAGACAGACAGACAGACAGACAGACAGACAGACTTTATTGCACATTTCAAAATTGCAGACAGACAGACTTTATTGCACATTTCAAAATTGCAGAAAGACCAATATCAGTTGTCCAAGTGTGTGCGTCACATCTCAAAAGTGCAAACAGAACTCATCCCCCTGACCCACTGAACACAAAACATTCCCTACAGCCCATCTATTGATGAACGCCTCCAGATTGTCTACCATTTGATAGTAAGAGAACTCTACCCGGAGTCTGACTGTCAACAAGACCTTGAAAGCGGACACAGGATCCACATTGCCAGCATTGCTTGCCCGATTTTTCCTCGTCAGCCAGATGGCAAGCTTAGCAGTCCCAGATAGGAAGTTCATCAAAGTGTGGGCAGCCTTCCTTGCCACTTTATACTTCGGACCGTAAATGAACAGACCAAAAGAGAATCGTTCACCCAAAGCCCGAAACCACTCGCGCAAAATGTCAAAAAGTCCAGAGAGAGAGAAAATCTGCTTCCATTATTGTGCCAAACAGATTTACTTTGTCAAAAGGATCCCACCAGAGTCCCAGACACATGGTCTGGGAGCCCTCAGGCACCCATGCCAAAGCCAAGGGGAGGCGGTAGCAAGGAGCGGGGAGCCCAAGGTAGGTCTACCCCGCTGCATGCCAGAGGGAGCCCACGCGGCCAGGAGGTACCACCCCTATCAGTCTAGCACCCCCCTGACCAGCACATACATTCACACACACACTCATACCCTTACGCTCGCACTCACTCATGCACACTAACTCAGAATCATCCACTCTGTCTCATTCACTATACTCACACACTCACGCTCTCCCTCACACACACGGTCTCACACTCGCACTCACTCACCCAGACTCATTCACTCTCACCCACTCTTAGTCTGACTGTCATACTCATTCACAATCACTCACACTCATACTCTTGCTCAAACTCCCACCCATGCTCACACTGTGACTGTCACTCACTCATGCTCACATTCTTACTCACGTTCACTCATGTACACACTCTCATTTGCACTCTGATTCACTCACATTCACTTGTGCTCGCTTTTACACACTTACACTCATTCACACTCACTCTCTCACTTTCATTCACTCACCCTCACTCACATTTACTCCCTGTCACTCACTTGTTTGATCACTCACTCCCACTCTCTCCCTCCATCAATCACGCTCACTCATGCTCACTCACCTGTACATAAACCCATGTTCCCCTCCTCAACCCATCCAATTATAAAACCCCGCAAACATATCCCAAAGCATTATCCAGTAGACCGGTAGCGTCCCAGGGACAACAACAACATGACACCGACCAGGCCCCAAGCCCCCGGCAGAAGAAGAGCAACAGGGGTGAAGGAAGACCCCCACCCTCCCCACATGTGAATCGTGATGAGTGGGTACAAGTTATTTGGCGTGATTGAGTGCAAATATATGAACTATCAAAGTGCAGTTAAAATTGGGGAGATTGTGTGATGGGACTTCCCACTGCTATGGGCAGCAGAGCTCCCATCTCCCTCCACCAAAGCCCTCGATGTCTAGAGTGCAATTACAGTTTTTCACAATTGCTAAAACACTAAACCCCATTCTCCGACTTATTATAGGGGGAAATAGATGGAATATTAATAAATAATAAATATAATCAGGTATGAATTATTTATTTATATTGATGTATTGGAATCTGAGATCAAATCTCATTTCATATACATCAGAAAAGTTAATAACACTCGTAAGGGGCACCAGCTTCTATCTTTAAGAAGCAATTTAATCTTTAATTTCACTTTATACCTGTTTAATCACTCAATAAATTAATCAATAATCAGTCTCAAATTTTCCGTGAATTCGATACCTGGGCTTGAACAGACTCAGAATGAAATAAATTCTCAACGACTTCTCTCATTTTCAAATATTTATTAAATGAAATGATTAACAGACATTGCAGTAATTTCATTAATCATAAAATCAATCTTGTAAATGATAGATTAACAATGTCAATATTTTCGGAACCAGGGTTAACTTGAGAAACCAATTTCTATCAGTTTGAGTTAACAGATTATTGAAAAAACGCAAATTTATGGAGAAAGTTTACTAATTATATGAAAAGTCCTTGATTGATCTTAAGAAAATAAAAACGAAATTTTAATGAAAAGAAGAGTTATGTTAAGGGCTTCTTAATTTGCATCTGATTAGATACACAAATTATTACCGAACCTCAGACGTTTAATTCAGCAGATGAATTAAAAGTTTGCAGCTCACGTGATCCTCGTTCGATGATGGTTCTGTAGTCGTCCTCATGAAGTTTTGAAGTGTTGTTCAGGGGCAAAACTCAGAATATTTGTCCCGCAAATATTTTCTTGACGATGAATGATATTCATGAGATCGTAAGTTAGATCTCGATGGTTGAGATGCTGCAGAAGCGCGCTGATTCCTCAGCCTGCGTGTGATGTGGAGAGCTGCGTCTTTTCTTCCTGGTAGACAAGCGCTGCAGGTCTTTGGGAATAATTAAATGGTATCTGATCAGATTTCAAATTAGAAGAGAAAAAAACAACTTTCGGACTTTAGATAAAATATTATAGCTTCTGGTGTGTGGTTGGTCAAGAAAAATATAAAAAAAAAATTTAAAGTCAAGATTAAAGTTTACATTAAAATTAAACAAACGGTGGTTTTACAGAAAGTTTAACAAAGAAAAAGAGATAAGTAAAAATTGGAATTTAACTCTGATTAAGAATTGAGCTCAAAGAAATAGGAATTCCTAGGTATTTAAGAGAAAAAGAAAAAGGCATTAAAAATACAGAGTTACATAAACGAATTACGAGTTATCTGCTCTGTGTTCAGAAAAGCGACACGTGGTCGAGTCTTTGTTCAGACGGTCATTTGTTCTTCCTTGCTGTGTGTAGACAATAGAGAGACGATCAGTGAAAGGGAAGAGAGACAGAGGCAAAAGAGCGATCCGGGAAAGAGAGCAGCCGAAAGGGAAGAGAGGAAAAAGAGCACGAAGCAGGGGCCCCTCTGTTATTTATAAGTTCTGTTAAGCTTCACGGGTTTCCGGGATCTCAGCCAATGAGTGTCCTTCATGGGCGGGCTCGATGAACTTTTAGTCCAATAACAGGCCTCGTCTGTGAGAGACCAGTAGGATGAAGAAGCTGGGGTTCTATGAAGACTGGTGAAACGTGATATCAGTCCACAGGAATACACACAATTTTAAATACATTGGAATATACTGTTACACACTTATGTATAACTAAACTAACCTTAGTGTACCTTATAGCAGTGCTTCTAAATCAACATGCAGGAATAAACATTCATTTAAACATTAACATGCATATATATAAAATCACAGATTAATGCATTTCACACATATTGATTTTCCACATTAAAGACATCAGAGTCCATTTGCCTTTCATAGTCCTAAAAAGAAGAAGGTTTAGAATTGAGTTTGTAATAATGTACTTTAAAATTCACTGGTTAAATCCAGCGTGTCCCAAAGTTTAAGGAAATTAACTGAGTTGTGGATCTGTGTAGGCCAGGTCTGTAGCATGTTTATGGGGGCAATAAAAGCAAAGCCGGACATTGGGGAAATTCCTTAGGCTGGTTTTAACAAAAGAAAGGGGATTTCAGTTGTGGCCTGGGGGGAGAAAATCCATTTCTTTGTGTTACTCCTGGATGAAACAAAATGTCTTTAAGCAGAAGAATAATTGTTGCTGAGCCAAAGTTAGATGATGCTACATTATATACTAAGCAGTGCAAACTCGGTTATCAAATGATTCACTCTTTTGGCACAAACTTAAGCTGGTTCACATAGTTAGACACAATTTGCAAATCTGTAGCACACTTTTGGCAAAACTATAGACACATTCTCACTCTATAAACACATTTCTCACTGTGATGCACATGAGCTGCAAAATGATGAACACAGGAGGCAAATGTTAAACACAAGTACAGCACTAGTGTCATCAATTAGACACGACTCAAAATTAAACACTTGTTTCAAATGATGTGATCAAACCAACTGCACATGATATATGCCAGTTTAGAGTCCACAGGATACCAACAATGGATGGAAATAATCACCTGAGAGGCAGAGGAAGAGGAGTACGTGTCAGAGGAGGAGGAGTACAAGAAAGAGGAAGATCAAGAAATGTAATTTCTGATGAAATTCGAGCAACTATAATTGATCATGTTCTTGTTCATAGAATGACCATGAAAGAAGCAGGACAAAGTACAATCCAATTTGAGCCAATTCTCTGTGGCCACCATCATCAAGACATTCAGAGAGGACAACAGGTAACATCAATGTCTGTAGGTAACTGCACGTTTACATTTGTTCTTTGCCTATATAAAGGGGACTGGAGAGAAAAAACACTGGGGAGCAAAAAACCCTGTAACAGTTCATTGAAGTAATGTGCATGCTGTGTGTATACATTTGTAAGTGCATGTTCCATATTTCCAGAATTGCACGACAACCACAGGGAGGTGGGGGACTGCTATGTTCTCCCAACCACAGGAGACTCATTGTTGATATGGTCCTTCAAAACAATGCTATTCGACTTTGAGAAATACAGCAGAGATAATGTAAACTTTGAAGGAATCAACAGTGTCAGCCTTTCTACCACTGACTGTGTCCTCCAGCGCAACAGGATTCGCATGAAGCAAGTGTACAGAGTACACTTTGAGCGCAACTCAGAAAGGGTGAAGGAGTTACAATTTCAGTATGTGCAAGTAAATAATTACTCAGACACTTTCTGTGCTGATGCTTAGAGTACAAATCCATACTAGCTTACTGTTACTGTACACTGTACTATATTGTAAAGTATGTAAATCAGAAGTGCTTGCAAATACACTAATGCTAAAGGTACTCTTTCTGCCTCAGTTACTAAACTACCTTTTCTTCTATTTCCTTTTTTATAGAGAGTGTTTGAACTGGATTCCATGGAAAGACCCCATGAATACATTTTTGTAGATAAGGCAGGATTCAATCTGGGAAAGAGAAGAAGGAGAGGAGGGAACACAATTGGCCAACGTGCCAGAGTGGAAGTCCCTGGCCAGTGTGGTGGCAACGTCACCCTTTGTGCAGCCATAAGTAATCATGGAGTTCTCCACCGGCAAGCAACACTTGGACCATATAGTACTGAACACCTTCTGACATTTCTGGGTGGTCTTTGGGATGCTTTGTTTGTGCGTGAGAGGCAGGATCGTCAGCAGGAAGAGGACTCTGTCTATGTTGTGGTTGGGAAAATGTGAGCTTTCACCGTGGTGTCCGGATACGGGAGTGGTTCAACATCAACCAGAGTTTCATAAATGTATGCCTTCCCCCATACAGCCCTTTTCTGAACCCAATAGAAGATTTTTTCTCTGCATGGTGGTGGAAGGTCCATGACCGAAACCCATATACCAGGGAAAATCTTTTAGAAGCAATGGAGATGGCCTTTGGTGGCGTACATGTGGAGTCTTGTCAACGCTGGATCCGACACACCAGAGGGTTTTTCCCCCATTGCCTGGTGAGAGAAGATATTGCCTATGATATGGGTGAAGTCCTCTGGCCAGACGCTGCACAAAGACATAATGCTGAGACAGAATTAATCTGTCATCAGTTTGATTTGAAGATGTACAAGATTTTTGAGAGATATACAGTAATGTGCTTTTCATTTACAGTTTTCTTTGTCTTTTATGAAAAGCTAAATATATTTACCATATGTAATAAACGTTATGTTCTGCATGCCCTGAATGCAGTGTTCTCAGTTTTTCTGCGTCATGTTTAATGACTGCTCTGTAGTGTCTACATGGTTATTGGCTGTTTGTGTGATCTGACAGTAATGTTTAATTTTTAGGGCAGGTAAAATGGTTTTGAGGCAATTGTTTGGTTTTGCCAGAAGACAGAGGTTTTGTGCATGTAGCTTGAATTTTTGGTTCTGTGTTTACAATTTTGAGAAAAGGGGTGCAGCTTTCAAAAAATGTGTCTGAGCAATTGTGAAAAACTGTAAAATTGAGGCAAGGGTGGTCCCAGGGCAGAGCGAACAGAGAAACCCTCCTTGTGGACACCCCACGACACCCCCACCCCAAAACCTTAAGTGTATCCAATAAGATGTGTGATTCACCAAGAGTGGTGGTGGTGGGGGATAGGTAAGACTGGGAGTGGGGCAGCCACAAAAAGAGCCCACCCTCCCAGAAGCCAGCTCCCAAATTGGCTCCAGAAGCCACCCACTCCTGCCAGATCCCACCTCAGGGAGAGGGGCACCAGGCCGTGCTGCCCATGACCTGCTAATGCCATACCCCAGGGCACTGCCAGCATCACAGGCTAGCAACCTCCCACCCCTCCCCCGGGGGCCAAGTAACCAAACGCACCCCAGACCCTGGGGTTTGTCCACCCCTCAGCCCCATTTCCCTAGCATCATTCTCCCTCATTTTTTATTTAAACACAACACACCTACACACGACGTACCAACTCACAACTATATGCACACATGCACACATTCATATAAACAAGCACAGATGTGCGCGCAAGTACACACGCACACAGACAAATGAGGTCTCTCTCTCTCCACTTACACACCCTCTGCACCCACAAATTCACGTGCAGGTGCATACAAATATACATGCACACAAATCATAAATGTTCAATTGAAAGGATTCCCAGCAGCAGTAGTACAACATTTAAAACTAAATGTGCACAATATATTCTTTTCAAATGCACAGAAGAGGTATACTGCACTTTAGATGAGTGACATTTTGAGGAAGATTTGAACCCAGGTCCCCTGCATAATAGACAAGTACCTTAACCCCTACACCACACACGTGTTGGGTTACATGCTCAAAAGAAAAGTTTCATTGGCAAGAGAAAATGGCTGCCAGACATTTAATAAACATGATTTTTTGAACATTAACAGAATTGCATGAAATTTTCTGGTAAACTGAAGAATACTTTGTCTTATTGTGATTGTGAGTCTGAAGTGTCATCAAATTTGAATTGGTATATCTGGAGTTAAACCCAAAACTACATGTCAAAGAGAAACTGTACAACTTGACTGGCCTAGAAGATCAAAACGGATTAACATTTTTGGATAATTTTAATAACTTTTCATTATCGAAGTCTGTAGATGATCTCTGCTTAATTTCAAGCAATTTGGATGAATTGCTTAGGAGGAGTTCTTTTTTGAGTTCACTTCTTCCGGCTATCAGAGAGAGCAGACGCATTTCTTCTCCCCTCCCTTCTCCTCCTCCCTTACTGATCCCAGCTTGCTGTGTCCTGTCTGTCTCGCTCTTCTTCTGCTGCATCTCGACCCAAATGGAAATTATGGAAATTATGGAATTGAGCTGGGCTTTAAATGCAATTGACACCACTTTTTTTTTTTAAAAGAAAATCAGGCCAGGGGGAGCCCAAGTGGAGAGACTCATGGAATAACTGGAACTCATGTGTCTGTGTGATTCGATTGAAGATGTGGAAGACATCTACCCGTTTGGCTTATGATCACAGGATTTCTGTTGTTTGGCTTTGGAGTTTTCCTGGTGTATCGGAAATTAAAGAAGTTGGAAGAGCTGGTCAAAATGCGGACCCAGCGAAGCTCCTTCAACAATTCAACCAGCTGGGGAGCACTGATAGCGGCCGGAAGGTGGAAAACATCTCAGAGTCGCTGGGTGCTCTCCAGGGAATGATTTTAAGCCTGTGAATGTAAATTGTGATGCACAGAATCGCATGAGAGGTGAAAATTCTATGCTCTAAGTGAACTGTGCCTATCTGGCCTTGATTCGGCGTCCTTGAGAATCATTCCTCCAGGAGAAAAGATAAGGCAGAAGGGAGTTTTGGCTTGGCTTCTCTTTAACTCAAACAATTGCTGATGTGCAACAATCTGAACTCTCCAAGGACAGCCATGTGACTAACATGGAATTTTACCATCTGGCATGAACTGAAGAGAGATGAACTCTGTGGACAGGTCATCTATGTTTTAGGACACTAAGGACATAACATCTAGCCGTTGCCTAAGAGACGATTTTTGTTGTCCACCAGTAACTGATACTTCACACACTGCACTCACACTGATATCATATGACTGACATACACACACTGGTTTCTCTCTTGCTTTGTTAATGTGTGGATTTGTATTGTTTGCTAAGTGTGCTTAGAGGGTTTTTTTTCTATGTGATCACAATCTTGCTCACTCGAGCCATATTTTGATAACTATGTTTTTTCTCTCAGCCCAATGTGTCACCCCCTTCCCCCTCCCCCTCTTTACCCCCCACTGCATGAGGCGCCTGTATGGCTGCCGCGTCATTAGGGAGCGCTTAACAATGAGTGCACCTTAGTGATAAGTAAAATTCCTTGTTTGTGTAAGTATACTTGGCAATAAATTTGATTCTGATTCTGATTGTGCATTGGTGTGGTGTAGAAAACTTCATTTTCAGAGTTTACCACCATTGACAAAAAGTTGTGGAAGGCTTCAGTGAATAGAATGATGAAAGAATTTTTAGTCTAGACCTGGCCGTTCTCAAGATACTTGAAAAAACATAAAAGTGTTTATTATAGCTCCACCCAGTGTTTCCTCTGGCTTAAAGACCTTGGTGCGGTGGCAACATATTTTTCCGGGGGATTGGGGGGGCGCAGAAAACACATACGTATGTATGAATATGTTAATTTTATACTATTTATTTCTTTTTTTTAAATTTTGCACATAATATCAATGCATCAGATTTATATTACGCTTTATCATAGACACTCAAAGATGCTTGTGACGATGGGATGTCACCATTGTATGTCTTGTTATATTGTGATTGTGTTGTATCTGTATTGTTGTATGATTGTTTAAGATGCACATAATGGTTTAGGATTTGTCTTGGTTAATTTGAATGCCCTGGGAGATGATTAGCATGATTAAGAATCTGGTAAAATAGTTAAAAGATTTATTGTACATACCTTTGCCAGCATGCTTCCTGTGGGTGTCCAGGCAAAAGACTCCATTAGGAGTTGAAGGCCTTATATAGGACACCAGCAGGGAGCAAATATGTATGGTTAGTCATAGGGGTGGTTTAATATTTGTAAATAGGGGTTAATGTTATTTATGGAACTATTTATATGATTATTTATTGTGTGTTATTTATATATTTATATTGTGTATGTCTGGGGAAAGTTATTTATGTATTTTTATATATTAGTGGGTATGTGTTTAGGATAAGGAATGAAGTGTTTTACCTGGGATTATGGTAGGGGCTAATTACCTCTAATTGATCTGTCCTTTATATAACAGGTGTGAGATATCAGGTGTGGCAGATATTGATGAAAGGTGATTTGATGAAATGTTTATTGAGGAATATCTATTACTTGATATGCTTCTTTGAGAAAGTACATTTTGTTTTGAAACTGTGTCAGAAGATTTATCCTGAGAAACTGGAGATTACCTGAACTGGAGAACATTATTTGTGAGTAAAAAAAAAAATTGGAATAACTGAAAGATTTTCCCTCGCTCCTTTCCTGCCACACGTTCACATTTGGTGGCAGCGGTGGTCCGTTACATCGACGTCATAGCGTTTGGTGGACGGAAGGACTCATGTCCAGAAGAAAAGTGAGGCAGGAGGAGCGGTCTGACCTGGAGGCAGGGATGACGGAGGAGGTGCCGGGAGTCAGCGGACTGGGCGAGCTCGAAGAGCTAACGAGCCTAGTAAAATCGGTGGTACATTCGCTGACGCTCCGAGATCGGCAAATGGAGGAAGCCGCTCTCCATGACCAAAGGTGGCAGGCTGTGACTGAGCAAATTCGTCGGGTACAGTCGCAGGTTGCAGAGATGAGAGGAGTACGGGAGCCGGGCGGAGCATGGCGGTGATGACGGCGCTCCGGGGGAGGACCCCAGGGTGACGGCCGGTCGGGTCGGCCCGTGGGAGGAAGATTTGCCGCTGCAGGTGCAGCCAAGGAGGACAATGCACCACGAGCCCAGGCTGAACCCTCTCTCACTCGAGGACGACGTAGAGCAGTACCTGACGACATTTGAGAGGATCGCTACAGTCTGCCGCTGGAGGAAAGAAGAGTGGGCTATCCATCTCGCTCCTTTACTCACAGGTAAAGCGCGGAGCGCGTATGTTTTGATGGATATGGCTGACACAGACAATTATGCAAAAGTTAAAGAAGCTATCCTGAGTAAATATGAAATAACTTCTGATACTTATAGGCGGAGGTTTCATTCCTTGGACATTTTTCAAGACAAAACCCCTCGCGAACTGTATGTATGATTGAAAGACCCGTTACATAAATGGATTAAGCCAGAGACTCTATCATTAAAAGACATTTTGGAACAGTTTTTGCGTATGGTGAACCCGGAGCTGGGAGTCTGGATACAAGAGCGGGACCCGAAGACTGCAGAGGACACTGCTCATCTGGCAGAGGTTTTTCTGTCAGCCAGGTCTGGGAGCAGGAGACCTACTCTCGGCCGTGACAGATTTTTCACTACTCGGAGTGAGTTTATTGAGGGTGAAAAGGGTGGCCCAGCTCGAAATAGGTCGTATTCCAGGCCCAGTCAGAATATAAACAGTAGATATGATAATAGTAAAAAGTCAGGTGTGGTTACAAATAGAGATACGCTGTTATCACTGCAACAAAATCGGTCACACCCAATATGTATGTCCTGCCATAAGGAATCAGAAACCGTCACTGTTATGTTCTGTTCCTAGACCCACTTGTTCAGCCTCAGTGCATAGTGGAGTTTATAAAACAAAAGTGTTGCTTAATGGTCAGTGTGAAGAGGCCCTGTTAGATTCAGGCTGTTTTCAAACAGTTGTGCTACCTAGTTTGGTCCCTAGGGACTTGTGGAATGAGTCTAAAATAAATATCAGTTGTGTCCATGGGGATAAAAAACTGTACCCGACCGCTGAGGTTTATTTAACAGTAGGGGGTCAAACTTATCTCCTTCCTGTAGCTCTTGTGCCTGATTTGTCTTACCCTGTTATTCTTGGCAATGATGTTGCAACCCTGTTAGACATACAACAGGTTAGAGGAACAAACGGAGGAGAGACAGGAAGGTGGCGCTGTTGAACAGAGTAAATACACCTGTGGTGAAAAATTGTAATATGGTGACAACTAGGGCACAGAGAGTTGCCAATGCTCTTCAGGAATTACCTTTTTATGATTCGGAGATAGAGGTAGGCCCTATTAAGCAACACAAATCCAAGGCTCAGAAGAGAAGAGAAGGTGTTAGTGTCAGCAAAGAATTTGGGTGAAGAAACACCACAATTAAGCCAGTCAGTAGAGTTTGACATCCCTCCTGACATGGCTAGAAAGCTGACCCAACACTTAAGCCCTGGTTTGATAAAGTCTCAGAGATTGAGGGTGTGAAACAGGGAAAAACTGATTGTTTGGCTGAGGCCTTGTATGTCGTTAAAAAGAGCATTTTGTATCAACAGCATGGTGGAGTTATGGCCATAGATTTAGCACAGGACCTCACACCAAAAATCATGGAACTAGGACATGTTATCCCTTGGGCAGGTCATCTAGCATTTCAAAAAAAACTTTGCAGAGAATTGCTAGAAGGTTTGTGTGCCCGGGAATGTATGCCCAGGTAAAGGACTTCTGCACGACATGCTCAGTATGTCAGATTACAGCATCTAGGGGAGTAGCACGTGCCCAACTGCAACCATTACCCATTATTGGAACACCATTTGACAGAATAGGGATGGATATAGTGGGCCCTCTAGAAAGAAGCTCCTTGGGTAATAAATACATTCTGGTGATTTGTGACTATGCAACTCGGTACCCAGAAGCCTTTCCCTTGAAATCTATCAAGGCTAGGCAGGTTGCCAACTGCCTGATCCAGTTGTTTTCAAGGGTAGGCATACCTAAAGAAGTTCTGACAGACTGTGGAACAAATTTCTTGTCTAAACTGTTGCAGCAAGTGTATAAGCTGTTGGGGATTAAGGGCATTAAGACCACCCCTTATCACCCGCAGACTGATGGACTAGTAGAGCGATTTAATCAGACTCTTATAAACTTGCTGCGGAAATTTGTTTCTGAAACGGCTTCCTTCTTCCGGCTTTCAGAGGGAGCAGACGCATTTCTTCCCCTCTCCTCCTCCCTTCAATGATCCCAGCTTGCTGTGTCCTGTCTGTGTCTCGCTCTTCTTCTGGCTGAATCTCGATCCAAATGGAAAATTATGGATTTGGTAAGCTGGGCTTTAAATGCAATTGTCACCTTTTCAAACAGAAAATCAGGCCCGGGGGAGCCCAGGTGTGGGAGAGACTCATGGGACAATTGGAAACTCATGTGTCTGTGTGATTTGATTGAGGATGTGGAAGACATCTACCTGTTTGGATATGAACACAGGATTTCTGCTGTTTGGCTTTGGAGTTTTCCTGGTGTATCGGAAATTAAAGAAGCTGGAAAGAGCTAATCAAAATGCGATCCTGGCGAAGCTCCTTCAACAATTCGACCAGATGGGGAGTGCACTGATAGCGGCAAAAGGTGGGAAACATCTCGGAGTCGCTGGGTGCTCTCCAGGGAATGATTTTAAAGCCTTAATGTAACTGTGATGCGCAGAATCGCATGAAAGATGAAATTTCTGTGCTCTAAGTGAACTGTGCTCATCAGGCCTTGATTCGGCGTCCTTGGATAACTCATTCCTCCAGGAGTAGAGATAAAGCAGAAGGGAGTTTTGGCTTCTCCCTAACCCAAACATACTGGTGTGCAGTAATCTGAACTCTCAAGGACAGCGTCATGTGACTAGCATGGAATCTACCATCGGACATGCACAGAGATGGACTCTTGTGGACATGTTATCTATGTTTTAGGACACCAAGAACATAACATCTAATCGTTGCTCAGGAGAGGATTTTTGCTGTTCACCAGTAACTGATACACACACTGCATACAACATTACATGACTGACACAAACACACTGTCTCTCTCAACTTGCTTTGTTAACGTGTGTATTGTAACTTGTCTGCTAAGTGTGCATTGAGGGTTTTTTTTCCTGTGATCATAATCTTGCTCACTCGAGCGCTATTCTGATAACTGTTTTTTTTCTCTCTGCCCAATGTGTCATCCCCTTCCCCTCTCCCTCTTTACCCCCATTGTATTAGGCGCCTGTCAACTGCCGCGTCATTAGTGATCGCTTAATATGAGCGCACCTAATGTCAAGTCAAATTCCTCGTATGTGTAAACATGCTTGGCAATAAAGTTCATTCTGATTCTGATTGGGATCAATGGATACCTTATTTACTGGTTGCTTATCGGGAGGTGCCCCAAGCTTCAACAGGGTTCTCACCTTTTGAACTGCTTCATGGCCGTCAGGTGAGGGGCCCACTGGACTTATTAAAGGAGCACTGGGAGAGTCCACCGAGTGATCAGGACAATGTGGTCTCTTATGTGATTAAAATGAGAGAAACTGGATCGAATGACTGCTTTGGCTCAGGAGCACGAGGACGGCGCAGGCCAAACAAAAAACCTGGTATGACAAGAAGGCCAGGAATAGGGTTTTTCACCCAGGACAACAGGTTCTGTTATTGCTGCCCTCGTGTGACAGTAAGCTGTTGGCTCGATGGCAGGGGCCATATGAAATTTCTAAAAACTAAGTTCAGTGACATATGAACTATATATGCCTGACAGGAAGGTGAAATATCAGACCTTCCATATTAATTTATTGAAAGAGTTTCAGCAACCTGCTCTTCAGGAGACACAGCATCTCTTGATCTGTGCGACGGAAGTGGATGAGAAGGAACAATCCTTTCCCACAAATGTGTCAGAGCCTTGTTCATTTCAACTGTCTCATTTGCAGGTGGATCAGCGGAGAGAGCTAGAGACATTGTTGGATCCAGATTTGTTTCAAGAGAGACCTGGTTTCACGACATTGGTACATCATAAGATTTATTTGAAAGAGGAAACTGTTCCATGGAGAAAATCGTATAGGATCCCGGAACGATTGGTCCCCAAAAATGAAAACTGAAATTGATTTGATGTTACAGCTGGGAGTGATTGAGGAGTCAGTCAGTGAGTGGTGTAGCCCGATTGTGCTGGTTCCAAAAAAGGATGGCTCACTAAGATTTTGTATTGACTTTAGATATCTGAATTCAGTATCTAAATTTGAGTCATACCCCATGCCCCGGATCGATGAATTTTTAGAGAAAGTGGGCAAGGCTAGATTTATTTCTACTTTGGACCTATGTAAGGGGTATTGGCAAGTGGCAGTGGCACCAGAAATAAAGGAACTTGCGGCCTTTAAAACACCATATGGTAGTTTTCAATTTAGGGTCATGCCATTTGGCCTTCAGGGGGCACCTGCAACATTTCAGCGGCTGGACCAAATTTTAAGGGGAGTATCGAACTTTGCGGCTGCCTATTTGGATGACATGGTCATTTATAGTCGGACCTGGGAAGAACACCTGATACACCTTAGGCAGGTCCTTCAGCTAATTAACACTAGAAGACCCAGAGAGGGGCCATTTGGCCTTTTTGGCTAGAAAACCCATAGGGGGACCATCAAGTGGCCACAAGAGGGCTAATGTCTGGGTCTTCTAGTGTTAAGAGGGCAGGACTGACAATTAACCCACGCAAATGTGCATTTGGACAACAGCAGGTGGAGTACCTGGGACATGTGGTTGGTCAGGGGGTAATTAGACCACGAATAGGTAAAGTGGATGCCATTCGGACCTACCCTGTACCC
The DNA here is from genome assembly GCA_020510985.1 of Pholidichthys leucotaenia. Taxonomy (NCBI): domain Eukaryota; kingdom Metazoa; phylum Chordata; class Actinopteri; order Cichliformes; family Pholidichthyidae; genus Pholidichthys; species Pholidichthys leucotaenia. The sequence goes on from CM035840.1 coordinate 344,009,042, forward strand.
ACTAAGAAGAAAGTGCAATCATTCATGGGAATGGTGGGATGGTATAGTAAGTTCATCCCCCACTTTGCTGAAAGAGCCGCAGTATTGACTGACCTCACTAAAGCTGCATCACCAAATAAGGTAAAATGGACAGAGGAGTGTGATAGGGCGTTTGAGGATCTGAAGAGGGCTATTTCTGGGGAGAAGGTTCTCTTCAGTCCAGACTTTGCTCGCCCGTTCATTTTACAGACTGATGCTTCAGGAGTTGGCATTGGAGCAGTACTTCTCCAGGAGGAGAAGGGAGAGAGACACCCAGTACTGTTGAGCCGTAAATTGTTGGACCGGGAGAAAAGATATTCTACGGTTGAAAAAGAATGTCTTGCCATAAAATGGGCAATAGGGTCTTTGAAATATTATTTATTAGGGTGTCATTTTTTGTTAGAGACAGATCATCGAGCTTTACAATGGCTAGACAGAATGAAAGATGTGAATAGTCGTCTTACAGGGTGGTATGTGTCCCTCCAACCATATAATTTTACTATTCGGTATGTGGCACGGAAAACCAACCTTGTGGCTGATAGCCTCTCTAGAATACATGACTCATAAGAGTACTGTATTCTCAAGAAAGGGGGGAGGAAATGTGACGATGGGATGTCACCATTGTATGTCTTGTTATATTGTGATTGTGTTGTATCTGTATTGTTGTATGATAGCTAGATAGTTTATTTCGAACACAAAAATATAACAAAAAGAAGAAAATGGCAAATGCAATAAAGGAACAGTATACACTGTTCGAAAGGGAGAAGGAAGAACTGAACACTTATTAATTCCATCTCCTCTTTTCCATAGATACACCCATGTGAATTTTATACAAATTACCACCTTTAAGACCCTCCTTTCCTACCACACGTTCACAATGCTTTTTACAGATACATTATTCATTCACTCCAGACAGACAATGGTAGTGGCAAACTACTACTGTAGCCACAGCTGCCCTGGGGCAGGCGACGGAAACGTGGCTGCTAATCCAGGCCAACCACCTCTCCGGCCACCACCTAACATTTATACACATTCAAACCCAGTGTTATGGACACTGGAGGCAAGGTGGGTAAAGTGTCTTGCCCAGGAACACGACAGAATATCTGGGAAGAGCAGGATTCAAACCACCAATCATCCAGTTATTGGATGACCCGCTCTACCTCCTGAGCCACTGCCATGCATATGGATCTTACAATTTGAAGTATTGTACAACCAAGGCTTGAATGTTGGAATATTGGGCCATTTGGGGACCCACCCAGACATCCTATATGTGGACTTTTTACTGGTGTCATCCTTCTCTCCTTCCTCTGCTCTCACCTCTCCTGGAGCCTGAACACTTTCCTCTCCTTGGCTCCTCTCTTCTGTCTCATCTTGCCCTCTCTGAGCTCTGTCTAATTCAGCTTCTCTCTCTGTCTACAGTGGTATACAATCAGGTTAGAAAATATCAACTGCCATGTAAATTAAAGGAGACAACCAAAAATCTCTTAAGGGTACAAAGACCACCCACTTAAAACTTGAGTAATGACTTCAGTCTTGAAAGTTTGAGGTTTTTCACCAAAATTTATATCAATTTTCTTAGTTTTCTACTTTTCTCTGTAAATTTATCTAAATTTGTGGATTATTTTATGGCTTATTTTTAAATAAAATTACTGTTTTTGAAATAATTTTGAAAGACTGGGGTATTTTTTTTTTACTTTTTCCTTATAACAACTTGTATTTTTGTCCATAACTTTGCAGTCAGAACAGAACAATAATTTAACTCATTACAAAGAAAAAAAAATAATAAAATTGTATTTAATGATTTAAATCAACTTAAATGACCAAGGATGCCATTATTTCTGTTATAATATTTCTATACATTTAGTTTTTTTAAACTTTTAATTCTAACATCATCTCTTAACTAAGCGACTCTTCTGTTATTGCTCCCGTTTCCAGTGGGTTAAAACCATAAATGCCTCCAGTGTTTACATACCTCTTTTGATTTTTTTGATTTTTTTTCGGCATTTAAAGTACTTTAATAAATTCATGTTTCTGTCGGACAATCAAGCCTTATTATGCTGCATTTCCCCTCTGGTCCGCGTACGCTTTGGACAAGCCCGGCATGCAGGCAGCGCTGTACATGCTCACTTTTTTCATCTACCCAGGCCAAGCGGTTGATGCATGCACACAACCATCATTTGTAGTTTCACTCCCGCCCGATAGGTAGCGCCAGGCTGCTGACGTGCCAGGATTTTCACCAGCGAAGAAATGGTGGACTTCTTCACAAATTTTCTCTTCAAATAGTCTATTTCTTTTGTTTGACATCCCGGTTTTCACTCCTTTTCCACGAAGATGCTGCTGCTGCTAGCGAGACACTGCCTGCTGACTGACTGGAAAGCTCTGCGCTTCTAAACTCCGTGCGGATGACAGCCATGCGCGTTGTTCGTGAGCGCACTTGCAGAAAGTCATTACTTCATATATTTTTCTTAAATTCATATCTCTGTCTTGGTGAGGTGGTAAAATTTCTGGTGCGGCGGGCCACCACCAAGAAATATTACCAGAGGAAATCCTGTCCACCTATGTACTGTACACTGTGCCTTGTTTTTTTTTTTTTGTTTTTTTTTTGTCTTTGAGGAGTGGTGAGAGATTCTGATCCAACTGTAAAATTTCAAGTTTCCATGCATTACTGTTTTTGCTGCCCATGCACTTTTTGCGGAGGAGAAGAAGAAGCATAATCAGGACAAAAACAATAGGTTTCCCACAGCACAGCTGCTTGGAACCCTAAATGTGGTAGGCTAACTAGTGAGTGCTGGGGTACGCTGTTATGGCTCAACTTTCATCTGATATAACTACATATAAGTGACATAAGTTACATGTAAGCATGAAAAAGTATCCTATTTTTCTATCCCAGTTATGCACCTATGCACTTTGCAAATTATAAATTTTATAGTCTTGCTTGTTGTTATGGTTGAATGTGTGGTGTCTGCATTTTTTTTTGTCAGACTGTTTTTTGTCTTGTATTGTTTAAATCACTCCACTTATATTTAACATATTTTTTTGTTCTTCCATCTGCCAAAGAGACTCCGAATGTAAATTAGTTTCTACTAACTTCGGCACATTTACGTCTGCACATTAATGAACATCAGTTAAAAAACAATGTCCCTTTTAAGTAAATAAATAAATAATCAAGGTTTTATAAGCCTTTTGCCCTTCTTTTACCATTTTAGCCCATATTTTCTTTAACTTGCCCTGTTTTATCACTGTTTCCCCCATACTCTTCTATTCAATTCAACTTTATTTATATAGCGCCATTTTACAACAACAGTCATCTCATAGCACTTTCAACTGTAGGGGAAACCTTCACAATTGCAGAAAGACCCCAACAATCAAGCAATCCCCTGTGAGCAAGCACTTGGCGACAGTGGAGAGGAAAAACCCCCTTTTAACAGGAAGAACGCTCCAGCAGAACCAAGCTCAGGGAGGGGCAGTCATCTGCTGCAACTGACTGGGGGGTGAGGGGATAGAGAAGAAGATGAAAAGAACAGACATGTAGAGAGCAAACAGCATGACGGGGACTCAATCTATGGGAGAGAACAAACAGATGTCAATGACCAGCAAAAATATTTCATTGATAGTGAGGAAAGGAATGAAGCCCAGTGCATTCTTGGAGGTCCCCCGGCTGTCTAAACCTAGTAGCAGCATAACTAAGGGAGGGTTCAGGGACACATGATCCCTCCCTAATTATAGGCTTTATCAAAAAAGGTTTTAACCCTATTCCTAAAAACAGAGATCGAGTCTGACTCCCAAATCCAGATTGGCAGCTGGCTCCACAGGAGAGGAGCTTGATAACTGAAGGCTCTGCCTCCCATTGCACTTTTGGAGATTCTAGATTTTACAAGTAATCCTGCATTTTGGAAGCATAGTGCTCTGTTCGGATGATAGGGTAGTATCAGATCTTTTAAATAAAGGGGGGGGGCTGTTTATTTAGAGCTTTGTTAGTAAGAAGAAGGATTTTTAACTTAATTCTAAATTCTATGGGAAGCCAATGAAGGGAGGCCAGAACCAGAGAGATATGATCTCTCTGTCTAGTACCTGTTAAAACTCTTGCTGCAGCATTTTGGATCAGCTGAAGACTTTTGAAAGATGTTTTAGGATAACCTGATAATAAAGAGTTACAATAATCTAGTCTAGAGCTAACAAAAGTGTGGATTGGTTCCTCAGTATCACTCAGACAAGATGCTCCTAATCTTGGCAATGTTATGCAAATAATAGAAGGCAGTCTTAGAAACAAGTTTAATGTGTGAATTAAAAAACATCTTAATCAAAAATAACTCCAAGGTTCCTCAAAGAACTATTAAGAGAGTAACCACATCAAAACTAAGAGTTTGATTTTGAAAGGTATTTCTAAGGTTTTTTGGACCAACTAGAATGACTTCAGTCTTACCTGAATTTAATAGCAGGAAATTACAAGTCATTCAAGCTTTAATTTCCTTAAGACAGGCAGCTAATTTAGCTAATTGATTACCATCATCTGGCTTAATTGGCAGGTATAATTGTGTGTCATCTGGCGGAGTGGTTAGCACTGCGGCAGCACAGCAACTCATCCTTGGCCGAGGGATCCTGGGTTCGATCCTAGCCCCCGACCAACAGTGATCTGTGTGGAGTTTGCATGTTCTCCCCATGTCTGCGTGGGTTTACTCTGGGATTTCTCTGGTTTCCTCCCACATTCCAAAAACATGCAAGTTAGGTTAATTGGCGTCAAACTGGGGATTCTAAATTGTCCTTAGGTATGAATGTGAGAGTGAACGGTTGTCTGTCTTTCTGTGTTGGCCCTGCGATGGACTGGCGATCTGTCCAGGGTGTACCCTGCCTCTCGCCCAAAGCTGCTGGAATAGGCTCGAGCCCCCCCGCGACCCGAAAAGAATTAAGTGGAAGAAGATGGATGGATGGAGTTGATTCATTTAAACCAACATAATCCTCTTGCCCTAACCAAGTCTCTGTAAAGGATATTAAATAAATCTGATGATCAATTAATAGATCATGGACTAGCAGAGACCTGGGAGTTAGAGACCTAATATTTAACAAACCACATTTAATTTTTAAATTATGAGGAGGAACAGAGGCCAAGTCATTAAATTTAGAGGCTTCATATTTAATTTGAGTTTTACCAACTTTTTGTATAATCATTTTGGGATGCTTATACATTATTTTTATTTACGTTGGCCCGAGCAGACAATGATTCTCTGATGGGGGACACAGGGGCTAAGTTGAGGGGTGGCGGATGAAGAGGAGCTGCAGAGAGGCGTGTAAGACTGCGACTCTGCTTTCTGGTCCCAACTCTGAGTTGTCAAGTTTCTCCATGTGTGAGGGTAATATCTTATTGGGATGCGGCAGCTTGCAACTAGTTCGAGAACGACACTTGGGTTTTTGGTATTCTTTATTAATCCCAGAGGGAAATTACAGGGCATCCACCTGGATGGATGAGGCAGCCACGGTGTGGCTGCCTCATCCATCCAGGTGGATGGATGGATGGATGAGGCAGCCACGGTGTGGCACCAATCCCTTCACCATTCACACACATTCACATCTAGGGCCACTTAAGAGTCTCCAATTAACCTGACTTGTCTCTTTTTGGCCTGTGGAAGCAAACCAGAGTACCCGGGGTAAACCCACGCAGAGAACATGCAAACTCCACACGGAAGGGTCACCGATGGTTAGGGGGTGGAATCAATCCTGTGACCTTCTTACTGTGCTGCCACAGTACAAACCACTGCACCACTGAGCTGCCCGATTTGTGAGGGACTTTCCAAAATATCTCCAAACATTCACGTTCAAAAAATCTGTAACAACCTCTCTCTCATGAGCACAAGGCCTTGGACAGCCAGCTGCAGCGCCAGATAAGACTGGGCGCCAGACAGACAAAACATCTTCTGCCAAGGGTCCTTGGGTCTCTCTTATTATCATCAACACTGCTCAACACCGCACACACATTGATTCATGAACTGATTAAAGATATACTGTACACTGCTCTCTTGTGTCTTGTGAAATTCTGAGTTGTTGCTCTGTGCTATTGAGAGATTTTTTTTTTCATTGTAATCATAATCTGCTTAAAAATAAGCTGTATTCTGATAACGAAGTTTTTTTTTCTCCTCCCCCCTTGTGTCGTTCCCTCCCTTCCCCTCCCCTTCTTATCTATCTCTGTTTGATGAGGCGCCTATTATGGCTGCCGTGTCGTTGTCGCGCGCATGCGCACCAATGTCAAATCAAGTTCCTCGTGTGTTTTTTACATGCTTGGCAATAAAGTTTATTCTGATTCTGATTCTGATTCTCAAAATAGGCAGAGTCGTCACAGATGTCTCGAACCATTTTCAGTTTAGTTTCCATGAGTCAAAGTACAAGGAAAGTTAGACAACTGATAGAAAAATTCCATATTATTGTTATATTATTCTTATATTTTTCCATGTCTTTTACATTTTCATGTCTGATGCTTATAGGTGCATTTCATGTAGCCCTGGTCTATATGCATGAGTTAGCAATTATAGATGTAATAAGAATGTCCAGTTTGTGAGTGTGGTGTGAGTGTTCAGATATCCGTTAAGACACAGCTGTTTTCAATTTATCATGTCCAGTTTCTGTGGGAATGAGAGATGTACTGATTCTGTACTTCCTGGGAACATTTGATAAGGACTGAGTACTTTGCGGTCTCAAGGACAGGACTGTTCGTCTTTTGGACAGTCTCTCTCACTCCCCATGGATAAGACAGCTTTAAAAGTTTGACTGGAGTGTGACCTAACAGAGATTCGGTGTATGTGGACTGAGGGCTTCACTCTGACTTCTCCCTCATTGGCCATGAGGAATAAATTTATTTACATTTAAATATTCTGCCTGATTTTGGACTCAGAATAATTATACTGAAAATTAACCTAACAACTTTGCAAGGGGTTGGGGGCCTATGCACCAGAATGGTCAAGTGGTGTGAAAGTGTTTGCCCCCTTCCTGGTTTCTCATTTTTTTTGTACGTTTGTCACACTTAAATGTTTCAGATCATCAAACAAATTTAAATATTAGACAAAGATAACACAAGTAAACACAAAATGCAGCTTTTACATGAAGGTGTTTATTATTAAGGGAAAAAAATCCAAACCTAAATGGCCCGATGTGAAAAAGTGATTGCCCCCTAAACCTAATAACTGGTTGGGCCACCCTTAGTAGCAACAACTGCAATCAACCATTTGCAGTAACTGGCAATGAGTCTTTTACAGCACTGTAGAGGAATTTTGGCCCACTCATCTTTGCAGAATTGTTGTAATTCAGCCACACTGGAGGGTTTTTGAGCATGAACCACCTTTTTAAGGTCATGCCACAGCATGTCAATCGGATTCAGGTCAGAACTTTGACTAGGCCACTCCAAAGTCTTCATTTTGTTTTTCTTAGGCCATTCAGAGGTGGACTTGCTGATGTGTTTTGGATCATTGTCCTGCTGCAGAACGCAAGCGCGCTTCAGCTTAAGGTCACGAACAGATGGCCGGACATTCGCCTTCAGAATTTTTTGGTAGACAGCAGAATTCATGTTCCATTTACCACACCAAGTCTTCGAGGTCCTGAAGCAGTAAAACAGCCCCAGACCATCACACTGTCCCCACCACATTTTACTATCAGTATGGTGTTCCTTTTCTGAAATACTGCATTACTTTTACACCAGATGTAATGGGACACACATCTTCAAAAAAGTTCAACTTTTGTCTCGTCAATCCAGAGTATTTTTCCAAAAGTCTTGGGGATCATCAAGATGTTTTCTGGCAAAACTGAGATGAGCCTTTATGTTCTTTTTGGTCAGCAGTGGTTTTCATCTTGAAACTCTGCCATGCAGACCATTTTTGCCCAATCTTTCTTATGGTGGAGTCATGAACACTGATCTTAACTGAGGTAAGTGAGGTCTGCAGTTCTTTGGGTGTTGTTGTGGGGTCTTTTGTGACCTCTTGGGTGAGTCATCGTCACACTCTTGGGTTAATTTTGGTCAGCCGGCCAATCCTGGGAAGGTTCACCACTCTTCCATGTTTTCACCATTTGTGGATAATGGCTCTCACTGTGGATTGCTGGACTCCCAAAGCTTTAAAAATGGCTTTATAACCTTTTCCAGACTGATAGATCTCAATTACTTTGTTTCTCATTTATTCCTGAATTTCTTTGGATCGCAGCATGATGTCTAGCTTTTGAGGATCTTTTGGTCTACTTCACTTTGTCAGGCAGATCCTATTTAAGTGATTTCTTGATTGAGAACAGGTGTGGCAGTAATCAGGCCTGGGTATGGCTAGAGAAATTGAACTCAGCTTTCCAAAGATGTTATAAACCACAGATAATTTATGTTTTAACGGGGGGGGGGGTAATCACTTTTTCACACAGGGCGATGTAGGTTTGGATTGGTTTTTTACCCTTATTAATAAGCACCTTCATTAAAAATTTGCATTTACTTGTGTTATCTTTGTCTAATTTTTAAATTTGTTCGATGATCTGAAACATTTAAGTGTGACAAACATACAAAAAATGAGAAATCAGGAAGGGGCAAACACTTTTTCACACCACTGTACTTTCCGGTAGCAGCAGAAGCCTGGCACATTCCATCATCCTGGCACCTGTCAGTAGCAGAGTGGTCAGGATTGTGCTTGACCGCAGCAGCAGCAAGGAGACATGCAGCAGCCTTGTCAGCCTGGTCTGCATCCAGCATTGCAAGAATAAACAAATACAGATGAAACATATGCAAGGCTTGAGTCAGCAAAAACTGTGATTGAGAAGAGAAGCACAGCCCCCCTGCCAACTGGAAAGTAGAAATTGTCCACTCTTCCAGTATAATTTAGTTTAAATGATAAAATAAAATGACAATTTATATGGACCCAATTGTGCAGTTTGCACAGATAACGCTCATGCGAGTGTTGCATAGGATTTGGGTGGCCGTCGGCAGGGTCACCTTAACTTACCATTAGACCCTTGGGTTGAGACGTTTTGTAGGCCCACCCCAAAAGAATCTCAGTTTAAAAATATGTAATAGCTATGTTTTTAATAATGGATTGCATTTTATATAGCACTTTTCATGACACCCAACACTTTAGAATGAGTCCATTATTCATTCACTCCACAGACAATGACAGTGGTAAGCTACTTCTGTAGCCACAGCTTCCCTGGGGCAGACTGACAAAAATGTGGCTGTCAATCCATGCCAACTGACTTATTCACATTCATACACCAGTGTCAAGAACCATGAACACACTGGAGGCAAGGTAGGTAAAGTATCTTGCCCAAGGATACAACAGCAAGGTGGGGGAAACGGGATTCAAACCGCCAACCTTCCGGTTATTGGGTGACCTGCTCTACCTCCTGAGCCACTACGGCCTCATTTTTGTTTCTCTTTGAGAAATAATGCAACTGTGAGCTAGAAAACACAACTACACTGCAAAAAGTCAAATAAGTAAAATGAAATAAATTAAGGCTGTTTGTTTGTCTTTTGTCTGACAAGATATTTATTCCTGCTGTGCAGTTTATGTGTAAGAAAATTTTACACGCTTTCAGATAGTTTTAACATGTTTTAAGCAGTCTGATAAGTCAAATTTTCTTGCCTTGTTGGCAGGTAACTTTACTTAAAATAAGCAAAAAATTCTGGCAATAGATAATTTTAGTTAAAATTAGAAAAAAAATATCTGCCAACAAAGTAAGATTAAATTTCTTAAAACAAGTAAAAACCTGTCTTAAAGCAAGTAAAATCTTGTTAGAAAAAAACAAAGATATAGCCTTGATTTAGGATATTTTACCTCACTAACATTTTCATTTTTACAGTGACAAATACTACTGCCTTCAGCATAAACACAAATTAATCTAATCTCTCTCTCTCTGAGTGGGTGTGGTCGTGAGTGCGAGCTGAGAGCGTGTGACAGCGTGAGTGATTTATCTCAAACTTTTCTCTATCTTTTTGTGTTTAAGGGTTTTTTTTTCTGCTAAATAATAATTTTTGTTGTTTTCTGTAGCTGGGGTGGGGTAGGCATTCTGGGAGGGGGGTTTCTGTTGTTAGCTCTGCTGGTCAGCATGGTTTTGGAGCGAGGCTCCGGGTTCGAGAAGCTGACACGCCGGCATGCTGTCAAACTGACTCCGGCCGTCAGCTGCTCAGTGGAGGAATGTAGTCTGGCTGTGGGGGAGCTGGTTGGTTATGAAAGCATTAAATCAGCTTCTAGAATGAACAGTGCCATGGTGATCTTCCTCGATAGTGTGGAAAAAGTTAACCAGGTAGTGGAGAGCGGGGTTGTGATTAAAGACACACTGGTTCCTGTTGTGTCTCTGGTGAATCCCGCGAAGAGAATTACGATCTCAAATGTCCCACCATTTTTAAAGAATGAGCTGTTGGAGAAGGAGCTGTCGAGACACGGGCAGCTTTTGTCCCCCATTAAGCACATCCCTCTCGGTTGTAAGTCCCCGTGTTTAAAGTATGTCATGTCTTTTAGGCGACAGGTGCTCATGATTTTAAAGAGTAGCGAGGAAAGCCTCAACCTCGTATTTAAATACCGGATTGACGGCTTTGATTACACCATCCACGTCACCTCCGATAATATGAAGTGTTTCGGCTGCGGAATGGAGGGACACTTGAGTCGATCATGCCCTCAGGGAGTGGGGGGTGATCACTCGGGAGGCCGCTAGTGCGGCCTCGGGGCCGTCTGGTGACGGAGCGGCTTTGCCGCTCTCTGAGGCTGACGGCGCTACTGCGCCGTCGGGCGTTTCGGCCGGAGCCACGGGGCCGTCTGGCGGCGGGGCGGCTTTGCCGCCCTCCGCAGCCGGCCTGTCGATCATAAATGAAACAGCAACAAAAGTTAAAGCACATCGCGGGGCTGCTGCACAGACCAACATTGCGGACAAGGGTGAGATTACCGAGAGGGATCACGCTGAGGGTCAGACAGATGAGCCAAATGAGGCCCAGGTAGATGGTGGGACTAGAAAAATGAATATAAAACCACAGCACAGGGTGAGCGAGAAGCAGGAAGAGACAGCTACCAGGGTGGCTGAGTCAGTGTTGGAGGATGAGGATGACATTGAATTAGATGAAGAGTTATGTAAAATCTCAATCAAGCGAAAGAATTTGGAAACCAAACAGCAGAGGAGCAAAGTAAAAAGGGTTGTCAAAGACAGTTCTGAGGTTTCTCTATCTCAGCCAGATTCTTATGCTGGGTCTGAGAGAGTGATGGTGAAAGCAGTGATGATGTGGCCAGCGGAGGCGGTTACCTCTTCACAAAAATACAGAAGTTTTTGCAGGACACTAAGGGATCCAGAATGGTTAGAGTTGAAAACTTCTTCCCCGATCTAAAACGTTTTGTTGACTCTGCTCGGGCCTACATGAAAAATAGGGGAGAGCTTGAGCAGGAAAGTTTCACTGATCAGGAGATCTACAGACTAAAAAAGCTTGTACTAAAAGTTAAGAACCAAATTGCCCAGGATGATTAGTCTTTTATCGCTCATTCTTTCTTTTCTGTTTTTGTATTGGCTTTGCCCTCTTATATACATGTGTAGTTTTAATTTTGGCACACTCAACATCAATGGAGCAAGAGAAATGTCTAAGCGAGCGTGTGTTTTTACTCTTGCAGAATGCAAGAAAATTAATGTTCTGTTTGTTCAGGAGACTCATAGTTCTGAGGACAATGCTGCTGACTGGAGGAGGGAATTTCGAGGGGAAATTTTTCTCAGTCATAAAAGCAGCAACAGTGGTGGAGTGGGTATTTTATTTTCTCGAGATTTTATTCCACTTTCTTATGACATTGTGTCATCTAAAATATTTAAAAAGGCCAATCTTTCTGTGCATACGGTTGGAGCATACACATTTATAAAAACAACTTTCACATTCTCAAAAACAGCTCGAACTTTTAAAATGTGGCCTGCAATTATCTCATCAATCAAAAATTGCAGTAATGATGACTTTTTATTTGTGGGAGGTGATTTTAATTGTACAGAAAATCCTCTTATGGATAGGAATCACCCAGAGCCACATGCTGCATCCAAGAGAGTTTTAAAAGGTCTCATAGAAGCTCATGATCTGTGTGATGTGCGGAGAAATTTTCATGGCAAGGCTAGACAGTACATGTGGAGCCATAGGACAATATTCTGTCCTTAGCTCGACTGGATAGGGTTTACAGTTTTAAGCACCATTTTAGCATTTTTAAAAGTGCTTTTATAGTCCCTGTTGGCTTCACAGATCATTCCCTGGTTCAGTGTTGTGTTTTTATCAAAAATATAAAGTGCAGTAGTGCATACTGGCATTTTAACAAGTCACTTTTATCGGATAACAGTTTTAAAACTGCTTTTATGTTTTTTTGGAGTAATTTTAAATTAACAAAATCAAATTTTAGTTCTTTGCAGCAGTGGTGGGATGTAGGGAAGAGCCAAATAAAGAATCTGTGCCTACAGTATACTCGCAATGTCTCTGGAGACTTGGCCAGGTCTGTCAGGGACCTGGAGAGAGAAGTAGTGGAGCTGCAGTCTTTGGCAGGCTCCACAGGAGAAAGAGGACATTTTGAGGCCCTCAATGGCAAAAAGTCTGTTTTAACTGACCTACTGGGTGTGGCTGCCAGGGGCGCTGTGGTACGCAGTAGGTTCCAGAACATCACACTAATGGACGCTCCGTCTCATTTTTTCTTTGGTTTGGAGAGGAAGAATGGTCAGGAGGATGATCCTCTCTCTTCGCTCTGAGGACGGGCAGCCGATCCATGAGTCTGCGGAGATCCGTCGCTTTGCAGTTTCTTTCTACAAGGATCTCTTTAAGAAAGAATTTGTTGAGAATCCACATGCACTGAGTCATTTTTTGACGGATTTGCCAAAAGTGATGGCTAGCGTGAATGCAGAGCTGGAGAGCGGGATCACTCTGCAAGAATTAGCAGTGGCTGTCCAGTCTCTTCAGTGTGGAAAAGCCCCAGGGATAGATGGTCTACCATCGGAGTTCTACAAGGCGTTCTGGTCTGAGATCCGTGAGGACTTGCTGGAAGTACTGTCTGACAGTCTGCGGAAGGGTCACCTGCCCCTAAGTTGTAGGAGAGCAGTCCTCACCCTCCTTCCAAAGAAAGGCGGCTTGAAAGACATTAAAAACTGGCGTCCGGTGGCCCTCCTCTGTACTGACTACAAAATTCTCTCCAAAGTGTTGGCTACCAGACTGAGGAAGGCGATGGAGCAGGTCATACATGTAGACCAGACCTACTGTGTACCTGGTAGGTTGGTTACAGACAACATTTTTTTTAATTTGTGATGTTTTGGACCTCTCCAGCTCATTGGTCAAAGAACTTGGTCTTATTTCAATAGACCAAGAAAAGGCGTTTGACCGAGTTGAACATCCATACCTTTGGCAGACATTAGAGGCCTTTGGTTTCAGTTCAGGTTTCATCGCCAAGATCCAGGCTTTGTATAGAGACATTGAGAGTATTAAGATTAATGGTGGTTTGAGTGCTCCTTTCAAAGTTGAGAGGGGTGTCCGACAGGGCTGCCCCCTCTCAGGTATGCTGTACTCTCTTGCCATTGAGCCCCTCCTTTGTAAACTAAGGCAAGGCCTCACTGGTTTTAAAGTCCCCAACTCTGACGCTGTCTTTAAAGTGTCTGCCTATTCTGATGACGTTGTTGTTTTTACAAGAAATCAAAATGATGTAGACTACCTTTTAAGAACTGTCAATCTTTTTGGTGAGTGCTCCTCAGCGAGAGTGAATTGGGGTAAGAGTGAAGCTGTTGTGGTGGGGGGGGGGACTTCAAAAAATTGCCCTACCTGGTGGCCTCTCGTGGACACAAGGTGGTTTTAAATATCTTGGTGTGTTCTTAGGAAATCAGACTTACTGGGAAAAATTGGGAGTGTTTTTTAGAAAAAATTGAAGGAAGACTAAAAAAATGGAAATGGATTCTGCCAAACTTGTCCTTCAGAGGTCGTGTTTTAATCATTAACAACTTGATTGCTTCGATGCTGTGGCATCGACTGTCTTGTCTGGACCCTCCACCCAATTTGCTGGCCAGAGTGCAATCTATAGTCGTGGACTTTTTCTGGGACCGTCTTCACTGGGTTCCACAGAGCATCCTTTTTTTACCGAGGGAAGAAGGTGGTCAAGGGCTCATCCATCTGGCCAGCAGGGGGGCTGTCTTCCGCCTGCAGTTCATTCAGCGACTGCTGAGTGGTCCCCTCGACCTTGTGTGGAGACCTATTGCCAGGGCTGTCCTGGCTCGCTGTGGAGGGCTTGGACTAGAGGAGTCGCTGTTTTTAATGGACTTAAGGAGCCAAAAACTCCCATAACTTCCCCAGTTTTACCAAAGTGCTTTTAAAATCTGGGGACTTTTTAAAAAGAACTCTCCCCAGGTTTCCTTGTCACCTTTCTGGCTTTTAAAGGAACCACTTGTGTTCGGGACCCGTTTTGATGTGGGTAATGCTTTAGGACAGGGGTGTCAAACTCATTCCGTGGAGGGCCAAGACCCTGCAGGTTTTACTTCCACCCAGTCTCTTCAGCAGGTGTTTTCACTGATCAGCAATCAGTGGGAAGAAATTCAGAGAAAACACCTGTTGAAGCCACTGGGTGGAGGTAAAACCTGCAGGGTCTTGGCCCTCCATGGAATGAGTTTGACACCTGTGCTTTAGGACCTTCTGTTTTAAAAAAAAGTTCATTTCTGCAAAGGTCACAACTCTGGGACACTTGATAAATTTATGTGGTCCTAGCTTGGGCAATGCTGTTGCCCTGTGCTCGGCTCTTGGCGTTTCTTCAGTCAGAACTGTAATGAACTTGCTGAAAGATTGGAGAGACTGCCTGTCTGAAGAACACTCTGCTATTGTTTTACACTGCAAAAACTCTGTGCAAACTGCTGATGGGCCTTTTCCTTTTAGTGTTTTATCTCCTGATTTTAAAGATGGCACTGGTGTGTTTTTAAACTCTGAACACATTAACATTTGTGACTCTCCTGGTAAAAAAAATGTATGGACTTTTGGTGAAAGTTTTAAATGTAAATAAGTTAAAAGGTCGAGCTGATACACCATGGAGGAAACACTTGGGTTTGGGTTCAGAGGTGAGGCCTGCCTGGAGAGCACTCTATAAACCACCATTAACTAAGAAGGTTGGAGACCTACAATGGCGAGTTTTACATTGTGCTGTGGCTGTAAATGCTTTTATCTCTATTTTAAACCCAAATGTTGTTGAGTTTTGTCCATTTTGTCCTCAGAAAGAGACTGTTTCATTTTCTGGACTGTAACAGACTGCATTTGTTGTTTGTTTTTTTGGGGAAGCTGTTTTATCTGTTTGGAGAAGTCTTTTCCCTGCAGATTTTTCTTGGGCTTTCCATATAGACAGAGGACTAAGAAAAAGAGTGAACTTTTAAATTTCATCCTGGGTCAGGCTAAAATGGCTATTTATATTAGTAGGAAAAGAAAAAATTGAACAAATGCTGGATTGTAATGTAAAAGACATGCTGATTGACATGATTAAGGCTCGAATAATGATTGATTACAATTACTATCATCTGATGCAAAATGTTGAAACCTTTGAGGCTATGTGGTGCTTTAAGCACATCCTGTGTTGTGTTAAGGAGGGGAAAATTACCTTTGGTATAATCCTGATGTAAGAAGCAAGTTTTTGTTTTAGTTTTCCTGGTTTGGTTACTTGTGTCTTTGATTTCTTGTCAGTGAGTCATTTTACTTTTCCATTGCTTCTTTTAGTTGTTTGTTGTTGTGTTTTTCTGTTGATTTTGTGACAATAAAGGTGTGTTGAAAAATCAAATCTCTCTCTTTCAGACACAGAACCACACAGCACCATGGTCTAAACAGTACTAGGTATCAGAGGATGACACTGATCAACAATTGCAGTCTAATGATGACAGCAGAACACAAAGTTAAATCAGTCAAGTATTCCTGATTCAAACAAAGCACAACAGAAGCAACTAGAAAAGCACTTAGACAGCACATACCTCCGCCAAGGCTCCTTCCGTCCCCCATGGATGACCTCTAAAATGTAATGGGTTCATGTATAAGAATAAGGGCCTGTACTTATATAGCATTTTTTTCTAGTCTCAAAGACCACTCAAAGCACTTCACTAGTACTAACCCTCTATTCTAAGGGCCTATAGGAGACATATCTAGCGACAATTTAGAACAACCAACTAACCTAACATGCATGTCTTTGGATTGTGGGAGGAAACTGGAGCCCCCGGAGTAAACCCACGCAGCACAGGGAGAACATGCAAACTCCACACAGAAAGGTTCCTACCCCTGCCAGCCTGGGGATTTGAACCTGGAACCGTCTAGCTGTAAGACAACAGTGCTAACCACTGCACCACCATGTAGGCCATGAGCCAGTTCTGGTGAAAATTGCATCAAAGTCTATCCAGTAGTTTTGGAGTATTCTTGCTAACACTGTGAGAAGAGTTTTGGCTGAGGTATGCATTCTCCAATCATCAACAAAATGTAATGGGTTCCTCTCTAGCCCACAGACCACCTCTGGTGAAACTTTTATCCAAATCTATCCAGTAGTTTTTGTGTAATCCCGCTGCATAAATAAAAACAAGGTCCTTGGTGGAGGTATGCACTCTCAAATCATCACCAAAATTTAGTTCATTCTTGGCCCAAGGGCTACCTCTGGTGAAAATCCCATCAAAATCTGTACAGTAGTTTTTGCATAATCCTGCTTATAAACAGAAAAACAAACAAACCATCCCGATCCTAGTACCTCCTTGGAGGAGGTAATTAAAAACCTGCACAAGTGACTGGAAAGCTACAAAGAGCATGTCTTACCTTATAAAGTGCTT
The DNA here is from genome assembly GCA_020510985.1 of Pholidichthys leucotaenia. Classification (NCBI taxonomy): domain Eukaryota; kingdom Metazoa; phylum Chordata; class Actinopteri; order Cichliformes; family Pholidichthyidae; genus Pholidichthys; species Pholidichthys leucotaenia. Next base: position 344,025,821 of record CM035840.1, read on the forward strand.
TCTTCTGGCCTTCTTTATGAAAAATACTTCATTATGTCCTTTAAGTCCAGCTCACAACGTCATACTCTATGGACATCAATGTGTGGTTACACAGTCTGTTTAAGCAGCATGCTTGATGTAGTGTACTTTTTACGAAGCTCCGAGTCGACTGTCCCACGCACAGTTGTGTAATGTAAGCAATGACAGCCTTTCCAAGTGACCTGACTTTTCTTGTGCTGGTCTTCATCTCTCAGCTTGCCTTCTCCACTGGCCTGCTCTCTTTCGGCAGGATCTGATGGTCTTGTCCTCCAGGTGAGTGCTTTAATGGCCCACCTGTCTTCTCTGTTCAGTAATTAGCAGCCCCTCCTCCACTTGTTGATCCAGCTTAGAAAAATCCTTTATTCTTCAGGATTTTTTTGAGCAATTCATTTTCCCTAAGCTCTTTTCCTCTCAACAATTTTATAAGCGCCACTCACAAACTTTTTTCCGTGTGTTTTGACCAAGCTAATTACTTCTTAACTCTCACTAGCGCTTGCATAGTCACATGTCAAAACAGTTCCTCTTATAGGCTATTGTTACATGGTACCCATGTGGGCCACATGTAACTTGGACCAATCAGCGACCAGCCACACACGAATATCAAGTGATGGACATAGAATTTGACCAATTAACAAAGATGTGATCTTATTTATTGGCTCATGATAGGCCCCTGATCTTCGTAAGCCCCTGGGCTTCAGCCTAGCCTAGCCCATTCATTAAGGCAGCCTTGGCTGTCGGAGGACTGTTGTAAATTCAAAAAAAATTCTCAATTTTGTCTTGCACATGTTTCAAGCAACACTTGCATGGCATGTATGCAAACTTCTGCTGAACTTTGTCCCAAAATGTACCAGGAGTTTGTGCAACGTTAATGCACAGTGAATATAAAGTCTATAGACCCCTGTTCAAATGCCAGGTTTTTGTGATGTAAAAAAATGAGACCAAGAGAAATCATTTCAAAACTTTTTCCACCGCTAATGTGACCTATAACCTGTACAACTCAATTGAAAAACAAACTGAAATCTTTTAAGGGGGAAATAAAAAATTAAAAAAAACTTACAATAACCTGGTTGCATAAACATGCACACCCTCTTATAATGGGGGATGTGGCCATGTTCAGAATTAACCAATCACATTCAAACTCATGTTGAATGGGAGTCAGTACACACCGGCCACCATTTAAAATGCCTCTGATTAACCCTTATTGTGGCAAGATTTCATGGACAGATAGCACCCCACTGCCACAGGCGCAGTGCTGTGCCTGTCATGTGATGTTATGACGTGGCCAAAAACTCCCCAGTTGATTTAAGTTGTACAAATAATTCCACCTCACAAGGTGGCAGACATGTATAACTTACTGCTCTTGCCTTGGATGACTTATGGCGGACATAGAACAATCCTGAAACCTCACCAGAGAAGAGTTTGTAAACAAATCTAGATCTTACTTGATGGCAAGACTGAAGAACCATTTGCTCCCGAATTTGCCAACTATGATTTTAAAAAGAGATTATTTAGCTCATGAAGGTAAATATCTACATTTTGTTATAACAGAGGGTGGGCGAAGCTGGTTGATGTTCACCTGCTATCGACGCCATTGCCATGTGACTGGGTAGAGCAATCGCGCCAGTTCCATGTTGTCATATATGATTAATAGCAGCAGAATAAAAGTGAAATTGAGGTGGAATAATCCTAACAGTTTCTGGATGTGGGAGAGAAAGTGCAAATGACCGACAGAAGGCAAAATAATGACCAGGAGGGACAAAAATGGATGAAGCAAGAGCCGCCTGGCCAGCAGTAAGTAACTGATTCTCTGGTTCATTTACTTTGAAGATAAGCTAACAAAATGCCCAAAACAAAAAATGGTGACAAAAAACAAAACCATTCTTTTTTTAAATATGTCCAAAGTCCACTTTTGACAGAAAGTTATGTAATTTTATATGGCTGCTGTGGCATTATGCAAATTAGATGCATAAATTTACTCCTATCTCAAACTTTGGATCATATTCTACATCTTTCTAATTGACAGTAAGCCATTATCTCTTACCACTTTCAAGTTAGCCTTGGAAATCTCTAACATCTGAACTGAACATTTTCTTGAAAAAAATCTTGACCACTAGGGGCTTTTGGTGCAACGGAGTGCCTGCGGCAGTCACTGGGTTAACCTCAACTAAAATTTAGCTGTTCTCGTAGGCTAGTCCTGAAATTTTTATAGTTGCATCTTACAGCGCAAGCCATGGTCCGTAGAAAGCTTCCAAGAGAAATTCCATTGTTCAAAGGTATCAGTTAGGAGAAGAGTACAAAAGAATTTCCAAGGCATTAAATATACCATGGAACACAATGAAGACAGTCATCATCAAGTGGAGGAAATATGGCACAACAGTGACATTACCAAGAGCTGGATGTCCCTCCAAAATTGATGAGAAGAAAACTAGTCAAGGAGGCTGCCAAGAGGCCAACAGCAACATTGAAGGAGCTGCAGGAATTTCTGGCAAGTACTGGCTGTTTAGTACATGTGACAACAATCTCCCGTCTTCTTCATATGTCCGGGCTATGGGGTAGGGTGGGAAGACGGAAGCCTTAACATATGAAGAAAAACATCTAAGCCCAGTTACATTTTGCAAAAACACATTTGAAATCTTCCAAACACATGTGTGAAAATATGTTATGGTCTGATGAAAACAAGGTTGAACTTTTTGGCTATAATTCCAAAAGGTATATTTGGCACAAACACAACACTGTTCATCACCAAACAAACACTGCACCGACAGTGAAGCGTGGTGATGGCAGCATCATGGTTTGGGCCTGTTTTTCTTTAGCTGGAACTGGGGCCTTAGTCTATGTAGAGAGAATTATGAACTGTTCCAAATACCAGTCAGTGTTTGCATGAAACTTTCAGGCTTCTGCTAGAAAGCTGAAGATGAAGAGGAACTTCATCTTTCAGCATGACAATGATCCAAAGCACACATCCCAATCAACAAAAGAATGGCTTCACCAGAAGAAGATTAAGGTATTTACCTTTTGTTCTTATTAAAGACAATTTATTACTCGTGTCTTTAATAAGAACAAAAGGTAAATAATTAAAAGAAGACAAAATGAACCTACTTGAATGAAGAAGATTAAGGTGTTGGAATGGCCCAGCCAGAGTCCAGACCTGAATCCAATTGAACATCTGTGGGGAGATCTTAAGAGGGCTATGCACAGGAGATGCTCTCACAATCTTACGGATTTGGAGCGATTGTGCAAAGACGAGTGTGCAAATATTGCCACGTTGAGATGTACCACGCTGATAGACTCCAACCCAAAAAGACTGAGTGCTGTAATAAAAAACAAAGTTGCTGCAAGAAAGTATTGGTTTAAGGGTGTGCATGTTTATGCAACCAGTTTATTATAATTTTTTTTTTTAGTTTTTATTTTTCCCCTTAAAAGATTTCAGCTTGTTTTTCAGTTGGGTTGTATAGGTTATAAGTCAGATTAAAGGTGGATAAAGTTTTGAAGTTATTTATATTGGTCTTATTTATTACATCACACAAACCTGGCATTTGAACAGGGGTGTGTAGACATTTTATATCCACTATAATATTCATGAAGCACAATGTGTCATATGCACCAAATCATTTTGATTCAAAGTGAATTGTTGCAAATTATCATATTTGTCACACTTTTTAAAAAAATTCCAATTTGCCCAGTGAGATACTACCCTAATATGGTGCAATTTGCGGGCTGTATTATAAAGTGCTATTGCTTATACTTTACAAAAATAAGTCTTTGTCTTGTTGCTTTCTGTTATTTATACACACACCTGATAAGGATGTCAGTTGTCTTTATGTGCAAAGGACTTGTGAGGTTTTAGGTCTTTCATACATGGCAATGCAAACCCAACGGTCAATATTTGAACCTGAGAAAAATAGCACTAAAAGGGTAACCACCCATATTTCAAAGTGTCATAGAGTTCTCAAGAATCAGTTGTTTTGGGCTTAAAAAAGGCTATCGACACTCAAGACCCTGACTAAACATCAATATTTTTAGATTTAGATTTAGTATACTTTATTGATCCCCAGAGGGGAAATTGAGGGTCATCCACCACCTGGATGGATGAAGCAGCCACGATACGGCGCTATCCCTTAACCATTCACACACACATTCACACCTAGGGCCACTTTAGAGTCTCCAATTAACCTAACCTGCATGTTTTTGGCATGTGGGAGGAAACCGGAGAAATCCCGGGGTAAACCCACGCATACACGGGGAGAACATGCAAACTCCAGACAGATCACTGTTGGTCGGGGGCTGGGATCGAACCCACGATCCCCCGGCCAAGGGTAAACTGTGCTGCCGCAGTGCTAACCACTACGCCACCGTGCAGCCCAATATATTACGTGTTTGAAGTGAGACTAGGTTAAAAGAATCAATGATATGACTGTGAAATAATATGACTTATTATGATATGGCTCCTAAACAATGAAGAAAATGTATTTATGGGTGCAGCTCAAGGATATTTTGAAATATTTCTCTGTTGCTCCATTATTCTGCATCTGTTCTTGGCTTGTTGCTATTACAGATTGTAGGATCAAATTCCCCTCACAGAAATTTTGAGAATAAACAGGAAAAAGTAGTATAGACACTCCTAATCAAAATCTTAAGACCGGGGGTAAAATTACTAGTATTCGCATTTCACGCTGGTAAATTGCAACCAGGTTGTAAGTAGAGCTTCAAAGTGCAAAAAGATGAAACAGAAGCAAGAGACAAAAATGGAATCACTTTATTGAAAACCCCATTTAAACTCAAACAGCCTGTTCATCAGCTGACCAAGGGGCAGATTTACTAATGTGCTGTGCCATCCCAAAACCTTGTTTTGGCATTAAAAAACTACTGTTGAGATTTACTAGAGGGCACAGGGCAAAATTTGCAGTGGAAAGGTGTGGACTTTGTTAATTTTGAGCCAGGCCTCCTTGCATATGTATTTGTGGGAGTTCTCATGTCAACGCACAAATTTGAGGGAGGGGACAAGGTTGTTTATTAAGGTTTGCAGTTGTCAGTATCCTGCTAAATGCACCAGGATTTAACATCCAAAAAAAGCTTGTCTTAATTCATCTGTGCCTAACATGATAGCGATCGTTGATGCCAGGAGGAGACACGGGCGAGAACCGAGGGCGCATGTCAGAAACTTCTCTCTGTCTGTGACTTTATTTCGCATGACAGAAGAACAGATTATATGAATATCAACAGTCTCACAGAGAACAGTGTTATGCTGAACTGGACACCGGCCAGCAATTTTTCTTTAAACGTCATTTGTTTATACTGTATATAGCCTACTACATGAATTTGTATCCATAAAATAGGATACAATAGGAACCCTTATACCCACAGTGGACATACAGATGTGTCAGCCCATAATGACTTTTTTTTCTTTTCTTTGGAGGTTAGAATCGGACTGTGGAGTTTTTCTCTCCTATCAGGTCCCCCTCACTCTTGAAGCAAAATCTTCCACGTTGCCAATTTTCTTCTTTTTTTCTCTATCAATATTTCTTTAGTTACAGTATTTCTTTTTGCTGTGCATAAAATGGCAATTCAGTTCCCTCTTCTCTCTATTTCTCTCTCCCAGTTCAACATACACAATATAGGAGGAAAACAACAATGAGATTGTTAACAAAAAGAGTGCACAGACCCATAGAAACGTCCCCAAAAATTGCAACACCATAACTCAATGGCATTTACAAAAAGTTGTGAACTGGGAGACCTGTAGATTTTGTTCAAGTTATTCACATAATAAAACTTCCGAGTCTCCATCAGACCATCTTGATGGTTCTAGTGTTAATAAAATAAACACACTGGTTAAATAATCACTTTATTCATGAGTAGTCCTTTATTAAATTAGATACAGATGCTTCATTTATACACAAAAAAGTCTGCCATGTTAAATGAAAATCTAAATTTTGAAATATAATGAACAAAAATAAAAAAAAAATTAGTGGGGTTTGCACTTAAACAAAACTTTAAAAAAATATATCTTTATATATTATGCTTCTCCGAGCTGGTTGTGCCTGTGAGCAATTTTGCTGTGCTCTTGGCGGATGGGTGGGCATTATTGAAATGAAGTGACTGTGTCTGTGTTTATAATTTTGCGTGTTGTTAGTAGATCACTGGCAAAAATTGGCCACTCCCTGAGGTGCTCAGTCTAATTTGTGCACTCGCTAATTTGCGCTGCCTTTGTAAATCTGTCCCCAAAAGTTTAAGACCATACCCCCCCCCTCCCCCCCCCAAAAAAAAATAGAACTAAAAGTGGCAAGTGGGAGAATGTTGCTCTATGTAGTGAAGATGGCTTCACGATGGGCATCCATAGTCTGGATGTAAACTTCCCTTGCCATCCATCCCCAAACATTCTCAGTTGGATTTAAATCAGGGGAACAAGCAAGATGGTCGAAAAGAGCGACATTATTCTCCTGGAAAAAGTCCTTCATCCGGTGGGCGTTGTCAACTGTAGCACTGGACTGTTGAAAGACCCAGTCATTACCACACAGATGAGGGCCTTCAGTCAAGAGGGATGCCTGCTGCAACATCTCCACATAGCCAGCCACCGTTTGACACTCCTCCCCAACCTGCAGCACCATTGAAGAAGCACCCCAGACCCACGTATTTGATCGAACTCATCCTAGGGTTTTAGTCCGATTGAGCTCATTTGTGATGACAATCATCTATATCCATGCGCCATTAAAAGTTATTGAAAACTTTTCCAAAAGCTCAACAGTTTGGCTGTAGGGGCGCAAAAGGAATATCGTGAGCGTAGTATCATGTGTTTTACAGAAACGTGGTTACACTCACATCCTGGACAACAATGTAGCAATACCTGGCTTTAAGACTCTCCGGTTGGTCAGGGACTTTATAAGGAGGAGTAAAAGGAGGGGAGGAGGGATGGTATTTTTTGTGAATGAGAGGTGGTGTAATCCCAAACACATTTATGTGAAGGAACGTCTCTGCAGCCTGGACATTGATCTGCTTGCTGTGAGTATGCAACCTTACTATATGCCATGAGAGTTCACATGTGCCATTGTGGTTGCTGTTTATATCCCTCCATCAGCTGATGCAGCAGTGGTCTGTGACATCATCAGCTCCACTACTGCCACTTTACTGAGGCAGCACCCTGACGCATTTATGGCCATCACAGGAGATTTTAACCACGTCTGTCATGCGGTGACCCTCGCGGATCACCATAAGACGCCAAGAGTCCACCGGTGAGTTTTGCAATGATGGTAATTTATTAATAACACAAGACAAGACACAAGACTATGAGCCGCTTAGGGCAAAAACACACATTAAGCGATACAAGGGCTCGTAGGGCTAACCCCAGCCACTACGAGCTAAACTATGACAAGACCAAGGAGAACACGAACCTGACATGAAGGTCTAACAAGGTTTAGACGATATCTGACGATGTCTGACGATGTTTTGACGATACTCTTGCGATCTAACTGCTGTCAGTGCCTGCCTTATAAAGGCGAACACTAACGAGCAGTAATGACAGACAGCTGACCAACCTTGACAGGCAGAAGCCCCACCGAGCACCTTCACAATAAGAGCCCGGAGAGGCCAGAATACAACCCATAGCTGTCAAGGCCGGCAGCGAGCTGTGCGTAGCCCGAGCGCGGACAGAACCCAGCGCTCGGGTCGTAACAATGTCACTGGGCAAAACACTACCAAACTTCCACCAGTTTGTTGACTGTCCCACCAGAGAAAATAAAACACTGGATCTACTGTATGTCAATGCCAGAGATGCATATAGTGCCACAGCCCCCCCCCCCCCCTTGGCAGATCCAATCACAACCTGCTTCTGTTAACCCCCAAGTATGTTCCCCTTGTGCAAAGGCAGACTGCTTACATGTGGATTGTGAGGAAGTGGACACAGGACCCTGCTGATGCGCTACAGGACTGCTTCAAGATGACGGACTGGGATGTACTCTGTGAACCACATGGGGTGGACATAGACAATATGACCGACTGCATCACTGAATACATCAGATCCTGTGAACACACAACCATGCCAGTTTAAACCATGCAGTTTCCCCAACAACAAACCATGGATCACCAGTGACCTGAAAGCACTTCTTAACAAGAAGAACAGAGCTTTTAGGTCTGGAGACAGGGAGGAACCGAGGAGAGTACAGTGTGAACTGACAGAGATGCTGAGGATATGAAAAGGCAATTACAGGAGGAAGTTAGAGGATAAACTACAGCAGAAAAATGTGAGGGATGTGTGGAGTGGAATGAAACACATCACTGAGTGTAAGGGGAGAGACAGACAGACATCGGGGCGCCTTGAGAGAGCTGATGAGCTGAACCTGTTTTTTAATAGGTTCAAATCACCGTCTGTCACCCCCACAACACAGCCAGACCCCCACCCACTCCTCCCCCCTCACTCTCCTGTACAGCACCTCTCCTTGCTCCCCCTCATGCCCTCCTCCTCCTCATAAGACATCAGCACCAAACCCACTTCACTGTGACTACAGACCAGGTTAAGAAACAGTTGGAGAGACTCCACCAGCGGAAGGCTGCGGGTCCTGATGGCATCTCCGTCAGGATCCTGAGGACCTGTGCCAACCAGCTAGCTCCTGTACTGAAACACCTGTACAACCTGAGCCTGAGTCTGGAGAGCATACTGGTGCTATAGAAAACGTTCTGCTTGGTTCCTGTCCCCAAGAAGTTGTCTCCATCAGACCTGAATGACTATCAAACAGTTGCCCTCACAGCTCATGTGATGAAGGTCCTGGAGAGACTCGTCTTAGCCGACCTGAGGCCACAGTTGAAGACACTGTCATCTACCTGCTGCAACAAGCCCATGTGCACCTGGATGGCGGAGGAGACACTGTGAGAATCAGATTATTTGATTTCTCCAGTGCCTTTAATGCCATCCAGCCACTGCTGCTTGGTGAGAAGCTGCAGGTGATGGGGGTCGACAGTTCTGTGATCTCCTGGACTACTGACTACCTGACAGGCAGGCCACAGCTTGTCTGGCTGGGCAGTGTCGTGTCTGATGTGGTGGTTAGTGATACAGGAGCTCCACAGGGGACTGTGCTTTCTCCTTTTCTCTTCACCTCATACACCAATGACTTTCAGTACAGCTTGGAGTTATGCCACCGGCAATAATTATCTGATGACTCGGCTGTTGTTGGGTGTATAAGAGGGGGAGAGGAGGAACAGTACAGGGCACTGGTAGACAGATTTGTGGAGTGGACCAAGCAGAATCACCTGAGGCTGACCATCAGCAAGACCAGAGAGATGATGATTGACTTCAGAGAGAAGAGGACGTGTTGCGGATTAGTGGGAGGATGTGGAGGTAGTGGACTACAAATACCTGGGTGTCGTGATTAGCAACAGACTGGACTGGAAATCTAACACGATGCTGTGTACAACAAGGGGATGAGTAGACTCTACTTTCTGAGGAAGCTGAGATCCTTCAGTGTGTGCAACAAGATGTAGGAGCTTTTCTATCAGGCTGTTGTTACCAGCACTATCTTCTTTGCTGTTGTCTGTTGGAGTAGCAGTATCAGAGCCAGCGACACCAGCAGACTTGACAAGATTTTCAAGAAGTCTGGCTTTGTAATTGGTCTCAGTCTGGAAACTTTTGAGACTGGGGTGGAGAGGAGGACACTGAACTGTTTTCCATCATGGACAATCCTGATCACACCCTCCACCACACACTGGTCAGGTACAGGAAATCTTTCCACAATACAATAACTCACTCTAATGTTGAATCTTGGTCATAATAAAACTGCCTTACTGCACCTTACAGTCTAATTGTTACCTCACATTTCACCCTGCGCCCGATAGTCATGCTTTGTACAGCAAGTAGGATCCATGTATCTATACGGGTCATCATCTATTCATCTTAGTGGTGGTCTGCGATGTATATAAAGTTATCTAGGCAGTTTTGCTTTCCCTGGGTAGTTTTTTTTTTCTATTATGCTGTGTGTGTTTCTGTGGTTTTGGTCATCTACTGTGTCATGCTGCTGTTAGATCTGATCTGGGAAATTACAGTGTATCTATCTATCTATCTATTATGGAGCCTCCTCCACTGTGCTGCATTGAAAACATTTCCAGTGGGGTCCCCTTGTCATGCTAGTAACCTTGGAAACCATCAGGACCGTTCAGGTTAATTTTTTCTCGTCAGAAAATAACACTTTCTTTCACCTTTCAACGTTCCTATGCTTGGTGTTCCCTTGCAAAGTCCACAAAGTTTGTGGAGTGGGAGGAGATGTGGCCATTGAAGGCATTTTTGTTCTTTAAACCCTTCTTTTGAAAATGCTGCCTTATGGTTATTGGGCTGCAGTCATCTTTAAGGGCCTTAATCTTGGTTGAGGATCTGCCTGTGTCTTCAAAGGTTGTCATTAACTCCCCGTGCGCTTTTCCACAGCACACGGAGGAGGAGAAGGAAGGATGGACTTAAGCACAGGGTTACACCAAACACACGTTTATTGATATCAAACAGTTCAAAAGTAAAGACTTACAGAAATGTAACAGTTGTGCACAAAAAGGCTCACACGGATTGCATGCAGTGGACAGAGCACTGTGCACCGTGACCACAAAAACAGACAGGACAAAATGCTCCGGTAAACTTAGAGTTCTCCAGGCCGCTCGACTGGCACGGGAGAAGAGCTGGGCAACAGTGCCAAAGCGTAGCAGTTGTGCCGCAAGGGGAAATGCTACAGACAAGCGTAGCAGCACAACTGCAAACAGAAACGCAGACAGCTCTTACTCACCGTGCAGGAACAGGCCGAGTCGTCCAAGTCCGCCAGCAAGCACATACACAAATAATCCTTCACGATGTGATGGTCACAAGGCGATGAACAACCATATGAACACATACAATGGTCCAGAGGTGTTTGACTAGCAAAGAGCTGCCTAAGCACAAACACCGCTGGCATAATAAATTGGGAACACCGGGGCGAGGCGTGGGAAAGATAATAATCCGGACTGGGAACAACTGATGGAAATGAGAGAGAGAGGGGGTCGTGGCCGGACCGGCAGACTGTCAGCAGTGTCACAGAAAGTAGGTCATAGCGGCTGTCTAACAGCTGCCGGTCAGGCAGTGGCTATGAATATGGAAGCAGCACAGAATACATAATATGCACATGCACAGTGGAGCCAAAACCCACAGAGAGATCAGGGCCAAACCGGGGGGAAGCCAAGCTGGCTCGGCTCCTGACAGAGCCCCCCCCCTTTAAGGGGTGGATCCCCAGACACCCAAGGTAACATCGTGATGACCCCCCCCCCCCCCCCAAACAGGAGCAAAAGCACAACACGAAACCAGGTGGGAGGTAGGGGGAACAGGAAATGAGGGACACAATACTTCGCCCAGGGCCCACAATTAACCCCCCCAAGTCCAAAGACGTGGAGGCTTGATAGGCCTCCCAGAGTCCCAGGCCCAGCAGGCAGTCTGATGACCAGAGTCTGGTGGCCTGCCGGAAAACACGGGCCATCTGGCCCAGAGACTCAGGCCCTCAGGTGGTTGGCCAGTGTTGTAAATCCATCAGGGCCGGAGGGATGAAGCAGGAGGCAGCCTGCCTACTGGGAAGCTCGCTGGTGGGTGACCGGACCGAAGGGAGGGAACCCCCATGGCATAGGACAGGGAGGAGAAAGGGACCATCGCATCCTCATGGCGATCTGCAGCGCCCTCGGTGATCCCGGCTTGGGACCCAGCTGCACCCACAGTGGACCCCGACCAGGCTGGCTCCGCTGCACCCGCGATGGACCCCGACTGGGCCGGCTCTGCTGCACCCACGGTGGACTTCAGCGGGAGCCTTGCAGCACCCGCGTGACCTCCAGCTGAGGCTCTGTAGCACCCGCGTGACCTCCAGCTGAGGCTCTGTAGCACCCGTGGTGACCTCAGGCTGAGGGTCTGCAGTACCCACGGTAACCTCTGGCTGAAGCTCTGCCACACCCACGGTGACCTCCGGCTGAGACTCGGCAGCACCAGTGATGGACCCCGACCGGGCCGATGCTGCACCCAAGGTGGACCCTGACCTGGAGCATGGTGTCCATGATAGGTCTGGGCAGGAGTGCAGCACCCACATCGGGCTAATCCTGGGGTGCATCCCCCACAAGGATTTAAGCTTAAATGCAGTTTTCAATAAATTGCCTAGTCTCCATTTTTGTCTTTTGCTCCTATTTCTTCTTTTTGCATTTTGAAGCGCTACTTGCAAGCTCCACAGATCCACTGACCAGCCAAGTGGATCTAGCAGTTCTGCTGGGCTGGCCACGCCTACGAAAAACAGCTGATAAATGACACTTCACAGTGATCAGCTGACACTACTGAGGAAGACTGCAGATGCCAGTCAAAACAGGGGTAAAGATAAAAACATCTCCTTCTTATCCCTGTCTGGAATAAGAAAAACAAAAAACTACTAATTGCAAAAGAAGACAGAATAAACCTACTTGAAGTACTTACAAGCTGGTTGCAATCCACCAGTGCGAAATGCGAGTACGTGTAATTTTTCCCCCGGTCTTAAGATTTTGATCAGGAGTATTTGAAGACTGTTGTATAGGTGCATACATGTAAATCATATACAGTATACAGCGGTGAAAATAAGCATTGAACACGTCAACATTTTTCTCATTAAACATATTTCTGATGGAGCCATTGAAATGAAATTTTCACCAGATACCACTAACAACCCAAGTAATCCATACATAGAAAGAAATAAAGGCAACTGTGTTTACAAAACAAGTTATAATTAATAAAGTGGAATGACACAGGGAATAAGTATTGAACACACGAAGAAAAAAGGTGCAAAAAGGCATAGAAAGCCATATAACCAGCTGAAATCCATTAGAATTTAGGAAGCCATCCCAACCCCCATCAGTGCAAATTAATTTCAGCTGGTTAAGTCCTGACTGATAGCCTTTCAGGTCTGTGAATATCAGATTGTCACATCACAAAGAACTCATGATGGATAGAAGCAAAAAGCTCTATCTAGACCTTCACCACCTAATTGTTGCAAAATATAGTGATGGCATTGGTTATAGACACATTTCTAAACTGACGAATGTTCCAGTGAGCACTGATGGAGCCATCATTTGGAAGTACAGTGGTACCTCTACTTACGAACGTCTCTACATACGGAATTTTCAGGTTACGAGACGCCTCAACGGGAAAATATTACCTCTAGTTACGAACGAAATTTCAGGATACGAAAGGCAAAAAAGTACGCGCTCCTCGCAGCTTCCGTAGTTTACCGAACGTAAACATACCTGTAGCTGCTCTGCCATTGGCTATCGCCTAGCATCTTCCTGGTATCCCATTGGCCACAAAGTTTTTTTTTTTTTCCAAAACTTTATGCGTTTGGTTGATCTCGCCAAAGAATATGGCCGTAATACATCAACGATCAGCACGGTATTAAAACAAAATGAAGCACTTACAAGCCGACAAAAGCAAACGTCCTTGGATCAGAACATGAACCAAAGAAGGGAAAAGGTGACGACGTCGACGACGATAGCAGTTAAAGGGTAAATGAACATAATTTTTATTATTCTTTCTCTTTTATTATTCTCTTTTATTATTCTTTCTCTCATTTTAAACTCTCATTTTATGTTTATTGTGCAGTAATCTAATTGTAACATGTATTTGTTACATGTTTTGATGCGTTTTTACGATTTATAAAAAATTTATGCCCGAATTTTGGGGGCTTGGAATGGATTACGGCATTTACATGTAAAACGCGCCTCTACTTACGAATTTTTCACGTTACGAGAATTCTTCCGGAACGAATTAAATTCGTAAGTAGAGGTACCACTGTAGAAAGAACATCATTTTACCATAAACCAGCTACGATCAGGAGCTTCTCACAAGATTTCTGATAGAGGAGTCAAAAGAATTATCAGAAGAGTTGTCCAAGAACCAAAGACCACTCGTGGAGAGCTCCAGAAAGACCTGGAGTTAGCAGGTGCTGCTGTTTCAAAGAAAACAGCAAAGTAATGCACTCAACAGACATGGGCTCTATGCCCACTCGCCTTGCAAGATTCCATTGCTTAAGAAAAAGCATGTTGAAGCATTTTTAAAGTTTACTGCACAACATTTGGGCAAGCCAGTAAAATAATGGGAGAATATAGTCCTGCCAGATGAGACCAAAATTGAACTTTTTGAAGGCCACAACACACAGCATGTTTGGAGGAGGAATGGCACTGCACATCAGCCCAAAAACACCATACCAACAGTAAAGTTTGGAGGGGGAAGCATCATGGTGTGGGGTGTTTTTCAGCACATGGTACAGGCAGACTTCATATGATTGAAGGAAAGATGAATGGACAAATGTACAGAGACATCCTTGATAAGAACCTGTTGCCATCTGCCAAGATGCTGAATATGAAACAAGGGTGGACATTTCAACAAGACAATTATTCCAAACACACAGCCTTGGAAGCTCTCAGCTGGATCCAAAGAAGGGAAAATAAAGCTGCTAGAATGGCCCAGTCAGTAACACAACCTGAATCCAATTGAAAATCTATGGAATGAAGTGAAGATCAGAGCTTATAGAAGACCCCCATGGAACCTTCAAGATTTGAAACAGTTTGTGTGTAAGAATGGCCTGAAATCACTTCTGAGCAATGCCTGCGCCTAGTGTCTCCATACAGGAGGCGTCCGGAAGGTGTTATAACCAACAGAGGCTTTTCTACTAAATGTTAAATGAATTTCACCTAGCGTGTTTAGTACTTATTCTCTGTGTCATTTCACTTTATTAATTATAACTTGTTTTGTAAACACAGTTGATTTCCTTGTATGCATGGATTAAATGGGGTGACTGATAGCTGATGAAAATCTCAGGTCAATGGCTCCATCAGAAATATGTTTAATGATAAAAATGTTAACGTGTTCAATACTTATTTTCCCTGCTGTATTTTATTTGTGAAGGCAGTTCTACTTGCTGTTGTATTGTCAGTGTTTGTTTTTAGCTCCATTTTGGTGATCAGTATGAGCTTATAGGAATGTTATTTTCCATTTCTAGTTCATTTAGTTTTCTATGTTTGATGTTTAATGTTCTATTTTATTCCTCCCCAATGAAATTCAAGTGTTTATTAGTTTGAGGTCAGGCATGTCTCACAGTATTATGAAAGCAGCTACTTCACGGAAGCATAATTTTCCACAGATAATGCCCTTAGCAACCCATATGCACCTGTGCTGCCTGCTCTCACAAGAGATTTTCTGAAGCACAACATCACAATCTTCAAGATTACTGCTTTGTACTACTGGCTGCCTTCTGCTGGCAGCTCTAATTTTTGGATTCTTTTATTATTTCAGTACAGTCTTACCTGAAAAAAAAAAAACAAAACAAAACTATACAATTGCATGATTTTTCACTCTGAGAAAACTTGCACAGACACTGAAAAAAACATTTTTCACATGCAGTGGATACGTGGAATTTACACCTTAAAGAAACATGTTGACTGGCACTGTAACGTTTGTCTGCCACTTTGTTTCTTTTTCTTTCATTCTCTTTAACCAATAGAGGTGACAACTAACCAAGACATTTTTTTTCTAACCTTAGCCACTACAGGAGACAATGCCAAAACTTAACCTTAACCATTAGTAGAGTGAACTCAAAAAAAAAAGGTGTCACTCACAGCTCAGCATGGGAAGTGAACTGATGACTTGCTACAAACAACTTGTTGGTTAAAACCACAAGTAACTAATCATCCACCATACCTCACTCACTAACCAAATGAGTGTTGGAAGCCTGGCTAAAACAGGTGTTGTTCTGCTCATGTGCAGTGAGTATGATGCATTCTTTTCGTGCATGCATTTGGGCATGTGCAGTGAGTAAAGACGTTACTCCATATGTATTCCATTTGTAACATACACTACTTACAAAAAGTTAGCGATATTTGGCTTCCAGGTGAAATTTCTGGAAAATGTAAAATGTTCGCACTGCAATGATATTATATCATGAAAGTAGGGCATTTAAGTAGAAGCATGCAATGATGATTTTCTCATCTCAAACAATATATTGAAACAAAAGCCAGCAACAGTGTTGGGTATACCACAACAAAAAATGTCATTGTCTCAATAACTTGTCATGTGCCCTTGAGCATCACTTACAGCTTGACAACGACGTCTCATGCTGTTCACAAGTCAACTTATTGTCTGCTGAGGCATGGCATTCCACTCTTCTTAAAGGGCAGCTCTCAGGTCATTGAGGTTGTAGGGTGCAGGGTTACGAGCCTCTACATGGTGATTCAGCTGATCTCATAGGTTTTCTATGGGATTCAATTCTGGAGAAAGCGCAGGCCACTCCATTTGATGTGCCCCAGCCTCCAGAAGCCATTCTCTAATGATGTAACCTTGATGAGTGGGGGCATTGTAATCCATGAAGATGAAATTTGGCTTGTATTGTTCATGCAGGGGAACAATGACTGGATTAATGATGTTATTCAGTTAGTATCGGCTTGTCACTGTACCATTCACAAGGTGTAGGGCAGTTCTGTATTGACTAGACACCCCTGTCCAGACTGTAATACCATCACCACCAAAGGCTCGTCTGGTGACAACAGTGGCTGATACATAGTGCTCTTCTTGATGTTTCCAACATAATTGGCGGCCATCATTTCTGCTCTGCAGCCATCATTTCTGCTCAGCAGAATCGACTTTCATCAGAGAACAGCACTGAGGTCCACTGGTCCCTACTCCAGAGTAAATACTCCCTGGCCCATGCAAGACAATGACGCCTGTGCCTGATGGTGTAGTCAGGTACCCTTGCAGGTCATCTAGCATGCAGACCACACTGATGTAAATGGTTTTGAATGGTCTGACATCACACTTGGGTGCCTCTCACCTCCCTTAAATGTGCCTGGAGTTGAGTGGCATTCATCATCCAGTTCCACAGAAGAAGAAGAACTTTAGCTATTGATAGAAAAATTCCATATTATCCATTTTATTATTACTATTAATATTATATTATTATTATTTTGTATCATGCCTTTTCTATTTCATGTCTGATGTTTATATGTGTATTCCATGTAGAATAAGTTCATATATACCTTTGTATTATTCTTTCATGTCTGTGAGCAATTATTGTCTAACTGTGGCCTTCAGAGGATGTGTGTGAGACTGAGGGTCAGACATCTACACTGATGTCTTTGGTATGCCCTGCTCTTCTGTGTCCGAGGAATGTGCTGAAACTTCAAGTTCATGTAGATTAGGTTTATAGACACTCTGTCTGTCTCTGAAATGTCCCTGGATGGTTCTGCAGATAGCTCTCCGCCTTCTTTCCTCATCCTCCTCTTTGTTTACCCATAATTATAAATACTGAGCTTAGAGAATGTTTGTTCAGAGACTTTGCTGACAGTGTGCTGTAGGCCACGCTCTGTAGTCTCTCCCTCAAATGGCCATTGAGGTGAATAAATGTACATAAATCCAACTTTCCACCTAATTCTTTGACTTTGAATAATTTATTCTCAAAATTATTCTAACAGTTATGTAGCACTTTTCACAGATAAAGATCACAAAGTGCTTTGACAGTAAAAATGCAGAGTAATAAAAACAAGGAAGTAAGATAACACAGCAATTTAAGAAAAAAGAAACATTAAAGCATATGATTAAAATGATAAAATAATAGAAAAAAATAAAACCAGGCCACCAATCAATTAAAAGCTTGCCTAAATAACAGTGTCTTCAGCTTTTTTTAAATGAGTCAACTGAATCAGTCAGACGCAGAGACAGAGGGACAGCGTTCCACAAGCGGGGGCAATGGACTGGAAAAACAGATCACCTCTGGTTTTATAGCGAGTTTTAGGGACCTATAAGAGATTCTGGCCTGAAGGCCTGAGTGATCGAGCTGAAGAATATGGGGTTAAAAGATCACAAATGTATGTTGGGGCTTGGTCATGAATTGCTCTAAAGGTCAAAACTTGAATTTTAAAATCAGTACGATATTTGACTGGTAGCCAGTGAAGAGTGACTAAAATTGGGGTGATTTGGTCTCATTTGCAAGCTTCCATTAAAAACCTGGCAGCAGCATTCTGAACAATCTGTAGGCACTTTAACAAACCCTTGATTGTCCACATTTCATGGATGGGTCGCGCGCCCTCAGTGGTACAATGCAGCAACTGCACCTGTCAACTCTCTGGCTGTACTCTGACGTCCCCGGCTGTACTGAGGATTTGTACTGAGCTGTACTGATCTGACAGTTCAGAAGGTGGCAGGAACACGTTGGAGGAATCATGACTGACATGGAATACAGTAAAGAAGAAGAAATCCTCATTCTTCTTCGTTTTTCTGCCTTGAGCTCACAAGACCAAGATGGCCACCACCACGGTCATCTGGATGGACACAGAAACTGCATCATACAGGAAGAATAGCCGAGTAATACAAACGAAATTCACGTGGGATAATCATAAGAGTCTGTAGATGTGATAGAGAGCGTAAATGACTGACCAAATGCAAAACAACTGCCATGATGGGCGAAAAACGGACCAACCACACGAGCGAGCGAGCCCCCCCCCCCCCCCCCCCGGCCACCAGTAAGTGACAAATTTATGTGTTTTTTTTTTTTTTTACATTTTATTGATTTTCTGTTTCATATACTTTGAAGATAAGATAAAAACACCCTGTAGACAAAACAGTGTCAAAAAAATCCAAACCATTCTTTGTGTAAATATGTCCAAAGTCCACTTTTGACTGAGTTATGTAATTTATATAGCTGCTGTGACATTATGCAAATTAGATGCATAAATTTATTCCTATCTGGAACTATGGATCATATTCTACATCTTTTTAATTGACAGTAAGCCATTATCTCTTGCAACTTTCAAGTTATAGCCTTGGAAATCTGAACTATTTTACTGACAAAAAATATTTACCACTCTTGACCACTAGGGGTTATGTTTACCCTTTAACTGTCACAGTCGCCATATGGCGACTGGGACAGTTTTAAAACAGGTAAAAAGAGAGTTGCAGTAATCCATTCTGGATGAAATAAGTGTGAATACTCATCTCTAGATATGAACTTGATAATACATTTTTGAATTTAGAAATGTTCCTCAGGTGAAAAAAGCTATTTTATACTAGTTGCTTTGAATGGCTAGTCAAGTCCATTGAACTGTCAAACAGCACCCCCAGGTTTCTGATGCTCGATCACACCATTGAGCCCAGAGATCCGAGGTGCTGCTTTTTCAAATCAGGTGCAATGATCAGTGTCTGAGTTTTATCAGAGTTCAGATGGAGGAAGTTATTGTTTAACCATTTTTTGATGGTAGACAAACAGTCAAGTAGATTAGATAGCTTTTTTAACTCAAAATTTATGAAATGAGCAATAGAGCTGAATATCATCTGCATAAAAGTGATAGGACACATCCTTAAAGAGGGCACTGTTCACAATGAAGCTGTCATCAGCGTGGGATGTAGCCAAAGGACATCCACTTCTATGCCTTTCTGTGGCTCTTCCAGTCTCTCTGTATCTCTGGTACAACCTGCTGATGACACTGTGACATTATAAGCTCAGTGGCCACTTCCCTCTGAGAACATCCTGTTTGAAGCCTCACAATGACGAGGTACTGTTGAGCAATTGCTAGGTGTCGTCTTGGCCTCATGATGTCAAAATATGAACCGCATGATGAAGAGAACTGTTTACAAACCAATTCTAATTGAACCAGAAAGTTTATTGGTCGATTCATGGACCAAAAACCTGTTGTGAATTTTGCCTTTAAGCATCTTGTTTGAGAACAGCAAGTTATGCAAAAAGTACTGAAACACTGAACAGCTGGACATGCAGATTCAAAAGGTTAGAGAAGGTCAAATTAAGTTTACCTGCAAAAGTTATAGTGCATTTTAGGTGCATCCTGAAATTTCACCCGAAAGCCAAATATCCCTAACTTTTTGTGAGTAGTGTATGTACGAGGGGGGGCTGAAAAGTTCATAGGCTGACTAAAAATGAGTTATGTCTCCGAGGATCAAGAAGAGTGCTTCTACACCATAGGGATGCAAGCGCTACAACACTGGTGGATGAAGTGTTAGGACCGAGGGGCAGACTACATGTTGAAAAATAAACCACATTTGGTCATATTTGATCACTGTGTCATGGTCAGCCTATGAACTTTTCAGTTCCCCTCATATTCCATTTGTAATAGGTATCCAGGTGCATTTTTTTAACATGCAGATGCACATTTTTGAGGGGGTGGAAAACATTCATTTGGTACATTTTTTTAGTGCTTGTAAAATTTTCTGGTATATAGCTTCCTGTTTATGTCCACATTTGCTGCTACAAGTCACAACTGACTTGATTTTCAACACCCACTTCAGTGTTTCAGAGGCTTAAATCCACTCATATGAACTTGTTTTGTGTCTGTCATTGGTTTAATAGGATCCCTACTGTTTGCTAGCTGTTTTTTAATATCACACATCTCACAGTGGACGCACAAAGCCTTTCCAGGAATTAGCATTTCCAGAAGCAGCATGTGGCTTTTGGTGCATGTATGTTGATGATGCTGTACGCTACATTAAATGCTGTTCATTTTATAACGCTGTGTGTTCACAATAATATGTTTTCCTCGTAATATAATAACTAATGAATCTGTGTTTTTCCAAACAGCTAGAAAGAATGGCATCTTCATTTTTGCAAAGACAAAAGAAAAACAACATGGCTGAATCTAATTAACGGTATGTAATTTGAAACATTCAACTTCCTCTATTACCTCACTAAAACAGTGTGCTGTTGTCTAGTTATGTCTCAATGATTTTTTTTTTCCCTTCTAGGCCTTCCTGATGTACAAATCATTTGATTAAAGTGTGCCATATGGAAACTCTGTAAATTATATTTGAACCAAGTAGAAAAAAAAAGTCTGCTCTATTTTGGGCTACTTCAGACTTGGCAAACATTTAAATGTCTCTGTACATCAGTCCACACTCAAGTTAGCCCCACAAAGATTTAACCAGACATGGGCTAAAAAAAATGGAACAGAGGTCATCGTTCTTGTGAAGGGGCTGTGTCTAATCAATTTTTTTGCCGTTTATACTTTTCGCAAGATGGATTAACCCAGCCCCAGGGGGGCACACAAGCCAGTGTACTCCTTGTGCCAGTTCCAAGCCCAGGTAAATGGGGATGGTTGCATCAGGAAAGACATCCTTTGCTAAATCAAACATGCAGATCATGACAGATGAGACTTCTGGATTGGTTGAGAGTCAGGAGGGGCAGAGAAGTATGTCAGGGTGGACATGTATGAGGACAGTGACATGGTGGTGAGCTGTGCTTTAGGAGTGGCAGATGGATTCAAGGTGGGGGTGGGATTGCATCGGGGTTCAGTTCTGAGCCCCTTCTTGTTTGTTATGATGATGCACAGACTGACAGATGACAACAGGGAGGACCTTCTGTGGGCCATGATGTTTGCAGATGAAATTGTGATCTGTAGTGAGAGTTGGAAGCGGGTAAACGAGAACCTGGAGAGGCAGAGATATGCTGTGGAGAGAACAGGTGTGAAAGTCAGTAGAAGTGAGACAGAATACATGTGTGAGAATAAGGGTGAGGCAGCTGTAAATGGTAAATGGTGTTCATTTATATAGTACTTTTTCTCATCTCTAGATGACCAAAGCACTATACAGATCCTGCTACCCACCCATTCACACACACACATTCACACACTGATGGCGGCGGAGCTGCCATACACAGGCACTGGCCTGACCCACCAGGAGCAACTGGGGGTTTAGTGTCTTGCTCAAGGACACTTCGATATGCAGACTGCAGACAGAGTGGGAACCGAACCCCTGACCCTCTGATCAGTAGTTGGCCATACTACACCTGTGCCACAGCCGCCCCCTGTAATGGTAAACATGCAAGGAATAGAGCTAGTGAAGGTAGATGAGTTTAAATACCTGGGATCAACAATCCAAAGCAATGGAAATTGCACAAGAGAGGTGAAGAAGAGGGTGCAAGTGGGGTGGAGGGGGTGAAGACGAGCGTCGGGGTGATTTGCGACAGAAGAAAAGCAGCTAGAGTGAAAGAGAAGATTTAAAACATGGTAGTGAGACCTGCTGTGATATATGGTTTGGAGGCGGTGACACCGGACAGGTGGAGAGGTTTAAAAATGAGTATCTGCAAAGGACAGCTCTGTTTGAGCGGGTTGGAGACAAAGAGAAACAAGGCTGAGATGGTCTGGATGTGTGCAGAGAAGGGATAGTGGATATATTGGACAAAGCTGAAGATGGAGTTGGCAGGCAGGAAGAAAAAAGGAAGACCATAGATGTAGTGATGCAGGACATTGAGAGGGTTTGTTTTATCCATCTATAAATGCATGTCTGTGTGTCTGTCTGTTCCATGCATAGCTCTTGAACTGTTCATCAGACTGGCCTAAGATTTTAAACGTGCTTCTCGGAGGTTACAAGGGTGTGCATCCCTGTATATGGAGTCACTCAGTCAAAATATGTAATTTTTATCAATAAAAGTTTAGCCACCGCTCTGTGTCTCTCCATGCCCTGGCTTCAAGAAGTGTGGGCAGGGTTTCGGATTGACTGATGATTGGATTGGATGATGATGGATGATTGGATGATTGGATAATATGCAGCATCACGACCTTTCAATCACCACAGTGTTCCCTGGACAAAACAAGGAAGTGAAAAACGATAAATTTGACTAGAAAAACATAATACTGAAAATTTAATGCTTAAAAAAATTATACCATAAATTTGCCGTGATTACATAGGTCTAAAGGATAATTCGGCAAATGTGGAGAACATGAGGTGCGCGAGCAGACTGGACGGAGCATCAGTGAGGTCCAGGTCTGACAAATCAACAGAGAACATGCTGGGAGAAGCAGCAGCCAAACATGACCCGGCTTAAAGGCACGCTAACTGAAGGCGATTAAAAAAAGTTATTTTCAATAAAGTGAAAAAAAAGATAATGCATGGAGTGTGCTTTTGCCCTGAGGCTGATTGATCATGGAAAACACCTGAGCTCTGTGGTTTGAACGATCAGCTGATTGGATCCACGGTCTCCAGTGTTCTAACATTTTGGCATATCTATCAGAACAGAACTGAACAGCTGATGGTACAGACTGCAAAGGTAAATAAAAAAAAAGCGTGGGAGGAATTCCCTACAACCTTTGCTACACGAAGACGGGACATATCAACCATATACTAGATAAGTTTTCAGCATGGGGCACATATCTGTTGTCATGGGAAATGTACGGTCGATACTGGGAAAGTTAGATGAGCTAGCGGCTATCTCCCGTTATGATAGCACATACCGGGAGTGCTCTCTCCTTTTGTTTACTGAGACGTGGCTAACTGAACTAGCAGCAGATGCTAACATTGAGCTGGAGGGTTTTCACATGATACGAGCTGACCGAACACCAGACAGTGGCAAGGCTAGGGGCGGTGGAGTGATAATGTATGTTAACAACAACTGGTGCAGACCGGGACATATCACTGTTAAACAACGACACTGCAGCAAAGACATTGAGTTGCTAGCTGTTAGCATGAGGCCTACATATCTCCCGAGAGAACACTCACACGTGATCTGCATTGTTGTTTATGCAAATCCGACGGCGAACGCTGGGACAGCACGTGACGTCATCCATTCAGTAACCAGCAGGCTGCAGACAGAACACCCAGATGCTCTTCTCCTCATCTCAGGCGATTTCAACCATGTTTCACTGTCTCCCATTCTACCCACGTTCACCCAGTATGTCACATGCCACACTAGAGACAATAAAACACTGGATTTATTCTACGCAAACACTAAGGAGGCGTACACCTCATCACAACTCCCCCCACTCGGGAGATCGGATCACAACTTGGTTCATCTCCGGCCGGTGTACAAACCCCTAGTGCACAGACAACCTCCGGCCATGCACACTGTGGAGTTATGGTCTGAGGAGACAATGGACACCCTAAAGGGCTGTTTTGAAGCCACCGCCTGGAAGCAGCTCTGCGATCCACATGGTGAGGACATCGATGGCCTCATTCACACCTTCACGGGCTACCTCAGCTTCTGTGTGGACAAATCCGTTCCCACCAAGACCATACGGCGTCACTCAAACAACAAACCCTGGATCAACCCTGAGATAAAAACACTTCTGAGAGAGAAGAAGAGGATCTTCAGGTCAGGGAACAGGGAGATGCTGAAGTCCGTTCAGAGGGAGCTGAGGAGAAAGATCAGAGAAGGCAAGGACAGCTTCAGGAAGAAGATGGAGGACAAGCTGCAACAGAGCGACATCAGCGGGGTCTGGAGAAACCTCAAAACCATCTCGGGGCTCCAGAATACCTCCCCCCAGGCCACAGGGGGCAGGGAGTGTGCGAACAACCTGAATCTGTTTTTCAATAGATTTGACCAACCGCCCTCCCCCCTGACTGCACAACAACCACTGCTGCCTCTAAAGAAATCAAGTCCTGCTGCCCACTCCCCACTCCACCAACACCCCCCCACTCCCAACACACAGCCCCCCATCCTGACCCTGACCAGGACCCAGGTGAGGACGGAGCTGAGGAAGATCAAGGCGAGGAAGGCGCCAGGACCGGACGGCATCAGCGCAAAGCTCCTCAAGTCCTGTGCAGACCAGCTGTGTGGGATTGTGACGTATATCTTCAACATGAGCCTGAAACTGGGGAGGGTACCACAGCTGTGGAAAACATCTTGTGTGGTACCTGTACCAAAAACTTCCCACCCCAAAGACCTGAACAGCTACAGACCGGTGGCCTTGACGTCCCACTTGATGAAGACCCTGGAGAGACTGCTCCTTGCTCACCTCCGCCCCCTGGTGGAACCAGCGATGGATCCACTCCAGTTCGCCTACCAGCATGGCATTGGGGTGGAGGATGCGGTGATCTTCCTCCTTCACCGTTCTCTGTCCCACCTGGAGAAGCCCGGGAATATGGTGAGGATCATGTTCTTTGACTTCTCCAGTGCTTTCAACACCATCCAACCGATGATCCTGAAGGACAAGCTGCTGCGCGCAGGGGTGGACCAGCACCTGTCATCATGGATCCTGGACTACCTCACGAACCGGCCTCAGTTTGTGAGAACCCGGGACTGTGTGTCCGACACGATCATCAGTAGCACGGGGGCCCCCCAGGGAACGGTGCTGGCTCCCTTCCTGTTCACTCTTTATACTGCGGACTTCTCACACAACACAACACACTGCCATCTACAGAAGTTCTCTGATGACTCTGCGATCGTTGGCCTCATCTCCAATGGAGATGAAGCTGAGTACAGAGGGCTTATCCAGGACTTCGTGGACTGGTGCCATCGGAACTGCCTCCAGATCAACGCGAGGAAAACTAAGGAGCTGGTGGTGGACTGCCGCAGGCATGGGCAGCCCCTCACAGTACCAGTAAATATACAGGGAACAGACATCGAGATGGTGACATCCTATAAGTACCTGGGTATTCATCTGAACAATAAACTTGACTGGTCACACAATACTGATGCACTCTACAAGAAGGGACAGCGCAGGCTGTTCCTGCTGAGGAGACTCAGGTCTTTTGGTGTACAAGGGGCGCTGCTGAAGTCATTCTATGACACGGTGGTGGCATCAGCCATCACTTTTGGAGTGGTCTGCTGGGGCAGTGGCATTACTGCAGCCGATAGGAAGAGACTGAACAAACTGATTAAGAAAGCTAGCTCTGTCCTGGGGCAGCGCCTTGATCCGATGGAGGAGATAGGAGATAGAAGGACGGTGGCTAAACTGTCATCTCTGCTGGAGTCCGAGTTCCACCCTATGCAGGACATACTGAATGCACTGAGGAGCTCATTTAGCAGCAGACTACATCATCCCAGGTGCACAACCGAGAGGTTTCGTAGGTCCTTCCTACCAACGGCTGTCAGACTGTACAACCTAAGCAGGGCTGCTCGCAGAGATAGCAAAAAGACGTAACAAACTAATAGTTTTTTGAATGCAAAAGATGCAATAGACTTACACAATGGTCCCCTCCGGCATACAACTAGGAACATACCGGTCGCTATGGAGGGTGAGAATATGTATGGGCACATAATCATACCATGTAGGATAACTAAGTAGACGGTTATGCTGTTTCATTCCATCTAGCAACAATGCTCTGCACTGTGTGTGTTTATATATTTACATATTTATTCCATCTAGCTACAATGCTCAGCACTGGGTGTGTTTATATATTTATATATCTACATATTATTCCATCTAGCTACATTGCTCCGCACTGTGTGTGTTTATATACTTGCATATTTATTCCACCTAGCTGCAATGCTCCGTACTGTGGGTGTTTATATATTTACATATTTATTCCATCTAGCTACAATGCTCTGCACTGTGTGTTCATATATTCATATATTTATTCCATCCAGCTACAATGCTCTGCACTGTGTGTCTGTGTGTGTGTGTATATATATATATATTTTATAGTAATACGTACATATGTATATTAGCTGCTCTTGCTTGCTTGTTTTTTTTTTTTTTTTCTTGCCTTCTGATTGTTGCTCTGAGTGTTGCTATCCCTGTGCTGTTGCAATCCTGGAATTTCCCCGTTGTGGGACTAATAAAGGCTTATCTTATCTTATCTTATCTTATATTTTTTCCAGTTTATAAAATTTTTCACCTGGTCTTGTCATGACCCGAGCACTAATATTGTCCGCACTCGGGCCACGCACCATTCCTGTCAGGCTTTGACAGCGGTGTTATTCTGGCTCCCCAGGCTCTGACTGGACAACGCTCGGGAGTGTCCTGCTGTCAAGGCCTGAACAGCTGTGCTGCATTTGCGGTCGTTAGGGCCGGCTTTAAAAGCCGGCTCCAGTGGCTGCATCTCGCGGCAGTCTCGTCAAATGTTCGTCTAACGATCGTCAACGATTCCTTCTCGTCTTATTCGTAAGTGTGTTAATCGCCTGTGATTATAATTTGTTCTCTGTAGCCCTTTTTCTTAACAGACGCTGAGCGAGCGTTCCTCGTCTCAGCTGTCGACGTTTGCTCTGTATGTCAGGAAATAGTCTTGTTGTTTAGCCCACGTGGCTGGTTATCTGTCCTTCCCTTTCCCTAACTGTAAATAAACACCTGTGCAACTTCACTGAACTGTGGCATCTTATGCTGGCTCGTGAGGGCCAGTCGTGACAGTAGACTGCCGCCAGAAGGAGACGCCGTTCTCGGTGAAGTTGTATTCAGGAGAACTTTGCTCTTTCCCGGTCTGGGTATGGTGTGCTGTGGACCCAATGCCGTCACTGAGGGGCCGTGCCCAGCATCAGAGCCACGAGTTGGCAGATGTCCTAGAGTACGTGGACAAGACACTCATCTCCGCTTCCCTCCTGGATTACGACCACAACATACACTGGTACCTGGACTGCGCTGAGGATGTGCTCAACCATCTTTCCCCCCGCTACGCCAACCATCCAGAAGTTGACGTGAGGAGGCTTGACATCGCCGCCCAACGCGAGATACTCCTGATGTACGAGGAAGAATACGACCTGAAGCAGAGGAGACGGCATCCCCACTTCTCGCTTTGGGATCCCGATTCTCTCCTCGATCCAGGCCAGGAGTTCGCACCACCCGAGGCCCGTCGAAGACGTCAGTGCCGCGGCCAGAGACAACCTCAGCAAGAATCCCGTACGGATCCTGCTCCGGGTTGCTGGAATGACCCCATCAACCAGACAGTTGTCTCTTCAGCGTCTCGCCAGGAGGGAATTCCCGCAGCCTCTCTTCCCGGGCCATCTTCCCCCGCTGTGCTGTCAGCGCGCCGTGCCCGGCCCGTCTCAGCTGCCGCCCCCTCCTCTCCCACACCTTCTCCAGCTGCTGGGTGTATGAGGAGTTCTGCTCCAGCGAGCCCCGTGCCGAGTCCATCACGTGCAGCTCCCCCTCGTCCTTCCAGGGAGCCCTCTGCCACCACCCGGCGGGAAAAAGGAGCAACATTTCCCACAGCAGGCACCATCCTCCCTCCGGGAGACAGGCGAGTACAAGTTCACTCTTTCTCTCCTAATAGTGATTTGTCTCGTCTGACTCCTGGGGGTGAGGTTCGGGGTTCGCAGCCCCCCGAGCCTCCACTACCTGCTGAGGAGATAACTAAACCCGCTGCCTCTGTGTTTCCCTCCACGGAGCGTCCCTCGACGTCAGTCAAACGTCATTGGATGAGGAGGGGGGCCTGCGGCCCTGGAGCACAAAATTCCAGTTCCGCAGCCACGTCAAGGATGGAGGAGGAGAGCGGACTGCTGTATGGAGCCTGCTCCGACGATGAAGCATCCCCAGGTCTCCACGGATGAACAGTCCGACCCAGCGGGCCAGGGGCCCCCTGCCACCACGCCGTACGGGTTGCCAGCGTGGACGACGGCGCCGGAGGACCCTCAGGCTGCAGAAGCCATCGTGCCAGCTGCAGAGCCAGACGTAGCTGAATGGGAGCCAGAAGACAACTTCCTCCTGTCTGAGCCCAGATCGTCGAAGTTCTGGACGGCGTCCGAACTTGAGATCAGGCAAGTGCTCAGTGTTGTCTTTGTCTTTTCTATTATTGAGCATTTTTGCCTGTCTCTTGGGGGGGCGAGCCGGGTGCAGCCGTCCACTGCATCCGAGCTTGTCTCGCCGGGTTCTGGCGCTGCCGGTGATCTTGATCCCGGTTCTTCTTTTTCTTCTGAGCCCTCTCCCAAGGTCGCCGGTGCAGAGCAGACGCCAATCGCTGTACCGGAGGTTCCGGGTTCGGAGTTGGAGGTTGGTACTGGTGCGGCCATGACCCAATTGGGGTCCGACGTGGGTGCAGCCGCGACCCAATCGGAGTCCATCGCGGGTGCGGCGTCGGCTCAGGCAGAGCTCATCACCGAAGTGGTTCTGACCCAATCGGGGTCCGACGTGGTGGCAGCCGTGACCCAATCGGGGCCCATCGCGGGTGCAGCGTCGGCCCAGTCCGAGTTCATCACTGGAGGGGTTCTGGCCTAATCCGGGTCCACCGTGGGTGCAGCATCGGCCCAGTCGGAATTCTTTTCCGGATTGGTTCCGGTCCAATTAAGATAAGATAAGATAAGATAAGCCTTTATTAGTCCCACAACGGGGAAATTCCAGGATTGCAACAGCACAGGGATAGCAACACTCAGAGCAACAATCAGAAGGCAAGAAAAAACAAGCAAGCAAGAGCAGCTAATATACATATGTACATATTACTATAAAATATATATATACACACACACACACACAGACACACAGTGCAGAGCATTGTAGCTGGATGGAATAAATATATGAATATATGAACACCCACAGTATGGAGCATTGCAGCTAGGTGGAATAAATATGCAAGTATATAAACACACACAGTGCGGACCATTGTAGCTAGATGGAATAAATATATAGATATATAAATATAAACACACCCAGTGCAGAGCATTGTAGCTAGATGGAATTAGCGCCCGTTTGTGTGGGATCCAGAGAAGGAGCTGCAGACCCGCCGCTGAGGAACGCCAAACTGATTCCTTATCCTCATCCCATTCCTTCTTCCCCCGCACCAGGAACCGCGGGGATTAACCATAGTTGGCCCGGCTCTCCCTTGCTTTCCCTCTCCGTTGGGAGACCGCCACCGAGCTCTCTCCAGTGGTCCTGTTGGCAGGTTGATGTGGGTCGACCGCCTGGAAGCCTGTTTTTCCAGTTTGGAGTCCTGGGCCGGCCCCCTGATAAACAGAACTGTATATTTGGCACCCTGGTCCGGCCGCCGGAGGCACGGTCATCCCCGGCCCGAGATTCAGGTAGACCGCCAGAACACTTCCCGCTACCCCTGTTAGCGGCTTGGTTGCTGGGTGCTGGGAGGTCCCCTGAACTGTATATTATGCCTGTCATCCCGGTGTGTTTTTTTTTTCTCTTCCTCCGCCCCTCAGTAGTTTCTGTGATCTTGAGTTGTTTTTTTTGTTTTTTTTAGGCCAAAATACTCCATATACAGGATCTAATGGTGTACTCTGATGTGTGACTTGGCCGTTTGTTTTTTTTTTTCCCCCATTCAGCCTTGTTTAATATTCCGATCCTTTTTTGGCCTTCAGGCTTAAGAAGAAGAAAGGAAAAGCTGTGTTAAACCTAATTTTGTTAACACTTTTCCTCAACATTAGGATCTATTATAGCTATACTGAACATCATTTATGTTACCCCTATTCTGTGTTTAATGGATATATGTACCCTTGTCATGGGATTTCGCGCATGTTTTTTTTCGGGGGGGGGGGGTCACTGGGGATCCTATCCTTTTGACCCCACTGTTTGTGTGGTATTTAGGTTTGGTACTATAGGTCTCCATTTGGAGCCAGTATGGTAAAATGTTGTTGTCTGTCTGCTACGTTCCTGATCAAGAAATCTTCAAGCAGACCACCCTTTCCTTTCCTTTATCAGATATAATGCCACCATGACTATTCTCTTTGCTGGTTGTTCCTGCTGGCCTCTGAGCACTCTGTAGGGTTGCAATATTGCTGTGAAAGCTTCAAGGCAACGTGTAATTGCTGGTCCATGGAGTAAAGTTCCATTGCATTTCTTTAGTTGCAAAACACTTGCTGAAATATCTGCAGTAGATCTTTATTCTGCTGAATAGGGCCTAGTTGGTCTAATTCAAATGCCAAAAAAATGAACTTGTTCAGCTTCTGCATTCAGAAGTTTTGCCATGTTTTTTTTTAAATCAGTCTTAAAATTAGAATTTGAACTGCAGCCTTTAAAGTTCTCAGCTGCTAAATTTCCTGCAGAACCTTTACACTCTGATTGCTTAGAGGTGATTGTCATTTCAGACAACTGCCCATTTGAATAGTTAAGTACTAACTGGGATCTCTAAACTCTTTTGAACTCTTTTTGATATTTCTTCCACGTGTGTATGGGTTCCAAGTTGAAATGAATATTCATGGAGTCAACTGTGAATTGTTTCAGTTCATCGCTGTTGGCGGGCTTTTGTTTCCCTTGAGCCTGCAAATTCCTTTTCTTGGGTGCCATATTTTTTATTGTTTTTTTTCAGCTTTATAACAGTCTATACTATTGGGTTTTTGTTAAAGACTCTGTTTATGCTTGTTGGAATTAGCATGTTTTTTTTTTGTTTTGTTTTTTTTTCCCTCTCCTGTTGGAGGGATGAGACTGTTACCCTGTGGTTTGTTTGTTTTTTTTTTCCTCGCCCTGTATGTGTTCCTGTGTTGTATACTGTTTTTTTTTTTTTTCCTGTGAATGTATGCCCTGGTTGTTTTCTACTCCTGCCCCATCTTTATTGTGATTTGTGTGGTAGGATATCATGCTGATTTGGTTTTCTGTGAGGCTGATTCTGTCCCCCCTTTGCCTGCTTCCCCATCCACCCGCCCTGGGGTGGGGTGGGGGTGTGTGGATGCTAACGGGCGTCCGGGAGTTAGGCCCTTGAGGGGGAGGTCCTGTCATGACCCGAGCACTAATATTGTCCGCGCTCGGGCCACGCGCCATTCCTGTCAGGCTTTGACAGCGGTGTTATTCCGGCTCCCCGGGCTCTGACTGGACAACGCTCGGGAGTGTCCTGCTGTCAAGGCCTGAACAACTGTGCTGCATTTGCGGTCATTAGTGGCCGGCTTTAAAAGCCGGCGCCAGCAGCTGCACCTCGCAGCAGTCTCGTCAAACGTTCGTCTAACGATCGTGAACAATTCCTTCTCATCTTATTCATAAGTGTGTTAATCGCCTGTGATTATTGTTTGTTCTATGTAGCCCTTTTCCTTAACAGACGCTGAGCGAGCGTTCCTCGTCTCAGCTGTTGACATTCGTTCTGTATGTCAGGAAGTAGTCTTGTTGTGTAGCCCACGTGGCTGGTTACCTGTCCTTCCCTTTCCCTAACTGTAAATAAACACCTGTGCAACTTCATTGAACTGTGGCGTCTTATGCTGGCTTGTGAGGGCCATTTGTGACAGGTCTGAGGTGTGTGCAAAAAAAAATAGTGTTTTGGTTAATGTTTAGAGGATCAAAATGTGATCATTTAGGCATAATAATAATAATAATAATAATAATAATAATAATAATAATAATAATAATAATAAATAATCTTCTCACATCAATAAAAAAAACAAACGCTTACAATAGCGCCTTGGCGATGATATCATTAGTCTTTGCCAGTCACGACCAAAAGGTCCAGATCATTATTTGGCCTCAGTATTGCCCAGTGCGACAATATAAGCACCTCCTCAAGCTTAGCATTAAAGTTTTAAAAAACCTTTTAAAAACAAAATATTGCTAAAATATACAATGATGCACTACAGTGGGTCTCAAATATTTGTAAATGTGTTCTGTTATATTACTGCATGAGTTTATTGACAATACACAGAAGAAATTCCATATTACACTGAATGCCATCACTGAACAGTAATATAAACTAAAATAATTACAATGATAACTGAACAACTCCCATTCCCCAAAGTGCAAGATACACTATTATCTTGAATATAAGTGATAAAAGATCACACAAATAAGTGATCTGACAAACAAATAAACAAGGGATCTGAAAGTTGCTAATATTGGATGTCCCATTCATTTTCAATAAGTATGTAATTAATATTCACTCAGTCAAATAAATCTAATGGCCCTTTTCCACTAGTACCTGTTTGGCCCTGCTCGCTTCGACTTCAACTCAGCTCACTTTTGTTTCCATTACAGCAGAGTACCGCCTGAGGTGGGTGGGATTTTTTTACAGCAAGGCAGCGCCACACTCCCGTGATGTAAAGCACGCGACACCCAAGCCACACACAAAATAGAGGATTACGAGGGTAAGATTTACGCGCTGCTCACTCTGTGGCTTTTTTTATCACATTAAGGGCCAAACAGGATAGCCAGAGAAGATGACGTGCATTGAGACAAAACACGGTGGAACAGTACAGGAGACTTTTGGCTGCCATGGCAGAATATGAAGCCACAACCGTGAAGATAGAAACTACTCGAAGACGGATGAGGATGAGGATGAGGGTAAGCTAATGAATGCTAATGCTTGCTACAGTCATTTTAATCCTGCGTACAGTGTTGTGATGGTGCCAGGTTATCGCTATTAAAGGCATTAAAATATGTATGCTTTGTGTGTGTGTGTTTCAGATGGCTGCTTTGTTGAGAAATAATCACTGCAAACCATCAGTCTGGACATTAAACCGTGCCTCACAATGGTGGGAGGACATTGTTCCCGGCTTCACAACCACAGAGTGGTTGCAGAACTTCTGGATGTCCAAGGACACTTTTACCTACCTGTACCGCAAATTGCGTCCATCCATGGAGCATCAAGATACGACATTCCGCCAATGTGTGCCTCTAAAGAAGAGAGTGGCTATTGCACTGTGGAAGCTTTCTACCGGCTCAGAGTACCGCACTATTGGCCATCTGTTTGGAGTCAGCATCACAACTGTGTGCAGGACTTCTGTGATGCAGCAGAGTCATTGTTGCTGCCAGAACAACTCTGTTTTCCTGATGAAGGGAGGTTCAGAGAAATGTCGGCCTACATTGAGAACAGGTGGGAGCTACCACACTGTGTTGGTGCTATTGATGGCTCCCACATACCCATCATAGCACCACAACAATATCACACTGACTACTTTAATCGTAAAAGCTGGCACTCCATAATCCTTCAAGGTGTTGTTGATGGAAAGGGGTTGCTGTGGAATGTGTTTGCTGGGCTTCCACGGACCTTGCATGATGCTAGGGTGCTGAGACTGTCCACACTGTGGGAGTTAGCCAGCTGGGGAAACCTCTTCCCACCTCACATCAGGAACATTGGTGCGGTAAGTGTGGGTTATTACATTCTCGGAGACTCAGCTTATCCCTTGCAAAATTGGCTGTTGAAAACATTCCATGACACTGGACAACTGACTGAAGAACAGCACATGTACAACCAAAACATCAACCGAGTACGGATGGTTGTGGAGAATGCTTTCGGCAGGCTGAAGGGAATGTGGCACTGCCTTCTGAAAAGGAACGACTGTGAAATCCAACTGGTGAAAGCTATGGCGCTTACTTTTTGTGCTCTGCATAATCTGTGTGAAAGTCATGGAGAGACCTTTGACACTACATTGTATGATCCAGCAGCTGCAGCATGTGAACTGGTGACAGCAGCGGCACAGGGTGTAGAGGAGCAGGGCAGAGATCTTAGAGATGCTCTGATGCAGTACTTGTGTGGCAATAATGACTTGACAATGTCATTGCCTTCCCATTCATGTGCCCACACATGTCCAACCTCTGTATTTTGAAAAAAAAAAAATGTGTACCTTTTTCAGATGTGTCTCCTCTGTTGTTCATAAGGGTTATTTGTGAAGGTAAGAGTGATTAAATGCTAAAACACAGGAGAAGCTCTCAACAAATAATCTAGCAGTTAGACAAATCACTTTTGGTTTGATGCAGGTCTGTTAACAGACTTATGAATCATGTGTTGAAACATGTTATATTCCCATTTAACCCTATCCCATTATTATGAGAAACTAATAAATGTAGCACTATAATTTGTTGGTACAAAATTGCTCCCACTGTGTGGAACACAATACACAGGTCTAACATTCTCTCACACCCAGAGAGGCAGTAAGAAACACAAGGATAATGGACCACGTGAGGAAGATCACCGGGAGGTTCAGACTGGGCAGAGTTAGACACCCCCCGGGAGGGGGAAATTTACATGGAGCCAATGGACAAAGATATGCCTTTCGCCCCCCACTGCACCAAACTGCAGCGTGAAGTGCAGGGGGGTGGATGTATTGTAACGTATGTAACAAGTGTCATGATAATTGCACCACACATTCTCTTTGTCCAATTGTATGCATAATGTCAGCAGCTCCAGTCTCAATGCATGAGTAATAAAGGTATAAAAGAGAGTGCAGAGAGACTGGAGGGGGCTTCTCAGCCTCAGAGCAGCTGCGCTGAGGTCCATGGCTGTACATGTTGTTAGAGGGATAAATAAAGATTCTGTGTCGTCCTATGCTCACGCCTCGCCTCACATCCTTTCCTTTTACCCTCTACACCACAACATTTATAGGATGGTTATGTCACTGGACTCCATAATGTACTCCCAATAAAATGGTCTAGCAACCCTTCTTTTCAAAAAATACAATTTTATACCCTTTTCAGATGCGTGTACTGTTATTTATAAGGGCTATTTGTGAAGGTAAGAGTGAGTAAATGCTAAAACACAGGAGAAGCCCTCTACTGTGGCTTATATTAATCATATATTCCATACCTACACATGTATAGACATATTAGGATGTTTAGAGATTACATATGTAGAATGACCTCACGCCTCAGAACAGGACAAGAGGTCTCGACCACCGGCGAAGATCAAAGAACAGACTGAGTCACAGCGGTGGAGACCGGATCGAACTTCCTGACCCTCCAGGGTCAGGGGAAGGAGAGAGAGGACAATGGAGGGGGATTATGTTAAAGTCCTCTGACGGTGACATATTTTTATTGAACCAATAAACTGATTGTATGAAAATATTCCATTCTGGCCATTCCCGTGATTTAATATGTGTCACCAGCCTCCATAAATGACTTTATTTGGTAATAGCCCATCTTTCACTTAGTGATGCTGCAGTACCGCCATCTGTCGATAGGGGCAGGCAGCAGTGACGTCAGCTCAGGAAGAAGTGAGGTTGATATTGCCTGCCTGTGCTGTGAGCCTCATCAGAGAAACATTCCCATCGGATCACTACAAGGGATTTTGCCTACCAAGATTAGATTTGTGAAAAATGATATTTAAATAAAGTTTTGTAAAATCATATATTGAGTTTATTAATGTTCATGTCAATTTTATAATTCTAATATTTCAGCATTCATCAAAGTTGCATGTCATATACATTTGAATAATTTTTCTACCATTTTATGGTATAAAATTCGGGTTCAATTCGGCACTCAATGTGGTGGGAACTCTGGCTTGTACATAGTGCCACTGCTCCCATAAGTGGGTTGGATCAACCAAGGTTTTGTTGAACAGAGTATTCATCAGATCATCCACATATTCTGAAAAAAAATATATTCAATAAAAATTAGACATCCATTTGACTACAGTATGAAATGCAAATTTGACCCAAATTAACATAATTTGATAAAAGCTATGAAATGTGAAAGTTGAATGAAGACCAACCCTCCACCCACTGTAAATATCATATACAAGCCTAGAAAATGATACTAATATTTCTTATACTCCCCAAAAGTTGGATTAACTTTCTTTGCTTGCAGTGTATATCCGCCTTTTTTGAATTTTGGGTACCTGATGATGAAGACAATATAAGCAATATAAGCTGCGGCTTCAGCCATCACCCATTTCGGATAACTTACGTGGAACTGTATAGTAGGAGGAGTCTTTGTCTAATTTGACCTTGTTGTTATATTATACAGTTTCTTTTAACCTGTACTGTACTATCCGAAATAAATTCATTCATTCATTCATTAAGACCGGCTCACCATCACGATTCTGTGCCTGCTTGCGGCCTGCATTTTCATTAAAGTGCATTGCAGCTAAACAAAGTCTGTAATTAGAATATTATCACAATGATTTATTTTTGGACATATAAGTGATCTGTCTATCAGCAGAAACTCTATGTAATTGGCATTGTTATTATAATTGCATTTCATATTTTTGGTCACATATTGCATCTCCTCACCTTGTTAACATCCCAAGGAATGAGAAGTGTACACTCTTTGGTGCAAAATGAATAATCAGACTGTGGAAAGCCTCCACATTTGAAGTTTGCTGCCCTGGACTCAGCTTTCGCACATCCCTGAGGACCCGTGTTTTGTTGATCATATCAACAACTTTTTCACAGCCCTTTGTCCCTGAAATAAATAAATTGTAGGTGTGAGATATGTGACCAAAAATGATGAAAATCAATGGGATAATAATTTTTATATATATATAATACATGCACTGTTGTTTCATTGTGTGAAACTGTTTTTTGTGTTAGGTTGCAGTCTTTCAGGAGCTGCGGGATCGTATGTAGTGCTTGCATCTTTGTATTTGTACTACGCAGGAGTGCGCGCAGCTGAAGCCGCTGATGAGCGGCGAGTCGTGACACAATCCATCCATCCATCCATCTTCTACCGCTTTTCCGGAGGTCCGGGTTGCGGAGGCAGCAGTTCAAGCAGAGAAGCCCACACTTCCCTCTCCCCAGCCACCTGCTCCAGCTCTTCAGAGGGGATACCAAGGCGTTCCCAGACCAGCTGGGAGACATAGTCTCTCCACCGAGTCCTGGGTCTGCCCCGGGGTCTCCTCCCAGTGGGACGTGCCTGAAACACCTCAAGTGGGAGGCGTCCAGGAGGCATCCTAATCAGATGCCCATACCACCTCAACTGACTCCTTTCAATGTGGAGGAGCAGCGGTTCTACTCTGAGCCTCTCCCGGATGACTGAGCTCCTCACCCTATCTCTGAGGGTGAGTCCAGCAATCCTACGGAGAAAGCTCATTTCAGCCGCTTGTATCCGCGATCTCGTTCTTTCGGTCATTACCCAAAGCTCGTGACCATAGGTGAGAGTAGGAACGTAGATTGACTGGTAAATCGACAGCTTTGCCTTAGAACTAAGCTCCCTCTTCACCACAACAGACCGGTACAACGTCCGCATCACTGCAGATGCTGCTCCAATCCGTCTGTCGGTCTCTCGCTCCATTTTCCCCTCACTCGTGAACAAGACTCCAAGATACTTAAACTCCTCCACTTGGGGCAGGAGCCTGTCCCCAACCCGGAGAGGACAATCCACCTTTTTCCGGCTGAGGACCATGGACTCGGACTTGGAGGTGCTGGTTCTCATCCCAGCCGCTTCACACTCAGCGGCAAACCGTCCCAGCAAGAGCTGTAGGTCATTGCTGGATGAAGCCAACAGGACAACATCATCTGCAAACAACAGAGATGAGATCCTGTGGTCACCAAGCATGACACCCTCCATTCCCTGGCTGCGCCTAGAAATCCTGTCCATAAAAATTATGAACAGGACCGGTGACAAAGGGCAGCCCTGGCGGAGTCCAACTCTCACTGGGAATGACTCCGACCGAGTGTTGGCAATACGAACTAAACTCTCACAACGGTCGTACAGAGACCGAATAGCTCGAAACAACAAGCCCGATACCCCATACTCCCGAAGAACCCCCCACAAAAATCCACGAGGGACGCGGTCAAATGCCTTCTCCAAGTCCACAAAACACATGTAAACTGGTTGGGCAAACTCCCACGAACCCTCAAGAATTCTCGAGAGGGTAAAGAGCTGGTCCGATGTGCCACGGCCAGGACGAAAACCACATTGCTCCTCCTGAATCCGAGGTTCGACCAACGGCCGGACTCTCCTCTCCAGTACCTTGGCATAAACCTTCCCAGGGAGGCTGAGGAGTGTGATCCCTCTAAAGTTGGAGCACACCCTCCGGTCCCCTTTTTTGAAGAGAGGAACCACCACCCCGGTTTGCCATGCCAAAGGCACTGCCCCCGACCGCCACGCAATGTTGCAGAGGCGTGTCAACCATGACAACCCAACAACATCCAGGGCCTTGAGGTACTCGGGGCGAATTTCGTCCACCCCCGGGGCCCGGCCACCAAGGAGATTTTTAACCACCTTGGCGACCTCAGCCCCTGTGATAGGCGAGTCATCCCCCTCGTCCCCAGTCGTGACACAAATTGCATCTTATTCTCGAAATCGCTGTCAACGAAATGTCTACTGGACATGTTGGGTGAGTTACCGACATCATTCCAATTTTTTCGCGTTTTCTGAACGAATTTCACCCATGCCGTTCTGATTTTCCCAAGGACGGGAAATTCAAAAACACTCACCGCATGCTCCGCTGGTATAGTGTCGCACCCGTAGACAACACAACGCCAAACCATAATTAATTCAATTCCTGAAATCCTAATCTTAATAAATAATCTATTTGTAATCCACAAGTACTCCGAGAAATATCCGTATTCGCCGATTTTAAAACGTAAACAACAAACAATGTCCGCCGAGCGTGTGCGTGTCTCTCCCTGTGATGATGTCACACAGTCAGTGACCATCTTAGCCGCTGATCGCTCGGCTGAGTCAGACAGCTCTCAAGGACAGCGTACTTCAAGAGCGCATTGTCACCTTATGCGACATTTGTTGACACCAAAACATGTGCGGTTGAAATTAGCTCGTCTCACATAAAAATTTAAGATATGATTTAGCGATATTGAATTTTCGTCCGGCCGACGCCTTTAATGCGGGATGTCAGCTTTGATATGCAATGTCTTTTGTTGAGTGTGGGTATAAGTATGAAGGTCTGACTGCACTCGACCTCTCATTCTGCTTCTGCATCGAGATGAGACATGTTAGGGAGATGAAGCTGATAATAAATCTTGATTTATGAAATCACAT
Source organism: Pholidichthys leucotaenia (assembly GCA_020510985.1). Taxonomy (NCBI): domain Eukaryota; kingdom Metazoa; phylum Chordata; class Actinopteri; order Cichliformes; family Pholidichthyidae; genus Pholidichthys; species Pholidichthys leucotaenia. The sequence goes on from CM035840.1 coordinate 344,065,043, forward strand.
TGCTTCTTCATTTCAAGCTCCCTACACTACAAATAATCTAGCAGTTAAACAAATCGCTTCTGGTTTGATGCAAGTCTGTTAACAGACTTATGAATCATGTGTTGAAACATGTTATATTCCCATTTAACCCTATCCCATTATTATGAAAAACTAATAAATGTAGCACTATAATTTGTTGGTACAAAATTGCTCCTACGACTTTCAAATAATATTTATGTCACTGGACTCCATAATGTACTCCCAATAAAGTGGTCTAGCAACCCTTCTTTTCAAAAAATATAATTTTGTACCCTTTTCAGATGTGTGTGCTGCAGCCATCAGCAAAAAATCCAACAGCTAGACAATTCAATTTTGGTTTGATGCAAGTCTATTAATAGACTAACGAATCATGTGTTGAAACATGTTATATTCCCATTTAACCCTATCCCATTATCATGAAAAACTAATAAATGTAGCACTATAATTTTTTTGGTACAAAATTGCTCCCACGACTTTTATAGGATGTTTACGTCACTGGACTCCATAATGTACGTCCAATAAAATGGTCTAGCAACCTTCTTTTCAAAAAATACAATTTTGTAAACTTTTCAGATGCGTGTGTTGTTATTTATAAGGGTTATTTGTGAAGGTAAGAGTGAGTAAATGCTAAAACACAGGAGAAGCTCTCTACAAATAATCTAGCAGTTAGACAAATCACTTTTGGCTTGATGCAAGTCTGTTAACAGACTTATGAATCATGTGTTGAAACAAGTTATATTCCCATTTAACCCTATCCCATTATTATGAAATACTAATTAATGCAGCACAACAACTTGTTGGTACAAAATTGCTCCCAAGTCTTTTATAGGATGTTTAAGTAATTGGACTCCATAATATACTCCAATTGAGTAAATTTGTAATGTGCTACAGACACCTAACCTGATGTACAGCAGAATTTGGTCAGAAGAGAGGATGTATACGTAATTATTGATTTTTCCCACCAGTGTCATAACAGACAAACCACAGTTATGATGCAAACACTACTGGTTTATTATAGCAGCCCAAGTACGTACACAAGTTAAAAAAACACACTGGGGGTGGGGAGACACGGTTACACACGCCGACCACTCAGCGTATCCACAAGCCTGCCAAATTCAGCCAGGAAAACTTGGTTGAAGGCAGTAGGTTGTGCCATTTCCTCCCTTCAGAAGGCAGCTTCCTTCTCCCTTGCTTCCCGCATGTCTGCTGCAACCTCTTTCATGTGCTGCAGGTGCTGTTCGAGCTGCCGTTCATAGAGCAATTCATGGAGCTGCACCTTGTCACCATGCATCTGGGCAAAGACAGTTGCAAGGTCGGTTGTGGGGTGGCTCCTTTTCCTCTTGGCTAGATGAAAGACAGAAATGGATGGTGGTTAGTTAAAGCATGTTCAAAACATATATTAGGGAAATACACTTGTGAAAGCCAGTGGTGGGATGTGACTATGCTTCACTGTTGTATTTAAGCGCAACTGCCATGTTGCTGCACCTCAGTGGATCAGATTTTGCAAGTGCCGGGTTATGTTTAAAAGAATTTGTTTTTATTGTGCCCTCAGAAATCTGAATGGGTTAATACAGTCAGCTGACGTGAATGATTGAATCATTTCAATGTACTGTAGCACGTTAACTGCAAGTACATTCGAAAATGAGTTCATGTGCTACATCAGTTTTTCCATAAAAAGAATTATAACAGTACTTCCTCCACCACAGCTAAAAATGAGACAGGGTTGTGGACCCCTGACAAGTGAGCACCCCAGAATCCACTCTGTACATGTACAAGGACATTTTCAATTCATTATTATGAGGCTATAAGAAATTACCTGAATCACTTTGTAAATCACTTGTTTGAAAATGCACTTGTATTTAGTTGAGATTTTGGATCCTGGGGTTCACTTGTCCTGTATCCATGAACAAATCTGGGTGGGAATCTTCTGTTTATTGTGCCTTACCAGCACTTGAACGTGTCGTGCCAGATGTTGACGGAGCTGGTGATGTGGCTGGCATCAGTGTCTGTTCCGATGCTGGTGCTCCGACAGACGCAGGAGAGTCCAGGGGATTCATACTGAGGGAGGCGGACCCCTGGCATGTGTAAACTTATTCTAGAAAGAAAATACACATAACGTAAAGCACAGCACAAAAGTGCAACACGTACACAAAAGTTTTTAACCAGAATAAGCATATTTCAGTGTTTTGCTCAAGTGAATACTTCAGACAAAGCAAGGGTGACTCAGCAGTTGGCTGCTAGGTAGTTAGCTATTAGCTAGCTAGTGCTCCTCACTAACACTCATTACCCAGGATAGAACAGTGTTGTTATTGCTCAAAAACAAATGAGCTTGCCACCAATAGGATAAACCGGCGAAAAGATGCGCAATATCACAAAACACTCACCATCCATGGTTTACAACAATGACGTGGCTGTGTCCACCCCACTCTCTCTGCCTTTTGCTGGCCAGCCTATGCCCGTAAATCGCGTCCATTTGGTTGAACCACTTCCAGTCATTTTGGTTCACCCTACCGTTGTGGTCCTTGATGGCCCGGTAATCACTTTTCAGTTTTTTGAGTTTTTCCGTACATTGTTTTGCAGTCCGGTTGTATCCTTGGGCTGCCATTCTGGTACACTTTCTTGTTGCGGGTCGCTCCATCTAACTCGCTCTGGATACTTTTGTCAGCCACCAAGCACAGAAAAGTCCGCACCTCTTCGTTGGACCATGGGGTACATTTACGTGAAACCTGCAAAGCCATCTCTATTAAATACCGTCTTTAATCGCTGACCGTGTTTACTCGCTGAACTAAAACTTTCCAAATGGCAGTCGGAGATTCTGCAGAAGACGGCACTCTCATGACGTTGCGCCCTGACCAATCAGTGGCCTGCAGTCTGTTGACGTCACATTTCCAGCCCGACTCGGCCCAGTCCCCTTGGAATAGGTACGAAAAAAGTACCTGGTACCAGGTACTACGTACTAATGGGAATCCCTACAAATGGGGTAGAGTTGAGCCAAGTAGGGCTGAGTGGGTACTAGTGGAAAAGTCCCTTTTATATTTGTCAAAGTCAAACATGTGATTGCCTACATATTGGCTACATCTCTTTGTATTCCACTTTCAAACACAGCCTACATTTGGGCCTGGAAAGGCTGAGTGGGATACCTGTTCCAGACAGGAATACTTGCGTTCTACGGGCAATGCACTAGTAGAGAAAAATGCAAGAGATAAGGTGAGATGGAGGCTGTGGCAACCCTTACAGGGAGCAACCGGAAGAGGAAGAAGAAGAAGAAGAAGATACTTTTTGTAGGATAGACTGTTTGTGCCGTTTCTGCACACCCTCAAAATAAAGCTAAGGAACTCCACTTTATCATGGAAGTCACTGCTACCATTTAGATTTAATGTAGAAGATGTTGACTGAGTAGTGAATATTTAAGTCCCTATGGATTAAGTAAAGGTTCTTACACTTGGAGTGGATACATTTTTATGAAATTTTATCCTGACTTTAGCCAAACATTGTATATCTCCTACTTGCTGCACAGGAGTTATGGTTTTCTTGCTTCAAAGTCTGAATTATCTCATTTTCAGCCATTTTAATAATGTGACACACTTTGGGAAAATGAAACCGCAAAGTATTCCTTTTCTGTTCCCTAACTGATGTCACACAGAAAACTAGAGTATGATCTGAAAATACGTTAATCACCTTTTGTCAAGCACACATCTTGCAGGGAGAGGATGACACAAGCAGTATATAACTGCTGCTCGAAAAAAGGGGATGAAGTGTAAAAGACGATTTTCCACACCGTAAATATGATTTTTGTTTCTTTTAAATGGATTGGACTGTCACTCAGACAGCAGATGAAAGGGAATGTCTTTCATCATAATTTTCTGCCTTTTTGCAGTTGAATATGTCAAATTATCTATGAAGATTAACCTTTTATTTTCCAAATTCCTTTGACTTTTTTATTTTCTTTGAAAATTTTAGTTACATACTACAGTTTAACTTAAACTTTGGATGTACACAAACATTTTGATCTATTTATTTTTAACATGTTTATTATTAAATGCCATATGTCATCATACGGTGTCAAACAGTGAATACACAGAGAGGACCATGCAACCATCTAGTAATAGAAATTGTGTCTAATTTAAAACTCCATTTGGATCCATTAAAAAGACTTTTAATCTTAAAGCTCTTTAAGGTTTTATATATTGTCATGCTTTGAGGACAACTTTGGTCTGTGCTATACATTTTCATAAAATGACTCATTTGACTTTTCATATTCATTTAAATAATCCAAATTTCAGAAACCCTGGTGAAATTGAAATCCTTTCTGAACTCTTCTAATCTTTCAGCAATCCGTGTGTCAGTGTATGGATCACTGCGTAATGATAAATGTACCTAAATGAGCTGAAAAGGTTGAAATTGTAGAACTGATCACAACGGCGGTGCCTCTGTGCCCCTCTTAGACCACCAGTCCCAGGTAAGTACTAATGTAATAGTCACCTTCTACAGTGCCGTGAAAAAGTATTTGCACCCTTACTGGTTTCTTAATATTTTTGCACATCCGTTACACTTAAATGTTTCAGATCATTAAACAAAGATAACCCAAGTAAATACAAAATGCAGTTTTTAAATAGTGATTTTATTTGTTAAGGGAAAAGCGATCCAAAAAGAGTAACTGAAATAAATAAAAATGCGGAGACTTACCAGATATTTTCAGAGATGATGTGACAGTTTATGAAAATAATGGGCAAGCAATGCCACTCCGATGAGAAGGACAAACGCCCATTTTAATAAAGACCTTGAAAATATTCTAGCCTCATGAAGTTCATCTTTTAATATGATGGGGGCTTCCCTAGTTTCACCTTAAAGTGCAATTAGCAGTGTGATTGGAGCTGCAGAAAACACCTTGGAAAATGTTTGCTAACCAACGGTCTGTGCTAACACCACAAACGTCACCTTGACAGCAATAGGTAGGTCTGGCACATAACGTTTAGTTAGCTTGGAAAAGGAGCAGTGTGAAACCAAACCTAACGAGACTAAATGTGTACAATTAACAAACAACATGAACCTTGATCCGGACATTGGTGCACACTTTCAGCTGTGAAAATCACCTAAAATAAGAATGACTATAGAAAACGGCAATAATTTTGCAGGAATAGTACAAGATAAGTTCTAGACATGCATTTATTTTGTAGTCAAAAAGTCAAAGGTAAAGGTCACAGGGTTGGTGTGGGTTTATGTTTCCCCTTACTGCTTTCTAGTCTGCAGCATTTTGTACTGAGCAGTGTTTTATATCCACATGTGATTTTCATCAGTTCTAACTTATCTGAAATTAACTTCTGATCTATAAAAATTCTTCAGAAAAGAAGAAAAGGAAATCCAGAATTTAGACACCCTATTGAGGAAAGTGTTAAAAGGCTTTTACTGTTTTAAATTTCTTTATAGGAGAGGGCCTTGGTTGGTGTAGTTGTCCTTTCCTTGAAAATGCATCTGCTTGCTTCCAACTTCCTCCACAGGTTCTCTGAAATGTACAGACGTGGACAAAATTGTTGGTACCCCTCTGCTAATGAAAGAAAAAAACCACAGTGGTCACAGAAATAACTTGAATCTGACAAAAGTGGTAATAAATAAAAATTCTATGAAAATTAATCAATGAAAATCAAACAAGATAGATAGATAGATAGATAGATAGAGAGAGAGAGAGAGAGAGAGAGAGAGAGAGAGAGAGAGAGAGAGATACTTTATTTCGAACAAAAAAGTATAACAAAAACAAATGACAAATGCAATAAAGAAACAGTATACAGTGTTCGAAAGGGAGAAGGAAGAAGTGAACACTTATTAATTCCATCTCCTCTTTTCCATAAGTACACCCATGTGAATTATATAAAAATAACCACATTTAAGACCCCAAGTAAACAATTAACTGTATTTTGGACATATCAACATTAACACCCATCCATCCTAGCATACATTGATGTCCATACATCAAAACCAACCTCAAACAACACAGATATACACAGTGCTCTCCCACCCACCATTCCATAGTGTTCCATAGTGTCCCAGAGTGAGTATAGTGAATCGTACATATAAATACTACCCTTCTAACATATATCCTTTCAGCAAATAATGTTTGTACCTCTTTTTGAATTGATTTCTGTTTGTACATAGTTTCAGTTCCGGCTCCAGACTGTTCCACAAATCCACCCCACAGACAGATATGCACATACTTTTCTTGGTTGTTCGTATCTTGGGTTTTGTAAAGTTTAAGTCTCCTCTCAAATTATGATCATTGTCTCTTTTTTTAAATATGTTTTGTATATTAGTTGGGAGTTGATTATTAATTGCCCTGTACATGACTTGTGCTGTCTTAAATTTAACTAAATCGATGAACTTTATGACATGTGACTTTAAAAACAACGAACTGGTATGGTCTCTATATCCTACATTATTTATTATCCTTATAGCTCTTTTTTGTAATGTGCATATTGACTGTAGGTTGGTCTTATAGGTGTTTCCCCAGACTTCTACACAGTAGTTAAGATGAGGTAGAAACAGTGAATTGTACAGTAAGACCAATGATTTATAGTCCAAGATGTGTCTTGTCTTCCCCAGTATGCCTATACATTTTGCCAACTTGGCCCAGATGTGACTGATGTGACGTTTCCAGCAGATTTTATTGTCTAGCGTCACCCCCAGAAACTTATTTTCCTGTACTGTTTCTATTCTGGTATCATCTATCGTTACCATTATTTCATGATTTATTTTATAATTTCCAAACAACATAATCTTTGTTTTTTTTTTAGATTTAGAGATAATTTATTTTTGTTGAACCACTGCGTTAACTTTTTCATTTCAGTTGTGACCACCTCTAAAACCTGCTGCAAATTCTCACCAGTGCAAAAACAATGCTTTTGAATTGTGGTTCAACAGAATTATTTTAAAAAACAAACTCATGCGGACTTCCGGTCTGGACACCATGGTGATAGCAGCTTAATGCTGAAGCTCCCAGACCCCATCCGTGAAAATACCATGAAAATCAGATTTAACGGATTTATGGAAGAGTGAAAATCAAAAGACAAAGTCATTATGCCTAAAGGAAAACAGAAGAGACCGACATTTACCAGGCCAAGACGTGCATCGGCCGGAGAATCTGACCTGGAGGACAACAACCACTCGGAAATAGAGAAGCAGAATGAGGCTAGCAACACGGTTAGCTTAAAAACAGTACTTCAAGAATTAAGAGAATTTCGCCGAGTGTTGGGCCAAATTTTGTGAAATTAAAGACGAAATAAAAAGGACAAACAACAGAGTGGACCAGGCTGAGGCCCGAATCATGGAAGCACAGGAAAGAATAAAAGGGCTGGAAGAAACCATGCTGGAATTACTCAAACGACAGACAACACTGGAGGCTAAGCTAACCGACCAGGAAGGAACACTAAGAAGGGACAACATAAGAATTTATGGTCTGAAAGAAGGAGTCGAGGACGGATTCACCACAATGGCTGCATGCGTGGGAACCATACTGAGAGAGAAGTTGGAAATTCCCCAATCCACCGATTTGAAAATAGAAAGGGCGCACTGTTCATTAGCCCCAAGGTCATCGGCGGAATCCCCCCCGCGATCGGTGGTGGTGAAGTTTTCCAACTTCAGAACAAAAGAAGAGGTTTTGAGACTGGCTTGGCAGAAAAAAGGATTTATGCACCAAGAAAGAAAAGTCTTTGTGGAGCATGACTACGCGCCGGAGGTCCTTAAAAAGCGTCGGGAATACAATGACGCTAAAAAGGTACTAAGAGAGAAGAAACTGCACTTTCAAACTCCATTTCTGGCGAAGCTGCAGGTTTTTTACGGGGAAGAGACGTGTCTCTACAACTCGGCAGAAGAAGCAACCAGGGATATGGCGAGAAGAGGGCTCCCGGTAACGGTGTATAAACCCGAAGCAGACCCGATCGAAAGAATCAAGGTTCAAATGTGGTGTACACAGAGACCCTCAAAATCAATGGGCCAGCAGCGGGAAACCCAGCGCTAGGGCTATAAGGAAAAACTGAACGCTTTCAGGAGGGAATAACAATATTTTTAATCAATCTGCGCATCCAACCCTCCTCCTACAAGGTAACAAACATTAAAGGAGATGCAGAATCAGCAAGTATGAAGTGGTAAAACATTTCATGGAACAGTCATAATATTAGAAACAAATAAGTCTTTAAAAAAAAAAACTTGTTAAAATAGAAATGTGACAATGAACCACATGAACTCTCCACACTAACAAATACTGTATTAACGTGATTGTTTGCTGTGATGGTGGTGGGAGGTTGCGCACAATTTCATAGGGTATAGGCATAAAAAAAATTAAAAAATAAAAAAACAACAACACATGAAACAGGCCTGGACAAAAATGATGGTACCCTTAACTTAATATTTTGTTGCACAACCTTTTGAGGCAATCACTGCAATCAAACGATTTCTGTAACTGTCAATGAGACTTCTGTACCTCTCAGCAGGTTTTTTGGCCCACTCCTCATGAGCAAACTGCTCCAGTTGTCTCAGGTTTGAAGGGTGCCTTCTCCAGACGGCATGTTTCAGCTCCTTCCACAGCTGTTCAATAGGATTTAGATCAGGGCTCATAGAAGGCCACTTTAGAACAGTCCAATGTTTCGCTCTTAGCCATTCTTGGGTGTTTTTAGCTGTGTGTTTTGGGTTATTATCCTGCTGCAAGACCCATGACCTGCAACTGAGACCAAGCTGTCTGACAGTGGAGAGCACATTAATCTCTAGAATACCTTGATAGTCTTGAGATTTCATTGTACCCTGCACAGATCAGAATCAGAATCAGAATCAGAATCAGGTTTATTGCCATTGTTCATGTAGTACACAAACTAGGAATTTGTCTCGGTACAATGCTGCAACATTAAACATGATAAGATAAGAGAAATAAACTATACATGTAATAAAGTGTAGGATAAGATTAAGTGATACTGGTCAACAGTTAAAATATATATTAGCCAGCAGCAGATACTGTGGAGAACTATATAGTGCAGTCGGTAATGCAGGAAGAAAACAGTGATGATTGACATGAGTCTGGTTGAGCTGCTGTACATGGTGCACGAGAGTCACTTAGTGTTCAGCAGTCTAATGGCAGAGGGGAAGAAGCTGTTCATGTGACGGGAGGTTTTAGTCTGGATGGACCGAAGTCTTCTACCAGAGGGGAGGGGGGCAAACAGTACGTGACCAGGGTGTGAGGGATCGGCTATGATCCGGCCAGCACGCCTCCGGGTCCTGGAGATGTACAGATCCTGGAGAGATGGGAGCTTGCAGCCGATCACCTTCTCAGCAGTGCGCACGACGCGCTGCAGCCTTAGTCTGTCCCTGGCAGTGGCTCCTGCGTACCACACGGTTATGGAGGTGGTGAGGATGGACTCGATGATGGCTGTGTAGAACTGCACTAACATCTTGGTGGGTAGCTTGAGCTTCCTCAGCTGCCGCAGGAAGAACATCCTCTGCTGGGCTTTTTTGATGAGTGAGCTGATGGTCAGCTCCCATTTGAGGTCCCTGGTGATGGTGGTGCCTAGGAAGCGGAAGGAATCAGCAGTGGTGATGGGAGAGCCTGAGAGGGTGAGGGGGGGCAGAGGAGTAGTGACTTTCCTGAAGTCTACAATCATCTCCACTGTCTTCAGAGCGTTCAGCTGCAGGTTGTTATTGCTGCACCAGGACGCCAGCTGGGCCACCTCTCTCCTGTAGGCGGACTCGTCGCCGTTGGAGATGAGCCCGATGAGGGTGGTGTCGTCCGCAAACTTGATCAACTTGACAGACTGGTGGCTGGAGGTGCAGGAGTTGGTGTAAAGGGAGAAGAGTAGGGGGGAAAGTACACAGCCCTGGGGTGATCCGGTGCTGATGCTAGTATAGTCTGAGACAGTCTTTCCCAGCCGCACATGCTGCCTCCGGTCCGTCAGGAAGTCGATGATCCACCTGCAGAGGGAGTCAGGCACGTTGAGCAGGGACAGCTTGTCCCGGAGCAGAGCGGGGCGGATGGTGTTGAATGCGGAGCTGAAGTCCACAAACAGGATCCTGGCGTAGGTTCCCGGGGAGTCCAGGTGCTGCAGGATGGAGTGGAGGGCCAGGTTGACTGCATCGTCTACAGACCTGTTGGCTCGGTAGGCAAACTGCAGCGGGTCCAGGAGAGGGGTGGTGATGGACTTGAGGTGGGACAGGACCAGGCGCTCAAAGGACTTCATGACTACAGAGGTGAGCGCTACAGGTCTGTAGTCATTAAGTCCAGTGATCCGTGGCTTCTTGGGGACAGGGATGATGGTGGAGGATTTGAGGCAGGATGGCACGTGGCATAACTTAAGGGAGGTGTTAAAAATGTCTGTGAATACAGGAGCCAGCTGTTTCGCACAGAGTCTCAGGGTGGAGGGAGACACGCCGTCTGGGCCGGGGGCCTTGCGCGGGTTCAGTCTGGAGAACTGTTTGAGCACATCCTGCTCACTGATGATAAGGGGAGGGGGGGAGGAGGGGGGGGGGTGCCTTAAATGAAGTAGGGAATGTGGAGGCTGTGGAGCTGGAGGGAGGGGGGGAGTTGGACACAGATGACGAGGTGTCAAAACGGGCATAGTGTTGGGACAGTCTCTGACAAAGGGCTTTGTCATCCTGACCTTTAGGAGCCTGAGGCCGATAGTTGGTGATCTGCCTCAGTCCTCTCCACACGGAAGCCGAATCATTAGCAGTGAACTGCTGCTGGAGTCTCTCTGAGTATAGAGATTTAGCCCTCTTCAGCTCTCTGTTAAACCGGTATTTAACCTCCCTGTAGCAGTCCCTGTCTCCACTTTTCAGCGCTGCTTCCTTCTCCTTCCTGATCTGTCTGAGCTTAGCTGTGAACCAGGGTTTGTCATTAGAGTAACTCACCCTGGTGCGTGATGGAAGAATGTTCTCTTCACAAAAGTGGATATATGAGTTCACAGTGTCCGTGTACTCATCCAGATCATGCGTGGCTCCTTTAAGCATGCCCCAGTCAGATATTTCCATGCACGTTTCCAGCTTCTCCTCAGCATCACTGGTCCGTATCTTCGTAGTGCTCACAACAGGTTTAGTGAGCTTCAATCTCTGTCTGTATGTGGGAATGAGGTGAACCATCACGTGATCAGATAATCCCAGCGCAGCTCGAGGGACAGCGCGATATGCGTCTTTCACTGTGGTGTAACAGTGATCCAGTGTGTTTAATCCTCTGGTGGGGCATTTAATAAACTGTTTGAAGCGGGGGAGATCGTGGCTCAGATTGCACTGATTAAAGTCGCCAGCCACAATAATCAGCGAGTCTGGAAAACTCCGCTCTGTGTGTTGAATGTGATCCGCGAGCACGCGCTGAGCTTCGCGCGTGTCCGCGTCGGGAGGGGCGTACACAGCGATCATTATGAAAGAAGCAAACTCCCGCGGGGAATAGAAGGGCTTGCAATTGATAACAAGAAATTCCAAGGCAGGAGAACAGTGTTTGGAAATTACCGTTACATCAGAGCACCAGCTACAGTTGATGTAGAAGCAGACACCGCCTCCTGTGGTCTTGCCGGAAAGCTCTGTGTCACGATCAGCACGGAAGAGCTGGAAGCCGTCGAGGCGCAGCGCGCTGTCCGGTATATTTTCCCGGAGCCAGGTCTCAGTAAAGCAGAGGACAGCTGAGGAGGCGAGGTCCTTAAAACGCATCAGCAGTCTCAGTTCATCCACCTTGTTAGAGAGAGAGTTGGTATTGGACAGAAATATGCCAGGCAGCGCCGTTCGCGAGCCTCTCCTGCGAAGTCGTACGAGAGCGCCCGCTCGTCTTCCTCTCTTCCGCCGTCTCACTTTCCGAGCCAAACAATAAACCAGATCGGCGGCAGGGGCTAGAAAAACTGGGAGGAGGTCCGTGGGGGTCAAAGTCCTGATATTTAAAAGTTCTTCACGGGTATAAGTGCAAGCAGACACACAATTGACAAACAAAAACAAACAAAGAGCGCAGCGAAGCACCATGTCGACCGCTGTGGGCGCCATCTTGGATCGAGAGATTCAAGACACCCTGTGCCAGATGCAGCAAAGCAGCCCCACAACATAACAGAACATCCTCCATGTTTCACAGTAGGGACAGTGTTCTTTTCTTGGTATGCTTCATTTTTACCACCGCCAAGGAGGTTATGTTTTCATCGGCGTTGGTTTGTCTGTCTGTCTGTTTGTTTGTTTGTTTGTTTGTTAGCAAGATAACTCAAAAAGTTATAGGCGGATTTTCATGAAATTTTCACAGATTGTCAGAAATGGGGTATCCTACAGATGATTAGATTTTGGTGGTGATCCGGATCACCGTCCAGAAGAAAATCGCCATTACGGAAAATGTGATTTTCGTCAATAACTACTGAACCACTAATCCTATCATTGTCAATTCAATTGCTAGTCATATGTTTTCATGGTCAAGGAATCTGAAAATGTACACACAAACACTGTATGGGGGGAACTGTGGCGCTTGGCGGAGGTCTGCGCTCTCCGAGTGCTTTTCTAGTTGCATCTGTGAACATAGAGCTGATGTGCCTTGCCAAAAAGTTCCAGTTTTGTCTCGTCTGTCCATAGGACATTCTCCCAGAAGCTTTGTGGCTTGTCAACATGCAGTTTGGCAAATTCCAGTCTGGCTTTTTTAGGATTTGTTTTCAACAGTGGTGTCCTCCTTGGTAGTCTCCCATGAAGTCCACTTTGGCTCAAACATTGACGGATAGTGCGATCTGACACTGATATACCTTTTTTTTTTTCTTGTTACTTATTTGTACCTGTAGGTAGATTTGGTTTGCAGTCTGGTGACAAGCCACCGGCTGCCGGTCGCTGCGTGCGCGAGCGCCCTAAACTTACATGTTTTTGGTATGCGGGAGGAAACCGGAGAAATCCCGGAGTAAACCCACGCAACACGGGGAGAACATGCAAACTCCACACAGCTCACTGTTGGTCGGGGGCTGGGATCGAACCCACGATCTCATGATCCCCGCGGTCCCCCGGCCGAGGGTAAAACTGTGCTGCCACAATGCTAAACCACTGCGCCACCGTGCAGCCGGTGGCGCAACCTTGACCTTGGAGTTCACCTTGAATGTGTTTAGAGGTTGTTCTGGGCTCTTTTGTTACCATTCGTATTATCCATCTCCTCCTGCAGCCACGTCCAGGGAGGTTGGCTACAGTCCCGTGGATCTTAAATTTCTGAATAACATGTGCAACTGTAGTCACAGGAACATCAAGCTTCTTGGAGATGGTCATATAGCCTTTACCTTTAACATGCTTGTGTAAAATTTTCTTTCTAATCTCCTGAGACAACTCTCTCCTTTGCTTCCTCTGGTCCATGTTTGGTGTGGTACACACCATGTCACCAAACAGCACAGTGACTACTTGTCACCCTTTAAATAGGTCGACTGACTGATTACAAGTTTGTAGACACCTGTGATGTTAATTAGAGGACACATCTTGGTTGAACATGTCCCTATGGTCACATTATTTTCAATCTTTTCTAGGGGTACCATCATTTTTGTCCAGGCCTGTTTCATGAGTTTGTTTTTTAAAATAATTCTGTTGAACCACAATTCAAAAGCATTGTCTGATTTTCATTGATTAATTTTCATAGAATTTTTATTTATTACCACTTTTGTCAGATTCAAGTTATTTCTGTGACCATTGTGGTTTTTTCTTTCATTAGCAGAGGGGTACCAACAATTTTGTCCACGACTGTATCTATTGGAATTTTCAAGGTTTTGATTGATTTCTGGCTCACTGCCTACAAGAGAGAAAAAACAGAGCAGGAGGAAGTGTTATTATCTGTATAGAAACTTTCCAAAGCGGGTGATTCAATGCTTATGTTAGAACTAGAGATGCAGTTTTTGTTGTACTGAGCCTTAAAACATAAATCAATGCATCCCCCCAAAAAATAGGACCTTACACCAATATTTCATACATGCAGGGCTGAAGATTACATGCATTGCATCATATATCATCGGTGTCTTTGTTATGTGAGGCTTGTTGGTCATAAGATCAATGCTGTGGAAATCTGAAGGAATATATGGCATAAAATAGCTACATCTTTTTCTCATACAAGAGCACTCCGAGGTGAGTGCAATATCCCCCGCCTCCATTTTCTTTGAAGATCCCACTACTTACTGACGGACAGCAGTTTTCAACTTTTCACTATAATTACTGTGGTAGAACCAAATTATGATAAATCCATCATCCATGAATATACAACAAAGTAAACAAAACCATAGTTATAGGTCGAGGTGAACCTTTGTAGCAAGTTTGGTGATCCTAGAGGGCTTTACACATTCTATAGTAAGAGGGCATAAGGAGTGCTAACCTTAATCTTTGACCTTTGGACCTCAAACCTGTAGTCAGAGGTCATGGTGTCAGAGTGAATTTGTGTACCAGGTTTGATGACCCTAGCTGTCTTTGTTGTTGAGATATTGTTTATATTGTGGAGTGTGTGAAATCAGAGGCAGATTCATTTCAGACGATTTATTACACACTCACATCTCTCAAGCACAGAACAGACTGAACATTTAAGCAGAAACTCTCCTCTTAAGTTTCATGGCATTTACATCACACACAACATGACATTTGCATCACACTGCATTCAACATCCTTCATCCTTGACTCCTTCCTGCTATCTCACCAGGAACCTCCTGCTCTTTGTTCTCCCATGCTTATCCACTGTCTCCTGCCTGAGATGCTAGATAATCTGGCTCCCCCAAGGTGCTACACTACCCCCCCCAGCATCTTAGATAGAACAATAGAATAACAGTCCACTTGCTGTGATAGAACAATTGAACATCAGTCCACATGCTGCTTGGGCTTCAGTCTCCTCCCGTATCTGCTGTAACTGGGGTTTACCGCCTCCGCGGCGTTGGTGCGCCGGTGGGGGGCTGCTAGGAGTGTGTCTGACTGTGGGTGGGCTGTTGCTGGGGGGAGGGGCACTTCGGTCTGTCCGTGTGGCTGCTCTGGTGAATCGTTTCCCTGGGGAGCTCTCCGTGGAGGTCTTCCACGCCGAGGGGCCTTAGCCAACAGCACTTGCTCGTCCGCCACAGCTACAGGCGGTAAGTTCCACACACTGCTCACTCAGTTCCCAGCACTCACGGTCCCGACGTTTTCCGCGGCCATCGCTAAACACGGGGTGGAGCACTTTATCACCACCTCCGGGCCGCCCGTTTTTGCAAGACCTCGGCGCTTGGATGCAGCTAAACTGGCCATAGCGCGCGAGGAGTTCGCCAACCTGGAAAGGTTGGGCATCATCAGGCGCTCGAACAGCCCATGGGCATCCCCGCTACACATGGTCCCTAAGGCTGGGGGATCGTGGCGACCGTGCGGGGTTTCCGCAGGTTGAACAACGCCACAGCGCACGACCGCTACCCAATTCCCCACATACAGGATTTTTCCGTTCACCTTGCCGGAGCACGCATTTTTTCCAAAATAGACCTGGTCCGCGGTTACCACCAAGTCCCAATGCGCGCTGAGGACATACCCAAAACAGCGGTAATAACTCCGTTCGGTCTATTCGAGTTCCTGCGCATACCATTCAGGTTAAAAGGAGCGGCACAGACGTTCCAGCGCATGATGGATGCAGTGCTGCGCGATCTCCCGTTTGTGTTCGTCTACCTGGACGATATCCTGGTAGCCAGTGCATCCAAAGATGAACACGAAACCCACCTCATGACGGTTTTCCGGAGGTTGGAGGAGCACGGGTTAATAATCAATCCGGTGAAATGCCAGTTCGGCGTGACGGAGATTGATTTTTTGGGGCACCGCGTCTCTCCGGAAGGAGCGATCCCGCTGCCCGACAAAGTGCACGCCGTGGCGGATTTTCCCCGGCCTCAGACGGTCAGGGCGCTGCAGGAATTTTTGGGAATGGTAAACTTTTATAACCGTTTCCTTATACCCTGCACACCTCAGCACTGGCCCTTTCATACTCTGTAGCAGAATATTGTGCCCCTGTCTGGTCCAGGTCATCCTACACACACCACGTAGACACCCAGCTCAACACAACCATGAGAACCATAACTGGGACAATCCGCTCAACACCACTCCCCTGGCTCCCTGTACTGTCAAACATAGCCCCCCCCACACACATCCGGCAAGCAGCGCTAACTCAACGGATGCTTCAAAAAGCCAAAGATTCTGCCCACTTACCAATCTATGCAGATATCTACACCCCACCCACTGCCTGACTTCCATCCAGACGGCCAATTTGGAAAAATCCTCCCCCAGCTGACTTCACCATCCAGACAGCTTGGCGAGAGGAATGGGAGACCAAGGAGGTCCCAAACAAACACCTGGTGACAAACCCCAACCAACAGGTCCCGGGCACCAACCTCCCAAGGAGACAGTGGTCTACACTCAATCGCTTCAGGACTGGACATGGCCCCTCCTTGGCCAGCCTTCACAGATGGGGCAGTAGCCCGAGCCCACTCTGCGCATGTGGAGAGGAGCAAACAATGGAACACATCATAGAGGCTTGCCCGCTCCAAAGACTGGAAGGAGGATTACACACTCTCCATACAGCAAACCAGGAGGCAACTGCTTGGCTTGAGGACTTTGCATTCGCTAAATAAATAAATAAATAAATAACCGTTTCCTTCCCCGCGTGGCGCAGCTCATGCCGACGGCCAAGATAGCGCTCACCACTGACACTTCAGATGTGGCCATAGGGGCTGTCGTGGAGCAGCGCGTCGCCGGGGCTTGGCAGGTGCTCGCCTTTTTCAGCAGAACTTTGCATGACAGCAAACGTAAATACAGCGCTTTCGACAGAGAGCTGCTGGCTCTTCACCTGGCCATATGCCTCTTCCAGTTCTGGCTGGAAGGGCGCAGCTTCACCGCGTTCGTGGACCACAAGCCGCTGACATTCGCGATGACCAAGGTTTCAGAACCGTGGTCGGGCTGGCAGCAGAGACAGCTGGCCGCGATCTCAGAGTTTACTACCGATATTCAGCATGTGTCTGGTAAACTGAATGTAGTGGCGGACTGCCTCTTGCGCGCCGTGGTGGCCCTGGTCTGCGTGGGGATAGATTATGCAGCCATGGCTGCGGAGCAGATTAGCGATGCAGACGTGCGCACGCTCCAGTGTGGACCAACAGGGTTAAGGCTGGAGAGCAGAGTGCTGCAGGATGGCGCCCCCCCCCCCCCAATCTGCGATGTCTCCACGGGTCGATGTCTCCACGGTGGTCCCGGCCGCATGGCGCCGCCGCGTGTTTGAGTCGGTTCACACTCTGGCGCACCCAGGAGTGCGCGCGTCGGTCAAAATGGTGGGAGAGAAGTTTGTGTGGCCGAGCCTACGCAAACAAGTGAAAGAATAAAGCCTGCGTGGCGTGCCAATGAGCCAAGGTACACAGACACACGAAGGCTCCCTTGGAGCCGTTTTGTATTCCGGCTAAGAGGTTCGACCATGTTCACGTGGACCTCGTGGGCCCCCTCCCGCCATCACAGGGTTGCACGCACCTCCTGACAATGGTGGACCGCACCACACGCTGGCCAGAAGCGGTCCCGCTGGCGGCAACCACATCCGCGGACGTAGCGCGCGCTTTTTTAACAGCATGGGTGGCGCGCTTTGGAGTCCCATCGGACATTACGTCCAACAGGGGCCCTCAATTTGTTTCCGAACTCTGGTCCGCGATGGTCCGCAGCCTGGGTGTTACAATTAACCGCACAACCGTGTACAACCCACAGGCCAATGGGTTATGCGAGCGTTTTCATAGATCACTGAAAGCAGCACTCAGGGCTTCATTGACGGATGCAAATTGGGTAGACAGGCTGCCGTGGGTTTTATTGGGGTTGCGCTCCGTGCCAAAAGAGGATCTGGAAGCTTCCCCGGCAGAGCTCGTTTTTGCGCAGCCACTACGGCTGCCCGGGGAATATCTGCCAGATAATCCTGCGCCGGGTAGCTCCCCGTCTCAGCTTTTGCAGCGTAGCGCAAACACAGGCACGCTGCCGGGCCCTGCCCACCACAGTTTTCCACGTGTTTTCGTGCCTAAAACTTTGAAGAGCGCGGAGTTCGTGTTTGTCAGACATGACGCCCACCGCCCTCCATTGCGCCCACCATATGATGGACTGTTCAGAGTGCTGGAAACAGGGGATAAACATTTTTTGCTAGACTTGGAGGGAAGGAGGTCTTGCAAAAACGGGCGGCCCGGAGGTGGTGATAAAGTGCTCCACCCCGTGTTTAGCGATGGCCGCAGAAAACGTTGGGACCGTGAGTGCTGGGAACTGAGTGAGCAGTGTGTGGAACTTACCGCCTGTAGCTGTGACGTTGGCTTGTGCTGTTGGCTGGGTCACTCGAGCTATACAGGGGAGAGAGTCAAAGGACAGTGCATTAACCAGGCGCCTGTTAGCAATATCAACCAGTAAACCATGTAGACACAGAAAATCAGCCCCCAGTATATGGTAATTCAGTGCTGCTACGACAAAAGTCCACTCATATGTACGGCCGTGTAGAGATAAGAGCAGAGTCCTCTCACCAAAGGTCTTAATATCCGAGCCGCTTGCTGCCAACATCCCGGGGCCACTAGGTCCTGCCAGCCGGTCAGCGTAGGTCGGCCAGATGAAGCTCTTCTGGGCTCCGGTGTCCACGAGGAAACGCCTCCCTGAGCGTGCATCCATCAAGTAGAGCAGCTTGTTCTCTTCACCGAGCATCGCAGCTGCTACCGACCCCCGGCCTTGGTGTTTTCCCGAGCGCTTGAATTGGCACGGTGGCGCACATCTGCGTGCGTTCTCTCCGAAGCGGCGGTGGTAGAAACAGAGCGTGTCTCTCTGGCGCTCCTTGGCCCCCGCTGCTGCTACCGTCGGTGGCTCCTCGCCTCCTCTGGTCGTCTCGCTGGGTTCCGCCGCTGCCGCGTTGACTGTGATCGCCCTGGTGGTGATGATGATCCGGTCTGCCTCCTGGGCTAGCGCACGGTAGTCGCGCATGGCCAGCCACGGCGAATTGGCCAGCACCACTCTCACCACTGTAGGAAGGTTCCGGAGGAAGAGGTGGGCAAACAGAAAGTGCCCGTCGTCCGTGCCCATTAACGCCAGCATCTTCTCCATCAGGTCTACGGCCGAACCATCTCCTAACTCGGTCCGCGTCAGGAACCTCTCCGCTCT
Organism: Pholidichthys leucotaenia; assembly: GCA_020510985.1. Lineage (NCBI taxonomy): Eukaryota > Metazoa > Chordata > Actinopteri > Cichliformes > Pholidichthyidae > Pholidichthys > Pholidichthys leucotaenia. The sequence continues at coordinate 344,084,150 of CM035840.1, forward strand.
CTCACCGTCCCAGAGCGTGTAGCGCTGGATGAGCGCAGCCTTGAGCGCCTCGTATTTGCTGCTGGCTGGTGGCTGATCGAGCAGGCTCGCTACCTGCTGAGCTGTGCGGGCGTCGAGCGCTGCGACCACATGGTAGAATCTGGTATCATCTGCCGTTACTCCCCGGAGGGCGAACTGGGCCTCGGTGAGGTGGAACCAAGAGTGCGGGTTGTGCTGCCAGAAATCCGGTAGCTTGACTGAAACCGCACACGCGTGGCTGGAGGTTCCAGTCCAGGCTGTCTGTGGGATGGCTGCCGCCTCGCTGTAGCTTCCTGACCGGGCCGGCTCCGGGGATCTTGCCTCGTGTTGCAGTTAGGGCTGTCGCGGTAGAGGAATTTCCCCTACGGTGATGGTGGAAAGCTGAACACCGCTATATGCTGTATTATTGCAAATGTTTTTAGGACCATGTGGTCTCATAATTTAAACAGGGTTCATAACTTATGTGCAAACGATGGAAGCTGTGAGAAACTCGCTGCAGCTCCGTTCTCAACTTTATGTGCGTGTGTGACAATTGTGCGGAACTCCGGTCTTTCTTGGCATGAATTGCTGATTCTGTTAAAAAAAAAACACAAAAACGATCATTTTCATAAAGCAGTGGCAGGAGCTCCAGTATTTACGTGACTACGGTGTGTGCGGACTGGAGACTACAGCGACATTCAGCTTATTTAAACAATACAGCCTCCCTACAGGATCCTGTGTGGCTCTTGTCTCTGTGATTTTTGGATTTTTGCTGCTGTCCAAAAATTCATGTTCAAACAAGCAATGCACTAGACAGCAGTTGTTTCGCTGTCGGAGCTCAATTGTCAGTATCATAAACATTCCGCTCAGACATTCATAAACATTCCGCTCAGAAGGAAATAACACGCTTTGTGCCCTTTCAGTGCTCACTGTCATGGCTGTATTTTGCATGGAGTCCAAACGCTTCCACCACTAACTGCTTGCTGGAGTCCGTCTGGAGAGCTACTGCCCCACACGGTGCTGCTGCCATCAACACCTTGTGCTATGGAAGTTTCCATAGTACCGGGTGCTACCGCCATCAGTATCGGGTGCAAACATACTGTTGGCAATAAAAATACACTTTACATGTATTTTAACGAGATGTAAAATAGACTTTACATCTCGTTCATAAGTGAACAACGAGATTTAGCCACACACACAAAAAAGTGAACACTGCGGTTGTTGCGGTTGCTAATTATCCTTCGCGATAGGCTTGTCCATAGCGCGGTATTACATAATTGCGGTTATCACGAAAGCCCTATTTGCAGCGATGACTTGGTGCCATTTAGTGGACTGAAAACGCAATTGATTCACTGACACCTAAATGTACAGCAGTTTGAGTGTGCAATTTTAAAAATCAAAACATCAGTCCATACATTTATGAACTGGTGTATTACTCCAAGTGCCAAGTTTTGCAGTTCATCACTGAATCCATCTTTTTTTTCCACCCCCAATACCAATTGTGGTGACCCTAGCTTTACTCATTTTACAGTAGGGCGTAGTGAATGTTAACCTTGACCTATGATGTTTTGAAACCAAACCCATAGTCAGAGATCAGGATCCAAAGGTGAACCTGTGTAGCAGGTTTAGTGACCCTAGTGACCCTTTACTCATTGTATAGCAATAGTGCAAACGGAATATTAACTTTGACCTTTGACCTTTTGATCCCAAACCCACAGTCTCGTCAGGGTGTAAGTCATCCAAGATGTGTCTTAGATACAACTACTGTATCAATTTGAAAAGTCCACATCATTTCTTTCAGTAGCTATTGCCTTTACAAGATTTAGGGAAAAACTGACCTTTGACCTTGACCTCAGGGTCATCCAAACAGAGTCAAATTGCAATATATGCCTCATCAATGTGTATCAAGCTCTGTTACCAAGTTTCAAAACATTTGGGACAAAACTGTAGGAGAAGTTGATTTCATAAAAATGGGACAGATGGACGAACAGACAGACTGCCTCATAACATAATCCCTTTTTGGTCTTTGCCCAAAGAGGTCTTCTGTAAATACAAAAGAAAAAATTGTAAAAGGAGCTCAAATGAGTGAAAAGAGAGAAGATTCTCTGACAGTAATGTAGAGGCGAGCTTTATATTTTAAGGATGTTTTCTGTCATGATTGTGTAGCAATCAGCTCACGTGCGCAATGCAGCAGCAAGAATGGACAATCAAACAACATCACACATTTGAGAATTTTATTAAATATCAAAATAACTGCACAGCTACAGAAATAGTCACTTGCCAGAGGAACAGCCTGTGGAGAGAAGACGAGAGCTGTGAGAGGAGGAATGGAATAAGGGATAATGGGCTGGCCAAATTACCACTTACGTGAGCCTCCAAGGAAGAACTGGCAGGGCCCCAGCGGGGAATAGACGAACCAGCAGAGTGAGGGGAGTGAGCTGGTGGTGCCTGACCGGGTGGCGGTTGAGTGCCGTTGGTGGATGATAGTGTGGCATGAGAGCACGCACAGTCCCAGAGACACACCCGCACAATGGCAGCAACCTGAGAAGAGAAGGCATACAGGTTAATAATTTTTTCACCTGTGTGAGTCGTATACTTGCTTGTCTTGTTGAAGACAGAATACCCAGACGAGCCAGCGTTGAATCACTGAAGGACGCTTCCTTATAAACGCTGCTGATAAGAGGGCTCAGGTGTCTCCTCTCACTCAGGTGCGTTGATGACCTGAGGAGAGATGAAAGGGAAGGAGAGCAAGCTCTCTTGCCGCCCATGACAGCCCCCCCCCCCCACTTCTAGGAGTGCCTCCTGGCGGTCCACAGGGCTTCTTGGGATGGGCACGGTGGTAGGCCTGGAGCATCTCCTTATCCAGGATCCGGGACGTGGGAACCCAGGATCGTTCCTCCAGGGTGTAGCCCTCCCAATCGACCAGGTGACGAACATCCAGGATCCGATGGACCGTGTGAGCGGTGTGGCTGTCAATTATCCGGGGAGGAGGAGGAGGTTTTGGGGGGGGGGGGTGGCAGAGAGGACTGACTGAGAGGGGTTTAATGTGGGATACGTGGAAGGTCGAGTTCACCCATAGGGCCTGTGGGAGCTTGAGCTGGACCGAGGCATCGTTGGTCACTCTGGAGATCACATAGGGCCCTATGAAGCGAGGAGACAGTTTATTCGACTTTGTCTTCAGAGGGACCTGACTGGCTGCCAACCAGACCTGCTGCCCCACAGCGCACTTGGGGACAGGCGCCCGTCATCTATCAGCCATGGCCCGGTTGCGCTCGACAGAGCGGATGAGGGTGGCATGCGTGGACCTCCAGAGGCGCTGGCAACGGTGAGCGTGAGCCCCCACAGAGGGAACTGCGACCTCCCTCTCGGCCATAGGTAGCAGCGGAGGCATGTACCCCAATGACAAACACCAGCAGATGATTTAAATTGATCAAGCGTTGTACATGATTTTAATTCAGGTGCAAAATCGTTCCATAATCTGACTCCTTGCACTGAAACACAGTGTTGCTTGGTGGTAGTTCTCACTGAAGGTTTTTGAAATATACATGTTCCTCTGAAATGATATTGTTTCTCCCTTATTTGGAACAGCTTTTGGATATTTGCAGGCAGTGATAGATTCTTCACTTTAAACATTATTACTGCAGTTTTAAAGTCAACCAGATCTTTCAACTTGAGAGCTTTTAATTTAAGAAAAAGTGGGTTTGTTGGTTCCCTGTAAGCAGCTTTGTTTATTATTCTAATAGCTCTCTTCTGAAGCATAAAGACTGGATATATGTTTGTTTTATATGTATATCCCCATACTTCAGTACAATATGTCATGTATGGGAGTATTAAAAATGATACAAGGTATATAGTGTGGGTTGATTCAGCAAATATTTCACTCTGTGTAGTATTGCAATTGATTTGGATATTTTACCTTTAATATAATTAATATGTGACTTCCAACACAGTTTATTATCAATTATTACACCAAGAAATTTAGTTTCGGATACCGTTTCAATCTCTACACCATTTACACTGAGTTTAGACACTAAGTTGTTGTGATGGTTGTTAAAAACTATAAATTTTGTCTTACTTAAATTGAGCGTTAATTTGTTTGAATCAAACCACAGTTTAAGCTTTCCTAATTCCTTTCCGAGTGTATCCAAAAGTTGTTCCAAATTGCTTCCACTGCATAATAAATTAGTGTCATCGGCAAACAACATTAAATCCATTTTTTCTGAAACTTTACATATATCATTTATATACATATTGAAAAACAATGGCCCCAAAACTGAACCCTGCGGGACTCCACAAGTAACCTTCAGTAACTGTGAGTTTTTGTCACCAACACATACATACTGATATCTATTCTTTGAGTAACTATATAACCAGGACAGTGCTACTCCCCTAATACCACAATTTTGTAGTTTCTTTAATAATAAATTATGATCCACTGTATCAAATGCTTTTTTAAGATCCAGGAATACCCCAACTGAATACTCTTTATTTTCAACGGCAGTTGATATTTTTTCTATAAATTCCATTAGAGCAAATGCAGTTGTCCTCTTGTGTCTGAACCCATATTGCTGCTCACACAATAAATTATTCTTCAGTATGAAGTTGTCAATTCTCTCATAGAATATTTTTTCAAGTATCTTGGAAAATTGCGGCAATAGTGAAATTGGTCTATAGTTTGAAAGTTCCCCTCTGTCACCCGTCTTGTATATCGGAATTACTTTAGCTATTTTCATTGCATTGGGAAATATACCTGTTTGGAGAGACAGGTTACAGATATACGTACGTCAGTGGTTTCACTAAGCATTCAATAACAGTTTTGACTAAGAGCATGTCAATACCATCACTGTCCGTAGATGTTTTACTTTTAAACGATTTAACAATTTCAATGATCTCTCTCTCGTCTGTGTTCTTTATGAAAATGGAGTCTTTTATAGCAGTGTTTTTGCTTATTGTATCACCTGTGGGTGCCGTAATGGGTATTTCTCGAGCCAAATTAGGACCAATGTTAACAAAAAAGTTATTAAATTCATCTGCAGGTGAAGCTGCATTCACACTCTGAGTCGTTTTATTATTTTTTGAAAAATTGGTTGGGTAGCTTGTATTTCTGTTTTTATTTCCACGAATATTGTTAAGTATTGTCCATGTATTTTTAATGTTGTCTCTATCATATTATACTGCTATGCTTCTAACCAATCTCTTCAGCAGGTGTTTTCATTTATCAACAATCAGTGGGAAGAAATTCAGTGGAATCTGCTGTTGAAGACACTGATTTGAGGTAAGGACTGCAGGGTCTTGGCCCTCCATGGCACATGACTGGACACCCCTGATTTAGTTGGTATTAACTAACTAACTAACTAACTAACCTGCACTTATAAAGCGCTTTTCTAGTCACAAAGACCACTCAAAGCGCTTTCATTAATACTAACCCTCTATTCTAAGGGCCTATAGGAAACAGATATCTAGGGACAATTTAGAACAGCCAATTAACCTAACATGCATGTTTTTGGCATGTGGGAGGAAACCGGAGAAATCCCGGAGTAAACCCACGCAACACGGGGAGAACATGCAAACTCCACACAGATCACTGTTGGTCGGGGGCTGGGATCGAACCCACGATCCCACGATCCCCACAATCCCCCGGCCAAGGGTAAACTGTGCTGCCGCAGTGCTAACCACTGCGCCACCGTGCAGCCCAGTAACAGCATTACAGTTAGTTAACTTACCCGGCAATATAGAAATATAGACCCACACAATATATTTCACAGCTGAATGAACAGTGTTGTTTCCACCCCCAATAATAATTGTAATTGTATTAGTAATGTATTGGAGGGGATGATCCATTGGAGGGGATGATCTATTGTGCAAAGTTGTGATATTTAAAAGTGATTTTGAGTGATTAGTTCTCTGATTCTCTGCTATCACACTTCTATTTGTGGATGTGGTTTCTCTTAAGATTAAATACTCTAAACATAACCCCAATATAACCAACTCAGGAGCAGGCTATGTATGCTCACAGCTTTTGTAACCATGGCTACAAACATACTCTGACTTTTTAAAACTGAAAACTCACCCTGGATTTACACTGACTCCGGGTCTGGTCCATTACGGCTGCAATCTGGACTCCACAGTATATACAGTGGATATAAAAAGTCTACACACCTTTTCAAATGCCAGGTTTTTGTGATGTAAAGAAAAATGAGACCAAGATAAATCATTTCGAAACTTTTTCCACCATTAATGTGACCTATAACCTGTACAACCCAATTGAAAAATAAACTGAAATCTTTTAAGGGGAAAAATAAAAATAAAAAAAACTTACAATAACCTGGTTGCATAAAGATGCACACCCTGTTATAAGTGGGGGAGTGGCTATGTTCAGAATTAACCAATCACATTCAAACTCATGTTAAATGGGAGTCAGCTCACACCTTTCACCATTTAAAGTGCCTCTGATTAACTCCCAAAAAAGTTCAGCTGTTCTAGTAGGTTTTTCATGACATTTTTGTAGTCACATCTTACAGCATAAGCCATGGTCTGCAGACAGCTTCCAACACATCAGAGGGATCTCATCGTTAAAAGGTACCAGTCAGGAGAAGAGTACAAAAGAATTTCCAAGACATTAAATATACCATGGAACACAGTGAAGACAGTCATCATCAAGTGGAGAAAATATGGCACAACAGTGACATTACCAAGAACCCGAACGTCCCTCCAAAACTGATGAAAAGACGAGAAGAAAACTGGTCAGGTAGTGATGTTACGCTTGACACCGCCCACTTGACACTGATTCAAGCAATATAAAGCGGAAGTGTCATAAGCAGTGCATCGAGCGCTGTTTCACGTGCCCACCGTAGCAAGGGGGGCCTCATTATGTCGGTCACATCACGTGACTTGAGGGCTCGCAGGAAGTTTGAGAGGGTTGGGCATTTGAATATAAATCAGGGAGCGTATTACACAAGTTAGAATTAGGTTTAGGTTCAGCAACATTAAACAAAAACACATTACATTTACTAAATATGACACAGAGATACATGCATACACAGTCATTCACACAAACACTAGAAGACAGACAGACAGATAGATAGATAGATAGATAGATAGATAGATAGATAGATAGATAGATAGATAGATAGATAGATAGATAGATAGAAGAGTTGTTTGTGTGGCTGAGTGTCATTTTTTGAGAGTTCAGTTTTTTAGTGAGTGAGTCAGTGAGTGAGTTAGTGAGTGAGTGCATGCGTGTGTGTGTGTAAGTGTATTAAAGGAGGGACATGGAGGACAACCTCATTTTTGGAGACACCATTTAAAACATTAGGTTCTGGCAATGAAACACGTACACAAGAGGCCATGTCAAAATTAACTGCTGAATGCGCTACAACCATGAGGATGGAGAGGACAATGCCATCAACATAACAGGCAACCATTTATTATTCCATATTATTATTGTGTTTTTCAAATCTCTCTAGCCACATGTATTAAAATGTTATCAACTCCATCAGTCAGCAGCAGAGGAAGAACCTGGGCCTGCAGCAGAAGACGACTTGTGGGACCTTTTGGATAGCAGAGTTGGTTTGTATAATGTTATTACTTTAAGCATCATTTTCTTATTATAAAAGATTGCTAATTACACTTGTTTTTCTTTTTGTTTAGGTGAAACACAGCACTCTCAAAGTGCAACAGCAGATGCCACAGTGGAAGTTCAACATTATTTGTCTGAGCCCTACCTCTCCAGAGGAGAAGATCCACTCTGTTACTGGGCAACACGCAAAGCAATACACCCAAACCTTTACAAGATGGCAAAAAAGTATTTCCACATGCCAGCAACATCAGTGCTGTGTGAGCGGGTCTCTTCCAAAGCTGGAGTGTCATGATTAGTTAGTTAGAGGCTCAAATGCAGAGCGTACAGCACCGGAAGAACACTCAGACTCAGGTGAACATTACACACAATTTATTATAACCAAAACTAATAATTCAATTCAATTCAATTCAACTTTATTTATATAGCGCCATTTCACAACAACAGTCATCTCATAGCACTATCAACTGTAGGGAGGACCCCCACAGTTGCAGAAAGACCCCAGCAATCAGGCGATCCCCTGTGAGCAAGCACTTGGCGACGGTGGAGAGGAAAAACTCCCTTTTAACAGGAAGAAACCTCCAGCAGAACCAGGCTCAGGGAGGGGCAGTCATCTGCTGCGACTGGCTGGGGGGTGAGGGGACAGAGAAGAAGAAAAGAACAGACATGTAGAGAGCAAACAGCACGATGGGGACTCAATCTATGGGAGAGAACAAACAAATGTTAATGACCAGCAAAAAAAAAATATTTCATAGAGAGTGAGGAAAGGAGTGAGGCCCAGTGCATTACTGGAGGTCCCCCGGCTGACTAAACCTATTAGCAGCATAACTAAGGGAGGGTTCAGAAACACATGATCCCTCCCTAATTGTAGGCTATACCAAAAAGGTAGGTTTTAGCCCTATTCTTAAAAACAGAGATCGAGTCTGACTCCCGAATCCAGATTGGCAGCTGATTCCACAGGAGAGGAGCTTGATAACTGAAGGCTCTGCCTCCCATTGTACTTTTGGAGATTCTAGGTATTACAAGTAAACCTGCATTTTGGGAGCGTAGTGCTCTGTTAGGATGATACGGTAGTATCAGATCTTTTAAATAAAAAGGAGCCTGATTGTTTAGAGCTTTGTAAGTAAGAAGAATGATTTTAAACTTAATTCTAAACTCTATGGGAAGCCAATGAAGGGAGGCCAGAACCGGAGAGATATGATCTCTCTTTCTAGTACCTGTTAAAACTCTTGCTGCAGCATTTTGGATCAGCTGAAGACTTTTTAAAGATGTTTTAGGACAGCCTGATAATAAAGAATTACAATAATCTAATCTCGAGCTAACAAAAGCATGGATCAGCTTCTCAGCATCACTCTGAGACAAGATGCTCCTAATCTTGGCAATATTACGCAAATGATAGAAGGCAGTCTTAGAAACAAATTTAATATGTGAATTGAAGGACAAATCCTGATCAAAAATAACTCCAAGGTTCCTCACAGAGCTATTAAGAGAAAGAGTAACCGCATCCAAACTGAAAGTTTGATTTGGAAAGGAATTTCTAAGGTTTTTTGGACCAACAAGAATGACTTCAGTCTTATCTGAATTTAATAGCAGGAAATTACAAGTCATCCAAACTTTGATTTCCTTAAGACAGGCTTCTAACTTGGCTAATAGATTAGTATCATCTGGCTTCATTGACAGGTATAATTGTGTGTCATCTGCATAACAGTGAAAATGTATACAGTGCTTTCTAATAATGTTGCCTAACGGAAGCATATATAAACTAAAAAGAGTAGGGCCAAGCACAGATCCCTGTGGAACTCCATGACTAAGCTTTGAGCTGAGAGAAAACTCATCATTTACATGAACAAACTGGAACCTATCAGATAAATAAGATCTAAACCACTGCAACGAAGTTCCATTAAGTCCAACATAGTGTTCTAATCTATCAAGTAGAATATTATGATCAATAGTATCAAAAGCTGCACTAAGATCTAAAAGGACAAGTACAGAAACTAGTCCATTATCAGATGCAATGAGGAGGTCGTTAGTGACCTTCGCTAAGGCTGTTTCAGTGCTATGATGGATTCTAAACCCAGATTGAAACTCCTCAAATAAACCATTTCCCTGCAGGTGGTCAAATAATTGCGTAGCAACAACTCTTTCTAAGATTTTTGAAATGAAAGGGAGATTAGAGATTGGTCTATAGTTAGCTAAAGCTCCTGGATCTAGCGTTGGCTTTTTGAGTAAGGGTTTAATTACAGCCGTTTTAAAAGCCTGCGGTACATGGCCTAAAGTTAATGAAGAATTGATTATATGAAGAATAAAGCTACCAATAAGTGGGAAGACTTCTTTAAATAACCTGGTAGGAATAGGGTCTAAAAGACAAGTTGAAGGTTTGGATGAGGAAACTATTTTGTCTAACTCACAAAGGTCGATTGGAGTAAACTCATCAAGACAGACATCAATAGAAGGAGTTGTAGTAGTTACAGTATTTAAGTTAACTGTGGGAAGAATCTGATTGATTTTATCTCTGATGGATGAAATTTTATTATTGAAAAAGTTCATAAAGTCCTGACTAGTAAGCTCTAAGGGAATGCTAGGATTGACAGAGTCCTGACTCTTTGTCAACCTGGCTACAGTACTGAAAAGAAACCTGGGATTATTCTTGTTCTCTTCTATTAATGCAGAGTAATAACTCGTTCTAGCTTTTCTAAGAGATTTTTTATAAATTAAAAGATGATTTCTCCAAGCTAAATAGATTTCATCTAAATTAGTAGAGCGCCATTTTCTTTCTAATTGACGAGTCTTCTGTTTTAAGCTACGAGTTTCTGTGTTGAACCAAGGAGTTAAAAATCTCTGATTAGACTTTTTCTTTTTTAAGGGGGCCACCAAGTCTAGAGCCTGATGCAGAGAAGCTGAAACACTATCCACCATGTTATCAATTACAGAAGGAGCAAGCTGTCTATAGCTTATTTCCGTTGTGTTGACACATGGCATAGAGGAAACAATCTGTATAAATTTGGAAACAGCATCATCTGAGAGGCATCTACTGTGATAATATTTTTCTTTAGGAGCCAAATAGTCAGAAATAGTAAAATTAAAGGTTAACAGACAATGGTCTGACAGTACAGGGTTATGAGGAGACACTACAAGATTTTCTATTTCTATGCCATATGTCAGAACAAGGTCCAATGTATGGTGGAGGTAATGAGTAGAATTTCCTACTTTCTGAGAAAACCCAATCGAGTCTAATATTGAATTAAAAGCCACATTAAGGCAGTCACTATCTACATCCACATGTATATTAAAGTCCCCTACTATAATTATTCTATCAGATTTCAGCACTAAATCAGCTAAGAAATCAGGAAATTCGGATAAAAATTCTGAATAGGTTGATGGGGGACGATAAACTATGGCAAATAAAATTGGGTTTAACCTGGAATTGCTAAAGTGCCCAATACTGAGGACCAGGCCCTCAAAGGAATTATAACATGTTTTTTGCTTTACATTAACTAGTAATTTGGAATGGTAAATTGATGCTACTCCTCCTCCACGACCAGAACTTCTGGGATTTTGACAGTTTAAATAACCAGAGGGAGTTGATTCATTTAAACCAACATAATCCTCCTGCCCTAACCAAGTCTCTGTAAGGGAAATTAAATCAATCTGATGATCAACGACATCTGATAAGCAACGACAAAAACACTAATCACCATGCTGGAGCAGCACACAGCCTGTAGAGGAGGAGAGAGAGGGGAAATAATTAATAATGGGTGATTTGAGGATGAGAGGGGAAAAAGTGAGAAGAGGAGAGACTTCCTTTATGAGCAGAGAGCCTGGCTGTGAAACTCAGCATGCAGTGGAGAAGGAACTGGCAGGGGTAGGACCAGCAGGACAAACAGGTGAAGGGAATGACGGCTGGATGGAGAACAGAAAGTTGGATGACAAGGTGCAGCAGGAGAAGTCCGGATGAGTAGGTGGAGGTTCAGGTGAGTCTGCGCAGCCCCGGAGTGAGATACACCTCTGAGATGGGAGCAACTTTGAAAGGAGAGGAGAAGAGGGTCAACCAAAATGCAAGACAAACACACCATTCAGCTTAACTTTTGTTGATGGCAGCAATACCCAACGGTCCAGCGAAGAAGCATTTACAGACTGGCTCTTTTAAAGCTGGCAGACAAGGGAGCAGCAGGTGTGCCCAATCATGCAGGTGAGCGCAATCAGCTCCGGAGCCGGGAGACAGACAGAGGGAAAAGATACAGGAGGGGAGGGGGAGCATGCTCACCTGATCATCACAGTGCCCCCCCCCCCCCGCCACCTCAAGGGGTGACTTCTGGCATCCCTCCAGGCTTTTTGGGATGCACCTGGTGGAAAGCCCAAACCATCCCCTTGTCATGGAAGTATGAACCAGGGATTCACGACCTCTCCTCCGCTCCATAACCCTTCCAATGCACAAGATATTGAAGACCCCGGCCCCGATGACGGACATCCAGAATCCTCTGGACGATGTAGGTGGTATGACCGTCGAGGACCCAGGGAGGAGGAGGAGACTTCGGGGGAGGACAGAGGGGACTGGCGGAGAGGGCCTGTATCCGGGAGACATGAAAGGTAAGGTGAATGCAGAGTGATGGAGGAATCTTGAGCCGAACGAGGACATCACTAATGATCTTAGAGATGGGGAGTGGACCCAGAAAATGTGGTGACAGTTTTCTAGATTCCGTCTTCAGAGGCACTTGTTCAGCTGATAACCACACCCTCTGGCCGACAGTGTATTTGGGCACCATCCCACATCTGTCATGAATGAAGAGGAAAACCCAGACGCTGAACTGCTAACTGTGCAATTTATTAAAGAGAACACAAAGCCCAAACTGTAAGGAAAATAAACTTACAACTGATGAGTGCAGGTAAATGGCGAGATGATAAAAGGAGTTCACACTAGAACAAGTAAAGGGTTCTGATGGGGAAATAATGTTGACAACCATGAGGCACTGACAATTGAGTAGCAGGAAAAGCATTTTTAAATAAGGCAGGTAATCAAACAAAGTGAGTGCCATCAGGTGTGGATCTCATGAGTGGGCAGGTGACCTAATTACAGAGCTGAGTGCACAAACAAGATGAAAATGGAGGAGGGAGTGTCTGGAAGAGGAGAGCTCATGCCACAGAGAATACACAAAACAAAACCCACACACAGATAAACAATATATAAACTTGAGAAAATACAGGATAAGAACAACAATAAATAGAGAGCCTGAGCACGGTGAAACACCGCGCTCCATCTCTTGACAACATCTACAGTTGGTGTATAGATGGTTCCACTCGGCTGAGCGGAGAAGGGCAGCCCGAGTAGATCTCCAAAGATGGCGACAGTGGCAAGCATGGACCTCCACAGATGGCACACCAACCTCCCTCTCCGCCACAGGGAGAAGAAGCGGGGTGTAACCTACAGAAGCCTTGAAGGGTGTCAGTCCAGTGGCAGATGAGACAGTAGTGTTCAGTGCGCACTCCACCCAGGTCAGATGAGAGCTCCAGGTAGTGGGGTTACAGGAAGCCACACATCTCAGGGTGGCCTCCAGGTTGGCACACTCGACCTGGCTGTTATGTATGGAAATACCTCGGTGAAGGATGACGTACAATGATGGTTGGTGAACACAGCTTTATTGACCTAAGTACACAAACAGTAACACGGTAGGCACCAGCGTGGGCATCCGGCAAAAGAGGCCATAAGATGGGGCCCATCCCTTATATATGGGCAGTGTGGTGGCGTGACGTGCGTCGCGGACCCACAACCAACGGGAGTTTCCCAGGGCAGACCTTTGGCTGGCAGCACTGACTTCCCAAAAATCTTCATCCGAGCTATCCTCGCTATCAGAGTCCTCAACATTAGCTGAGGCGGGTGGCTCCCATGGCTTCTGTGGCTGGAGCCAGTTTAGCTCCACAGCTAGCTTATCAACGGATTCCAAACAGAGAGCTAGCTCCACTGCTTTAGCTAACGATAAGTCACTAGGCACTACTAATAGCCTAGCATGCAGCTCAGTGTTGCATGTGTGCTCTGCTACTTGGTTGCACACCATCTCATCTTCAAGCAGTCCAAAATGACACTCACTGGCTAGCTGCTTCAAGTCAATGACATACTGGCGGATAGGCTCACCTACCCGCTGGCGTCTCCAGCGAAAACAAATTCTCCAAACAGTCACATTGTCTGGGGTGGAGAAACGTTTAGCTAGCAGCTCTAAAACTTCCTCATACGAGTCCGCTGTGACGAGCATCCGTAGGACCCTCCGGCTGTCAATACCCAGGTTGTGAACGAGAAGGACCCGTGCTCTCACCTTATCGAGCCTCCCGAAGTCCAGCGCCATAATATACATTTACTAGGTCTCCAGCCAGTGCGGCCACAAAACCGATGGTTCACCCGGGAGCTCGAGGAAGGGACGAAGTGGTGTTATGCATGCCTCCATGAGTTAATCCTCGATCGCCAAATGTTATGTATGGAAATACCTGTGTGAAGTATGAGGCACGATGATGGTTGGCAAACACAGCTTTATTGAACTATCTACACAAGCAATAACATGGCAGGCACCAGTGTGGGCATCCTGCAAAAGAGGCCGTATGATGGCGCCCACCCCTTATATATGGGCAGGGCGGTAATGTGACGGGAAGTGCACATCACCACACTGCATTTCATAATAAAGTGCCCCAAGTACATATACTGGCCGTTAATCTGAGGGTGATATCTAGAGGTCAGACTGACGGTGGTGCCAAGGGAATGACAGAAGGCCTTCCATACTTGGGATGTAAACTGTGGACCCCGGTCAGAAACGATGTCAATAGGTATACCTTGGAGGCGAATAACATGGAGGGTAAGGAGGTTAGCACTCTGTGGCTGAGGGTAATTTGGGCAGGGGCACCAGATGAATAGCCTTAGAGAAGCGGTCAACAATGGTGAGAATGACTGTGTTACCTTGTGATGGAGGGAGACCTGTAATAAAGTCCAAAGCTACATGAGACCAGGGGCGGTTAGGGACAGGTAGGGGATGAAGGAGGCTGGCTTGAGGTGAGGAGTTTGACTTGTTGGTGGCACAGACTTGGCAGGTTTTAACAAAGTCCCGAACATCAGTGTAAAGGGTTGGCCACCGAAATACCCATTGCAGTAATTCAACAGTTCGCAAGATTCCGAGGTGACAGGTGCAGAAACTGGTGTGTCCCCACTGGATGACTTCACTGCAGAGGCCAGAAGGGACATACAACCGGTTAGTCGGGCCTCCCTCAGAGATGGGTTCGGAGAACTGGGCCTGCTGGACCCCCTGCTTAATTTCCCAAGACAGGGCTCCAGCAGTGCAGGATGAAGGCAGAATGGGTTCAGGAGAAGAGGAGGTAGTAAGAGGGAGAGAGGAAGATGAAGAGTCGGAGGTGAACTGACGAGAGACAGTGTCAGGTTTTATGTTGTGGGAACCCGGGCGGTAAGTGATGAAAAGATTGAACATTAGAAAAAACAAGGTCCAACGGGCCTGCCTGGAGTTTCATTTTCTGGCAGATCTTAAATATGCTTTTGTGTTTTTGCTATGTTTTTGTGATCTGTTCAGATGATGATGGGTTGGGTAGCTTCCTCTAGCCAACGCCTCCATTCCTCCAACGCTAGTTTTTTGGCCAGCAAGTCACAGTCCCCTACGTCATAATTTATCTCGGCTGGAGTCAACCACCGAGAGAAATATGCGCAAGGGTGTAGCTTCTGATCGGAGCCGGAGCGCTGAGAGAGGACAGCGCCCCCCCCGAATCAGAATCATTGACCTCAACCACAAACTGCAAGTGTGGGTCAACCTGGGCAACAATGGGCGTGTCAGAAAAAAGGGCTTTCAGTTTAGAAAAGGTCTGTTCTGCTGCCTCAGACCATTTAAATGGGATTTTGGCTGAGGTCAGCTGGGTTAACTGCACAGCTACTTTACTGTAGCCACGAATGAAACGGCGGTAGTAATTAGCAAAGCCCAGGAAATGCTGGAGCTGTTTCCTGGACTGGGGGGTTGGACAATCTACCACCACCTTAACCTTAAATGGGTTGGCCTTTAATTTTCCTTTGGCTACAATAAAGTCCAAGAAAGAAGTGGAGCGGGAGGAAAACTCACACTTTTCAGCCTTTACATAGAGCTGATTCTCAAGTAGCCGTTGTAATACCGCTCGGACGTGGGCTGTGTGCTCCTCCAGCGTGTGGGAAAAAATGAGAAAATCGTTCACGTAGACAAAGACAAACTGGTTCACCATGTTCCGGAGAATGTCATTAATCAGGAGCTGGAAGATGGCGGGGGCATTGGTCAGGCCAAAGGGCATTACTAAATATTCAAATTGCAATAATGTGTGTCTTAAACACCATCTTCCACTCATCACCCTCATGTATGCGAACCAAATGGTATGCATTCCTGAGGTCTAGTTTCGTGAATACCCGTGCGCACTGAAGAAGCTTGAAGGCAGAATAGATGAGCAGAAGAGGGTATTTGTCCTTCACAGTGATGGCGTTAAGCTCACGACAATCAATGCAGGGCCGCAGCAATACGTTCTTTTTGCCCACAAATAGGAACCTGGCACTGAGTGGGGCGGAGGAGGGATGAATGAGGCCAGAGTTAAGGGAGTCTCTAATATAGCTCTCCATCGCCTCCCTCTCCGGCCCAGACAAACTGTAGAGCCAGCTGGACGACAGTCACACACCCTGGAGGAGGTCTATGGCACAGTTGTAAGACCAATGAGGTGGCAAAGAGAGGGCCCTAGACTTGCTAAAGACCTCCTCAAGGTCATGATAGACCTCAGGTATAAGACTGAGGTCTGGAGGCTCAGCGGAAGGGGAGACGATAGGGACAGTAGGTGAACATGCGGCTGAACGGAGACATGAAGAAAGTCAAAAAGGGCTCCAGGATGAAATAGAACTTTGACCCCAATTTATGATGGGATTGTGTTGGTGAAGCGACGGATAACCCAGGATGAAGGGAGTTGAAGAACTGGGTAGAACAAAAAATTGAAGGATCTCACGGTGGTTACTGGACAGAAGAACGGAAACGGGTTCGGTTTGATGAGTAACAGCGGCTAGCCTGGTGCCGTAAAGGGAAGCAACATTTAAAGGGGACGGTAGGACCCTTGTGGAAATTTTTAGTTTTTGAATTAACTCTCGTGAAATGAAATTTTGCTCCGCTCTGGAATCGATCAGAGCGGAAACCTTGAGTTCAGCCCTGGATAGTTGAATAAGGGCTGGTAGTGGTAAACTACCAAGGGAATTTGTAGGCGATCCGCCCGCCAGACCCCCCACGGCTACTGACAGGCCGACTCTTTTTGGGCGAGCACGGCAATTCGGCAATATGTGTTCTGTAGAACCAAAGTACATGCAGGCCACCGCCTTCCTCTGGCGTTGGTGGAGACAAACGAGCCCGGCCCAGGACCATTGGCTCCAGAAGGAAGCTGAGTTATCGGAGTGGGAGGACGGGGGGGCAACCGCGACGTAGATGGAGAGGCAGTCTCTTGCGCGCTCACGGTACCGATTATCCAGGCCGATGGCCTGCTCAATCATTTCATCCAGAGAGAAGGGGTTGGTGTGGATTGCCAGGTCGTCGTGGAGGTTGGAACTGAGGCTCTGGAGGAAGGCGTTGCATTGAGCAACGTCATTCCATCCAGAGTCCGCCGCGATGACCCGGAACTAGACAGAGAAATCAGCAACCATCCGATTTCCCTGCCTAAACACTATTAGTTGGCCAGCAATATTCCACTCACTCTCTGAATGGTCAAAAGCCCGAGAAAACTCCTGAATAAAACAGTTGAAAGTGCAATGGGGCCGTTCCAGGCTGCTCAGTATAGACTGGGCCCAACTAAGCGCCTGGTCTCTGAGCAGCAGGGTCATAAAATGTATTTTAGAGGTATTGTCTGGGTACTCCCCCATCACCTGCTGAAAATAAAGCCGGCAGTGAAGCAGGAACCCTTTACATCCCCCACCTTCCCCACATACAGGGCAGGAGAAGGGACGGAAATGGTCCAGCAGATGGTAGAGACTGCCGGTGGAGCAGGAGAAGGAGGAGGAGCCAAACAAGACAGATGACACAGGTGGTCAGTTACAGCAGACAATTGTTGGATAATTGTTTGCAGCTGTTCAGTAAGAACAGCGACTTGTCACTCCATGGCGTCTAACCAGGAAAGAGCTAAGTGTTCCCCCGGTGAACCGCTCGCTAAGCCTTGATCCTGGCTGGACCATTCTGTCATCATTAGTTAGCCAGAGGCTCAAACGCAGAACATACAGCACCGGGAAGAACACTCAGACTCAGGTGAATGTTAAACACAATTTATTACAACCAAAAAATAATAAGCAACAACAAAAACACTAATCA
This sequence comes from Pholidichthys leucotaenia, assembly GCA_020510985.1. NCBI lineage: Eukaryota > Metazoa > Chordata > Actinopteri > Cichliformes > Pholidichthyidae > Pholidichthys > Pholidichthys leucotaenia. The sequence goes on from CM035840.1 coordinate 344,102,054, forward strand.
GCATACTGGAGCAGCACACAGCCTGTAGAGTAGGGGAGAGAGAGGAAATAATTAATAATGAGTGATTTGAGGATGAAAGGGGAAAAAGTGAGAAGAGGAGAGACTTACTATATGAGTAGAGAGCCTGGCTGTGAAACCCAGCGTGCAGTGGAGAAGGAACTGGCGGGGGTAGGACCAGTGAGATAAACAGGTGAAGGGAATGACGGCTGGATGGAGAACGGAAAGTTGGTTAACCAGGTGAAGCAGGAGATGTCCGGATGAGTAGGTGGAGGTTCAGGTGAGCGTGCGCAGCCCTGGAGTGAGACACACCACTGAGATGGCAGCAACCTGGAAAGGAAAGGAGAAGAGGGTCAACAAACACGCAAGACAAACACACCATTCAACTTTACTTTTGTTGATGGCAGCAAAACCCAATGGTCCAGCGAAAAAGCATTTACAGACTGGCTCTTTTAAAGCTGGCAGATGAGGGAGAAGCAGGTGTGCCCAATCACGCAGGTGAGCGCAATCAGCTCTGGAGCTGGGAGATAGGCAGAGGGAAAAGATACAGGAAGGGAGGGGGAGCATGCTCATCTGATCATCACATGGAGAGGTAGTAAACCACAAGAGGAGAAGACTGAAACCACACACTGTTGAAATGCTTCTTTTTTGAATAAAAATCTTTAAACATTCCCCATTTAATTCCATCTAGCAACAATGCTCTGCACTGTGTGTGTTTATATATTTACATATTTATTCCATCTAGCTACAATGCTCAGCACTGGGTGTGTTTATATATTTATATATCTACATATTATTCCATCTAGCTACATTGCTCCGCACTGTGTGTGTTTATATACTTGCATATTTATTCCACCTAGCTGCAATGCTCCGTACTGTGGGTGTTTATATATTTACATATTTATTCCATCTAGCTACAATGCTCTGCACTGTGTGTTCATATATTCATATATTTATTCCATCCAGCTACAATGCTCTGCACTGTGTGTCTGTGTGTGTGTGTATATATATATATTTTATAGTAATACGTACATATGTATATTAGCTGCTCTTGCTTGCTTGTTTTTTTCTTGCCTTCTGATTGTTGCTCTGAGTGTTGCTATCCCTGTGCTGTTGCAATCCTGGAATTTCCCCGTTGTGGGACTAATAAAGGCTTATCTTATCTTATCTTAATAACACTCCCCAGTTACAGAAGCACCAGCAAGTTCCTTGATGTTCCACAACATAGATTTTCCCATCTCCCTCTAAATACGATTTATATATATATATATATATATATATATATATATGGGGCGGCACGGTGGCGGAGTGCTTAGCACTGCGGCAGCACAACAACTCACCCTTGGCCGGGGGATCCTGGGTTCGATCCCAGCCCCCGACCAACAGTGATCTGTGTGGAGTTTACATGTTCTCCCCGTGTCTGCGTGGGTTTACTCCGGGATTTCTCCGGTTTCCTCCCACATGCCAAAAACATGCAAGTTAGGTTAATTGGCACCAAAACTGGGGATTCTAAATTGTCCTTAGGTATGACTGTGAGAGTGAATGGTTGTCTGTCTCTCTGTGTTGGCCCTGCAGTGGACTGGCGATCTGTCCAGGGTGTACCCTGCCTCCTGAACCATAGATGCTGGGATAGGCTCCAGCCCCCCCGCGACCTGAAACGGATTAAGCAGAAGAAGATGAATGAATGAATGAAGGTATATATATATATATATACTGTATATATACGTATATATATATATATATATATATATATTGTGGAAATGTGAAAATGACGAGGCAGAGTTTATCTCACGAGTCAGGTTTATTCACATCTTCCAACATCAGCAAAAACAGAAAAGAGAAAGAAACCCAGACATTCGTCCTTTATATACCCCAGGACCTTCAAAGCTCACAGTCACATTGTATTTTATCCCAAGTCACAATGCATCTTCTCTTAGATCTTATCACCTCCCCCCAAAGTCTCTGGCAGCCAGGAAATCCCCCAAGGCCGTCTCTTTGCATACCAAAGACTAAACTTGCACATCCTCCTGTTATCTCCAAGGAGGCTCAGTCCTTTGTTCGATCTGAGATGTGAAGCTTACAGTGATATACATATGAAGCATAAAGTGATATACATATGAAGCATAAAGTGATATACATACTGTATGTGCATATGTGTCCCACAATATACATATACATACTGTATGTATGTATGTATGTATGTATGTATGTAGAGACAGTCTGCCACTACATTCAGTTTACCCGCCACATGCTGAATATCGGTAGTAAACTCTGAGATGGCGGCCAGCTGCCTCTGCTGCCGGCCTGACCACGGTTCTGAAACCTTGGCCATCGTGAATGTCAGCGGCTTGTGGTCAACAAACGCGGTGAAACGGCGTCCCTCCAGCCAGAACTGGAAGTGGCGAATGGCCAAGTGGACAGCTAACAACTCCCTGTCGAATGCGCTGTATTTTCGTTCACTATCGCGCAAAGTCCTGCTGAAAAAGGCGAGCGGTTGCCAAGCCCCGGCTACATGCTGCTCCACGACCGCCCCTATGGCCACATCTGACGCGTCAGTAGTGAGCGCTATGCGGGCCGTTGGGTCTGGATGTGCTAACAACGCAGCGTTTGCCAGGGCTGTTTTGACCTCCGAGAATGCTCGCTCTCGCTCCGGAGACCATTCGATTTTATTTGTGGGTTTTTGTTTTTTTAGTGCGGCATACAATGGTTACATGAGCTGCGCTGCGCGGGGGAAGAAACGGTTATAAAAATTCACCATTCCCAAAAACTCCTGTAATGCCTTGACCGTTTGTGGCTGGGGAAAATTTGTTACCACGCGCACTTTGTCAGGCAGAGGAACCGCTCCTTCTGGAGAGACGCAATGCCCCAAAAAATCAATCTGCGTCACCCCAAACTGACACTTCGCTGGGTTGATTATTAACCCGTGCTCTCCCAACCTCCGGAAAACTGCCGTGAGGTGGTTTTCGTGTTCATCTTCGGATGCACTGGCTACCAAGATGTCGTCCAGGTAGAAGAATACGAAGGGGAGATCGCGCAACACCGCGTCCATCATGCGTTGGAACGTCTTCGCAGCACCTTTAAGCCCAAACGGCATGCGCAAAAACTTGAATAGGCCAAACGGAGTTGGGTATGTCCTCAGCGCGCACTGGGACTTGGTGGTAACCGCGGACCAAGTCTATCTTAGAAAAAACGCGCGCCACATATGTGCATATGTGTCCCACAATATACATATACATACTGTATGTATGTATGTATGTATGTATATGATATATGATATATGATATATATCGTCGTCGGCCTCCGTTGGTCTATGATGACGATGGAAGAGAATCCTAAACGTCTACTCTGCTGGAACAGCACCCCCTGTGGCTGAACAGGCCGATGCGCGAATGGCAGTCCCTGTCACACAGGTCGCACTTGTGGGTGGTCTCCATGCTGCTGGGTCAGTGGCGGTTCTTCCTGCGGGTCCTTTTTTCATCTGCTGCAGCAGTCAGTCTCTCTTCACCCGCCTTGAGCTGTCTGGTCAGGGTGCCTCTCTATTTGGAGCGGTCCGTTGCAAGGTCCTCCCAGCGCTCTGTGTTGATCTCCAGGGCCTTCATGTCTCTCTTGCAGACGTCTCTAAAGCGCAGCTGTGGGCGGCCAGCGTCTCTCCTGCCAGTTGCCAGTTCTCCGTAGAGGACGTCTTTTGGGATTCTGCCATCCTCCATACGGTGAACGTGGCCTAGCCAGCGGAGCCTGTGCTGCCTGAGTAGAGTGAACATGGAGGGAAGGCCGGCGCAGGACAGAACTTCTGTGTTGGGCACTTTGTCCTGCCAGGATATGTCCAGGATGTGGCGAATGCAGCGCAAGTGGAAGGAGTTCAGTCTCTTTTCCTGCGGGGCGTATGTTGTCCACGTCTCACTCCCATAGAGCAGTGTGCTGATGACGCTGGCGTTGTACACTGCCATCTTCGTCTTGACAGAGAGTTTGGGATTCTCCCACACTCGTGTGGTGAGGCGAGCGAGTGTGAAGGCTGATTTTCCAATCCTCTTGTTGATCTCTGTATCAAGGGAGAGGTTGTTGCTGATCGTGGACCCCAGGTACGTGAACTGATTCACGACCTCCAGCTCGTAGTCGTCGATGGTGATGGTTGGTGGTGCTTCTGTGCCTTGCGCCAAGACGTTAGTCTTCTTCAGGCTGATGGTAAGCCCGAAGTCCTTGCATGCCTGGGAGAAGCGGTCCATTAGGGTCTGAAGCTCCTGCTGTGTGTGGGTTGCGACTGCAGCGTCGTCTGCGAACAGCATGTCTCTGATTAGAGCCTCGCGTACTTTGGTTCTGGCTTTCAGGCGGGCGAGGTTGAAAATCCTGCCGTCAGATCTTGTGTGCAGGTAGATTCCCTCTGTTGCTGTGCTGAAGGCATGCCTCAGGAGCATAGCAAAGAAAATCCCAAAAAGGGTTGGCGCAAGTACACAGCCCTGTTTCACTCCGCTGCGTATGTTGAATGGCTCTGAGACGTTGCCATCGTGCTGCACTATCCCCTGCATGTTGGTGTGAAACGATTCGATGAGGCTTTGCAACTTTGGTGGGCATCCTATCTTTGGCAGGATCTTGAAAAGGCCCTCTCTGCTGACCAAATCGAACGCTTTGGTGAGGTCGATGAAGGCGACGTACAGGGGCATGTTCTGTTCTCTGCATTTCTCCTGGAGTTGGCGGATGGAGAATATCATGTCTACCGTCAATCGCGCAGCGCGGAAGCCACACTGAGACTTGGGGTAGACACGTTCGGCAAGCTTCTGTAGACGAACGAGAACAACTCGTGAGTAGACTTTGCCAACAACGCTGAGGAGGGAGATGCCCCTGTAGTTGTTGCAGTCGCTTCTCTCCCCTTTGTTTTTGTAGAGGGTGATGATCTTGGCGTCCCTCATGTCCTGTGGTATGGCACCTTCCTTCCAACACTGGCAGAGGACGTCATGCAATGGCAGCAGTAGGGCGGTCTTGCAGTGCTTGATCAGGTCAGGGGGTATGCCGTCGTTGCCGGGTGCCTTGCCAGCGGCAAAGCTATCAATGGCCTTGCTGAGTTCATCGATGGTTGGCTTGGCATCAAGTTCGTCCATGGATGGCAGGCAATCGATGGCATCAAGGGCTGACGGTGTCACGGTGTTCTCTCTGGAGTAGAGGTCGGAGTAGTGTTCCACCCATCTCTCCATCTGCTTGTTCTTTTCTGTGATCATCACCCCAGTGGAGGATTTGAGGGGGGCCGTCTTGCTCTGAGCCGGACCAAGTGCTTTCTTGATGCCATCGTACATACCACGGATGTTCCCAGTTATGGCAGCGGTTTGAATGTCTTGGCTGAGCTGAGTCCAGTACTCGTTGGCACAGCGCCGAGCAGTCTGCTGAACTTTGCTTCTCGCAGCCCTGAGAATCTGGAGATTCTTCTCGTTTGGGTACTTCTTGTACTCAGCAAGTGCTGAGCGCTTGGCTTCAATGACGGGGGTCATCTCGGTCAACTTGGCATCAAACCAGTCCTGTGACTTCGAGGTCTTCCTCCCAAAGGTAGCCAAGGCTGTGCGGTGGATGGTGTTTTGCAGCACTTCCCACTTCTGCTTTGCAGATTCTCCTTCTTGTGGTACACCAAGTTCCTTCTCAAAGGTGGAGGCAAACTGCTCAACAAGTTCTGGTTGAGCCATCTTGCTGGTGTCAATCCGTGCCTTTCCAGGCTGTCTAGCATGATGGAATTTCTTCAGCTGTAGCTTGACCTTGCAACACACCAATGAATGGTCTGTGTCGCAATCTGCACTCTGGAACGAACGGGTGATTAGCACGTTCTTCAGTGAGGTGCGCCTGGTCAGGATCAAGTCCAGCTGGTGCCAGTGTTTTGAGCGTGGATGTTGCCAGGAAACCTTGTGTTGGGGCTTGGTCTTGAAGAACGAGTTTGTGATGCACAGATCGTGATATGTGCAGAACTCGAGCAGCCGCTGTCCATTGTCGTTCATTCTGCCCACGCCAAAAGGTCCAAGACAGGAGGGCCAGGAGTCATGGTCAGCACCCACTCTGGCATTGAAGTCTCCAAGGAGAATGAGTTGTTCAGAGTTGGGGATGGTCCTGACAGTTGTTGTGAGATTCTCGTAGAACTCGTCTTTTGCCTCTGGTGTGGCTGTCAGTGTTGGGGCATACACACTGACGAGGGTGACTGGGCCTTGAGTGGTGTTCAGGCGGAGGGTGAGGAGTCATGCAGAGCCAGTGCTGCCCAGTTCCACCATCTTCAGCAAGGTGTTCTTCACTGCGAAGCCCACTCCGTGTTCCCTGTGTTCGTCGCTGCCCTTTCCCTGCCAGTAGAACGTGTAGTCCTTCTCTCTCAGTGTGCCTGCGTCAGCCAACCGTGTTTCCTGGAGAGTGACGATATCCACTCCCAGTCTCTTCAGCTCATTATTGATGATGGCAGTCTTCCTGGTGTCGTTGATGTCCTTGAGGTTAGCAGCCAGTCCTGTCATCATAGTGCGGACGTTCCAAGTTCCCAGTTTTAGAGTTGGTCTCTTTTGTTTTATTGTCTTGCCTGGTGCGAAGGTTCTCAGCCTGCTGTTCGGACTTCTCCTCATCCCCATGCACCCAATGAGGAAAGCAAGCTGTGGCGGGACAACACCTTATTGGCTGGGGGTTGCCCAGCTTGAGGCGGGCGGTAGCTGTCCAGTGAGATCCGATGATCTCTCCCACCGTCGGGAACAACCCCTGGCGCCGCGCTCTACGCCAATTGAGCGGTGGCTTATAACTGGTAACTGTCATTCCCTGTGTTTTTTCTACGCCAAAGGCGAAGCTGGAGTGTCCTCTCCAGTGATCCGGTGTTCTACCTTCCAGCGTTGGCGTTGGTAGGATTCAAGCCTGGGCAGGAAGATATGGAGGACAAGATGTTGCCCATGCAGCATATCCCCCCTCTCCACGTCACTGATGAATCCAAAGGAACAGCAGGGCTGCTACAGTTTGGCACCAGCGCCGTTGCAGGAGCTGCCAGAACGATGTTGAGCACAACATAGAACTGCCTTAGGGGCTCCGACTCCCAATTTTTCCTCAGGGTTGACTCCCGAAGCCTTTCCCGTGACCGGGTATGCCGCAAGGCAGCGGAGGTTTGAAATCAGGGTTTACTTTCCCCTACATGGGCTACCTTCCCAGGTTGACGAGCCACTATCTACCCGAAGCATCTGGTTTTAAGGCGCCAGAGATCCGCCCTCCCCCCTTCTCCTATTAGTAAAAGCAGTTCCGCCAGGCTTAGAGAATAAACCACACGGGCAGGCTAGGAGTTGGACTTAGTTGTCAGAGGCTTTTCGAGACCCACGCCATAAGGAGCATTTTATGAGCACTGGGAGCTTAACCCCAGTGCCGCTCCTGGCTATGACAACCTTGGAACCAGAATGATATATATATATATATATATATATATATACGTATATATATATATATATATATACACACACACAACACGACGAGGTCACAGCGAGGAATAAACCTCGCCAGCGAACTTAAATAGTAACAGAGCAAAAACCAAAATGTGAATCAGGTGTGGAAGCACGAATGAAAACGTAATCAGTGACACAAAACAGCTGTGACAGGCCGTGAACAGACTTGACAGGAAGTCCTGTCACGACGCTGTCAAAATAAAAGCACAAACAATAATGGCAAAAACCAAGACTAAATACATAAATAGAAGAAGGAAAATAACCAAAAGACCAGAACATGGTACAGACCCACGCTCGGCGTCATGACAATTATTGCTATTAATATTAGTACTATTATCATCATAATTATGTGCTGCGGTCTTGTCTCTCCTCTGACTGTTGTGCTTCCTCTGTGTATGATTATCTGTTCAGGCCCGTCCGTCCTGTGTCTGTGATCATCCCGGCCATCTCCATTTGTTCCTGATTATGATCACCTGTTCTGTGTTATGTTTGATTGCTCCTGTCTATATTTATATCAAGCCCAAATCTGTTTCCTCGTGTGTGTCATTAGTCATAGTGAGTGATCAACACGCTTCTGTTTCTGACCTGCATCCTGCCTGAATCCAGTCTGATTTTGTAAGCTTTTGTTGCAGCTTCAGAGCTATCAGTTGTTTTTTTTTTATTTTTTTCCCCTTGTCCTGTCAGGCAGCTAGGTTAGCAGAACAGAAATCTGCTATCCTTATTATGCCAAACAGATTTACTTTACTACAGATTTACTACAAAAGGAGCTTCAAACGGTACATATATATGTTCTGTATATTGTTGTAAGTTTCTCTTGTAAAACTTTTAATACTTTATTTAAATTATTTTATCCATGAAGGACCCGACAGGAGGGGAATGGGGAAAGAAGGTGTGGGAAGGGGGAAAGAAAAGGGAGAGGAATAGACAAAGAAGACAAACAAACCAACAACTAAAACAAACAGAAGACTGCTTCTTCCACTGAAGAAGTCTCAACATGAGTCTGGTATCTGCACCTGTTAAAGGAGAAACATATGTGTGTGTGCATCCATGTGCCTGTGTATGAGAGCGCACGTAAAATAAGTGTGTGCATGTGAGTAGTTTGTCAGGAAACATACGAAGAGGGCGGCCGGTCACAGCAACTCCCCCACTCCAGAAACCCCGAGCAAGCAGGACAATGCCACCAACCGCCACAGAGCACAAATATCCAAGGTCAACAAGCCCTAGGAGGGACAGCCGAGGGAGGCCGGCCCACCAGGTGGCTGGCGCGGAGGGCCCATACTCCTGGACTGGCTAATCCCCCGTATCCCCAGCAGGGCCAACACAAGCCCCTGGGCCCCATGCGCCGGGAGGTCAGTGCCCCTTCCCCCCGGGCCAGAGACCAGCCAGCGCCCCCAGCGCGAGCCCCCCAGACACCCCCAAAACGGGCCCGGCCCCACCTCAGCACCACCCCCACACACCCTGGGGACCCCCACGCCCAAAGAGGCCAAGAGGCACTACCCCCTCAATCCAGCACCTCCCAACCAGCACACACACCCATTCCCATGCATTCACACCCCCATGCTCTCATACACACCTACACCTACTCACTCATTTCCGCTTGTCCTCTCCCCCACACAATCCCACACTTGCAGTCCTGGACCCACCCACTCTCTCCCACTCCTTTACCCACTCAATATCGCTCCCACTCCCACTCACCCTCAGAATCACCAGCACTCACTCATGATCAAACATACACACATTCTCACTCGTGGCCTACTCACATCCATTCATGCTCTCCCCCACACACTCACCTACACTCATTCACCCTTATTACTTAGGGTGACCGCAATGCAGATGCAGTGAGCATGAACATGCACCAGTGCCCAGCAGCAGCCGGGGAGACCACCAGCGCAGGCCAGCAGCCACACCCCCACCGACCCACCCAGGGCGGCGGCGGCCACAGAAGCAGACCACTACCCCCAACGCCCACCCAAGCGACTGATCAGCAGGCCACCGCAGGTGCTCCGAGATGCCACCTGACATGCAAAGTGCCACACAAAACCACTCCACCATCACCATCTACACTCATCATTCTCTCACTCTCACTTATTCTCTTATTCAATCACTCTCTCACTCCCTTGCTCACATCTATTCATTCAGCAGCACCCAGCGATTTTGACAACATGACAGGCCCCAGGCCCCCCGCCAGGCCCCCGGCAGAAGAAGAGCAGCAGGAGTGGGGGAAGACCCCCCACCCCACCCCTCCCCCATGCACAAATCATGGTGGGTGGGTGTCAGTTGTGTGATGTGATTGTGTGCAGGTGTGTGAACTACCAGAGTGCAGTTAAAATTGGGGGGATGGTAGTTGGAGCACCACTAGCCACTGTGATAGGAAGCGGGGCTCCCATCCCCCCAGGCCCTCAGTGTCTAAAATGCAATTAAAATTGAGGTGAGGGCGGCCCCACTGTGCAGAAGACAGAGATATCCCCTTCACCGACACAGTGCGGCACACCCCACCCCAAATCCCTAAGTGTTTCCAAGATGTATGTTCCACCCAGAATCAAGGGGGGGGGGGGGAGTAAGACTGGGAGGGAGGTGGACCAAAAGGGAGACAGTCCCCCCATCCCCCAGAAGCCAGCTTGCAAACTGGTTCAGGAGGCCACCCACTGCCCCCAGATCCCAACTCAAAATTGGGGCCGCCAGGCCGAGCAGCCCAGGACCCGCCAGCATCGTGCCCCGGCGCTCCCAGCACCACAAGGATGAAGGAGCAGCGACACCCACTCCCACACATCTTGCACACATGAACATACACAACAACAATAATGAACAAAGGGCCGGACCCATAAGGCATCCCAAATGCCAATCGACACCCCCGAGCACCCACCGTAAGCCCACTAACCACCCACCCCAGACACACACCGACAGTGGCAGGCCGCCCCACAGCCACAGTCACTCCGGAGCAACATAGCCACAAACCCACACCAACAGCCACCGCCCCCCCCCCGACCACCCACACACACCTAGCGCCAAGGACACCGGAGGCAATGCAACAAAGTGCCCCACCCCATGACACAACGGCAGGGCGGCCGGGAAAACCAGGCCCCCAACTGCCAACCCCCAGGCCACCAGATTGCCCACCCCACCCCCTCCACCCAACGAGGTCCCACCACCCACACACAAATCCTCCACCCCCAAATGGCCACCCACAGGTACCCGCACCCGCTTACACACACACTCCCACCCACCCTCATGTGCACACACACACACTCACCATCACACATGCCCACCTACACCCACACACAACCCCGCAGACCCACACACAACACACATACACGTACCCACATCTGCACCCATACACACACATGAACCCACACACACCCACACTCATGCACACCTGCACACATGCATGTGCACACACACTCACACATGTACACACACATACACATGCACACCCACAGGCACTGCAGGCCCTGGAGGATGGGGAAGCGACCTCCCCAGGACACAGGCACCAGTCTCCAGAGCGCTGCCAGGGCCCCGGGGAGGGCAAAACCCCACCACATAAGGACGCGCCAGGGCTGGCCCACCCCACCAGCACACACACGACCCCAACCCAGAGGGGTACACCCCCCCCTCCCCAGCATCAGGGCCCCAGAGCCATACCCAGCCCCACCCGGGAGACAAGGCCACCCGTCCCGGGACCATGTCCCACCCAGCTGCCCCCCCCCCAAGCCCCCCCCCCCCCCCCCCCCAGGCCAGACACACAGCCACAACGGCTCTCCAGGCACCGGCCCCAGTGGGTCACAGAAACCCCTTGTGGTCAGGGTGCAACCAGCCCCCAGAGGCACCAAGGAGGGCAAGCCACCACCTGCCACCCCTCAGGTTATAGAATTAATAAGTGGGGACCTGAGAGAATTGAATTCAGCCAATTGGTTATCTGAGGAGGCCAACTTTCTCTCCAGGCTAATATACTCTGATAGTAAGTTATAGTGAGTTGTACACAAATTATTTCTTGATTTCCAATTCATGAGGATAGTTTTCTTTGCGATGCATAAAGCAGTGAGAACCATGTGTGACATCCTTGCCTCTATATTTATTTCACTTAAATCACCTACTATGCAAGGTGTGGGTGAGGATGGTATATGATACCCAAGCCATGCCAATAAGTCTTCACATGTCTTCTGCCACAACTTTTGGACCGGTGCACAGGACCACATAGCATGCATATAACTATCCGGGACATTGCTGGTGCAGTGGGAGCAGATATCTGTGTGACTCAGGCCCATTTTGAACATCCCTTGTCCTGTGTAATGAGTTCTATGTAGAACTTTGTACTGCATGAGTTTTTTAAATTACAGTTTTTAGTAATCTTAAAAGTGTTTAAACATATGTGTGTTCAGAAGCTTTCATCTTCATTGACTGATAGGTTTGTCTCCCATTTTGATTTTGGAAAAGACACTGACTCTTCCAGTTTTGATAACAGTCCATGTATTTTCGATATCAATTTAGGGGAACGAAAATTTAGAAACTCTGTCACCTTAACTGGTACCTCTAAATCTGTCAGATTAAGATTGAATCTTGCTTTTATTATGGATTTAAGCTGTTGGTATTCAAGAAACTTTTTATCATTGATGTCATACTATGACACTGTTCCTGAAATTGAATAAAATTTCCATCTTGAATAAGATGGATGGACGGTGGCGCAGTGGTTTAGCACTGTGGCAGCACAGTTTTACCCTCGGCCGGGGGATCGCGGGGATCGTGGGTTCGATCCCAGCCCCCGACCAACAGTGAGCTGTGTGGAGTTTGCATGTTCTCCCCCGTGTTGCGCGGGTTTACTCCGGGATTTCTCCAGTTTCCTCCCGCACACCAAAAACATGTAGGTTTAGGGCGCTCGCGCACGCAGCGACCAGCAGCCGGTGGCTTGTCACTAGACTGCAAACCAAGTCTACCTACGGGTACAAATAAGTAACAAAAAAAAAAAAAAAAAAAGATGTTCTGTTTTTTATTCCTTTATCATACCATAGTGGGAAATTTAACCTCCTCTTTTGTTGCAGGATATCAGGATTATTCCAAATGGGTGTGAGTTTGCAAGGGACAAGTGAAGACCCCATTATTTTTAAAAATTCCCACCAGGCTGTCAGAGAGGAACTAATGTTAATGCTTTTAAAATAGTCATGGCGTTTGGTACAAGGACTCATGAAAGATAAGTCAGAGATTGTTAGCAACCCACATAGAGCCTGTTCAGCATATAACCATGGGTTTCCTCGTGAGGTTGATTTTGCCCATTTAGAAACAAACCACAGTCTATTGGCTAAGAAGTAATTAAAAAAAAAAAAACCTCCACACTCTTTTGCTTTTTGAAGAGTTATTAAGCTGGTCCATGATGGTTTATCCTTCCATAAAAATTTACTTATATTTGAGTCTAGAGATTTAAACCAGGCCATAGATGGTTGGGTAGGAATCATTGAAAATAAATAGTTGATTTTAGGAAGGACAATCATTTTAACGGTTGCGACTCTTTCCATTAGTGATATAGGTAATGTCCTCCAACTTGCAAGATCATCTTGTATTGTTTTTAGAAGGGGGATGTGATTTTGTCGTAGAGGTTGGGGAAAATATCTATTCCTAAATATTTAATATTACCTGACTGAATTGGAATAGTGGATATATTTGAAAAATTACAATTTATAGGTAAGACTGTTGATTTAACTCAGTTAATAGAGTAGTCTGATAATGATGAAAATTTATAAATGAGCACCACTCTCTGAAGAAGAGATCTTTGTGAGTTTTCAAGGAAAATCAATGCATCATCAGCATAAAGACTTATCTTGTGTTCTTTTTCTCCGGTTTGGATACCTTTAATATCAACATTTTGTCGTATGGCTGCTGCTAATGGTTCGGTCAAGATGGTAAAAAGTGAGGGAGAGAGTGGACAACCCTGCCTAGTGCCTCTCTGGAGATAAAAGCTTCGGGAACTTTGATCATTTGTTTGGACAGATGCAGTTGGACAGCTATATAGTGTTTTAATCCAGTTTATAAAAGATGAACCAAACCCAAACTTGTTTAACACCAAAAAAAGAAATTTCCAATTAACACAGTCATAGGCTTTCTTTGCATCCAGAGATAAAATTGTGGTTTCTAAGTTATTAATCTTACAGTAGTCTATTAAATTAAATAGCCTGTGTGTATTATTAGCTGAGTGCCTACCCTTGATGAAACCTGTTTGACCTGGGCGCATAATAAACAGATTTATCCTTTCCAGTCTTTTGGCGAGAGCTTTGCAAATTATTTTAAGATCGACATTCATAAGTGAGATGGGTTGGCTGCTGCATGGAAGCGTAGGTTCTTTTCTGGGTTTAAGGAGCAGGGTTATACTAGCCAAGTTCATATTTGGAGGGATTGCATTATCTTCTTTAATTTGGTTCACCAATTTAAAGAAGGTAGGTGTCATCACAGGCCAGAATTCTAAGATAAGATAAGATAAGATAAGCCTTTATTAGTCCCACAATGGGGAAATTCCAGGATTGCAACAGCACAGGGATAGCAACACTCAGAGCAACAATCAGAAGGCAAGAAAAAACAAGAACAGCTAGTATACATATGTACATATTACTATAAATATTTATATATATATATATATATATATATATACTGTATATATATATATATATATATATATATAGATAGAGAGAGAGAGAGAGAGAGAGAGAGCGGAGCATTGTGGTTGGTGAATGTGCAGCAGAAAGTCTAAGCTCTCTCTCCGCGGATGCGGCGGGCCAGCTCGATGTCTTTGGGCATGATGGTGACCCTCTTGGCGTGGATGGCACACAGGTTGGTGTCCTCGAAGAGACCCACCAGGTAGGCCTCGCTGGCCTCCTGCAGAGCCATGACGGCGGAGCTCTGGAAGCGCAGGTCGGTCTTGAAGTCCTGAGCGATCTCCCTCACCAGGCGCTGGAAGGGCAGCTTACGGATGAGCAGCTCCGTGGATTTCTGGTAGCGACAGATCTCTCTCAGAGCCACGGTACCGGGCCTGTAACGGTGAGGCTTCTTCACTCCGCCGGTGGCTGGAGCGCTTTTCCGAGCAGCCTTGGTGGCTAGCTGCTTCCTGGGGGGCTTTTTCCTCCAGTAGATTTACGGGCGGTCTGCTTGGTTCTTGCCATCGCTCTTTATTATTCTGTCTTATATTTCTTGCAAGCCGCCTAAACTCCAGCCCGGCACCCGCATCGTTTTTGCTTCAGTTCCCCGGTATGTCGAGTTTCTCCGTTAGCACCGGGTGGTGGTTGAGTGCTAGCTAGCTCTTCCCTGCTGTATCGTCTCCTGCTGTAAACAGTGGCTCCGTCCGCTGACTCGGGAGACCTTTGGGGCGATCAGTGTGTCCGTGATATATATATATAGAGTGAAAGGTGTAGAAAGAAGAAGGAAGATTAAAAAAAAAAAAAAAGGCAGTTGCAAAAGGCAGCCAACTCATGTGGTGCTGCCAGTTCCGGCAGAACCAGAACCGGATGCCGATTTCCAGTAGAATTCTTTATAGAATTCTACTGGAAAACCATCTGGTCCTGGAGCTTTGTTGTTTGGGATGTGCTTAAGTGCCTCCTGGAGTTCGGACATTAGAAGAGATGCATCCAGAGCTGTAATGTGTTTATTATTTAATCGTGGTAAATTAACATTGTCCAGAAATTCATTTATCTCTGAGTCAGACAGGTTAATCTGAGATGAATAGAGGTTTTCATAAAACTTTCTGAAGGAGTTATTTATTTCATCAGGGTCATGGGTGATAGCTTCAGTCGTGTCCTTAATAGAGTGGAGAGTTGTTTTTTCTTTATTCAATCTAAGCTGGTTAGAAAGATATCTCCCCGATTTATTACTGCATTCAAAGTTCTCAAAACACAGTCTTGTATTAAAAACTGTGTGCTTTTGTTTGTAATTTCTATTAGTTCCAGCTTTAATTTTCTCAGATTGTTAATTGCCTGTTCCTGTGGTTAAATGGCACAGGTCGTCTCCAGTGATTTAATTTTCTGTTCTAACTCCAGTACCATTGTTTTTTTTCTTTTTTATTCTTATACAAACAGTAAGGGATGGTTTTACCTTGCATGACCGCTTTTGCTGTTTCCCGGAGAACATACGGTGATATTCTTGGCACGTCATTATGTTCCAGATATGATTCCATCTCTTTAGTAAAGTAATTAATAAAGTATCTGTCTTTTAGTAGAGATGTATAAAATTTCCAGTGCTTAATTAAGAAGTGAAGAAAGTGTGAAAATAAGATGGGTCATCAACATTTGGGTCATAAACGCTTGCATTACATAGATCCAGATTTTGAACTGAGATTTTTAATATTATAAATCTACCTTCTGGGTCGGCTATGGTGTTATTCACAGCAAAGCGTATTCTTCTGTTTACCAATATAGCTACCCCCTTTATTTGGAATTAAAGCAGGCTGAGTACATGTGGGGAAATTCAGGGGAGGTGAATGCATCTACAGATGACTTAGAAACATGTGTTTCCTGTAATAAGACAAAGTCTGCCTGTAGATCCTTCAGTCGATTAAAAACTTTTAGCCTCTTCTCCCTGGTACTGATTCCATGTGACAAACTTTAATGTGGACATGTTTTCACTAACTGTATTTGTGTTAAAGGCTAGCTAAGTGTGCCTCTGTGTTTATATGTCCGTAGTGTATGTGTGTGTGTGTACATGAACGTCCTGTGTACGCTGTGTGGCTGCATATACACATGTGTAGGCATGTGTGTTGTTTATAAAATATATACCTATGTATGTGTGCTTAGGTGTGCATGCATGATTTCTCTGTTCCATTTGCTTGCATTTGCAACAGTGAGTGGGGTGAATGTACTTAAAGTTATTTCCTATAAACCAAATGTATGAGAGAGAACAGACATAAAGGTTAGTAACTGGTGAGAAGATGCAGATAACATACAACAACAACCTAACAACATCAGCAAAATTTGCTACAACAGACAAAGAAACAACAACCTCAAAAAAAAAACAGACAAATGTTAAAAAATTAAACAGTGATCAAATAAGAGACCTGTGCACAATTGCACGCTTTTCTTAGTACACTGGGAGGCAGAGCCTTCTGCTGTGAAGCTTCTTCTTTGTGGAACCAGTTACCACTCTGGGTCCGGGAGTCAGACTCAGTCTCTGTTTTTAAGAACAGGGTAAAATCCTTCCTTTTTAATATAGCCTACAATTAGGGAGGGATTTTGTGTCTCTTAACCCCGCTTCTGTTTTATGTCTGTCCTTTTCATCCTCTCTATCCCCTCACCCCCAGCCAGTCACACCAGATGACTGCCCCTCCCTGAGCCTGGTTCTGTTAGAGGTTTCTTCCTGTTAAATGGGAGTTTTTCCTTTCCACCGTCGCTAAGTGCTTGCTCACCGGGGATCGTCTGATTGCTGGGTCTTTCTGAAAATGTGGGGTTTTCTCTGCATTTTTGTTGCGCTATGAGATGACTTCTGTTGTGAAGTGGCGCTATATAAATAAAGCTGAATTGAACTGGATTGAATTGAATTGAATTTTCTCACATGTAGCTAAGGAAACAGACTGGAATCTAGAATAGCCAAGGGGTTATGGTTTCATCCATTAACAGCTTGCCATCTATAAAAAATATATCCACAGAGATAATAGCTTGTTTACCTTCTTGGATTCTTTGTTTCCAAATAGGAAAAAGCTTCCATCTCCTTTCCATAATTTCCTGTGGAAATTGATCATTTAGACCATAATTGGTGTTTTAAAGCTGCCTGCCCTGCCTCTGTACCAGAATTTTTTGCTTGAAATGTTCAAATTTAGCAACAATGGGTCTGGGACGTTTATTCTGAGGATTTTTCTCTTCAATGTGGTGGACTCGGTGAAAGGTAATTGATTTCACAACATCGGAGGGCAGTTTCAGCTGCATAGACATGAATTCACGGATCAGCTGTTCTGGATTTTCATTGTTTTTCAAGGATTCAAAGGCTTTATTATCATGTGCACAGTTAAGAAATGCAACATTTTCTGAGCAATGAAATTCTTACTCTGCTGTCTGCAATGAATGCCAAGGTAATAAATACACATCAATACTAATACTAATAAAGGTAATAAACACACCTTAATACTAATACTAATAAATACGCATTAAAAGCCTTTAAGACAGTTAAAGAAGTTAAGACTAGAGGAAACAAGAAGAATGAAGATTCACTGGGTGACTATAACATGTCTCTGAGTAAAATGAAATTCACTGAGTGAATATGACTTGTCTCTGATAATATCCAATAGACTGTACAATGGTAATTTAATATCAGAGATGATATGAACATGAGATGGCATGAGACTATGTACAATGTGCAAATTAGCATCCAGAGTGAGAATTTGTCTGTGTAAAGCTGTGTGCCCTGATAATACCCACTAGACTGTACAATGATAATTTAGCAGCAGAGATGATATGGACGTGAGACGGGGTGAGACTATGTACAATGTGCAAATGAACAATGTGCAAATTTAGCATCAAGTGTGTGAATTCCTGTTTGCAAAGCTGTGTCCGGAATTATGTTATTTGTTCAGGAATCTGATGGCAGTGGGAACGAAGGAGTTTTTTTAGTCTGGATGTCCTTCATTTCACACTTCTGTACCTCTGACCTGATGGTAGAAATGTTAACATTCTGTGTTGGGGTTGGGTAGGGTCCTGGGGGATGGTGGCAGCTCTCCTTTGGATTCTGCAGCGATAGATGCTCTGCAGAGAGGGGAGGGGAATCCTGATGATCTTCTCAGCTGTCTTCACCACTCTCTGCAGGCGTATGTGGTCCAAAGCAGTAGTGCAGCAGTACCACGCAATGATGCAGTTGGTCAAGATGCTCTTGATGATGTAGATGTAGAAGTTGCTGAGGATCTTGGGGGACATGCCAAACTTCCTCAGCCTCCTCAGAAAGTACAGCCGCTGTTGAGCTCTCTAAACCAGCTCTGTGGTGTTAAGTGCCCACGTAAAGTCCTCACTGATGTGGATGCCCAGGTGTTTAAAGCTGCTCACCCTATCCACCTCAAGCTCCTGGATGAACAGCAGCTGATGAGGTCTCCTCCCTTTTCTCATGTCCACTATCATTTCCTTCATCTTGTCAGTGTTGAGGGTGAGGTTGTTGTCCTCACACAATGACACCAGGCTGGCCACCTCCCTCCTGTAGGACGCTCCATTGCCACCAGTTATGCGTCCTATTTTTTTAGCAATTCCGGAGAAAACTAGGTTATCTCTCATGCTGTGTGATTGCACATCGAGAATTGTTTCCTTCATTTTCTGGTTTTCTTTTACAACGATGTCAAGTTGTGTGGTTAGCGTGTTTACTGACTTTTTCAAGTTATTGTTTTCTTCTAAGAGAGAGATGAGCTGCGCTTTGCTGAATTCCAAACTCTCTCGTACGCTCTGGAATTCTTTATGGAGCAGCTCGACTAACGCAAGTCTAGCATCCATGCTAGAAAGTTTATTTTCAATAGAGGAGAGAATGTGACTAACCTTTGGGCCGTCCCATGATTCCTCGGGTGTTAATTTCGTAGAATCCGCGAGTCTGGGTTGTTTGGACAAGGAAGTTGAAAGAACCAGAGATCTGTTCTCCATGTCACATCAGCGATAATAAAACTCGTCTATATAATTCTCAAGTTCCTCCAGCTCCGTCAAGAAGATGGTGAGATGATATACGAAAAAATAAAGATAGGAACAGCTCGTCAGTTAGCGGATTAATTACTAAACAAAACCACTACCTGTGGAAAAGTTTGTTTATGCTCGGTTGACGCGAGTTGCCATTTTTGATTATTGCGCAACAGTCTTGGAACGTCTTGCCATCACAGCGACATGCTCACCCCTTTTGTTTTTTTTTTGTTTTTTTGAGCTGCACCCATCTGGCCAGCTCTTATTAAAGCTTTACCGAACTTTGAATATTGCATTTGGGTCCAATCAACCACCTCCCATGACATGCAGAGGTTAGGTGACATTAATGGTGGAAAAAGTTTTGAAATAATTTATCTTGGTCTCATTTTTTTTTACATCACAAAAACCTGGCAATTGAGCAGAGGTGTGTAGACTTTTTATATCCACTGTAGTTCCTATTCTCATCAATGCTCTAATCCCCATCTAGTCCGGTCCACTGTGGAACGAATGCAGCTTGTCAGATTCGGATCACAAATGAAATGTAACGAGTCTATTTTTGACGGATGCTAGATCCAATCCGCAAGGAAATGCTGTGGTATCTCGCAGCATTGAATAGCCATTTGCTCATTAAAACCATTTAAAGATCATCCTGTGGTGGCATGAAATAATAAGCGGCGAACTGAGAGTTTAAAAGGGTGTTTATTGATCATTCATCCCGCCATCACAGAACTCACTCCAGCGGCGTGCAGGCGCGCCGGAGCGAGCTTTCAGGCTCTCGTCAGGAGATAGGCAATGCGTGTAGTCAGAAGCAGTAGTCAGAGAGAGAGAGCATGTGAATTTCAGTCAGCTTATATACCCAGTTACAGACAATACATGAAAGGCACATTTGCATCACAGTACAGAGCAGGAAGCATGAACATTTGTATTTGAGTCATACATAACAGCAGGATACCGGCAGGAAAGAGCTAGACAAAGGGAGGCTGCCTATTGATATCAATACACACATCTCATTGTTCTGCTAATTGCTCCAGCTGAGCACTCTGCTTGTCCGTAGGCTGTGGGGGTGACCCACACACTCCCCCCCAGAGGGCTCAGCAGGAAGCTGAGGCCTCGATAGTCCGGCTTTGGAAGCGAGCTGCGGGGAAGGCTCTGTGCCCAGGAGGTGGAGGGAGGGGGTGGGGGTAGCAAGTGCGAAGTTGTCTGGGCCGCGCAAAATTTGCATGTGGATCCACGATGTTGAGGGGCTGTCCTGTTGAACGTGGCGGAGGTCCACAGCAGCTGTGAGAATAAAAAATTTGTCTCTGACTCCTCTCGCGGCTATAAAGAAAAACAGGAGCTGCAGCTGTGAGGGACTTGGCGTGTTGGCTTTAGGTGCGCGCGCAGCCCTAAAGCCCTCGGGGACAGCTGACGGCTGGATTCCCTTGTGCGCCGTGGCTGAGACCCGTACAAAATCCTGTGAGTGAGCTGCGTGCATGCTTCAGGTGTGTGAGCAGCCCTGAAGGTTCTGTGTGCAGCGGCGAAGGACAATGACGGTCTGTGTGGAGCCGGTATTGTCCCGTGCGTGGTGCGCTGTCCTTGTAACCCCCCGATGTGCGTGCAGGGTTCGGTGCATGGCAGGTCCGCTGTAGAGACGAGTCAGGGTCAGGGAGCTTGCTGGAGATCAGCGTCGTTGGCGCCGATGGTCATCCCTGTTCAGGCTGTTGCTGTAGTTCGGTCATGGTGCGTTCAGGTTCACGCGCTGCGTTCTCTGTCGGCCCTGGAGGTCGCCGTCGTGGAGAGAGGACGAGGTGCATGCGCTCTCGTGTGGAGGAGCTGTGAGAGCGGCCGGTCCCAGCGTGGATGTGCAGATCTCAGGCGTGCAGATCTCACCATGAAGCTTTCTGCCACTTTCCCGGTCGTGGGTGATCTCCGGAGAGTTCGTCTGGTGATGGCTCTGCGTCGAGGTCTCCCTGTAGCAGAAGGGAGGGCAGTCCATTTGCGTCAGGCTGCTGCCTTCGCTTGTCGTCGGAGAATCACCGCCGGGTGCTGCGTTCGTTGTCAGCGTGTTCTTTTCTGGGGGTCACCAATGTGGCGGCATGAAATAATAAGCGGCGAACTGAGAGTTTAAAAGGGTGTTTATTGATCATTCATCCCGCCATCACAGAACTAACTCCAGCACCGTGCAGGCGCGCCGGAGCGAGCTCTCAGGCTCTCGTCAGGAGATAGGCAATGCGTGTAGTCAGAAGCAGTAGTCAGAGAGAGAGCATGTGAATTTCAGTCAGCTTATATATGTCATATCCGGCTCTAGGGAGCCGGGCAATCAGAGCCAGGGACAAGCCAGTGAGTCGAGATGTTTTATTCTGGGTAAGGGATAAGGGATGAGGAGAGCACAGACACTCATACAGACGTACATTCTCAGGCTGCACAGCGCAGGGGTAGGTAGCTCGTACCGGACATGGGGGTAACAAGACGTGCATACTCACAGCGGGATACAAACACCGGAATGCTGCAAGGGGAGTTGAGGCTGACACCAGACGAAGGGGCTTCAGCCTAGCAGTGCTTATGTCGCAGCCCCGAATGATCGAAGCTGCTCCTCTTTATACTCATTAACAGCGCCCCAGCTGATGAGGATTAATTGGCCCCAGCCGTCCCGTGACACTGACAGCTGGGAACCAGCTGAGGCACTGCCCAATGAGAGGCAGGGATAAAAGGAGCATGGGCTGAGCGCCGAGCCGGCGTCTCACCCCATGGTGACAGAGCCTCCCCCTCACGGTCGGGCTCCCGAACGACCAGGAACATCCCAGCCCCCCCCCCCCTCCCCACCTAGGGTGGGCGGAAGGGAGGCAGGACCGGAGGGGAAGATGCAAAGGGAAGGACAAAAAAAAACAATAGACCAATGTAGGGCAGCAGGGCAGAGAAAAAAAAAAAACCCAAATACAATACCCTACAACACAGGGAAAAGGATTAACCCAGAGCACAGTTAGGGAGAAAACTGAGTTAGGACACAGGTAGGGAAAATACCAAATACGACTACAGACAGCATACAAATAACGTATAGATCGGGGCAAAAAAAAGAAAACCAAAAACCCACCAAAAAGGTGGCAGGAATGAATAAAGCAATCACAGAGTATAGTTAAGGGGAACAAAACACACTACTCCATAATGCACCAACAAGACAAAGGTCAGGACAAAAAATGAAAAACGCTGTGCATGGATACTAAAGAAAACAAAACACACAGCACCGAATATATAAAAGATCACCTAAAGAAACAGAGGTGACAAGGACAAATGGGTAATAATGAAGTACGGTTAAGTGGGGATGAAACACATTACTTCAAACAATAACAAACACAGTCAATGTTAAAGCCGGGGCCAGGGAAGGCCCCCCACGAGGATAATAAGACAGAATGGGGTGATCACAGAGTATGGTTGAACAGGAAACCACACGCATACTCCATGATGCACCGACGAGGCCAAGGCTAAGGTAAGGATGAATGAAAACGCTGAGTAAAGATAAGAAAATGCAATACACAGCGCGATACATAAGGTGAGTTACCAAGAGGAAAAAAAGGTGACAGGGTAACAGGATAACAATACGATAAAAATGCTGAGTATGGTTAAAAAAAACAACACACAGCACAAAAACATATATTCCCCTAATGGACAAAGAAACTACACCCGAGTGACCTCAATAATAATAAAAGAAGTAAAGGACACCCGAGGAGACGGCAGGCAGAGTCCAAAACGGCCGGAATTGTTCTGGTAATCTCCCCGCCCATTGTCCAGTTGGCAACCCGGGGAAGAGAAATGTTCGGACGGCGAACTCTGGGCCCAGATCCCAGGAATCCAGTCCAACGGCTGCCGAACCAGGCCGCCCAAAGGCAAACACAGACCAGTGGGGGGAAACCAGATCGCCGAACCGAAAGTTTTGCGGGTCGGGTCGTCGACCCGCATCACTCAACCACCAGGACCGTTGAGACGGACGAAGGGTCAGAGCGGATCCCGGTGGAAGAGGCTCAGGGGAGAGCCGATGACAAGGGCGGCGGGCCTCAGGGAAACGGCCACCTCCTCACCGGACCTGGACAACACTGGGGCAGCACCCACGTCGGACCCCGATCGGGCCTCAGGCGAACCCACGTTGGACCCCGATTGGGTCTCGGGCGAACCCACGTTGGACACTGAACCAGAACCGACCTCCAACGTTGAACCCGGACCCTCCAGCACCACGAGGAACAGCAACTCCTCGCCGGTGACCCTGGAAGAAGGCTCAGAAGAGAAAACAGAACCGGGATCAGGATCACCGGCAGCGCCAGAACCCGGCGAGACGAGCTCAGACGCAGCGGGCGGCTGCACCCTGCTCGTCTCCCCTGGAGATAGGCTGAAGTGCTCAAAGATAAAAAGAAAGAAAAGAAAGGAGAGCACTCGCCTGATCTCGGGTTCTGACGCCGTCCAGGACTGCGAAGATCCAGGATCCGTCGTCAGGAGGTCGTTGTCAGGCTCCCATCTAGCCGCGTCAGGCCCCGCAGCCAGCACGATGGTCAGCGCAGCTTGAGATCCCTCCAGCGCAGGTAACCCCGCCGACGACCCACTCGGCGTGAAGCCAGAAGAATCTCGTCCCGCTGGACCGAACCGCTCCTCCGTGGAGACCCAGGGACGCTCAGTCGTCGGCGTAGACTCCACGCAGCAGTCAGTCCCCCTCCTCCGTCCGCAATGTAGCTGCGGAACCACAGGCCCTCTCCATATCCCACCACGTTGACCCGGAGCCGGGGACCGCTCGGCGGAGAGAGACACAGAGGATGCGGGATTAGGCATACAGGTTACAGCAGGTGGGGAGAGTTCAGGGAGCTGCGAACCCTGAACTTCTCCTCCAGGGATGTGACAGAGCAAATCATTAAGCAGGTGTGAAAAAACAATGACTTGCCTGCCCCCTGGAGGTTGAGTATCGCCTGCTGTAGTGGATTCTGCTTCCTCCTCTCCCCGCCCGGCGATAACGGAGGACCCCCCGGGAATTCGTCTGAGGATCGCTCGCGTTGTCTCCAGCAGAGAGCTCACCAGGCCGGGATTCCAGGCACACACAGCGGTCAGGAAGCGCGTCGAGGAGGAGGGGGAAACAGCCGGGGTGAGCCAGCCCGAATGTCCAGGAATGACAGCGGGGGAACGAGGCTCAGGGGACGAGGCTGTAGAATCTCCACACTGACGAGGCGAAGGGATGACAGCTGCGTGGGAGGAACGGTCCTGACGATGACCCAGAACTGGATCCGGACGAGGTTCGTGCAGAGGTGACTCGGCGATGTGATGACGACTACTCCCAGGGGACGAAGCGAGGGGGAAACCCAGGATTCGCCGCTCCAGATCGGAGATCGAGACGAGGAAGGCGTCGAGCACGGGAAGGCTTCGTAGCCCTGAAGTCCTCACCATCAATCTCACTGCCGCCGCCACATGCCTGAAAGTGGTGACAGGAAACACAGTAGAGCTCGCGACAGCCACTCGACCCCGGACATAACTGCTGTCAGCTGCGGCTCCTCGAAGGGAATCCCGAGTGACGTGGCGCAGGTCGGGGGAAGTCCTCTGGTTGGCGCGAACTCCCGGACTGGAATGGCGGCAGGAACGGGACTCCGAAGCGGGGAAAGACGTCGCCCACTTCGACTCCCTGCCGGGATTTCCATCCACCCCGTGGAGCTTCTCTCGCTGTGTACCTGCAGCGTCTATCCTGGCACTGTCCTCCAGATGGTACAGAGAGTGAGGGTGACAGTCCAGGAGTTCCTCAGCACGGCCCGGATGCCAGCGTCTCGCGTTGGAGGCGTCGTGCAGGGTGAAGAACGTCCCGTCGACTGCCTCTGAGATGGACCTCAGCCCGTCGCCCTGGCGCCGGAAGTGACTCCTGGGAAACGGCATGCTAGCAGCGCTGACACCCGGACAGAAAGGTACATTTCCACGGCGACTCACGGCCGCCGGCAACTCTTCTGGCTGCGACATACTGTCATATCCGGCTCTAGGGAGCCGGGCAATCAGAGCCAGGGACAAGCCAGTGAGTCGTGATGGTTTATTTTGGGTAAAGGATAAGGGAAGAGGAGAGCACAGATACTCATGCAGAGGTACACTCACAGGTTGCACAGCGCAGAGGTAAGCAGCTCGTACCGGACGTGGGGGTAACAAGACGTACATACTCACAGCGGGATACAAACACATTGCTAAGCTGAAGCCCCTTCGTCTGGTGTCAGCTTATACTCCTCTTGCAGCATTCCTGTGTTTGTATCCCGCTGTGAGTATGTACGTCTTGTTACCCCCACGTCCGGTACGAGCTGCTTACCTCTGCGCTGTGCAACCTGTGAGTGTACCTCTGCATGAGTATCTGTGCTCTCCTCTTCCCTTATCCTTTACCCAAAATAAACCATCACGACTCACTGGCTTGTCCCTGGCTCTGATTGCCCGGCTCCCTAGAGCCGGATATGACAATATACCCAGTTACAGACAATACATGAAAGGCACATTTGCATCACAGTACAGAGCAGGAAGCATGAACATTTGCATTTGAGTCATACATAACAGCAGGATACTGGCAGGAAAGAGCTAGACAAAGAGAGGCTGCCTATTGATATCAATACACACATCTCATTGTTCTGCTAATTGCTCCAGCTGAGCGCTCTGCTTGTCCGTAGGCTGTGGGGTGACCCACAGTCCCTTATTTTCTTGTAATTTGAATTTTATTGGGTTTTCAATTTAGAAAATAAAGCAAACAAACAAACAAAAAGGAAAAAAAAAACAACATCAAAAACAAATATACCCAGTGAGAGGATAAAACATTCCATTTCCACCCTAATACTCCTAAGATGATTAGCTTAATCTACAACACCTATAAAGGTAAGATAGGATCCCCACTTATTGTAAAAGCTGTCCATCCTGTCCAAAAGTTTATATGAAAGGCGTCCTAGTGCAGCAAGCTTGCCCAACTCCCTGAGCCATTGAGCTACGGGTGGGGCAGAGGAAGATTTCCAGTAAGAAGTGATCAACTTTCGGCCCACCATCAGAGCAGTCTGAATCCACTCGGCATCAGAGATTGGGTCCTGAATAGTTGATGGATCCCCAAGGACAAAAAGTCTCTGAGTAAATGGCACTTCTTGCTTAACAATTGTCATAATATGTCTATGGATCTGCAACCAAAAGTCCTGTATTACCGGACAACTCCAGATCATATGGATTAATGTCCCCTCCCCCTGTAGACATCGCCAGCAGCTTGAAGAATGAATGAGATTCGCTCTCAACATTTTACGAGATGTCCAGTAAAATCGATTCAAAATTTTAAATTGAACAAGTCTGGTTTTCAATTCCCTAGACGCTTTCTTCCCATTCTTTAAAATATTTGCCCATTCAACATCAGTAAATTGTGAATTCAGATCTTTTTCCCATACGTGTTTAAGGAATGTAGAATCTTTATTTGAGCTCTTAAGGAGCATTAAATAGAAATTTGAGGCCTTACATCTTTTACCACAGGAACTCAATGCCTGGATGAGCCAATCTACATCAGGAGGAGGGGTAGTTGTAGATCCAAAGACTTGACACAGCAGATGTCGAAGTTGTAAATATTTCCAAAACTGATTCTGTGGTAGTCCATACTGTACCCGTAGAACATCAAATGATTTGAGAGCTCCCCCTTCATATAGATCTTTTAACATCAAGATGTCCTTTTTCACCCAGATTTTCCACATAAATGGGGATTTTCCAATATGGAGACTTAGGTTAAGCCAAATAGAAGCCATAGAATGAAGATGAGAGCTAAACTCTAGTATAGAAGCAACCTCTTCCAAGCGTATTGTAAAAAGGATACAATAGGATGCGACTGAAATTCAGAAGGAAGTTTGATTGTGATTAGATGTACTAGGGGAAGAGGGTTGCTCAGATAACTCTCCAAATAAAACCAAGGGGGAGCTCTCTCAGGGGGGAGAGCCCAATGAATCAAATGTCTAAGACTAAAAGCGTAATGATATAAAACTAAATTTGGGACCCCCAAACCTCCTGAATCTGTAGACTTTTGTAATCTTTTCAACTTTAGTCTAGGGCGCTTACCATTCCATAAAAACTTATTGCACAGCATATCAAATTGTTGAAAATAACCAACTGGGATCTTAAGAGGAAGAGATTGTAGAAGGTAATTAAATCGGGGTGCACAAATCATCTTAATAACATTGACCTTGCCCCAAAGAGACAAAAAAAGAGGCGACCACCTTTCTATGTCTATTTTAAATTTTTCGAGCAAAGGCTCAAAATTAATCTGAATCAGATCCGATAAAGTGTGAGGAAACAGGATGCCAAAATATTTAATTCCTAATTTTGGCCAAGAAAAGCCCATATTTTGACCAAATGTAAACAGTGTTTTAGGGCAGTAAGATGTTAGAGGGAGAATTTCTGATTTCCAGTTAACTCTATAACCAGACAAACGTGAAAATTGGTTAATAATTTTAAGGAGAGCTGGAATTGATTTTTGAGGTTGTGTAATCAGTACCAATGCATCATCAGCATACAACATTATCTTATGGGTACTGCCATGGACCTGAATACCTGGAAAATTGTCGTCTTTGCGGATAGCAACAGTTAATGGTTCTAATGCCAAAGCGAAAAGCAGGGGACTTAACGGGGAGCCCTGGCGCGTACCCCTATAAAGTCTAAAAGGCTGTGATGTAACTCGATTTGATATCACTGAAGCTCTAGGTTCATTATATAGTAATTTAATCCAAGAAAGAAACTTTGAACCAAAACCAAAAGTCTCTAGAGTCGCAAAGAGATACTGCCACTCAACCCTGTCAAATGCTTTTTCAGCATCCAGGGAGAGGGCTGCTACTGGAGAGAGGTGAGCAAGTGAGGGATCATTTTGAACTGACCATATGATATCAATAAATCGCCTAATATTGTCTGTCGCACCTCTGGAACGAATAAAACCCACCTGATCAGGATTTATAAAGGATATCATTACTTTATCTAATCTTAATGTCAAAATTTTGGAGAGAATTTTACAGTCACAGTTTATAAGACTAATTGGTCTATAATTCTTACACTCTAACGGATCTTTATTGCTTTTTAAAATAAGCGAAATGAAAGCCTCTGTTAAAGAGGGGGGCAGACGGCCTTGTTCAAAAGATTCCGCAAACATTTCTAAAAGTAAAGGAGAAAGCTCATCAATACATGCCCTGTAAAATTCTACAATGAATCCGTCAGGGCCCGGTGCCTTTCCAGTCGGGAGGCTCTTAATAACTTTCACAATTTCCTCTTTAGTAATTGGGGCGTCAAGCAAGTCTATTTGTTCCTTCGTTAGGGAGGGCAAAGACAGGGAAGACAAAAATGCATAGATCTCTTGAGATCCAGCCTCCATTTCAGAAGAATAAAGCGAAGTGTAAAGTTCTCTGAAAGCATCATTAATTTCATTTAAGTCTGACACCAGAGTACCATCCTGTGTCCTAATAGCAGATATAGTACACTGAGCTTCTTTCATTTTAATATATCTAGCCAGCATTTTGCCATCTTTGTCCCCCTCCTCGAATTGTTTATGCCTAAGGCGAAATAGGGAAAATTCAACTTTTTGTGTTAGAATTGAATTCAGCTCATACTTAAGCTTCAGAAGGGGTGACAAATTTACTAAATTTGTAACCTGTTTGAATGAAGTCTCTAATATGGCTATTCTCCTCTCCAAATCAATCTGTTTAGCAATGTTAGTTTTCTTTTTAAAAGATGCATATTGAATAATATGTCCCCTAATAAATGCCTTAAAAGCCTCCCAAGCAACACTGGCAGAGGGAGCAGAATCCCAATTTGTCTCAAGATATAAGGAGATCTCTGCTTTCAAAGGGGACACAAAATCTGGATTAAGAAGAAAGCTTGAATTAAGCCTCCATCTAGAATTTTTTTTTAACTGACAAGGCGGGATCATATGTAAAAAAACAGGGGCATGATCTGATAGTATTATGCTACTAATGAAGCTCGAATTTACAGAAAAAACAGAGAATTTTGACATTAAAAAGTAATCAATCCTGGAAAACACATTATGAGCAGTGGAATAAAAAGTGTAATCCCGTGTGGACGGATTAAAAAGCCGCCACACGTTTACCAAACCAATTGCATTGCACATGTCTTTCAATGTAGAGCCAGATTTAGATGAACGCTGTGAGGGGGTGCTCCAATCTAAAATGTTGTCCATGACCTGATTAAAATCCCCACCTACTAAAATGGGATAATTACCCATTTCGCTTAATTCGTGTTCCAGTTGTGCAAAAAATGCACAATCAACTATATTTGGTGCATAAACATTAGCAAGTATCATCCTATGGCCCTGAATTTCTATAAAAATTATAAGGAGTCGTCCATCATCATCACTAACCTCTTTTAGACACTTGAACTGCAAATGTTTATGAAAAAGGATTGCCACCCCCCTGCTCTGGCTATTACCGCAAGACGAAAACCCATGGCCCACCCAATCCCAATAGAGTTTTTTAGATTCTGTTTTAGTGAGGTGGGTCTCCTGAAGCAATGCTACATCCACTTTTTTTGATTTAATAAACGCCAAAATGTTTTTCCTCTTAATTGGGTGGTTAAGGCCTTTAACATTCCAAGTAATGAGGTTAAGAAAGCTCTGACAATTAGCCGACATCATAAACGGTATATATTACCATCCAAAAAATCCAGCAATTCTCCACCAAAAACCCCCTCACTGGGCAAAAGACAAACATAATAAAAATTAAAAATACAAAAAAAAGAAATGAAAACCACTTAATCATAAAGTAACATAAACGGTGACCTAAAACCAATGTCACCCATCGGTGCATAAAAACAGCACCAACCAAAAAAAAAAGAAAATAAAAAACTCTAGGACCGTGACTGTGAACAGTGCAACAAACTTAGGGAGAGCCGCAACATCGCAGCAGCCTCATGCCTACAGATAATACAGCGTGGGCAGTGGAAAAAAAAATGGAACCTTACATTAATACTGCATCAAATCCTCCGTCAAAGATATATAACAAATAAACATATATCATATATTCATACCATTGTTCATCAATGTCTCACGGTAGTGAAAGAATCAGGTTCAATGCTTTCTTAGGGTCAGTGAACTCCTGTTTACCACTTGCCAACTTCACAACGAGAACTGCAGGATACCTGAGAGAGAATGCAATCTTCTTCTGATGCAGCAGGTGTTTACACTGCTTGAACGCCGCCCTCATCTCGGATACTCGTCTGGAATAATCCGGGAAAATCATGATGGGATGACCATTCCAATCCAGCTTTCCCATCCCGCGCACTGCCTCCACAATACGCTCCCTATCCTGGAAGCGCAGAAGTCGAATCAGGATAGCCCTGGGTGGCTGGCCGTCTGATTTGCGTCTGGCGAGGCTCCGATGCGCACGGTCAATTTCCAGCCCTCCAGGGAACTCAGTTTTCAACAGATCTGGGAAAGCTTTGCGCATGAAGGTAAGGGCATCTGACTTTTCACAGTTTTCTGGAAAGCCGATAAAGCGTAGATTGTTTCGGCGTGATCTATTTTCCAAGTCGTCTAGCTTCAGAAGTAAATCTTCCACCTGCGTCTGGGTTGCGGGGGGATTAGCATCCAGAGCTACATTAGCATCCTCAAGAAAGGCGATGCGAGATTCCACGTCTCCCAGCCGGGTAGCTAACTCCGTTAACTTGGTGTCCACCGCCCTCGTTGACGCCTCAATAGAGTTAAGTTTAGCGTCTTGCCTCTCCGATATTTCTTTCAACAGTGCATAGATCTTAGAGATGTCCTCCGCCATTTGGTCTTTGGCAACACCTGCACCTGTTGAAGGTGGCGGAGAGGGAGGAGGGCTCGTTGTGGTATCACCAGCTTTAGCTAGATTTTCCTTGCTAGCACCGGCTTTGGAGCGAATATTTAGTTTTTGTTGTTGCGTTGGCATTTTAATCCTGTTCTCCACAAATCCAGTCTCAATGCAAAGTGTAGTAGTAGTAATAGTTTCAGCTGAGGAAACAAGAGAAAAACGCCCTTGTAGAAGAAAAAAAGGCTGTCTGCACTGCGATACTCCTCACCTAAGCAGCCATCTTCACTGCCTGCGTCTCATGAAGAATATGGATGTGCAGATCTCAGGCGTGCAGATCTCACCATGAAGCTTTCTGCCACTTTCCCAGTCGTGGGTGATCTCCGGAGAGTTCGCCTGGTGATGGCTCTGCGTCGAGGTCTCCCTGTAGCAGAAGGGAGGGCAGTCCATTTGCGTCAGGCTGCTGCCTTCGCTTGTCGTCGGAGAATCACCACCGGGTGCTGCGTTCGTTGTCAGCGTGTTCTTTTCTGGGGGTCACCAATGTGGCGGCATGAAATAATAAGCGGCGAACTGAGAGTTTAAAAGGGTGTTTATTGATCATTCATCCCGCCATCACAGAACTCACTCCAGCGCTGTGCAGGCGCGCTGGAGCGAGCTCTCAGGCTCTCGTCAGGAGATAGGCAATGCGTGTAGTCAGAAGCAGTAGTCAGAGAGAGAGAGAGCATGTCTTCTCAAGATCTTGCATTATTTTATATAATTATCGTGCAATCTTATATTTCAAACCTTGTTCTTATCCGTGCAGCTTAAAAACACAAATGGAATTGGTAGGGATAGATGAAAGGCTCCATCCACACTGCATCCATAACAGACCAGATCCAGAGTCAGTGTAAATCCGGGGTCAGAGTAACCACATATTCTAAGTTAATTTAGTTAATTTACCCAGGTAAGTCACTAAGCCTGCTTTCTGGAACAGGCCCCTGGAGACAGTGTGCTAGCACACATCAGGAGAGCTATTGTTTCTTTCGATTTTGTTAAGATTTATTGGATTGATATTATTCCTGTTTTTGGCTTTACTTATTTTCTGTTTGTGTTTGGGATTATAGTAATAGTAATAGTACCTTTGTGGGTCACCCTCACAGCCTATGGACAAGCAGAGCGCTCAGCTGGAGCAATTAGCAGAACAATGAGATGTGTGTATTGAGATCAATAGGCAGCCTCTCTTTGTCTAGCTCTTTCCTGCCAGTATCCTGCTGTTATGTTGACTCAAATGCAGGTGTTCATGACTTCCTGCTCTGTACTGTGATGCAAATGTCCCATGCCTTCCTGCATTTACTGTGATGTAAATGTCCCTTTCCCATTTATAATATTTATTGTGGGGTAATTTATCTTTGGGCACATTGGGAATATATGGTTTCTATGGGAATGTATGATTTAAAAAAAAAGATGGCTGCCACTGGAGTGAAGAGTGGTCTGATGGGACACTTTCTGCCTATCTACTTATTCTTATTATTGTCTTTGTGTGTCTGGAACTGCAACAAGAAGGGTTTTCCGGCCAACTCAACTAAAGGTGGAGCTAAAAAGTCTTATTTATATGGATTTGGACATGGCCATTTCACCCTGCACGCTATCTGGTCTGCAAAAGCCCTGAGAAAAAGCTCCCAAAACAAGGCAAACATGACGGGTAAGCAAATATCGCAATATGGCAGAGGCTATACAGTTAAAGTACTGTTAGCACTGCTACTTCTGGCAGGGGATATTCACCTTAACCCTGGACCTGCCACTATTAAACAGCAGACCACTGGGTTAGCACAAACATCTGAGCCGGCGGATTGGCTGTTTCTATCTACGGCCCGGCATAGCGAGTCGGGTGAGTCGAATTGCACTGAACAGACTCACATGTCTGATCCTGCTGTAAACAGCTGCGCTACGACCAAAATTTTGGAAACAGGAGCGGTTAAACAAATTGCAAATGAGGCGAGATCCGAAAACCGAGCTGTACGAAAGCAAAAACAACATCTATTTTTCCAAACTGTTAATCATGCACGAGTTCTTTGGGACACAAAGGCTAAACCAAAGGGGATCCTCGGCGGACATCTAAACATACGGAGCATAATCCCCAAAAGAGACGAGATTTCAGTGTTACTGTCTGATTCAAATCTGGACTATCTTTGTCTCTCAGAAAGCTGGCTACACAGGAACATAGACACTAATATGATCGATATTGCGGGTAATCAGTGTTTTAGAAAAGACAGACAGGCAGGGAGGGGAGGAGGTGTTTTAATTTACATCAAAGAAAAATTTAAATGTCAATTGGTTGATTTGAATACTTCACTTGAATGTTTGGCTGTTAACGTATGCCTCTCACCGGTAATGAATTTCAACATTGCAGTATTGTACAACCCACCGTCACACAATTCTTCTTTTTATAATGAATTAAGTGCTCTGGTTAAACAACTTGAGAGGAGCAGAGAAACCATATTTTATGGTGATTTCAATATCAACTGGTCTGATAATAAGGAAAAACAGAAACTGAAAAGCCTCATGACTAAATTTAATTACAAACAATTGATCAAAGGACCTACCAGGATGACCAAACAATCGAGAACACTTATTGACATGGTATTTGCTAATAAACCAGAACGAATAACCAGAACCTATAATCTTGTAACTGGCCTCTCAGATCATAACATGGTTCTTGCTGTCAGAAAACTCACTAAAAAGCGACTACAGTATTTTGGGGGAATCGATATTGACAAATCAAATTTTATTATTCCCAAATCAAAAAATGAGGAGTTTGAACATCACTTAGAGAATCAAAATTGGGAGCAGCTCATGTCAATAAATGAAGTAGATGATTGCTGTAATTTTATAACTGCAACAATTACAAAGTCCATAGAAAAATTTACAAAGCAAATTAATAGCAGACAACAGAAGATTATTCTACCATGGTTAAATAATGAAATAAGAAAACTTATGAAGAGGCGAGACTATGCATTGAAAACATCATTAACCTCTAAACTACAAAATGATCACCTTGTGTACAAAAGTTTAAGAAATAAAGTGGTACAAGAGCTGCGAAAATCAAAAGTATCTTATTACAATAAACTGATAGATCATGCAAAGGGTAACAACAGTTCCCTATGGAGGCATTTAAATAACTTAACTAATAAAAAAAACGATCAGAAGGGGGTAAAGGAACTTAGAATCAATGGCAAGACCATCAGTGACAAGGCTACATTGGCAAATGAATTTAATTCATACTTTGTGGGCTCTGTGGAAGACTTAACAAAAAATTTTGTGTTGCCAAATGTGCTCAACAACACAAATTCCATACTTCCAACAGATTCTTTTCACATCGATGAGGTAAATGAGGAGTTAATTGCTGGTATTGTTAAAACACTGTCAAACTCAAAAACTAATGATATCTACAATATGAGCACCTCCTTTCTCAAAATGCACAGCAAAATATTAATCAAACCACTGACTCATCTCATTAATCTCTCCATTAGGTCTAGTACATTTCCATCTGGCTGGAAAAAAGCTGTCGTCATACCAGTTCATAAATCAGGCAGTAAAGACGATATATGCAATTACCGCCCAATCTCTATTTTACCAGTCCTGTCTAAGGTTCTTGAAAAAGTTGTAGCTACACAGCTGATTGAATATTTACAAGACAGTCAACTTCTTCAGCCACATCAATTTGGTTTTAGACCAGGATACTCAACAGAAACAGCAAATTGTTGCCTTATTGATAACGTCAAACAGTCCTTGGACAGGGGTAATGTGGTAGGAGCTGTTTTTCTAGATCTCAAAAAGGCTTTCGATACTGTAAACCACAGTTTGCTTTTATCCAAAATGGTATCTTTTAACTTCTCCCCAGATACATTAGAATGGTTTGCATCTTATCTCCAGAATAGAGAACAGTGTGTAAAAGTTCACCAGGATAAATCCTAATTTTTAAACAACCGCATGGGTATCCCACAAGGGTCCATTCTTGGTCCTTTACTTTTCAGCATATTTATTAATGACTTGCCGTTACACTGCTCAGCTGCAACATGCCAACTTTATGCAGATGATGCAGTTATTTACACAGCTGCCAAGACTCCAGCACAGGCTGCAGATGTACTGTCTACAAGTATGGTTGATGTCCAAGAGTGGCTCCTCCAGAACCATCTATTGCTGAACCTTCAGAAAACAGTCTCAATGTGCTTTTCAATCAAAAAATGTAACCTGCAACGTTTTAAAGTTAATATACATGATCATGACATCAGTTTAGCTACAGAATTCAAATACCTTGGCATTGTACTAGATCCTCAACTCAAATTTAATCTTCATATAAAGAAAATTTCAAAAACAGTAAAAAAAAAATCTGAACTGCTTTAAATTAATTAGATATTACATACCTTACGAAGCAGCTGTACTGTATATGCATTCTATGGTTTTTTCTCATATATCATACTGTTTGACAGTCTGGGCTCAAGCAGCCCCTTCCACAATAAGACATATAGGTTCATTAAATAATCAAACCCTAAAAATCTTGGACAAAAAGCCCATTAGGTGGCATCACTGTAATGTTTTAAAAAAAAAAAAACCTATTGAGTTTTGAGAGTTTCATTGACCTCTGTTTTCTGAAATTAACGTTCGAATGTTTCCATAAATCAGCACCCGAGCCACTTGCTGGTTTCGTCCAAAGACAGGACAGCAGCAGAGCCACCAGGAGTTCTGTTAACAATAACTGTAAAATATTCCACCGCAGAACCACATTTGGACAAACAGCTTTCTCTATAAAGGGCAGTCACATCTGGAACACAATGCCAAATGTAATTAAAATAATAACGGACTTTAAAACATTCACTAAAAAGGTTAAAAACTGGCTGAAAAATAAACAAGAATGTACTCATGTATGAATTGATTGTCTGCAAGGTGAGAGTGAATGAAGGGAAGGAATGAATGTGTTTGTTTATAGTGAGTGACGAAGGGAGGGAGGCCTGAAATAGGCAAATGTGAGTCAGGTTGTTATATTTGTGTATTTATAATATTTATAATATTTATAATTGTGTATTTATAATCTTTTTTGCATTGACGTATGTGGTTATTGTGGTTTTTTTTTTCTTTACTTGATTCTCTTTTCTAAAGCCCATCCAGGGACAAGAGTTGGTTATATTTGTGTATTTATAATATTTATAATATTTATAATTGTGTATTTATAATCTTTTTTGCATTGATGTATGTGGTTATTGTGTATTTTTTTTTCTTTACTTGATTCTCTTTTCTAAAGCCCATCCAGGGACAAGAGTTGCAAATTAGCTAATAGCTATACACTCTATGTGCAACACATCAGATTGATTGTCATTGATTAATTGTCTATGTTTATTGCACTGTCCCTGTCAAATAAACTAATCTATCTATCTATCTATTCATGTATTGTCTGTAATGGGGCATATAAGCTGACTGAAATTCACATGTTCTCTCTCTGTCTGACCACTGCTTCTGACACACGCATTCTGTGTCTCCTGACGAGAGCCTGAGAGCTCGCTCCGGCGCGCCTGCACGGCGCTGGAGTGAGTTCTGTGATGGCGGAATGAAATAAAACCCACTTTTAAACCTCAGTTTGCTGCTTATTATTTCATGCCGCCACACTGGTGACCCGACGTAGAAAAGAACACGCTGACAACGAACGCAGCACCCGGCGGTGATTCTCCGACAACAAGCGAACGCAGCAGCCTGACGCAAATGGACTGCCCTCCCTTCTGCTACAGGGAGACCTCGACGCAGAGCCACCACCAGGCGAACTCTCCGGAGATTATCCACGACCGGGAAAGCGGCAGAAAGCTTCATGGTGCGTCCTTCACCTGAGATCTGGACATCCACGCTGTGACCGGCCGCTCTCACAGCTCCTCTGCATACACACGAGAGCACACGCACCTCGTCCTCTCTCCACGACGGCGACCTCCAGGGCCGACGGAGAACGCAGTGCGTGGACCTGAACGCACCATGACCCGGCACTAGCGAATTACAGCAACAGCCAAGACAGGGAGGACCATCGGCGCTGACGACGCTGATCTCCATCAAGCTCCCTGACCCTGACTCGCCTCTCAACAGTGGACCACCCACGCACCGAACCCCCGCGCGCACACCGGGGGGTTACGAGTACAGCGCACCATGCACGGGACAATAACGGCTCCACAGACCGCCACCGTCCTCCGCCGCTGCACATCGGAACCTTCAGGGCTGCTCACACACCTGAAGCACGCACGCAGCTCGCTCACAGGATTTTGTACGGGTCTCAGCCACGGCGCACAAGGGAATTCAGCCATCAGCTGTTCCCGAGGGCTTTAGGGCTGCGCACGCACCTAAAGTCAACACGCCAAGTCCCACACTGCTGCAGCTCCTTTTTTTCTTCATAGCCGCGAGAGGAGTCAGAGACAAATTTTTCTTCTCACAGCCGCTGTGGACCACCGCACATTCAACGGGACAGCCCCTCAACACCGTGGATCCACATGCAATTTTTGCACGGCCCAGACAACTTCGCACTTGCTACCCCCACCCCCCTCCCTCCACCTCCTCGGCACAGAGCCTTCCCCGCAGCTCGCTTCCAAAGCCGGACTATCGAGGCCTCAGCTTCCTGCTGAGCCCTCGGGGGGGGGGGGGGGGTCACCCCCACAGCCTACGGACAAGCAGAGCGCTCAGCTGGAGCAATTAGCAGAACAATGAGTTGTGTGTATTGAGATCAATAGGCAGCCTCTCTTTGTCTAGCTCTTTCCTGCCAGTATCCTGCTGTTATGTTGACTCAAATGCAGGTGTTCATGACTTCCTGCTCTGTACTGTGATGCAAATGTCCCATGCCTTCCTGCATTTACTGTGATGTAAATGTGCCTTTCATGTATTGTCTGTAACGGGGTATATAAGCTGACTGAAATTCACATGTTCTCTCTCTGTCTGACCACTGCTTCTGACACACGCATTCTGTGTCTCCTGACGAGAGCCTGAGAGCTCGCTCCGGCGCGCCTGCACGGCGCTGGAGTGAGTTCTGTGATGGCGGAATGAAATAAAACCCACTTTTAAACCTCAGTTTGCTGCTTATTATTTCATGCCGCCACACCTTTACAGTTTGATTTTATTTAATGGATTTGGGATGTAATTTATTAATAATTTTGACGGTAATTTTTTTTTTTGAAAATGCATCACACTCATAGTATAGGTCAGTCTGAACACTAATACACTGAAATAATTCTGTGACCTCTAAAGGAAATGATTTTGTGAGGATCCAAATGTGAGGAAATTAACCACTCAGTACAAATTTTATGAACTTTGTCACTAATTTACCGATAATTTTTACAGTAAAGTTATTTCAAAATGCACCATACTCATACTACTCATCACTCTGAACAACAACCCATTGCGATTATTTAGTGACCCACTAAGGAAATGATTTTATTAAGGTTTAAACAGGGGGAAATTTAAAAAAAAAAACCTGATAGACAAACTGCTTACATGCAGCTCCAAGCTTCATTATCCACACTGAGAGTTTCGAACATTTATTTTTTTATGTGAGCCTGTAAGTGGTTTTTGGAGTGATGTGCAAGGTTGGCTTCATTCCAAGAACATTATTATTTCTCCTTTCTTCATTCCAAGGACATTATTATTTCTCCCTTCTTCATTCCAAGGACATTATTATTTCTCCCTTAGCAGACACCACTACATCATTTGGATTAAACTCTGAAAATAAGAAATTAGAATTAATGATAAACATTTTGATTTTAATTTGTAATCATTTTATTCATAAATGTTGATTTTAAAAAAAAAAAAAAATAAACCCCAGATAAACCACTGCCAAAATGACTTTTTTAAACTTATTAAAAAATATACACACTTTTAAGTTATATGCCACATTTGAAATGGTTGGTTTAGTTTAATAAGGCCTAAATTATTTATTTATAGAGATACCTGTTGTCTTCCTTTGTTATTTTTGTCTGATTTTTTTTCTCTTTTTTCCCCTTTTCTCTTGTTCAGTGTTGTTTGTTCTCTTGTTCATTTTTTTGTACTGTGTCTGGTATATATGGAAATTGGACTTTGGGGTTTGCCGTAGCCCCGCCAGGGTGGGGAAATGAGTGATGTCAGACAGGCTATGGCTGGGATATAAATTGGAATGTGAACTCAATAAAGTTCTGTTGAATGCTCACAGAGAAAGCTCTCCGTCCTCCATTATTTTAGAATCTAACATTTGGCGACGAAGGAAAACAAATGGGGGCGTGCGTCACAGAGCCACCTCCGTTCCTTCAGTACCAGGGCGCGCCAGCCATACCATGGGCGTGCTGGAAAAGTATGTTTGAGGTATATGTGACGGCGTCCGGACTCGGTGATATTACCAAAGAGAGGCGGAGAAGCTTGTTGGTGCACCATCTGGGTACGGAAGGGCAGCGCATTTTCTTTGTGCTACAGTATGTGGTGATGGCTTGCTGGAAGAAGGCTTGTTGCAAATGGACAACACTTTCGGTGACCACTCCACTGTCACTGAAAGAAGGTACGAGTTTTTTGACTGTCAACAGCAAGCTGGTGAGTCCTGTCTATCATTTATCATGGAGCTGCACAGCCTAGCAAGAAAATGCGCCTTTGGGTCGTTAACTTGTGAGGGACAAACTAGCTCATGGCATAAACAATTTATGGCTGGGGGACATGCTAAGGCGAACCCAACAGACGTTATCTCTAGACGGGGTGTTGGACTTGGTGAAGCAACGGGAGTCCGTGGCCCTGCAGAAATTAATTATGTCAGCTAACGAGGGGCCGGCGGTCCGTGATTCCCCGCCAGGAACAACGGTTAGCATGCTAACTGGGCCTCGTAGGCAGGCTAAGAAAAAGAAAAGGTGCAAAACAGGGCTCACGAGGCATTCACGGGTCCAGTAACAGCAGGATCCGGTGGCAACGGACGGGTGTGTGTTGCACGTGTGGGAAAAGGGCCACTTAAGTGGAATGTCCTTCAGCTCGACGGGGTCAACATGCCTCTTATGGTGGATTCGGGGGCCAGTAGATCCATCCTAAGTTTGGACACACTGAAGAGGCTGTTCCCAGCAAAGACTGTCAAGGCAGGGGCAGTGAAGATGTTCGGCTATGGCCACACAGAAATTGAGATGGTGGGCACGGCGGAGTTTTCAGTGACGTGTGGGCCAAAGACGGTGCCCAAGTTCACTTTCCAGGTGGCACGGCAGTCGGCGGACCTGTTGGAAATTGACCTGTTGGGGGAGCTGGGTTTCTCTACACGGGACCCGAAGGGCTCTACCGTGCTGACGCTATACATCGACTGGCAACTCCACCGGCCAGCATTATTTATGAGCCTGGGTCATATAGGCACTTTCTACCATCGCCCTCTGGTGGATGAGACCATGACACCTAAGATTCAACCATTGCGGCGCCTTCCCCTCGAGCTGTGTGATGAGGTCTCGGCGGAGCTGACGAGGTTGCTTGAGTCCGGAATCATCAAGAAGGTGGATGCCTCACTGTGGATTACAAACCTGGTGGTGGCAAAAAAGAAAGGGGGGGGCATCAGGCCATGTATAGACCTCAGAGTGGTTGCACTGTGGGAGTGGACCCCAGCCCGTTCGGCGGTAGTCTCCAAGCTCAAACGACAGCTCACCTTCCCACCAGTGTTGGCAGATTTTGACCCTAATCTTGAGACTGTAGTGACCTGTGATGCATCTGATTCGGCACTGGGGGCAGTCATGTCACAGGTGCAGGGTGGTACGGAATGACCAGTGGCATTCGTGTCAAGGTCCCTCTCAGTGGCGGAACAAAAATACGCTGTGGGTGAAAGTGAGGCACTGGCCTGTGTCTGGGCGTGTGAAAGGTGGCATATATACCTCTATGGGTGCCGTTTCATCATACGGACTGATCACCGGGCGCTCATAACCCTGCTGGAGACATCAGGGTCGGGGCACAGGCCGCTGAGGATCCATAGGTGGTATGAGAGACTGAGAGCTTACGACGTCACCACTAAATTCACCACGGGCCAAGACAACATGGTGGCAGACCTCCTGTCCCGAGCCACAGCTGATGCTCCCTGGTTGGACAACGGTGACACTGACCCGACTGAAGAGGACTTGATTAACATATTGTGTGGGTCTCTCCAGGTGGTCGTTTCCCCCCAGGAGCTCAGGGAGGAGTTGGAGCAGGACCCAGTTCTGGTGAAATTGCATGCAGTGATCAGGAAGGGATGGCCAGCAAGGGTGCAGGACAAGCTGGTGCCTTACTACCGTTTCAGGGACGAATTTAGCTGCTGGAATGAGGTGTCTGTGGCCAGAGGTCAGTGTGCCCGGATCCCGTCATTGTTGAGGGCACGTGGGCCACCTGGAGGCGGTTAGAGTGAAACAACGTAGTAGGGAGTCAGTCTGGTGGCCCGGTATTGACAAAGACATTGAGGCTATGGTGAAACACTGTGTACCATCCTGGAGAGTGGCAAGACTGGTGGACCTCCTCCCCCACCACTATGGTCAGTACCATACCTGGGAGGGCCTTGGAGGCATGTCGAGCTGGACATCTGAAGTGAACTCCATGCGGCACCTTCAAGTAGCTGGTTCCTGTTAGTGGCTTATGATGTGTTTTCGAAGTGGTCGGAGGTGCTCCCTACTAACTCGGTCACAACAGAGGTGGTCACGGGGTTCCTGACATCTCTGTTTGCTAGGTGGGGAACCCCAAACACACTCACGACAGACAATGGCCCACAGTTCACATCAGGGACATTTGAGGAGTTTCTGAGCAGCAAGGGCATGGAACATGTGAAGACAACATTGTATCACCTGCAGGCCAATGGTGGGTTCGAACAGTTTAATAAGACCTTAAAGAATGGACTGAGAGCCCATCTGGTGGACGGCTTCACCTTCTCGGATGCCCTCCAAAACACACTGCTCCCCTATAGAGTGTCGGTCCATGCCACGACGGGCTGCTCCCCGGCTGCTCTCACGCTGGGGTGAGAGCTACCTTTGCCGGTCAACCGACTGAGACCACCAATGACGCTTCCTCAAAGAAACATGGAAGAAGTAAGGAGCAGGGTCGCTGGTCAGCAGCGCAAGATGAAGCAGAGGTTTAACAAGAGGCACAGAGCAAGGAACCATGGCCTGGGAGAAGCAGATCAGGTATGGATCAAGCACCCGGTCCGAGCCCACAAGCTACAACCGCTATGGATGGGACCACGACAGATCGTGAGACAGCGGGGCCTGGACACATTTGAACTCAACGACGGGTCTAGGTGACATGCCAGCAGACTGAGACTTCCCTTGCCTGGACAGAAGAGTTTGGACACTACTGGGCATCTCAGTGAGAGCTGGGATTGGGGGTCCCAAATGGTGAGGATTCGCAGGCTGGACCGATGGTGCCAGGTGCAGGGTCCCCTCCTAGGGGATGCCCAGCTAGAGTGCGTCGGCGGCCTAAATACCTTGATGACTTTGATGTAAAGACTATAATGTATAGTGCCGGTTGGGACTAGCGGCAGAATAACCCGCTCCAACTTGGCAGGACATCCTGGCAGTCTACCCAGGCACCCGCAGGTGTTCACTTGTTTATAGTTCACAGAAAAAAAAATGTGTATCCCTGTGTTGATTGTTTCATAATCTTATGTTTATCAGTATGTCTCCTGCCCAACCAGGTGAAAAAAGACATTGGACCTGTGCTATGGATCCATAGAGAGGGCCTATAAATCACTCCCCCTTCCTCCTGTAGGATCCTCAGATCACAACTGTGTACATTTGCTGCCCACATATAAAACTGCTCTCAGAAGAGGCAAGGTGGAGACGAGAGACACTGATGTGTGGACAGAAGATTCAGTGCACAGCCTCCAGGAATGCTTTGACTGTACAGACTGGGAGATGTTCACACTGTCCTGCGGGGATGATTTGGACTCTTTGGTGGACGTCACATGCTCATACATGGCTTTCTGTAAAAATAAGATTGTTCCACGTAAACGTGTCAAAATATATCCCAACAACAAACCATGGGTTACAAAATCAGTTAAATCCTGCTTACAGAGGAAAGCACTTGCCTTTAAACAGGGGTCTGTTTCTGAGCTACAGGTTGCCACAAAGGAGCTGAAGGCCGAAATTTTAAGAATAAAACAGAATTATAAATCAGAGTTGGAAAGCAAGATGGCAACAAAGAAACTTGGTTCAGCCTGGGCCAGTATGAAAACTATTGCAGGCCTTCAGAGCACAGAGTGCAGTAATTGTGTGTTTTTAGATGGTTTTAATTCAGACACAGAGCTGGCTAATGCTCTTAATTGTTTTTATGGTCGTTTTGACTCCTTTGATTTTAGCACAGAAACCCAAGATTTGAAACAGAAACTCAAAGACAATCAGCACTTTAATATTGAGGTGCAGGATGTTAAAAGGGAGTTCTGCGCTGTAAAAGTGAACAAAAGTCAGGGCCCAGATAATATATGTGGGCGCTTGGTAAAGTCCTGTGCACATGAACTGAGTCCTATATTTCATTACATTTTCAATAAGTCCTTACAGACACAACATGTGCCTAAGATCTGGAAAGAAGCCGTGATTGTTCCCATTCCAAAATCCAGCTGTCCTAAAACGGTAAACGACTTTAGACCAGTTGCTTTGACTTCAATTTTAATGAAATTTTTTGAAAAACTGGTCAGATGTGAGGTCCTAAAGCAGACTGAGCATGCATTGGATCCTCTGCAGTTTGCCTATAGGCCTCACAGAGGAGTGGAGGATGCCACTGTCACTCTGTTTAACATGCTTTTTAAACATCTGGATTTTAATGGGACACACGCCAGACTTTTATTTGTGGACTTTTCCTCCGCCTTTAATACAATCCAACCTCATATCTTAGTTGAAAGGCTCCTGCAGCAGTTTGATTTGAGCAATAATCTGGTGGGTTGGATTCTGGATTTCTTAACCAACAGGACGCAGAGAGTAAGGGTCAATGGTACATTGTCTGACCTAAAGTGCTCTTCTACTGGCTCTCCTCAGGGTTGTGTGTTGTCACCACTACTCTTCATCCTGTACACAAACATGTGTCGGAGCAGACATGACAACAGACACATTATAAAGTATGCTGATGACTCAGTTATTGTCAGTCTCCTCCAGGATGGTGAGAGTGGCCACGGCCCAGTAGTTGATGATTTTGTTCACTGGTGTGAGGATTCCTACCTGCAGCTGAATACGACAAAATCTAAAGACATGATTATTGACATTAGGAGGAAAAATCCCAGACACAAAGTCACCGTACTAAAAGGCCAGACCACCGAATGTGTACAATCCTACAAATATCTTGGGACGATTATTGATAGTAATTTAAACTTTGAAGAGAACTGTGAAAGGGTGTGCAAAAAGGGTCAGCAACATTTGCATTGCTTGAGAAAACTTGCACGCTTCCAAGTTGACCGAACCATAATGACAATGTTTTATCGGGCTTTTATTGAATCTGTTTTATCCTTTTCTTTAGTGTCATGGTTTGGTCAGATAAAACTGAAACAGAGGAAATCCT
The DNA here is from genome assembly GCA_020510985.1 of Pholidichthys leucotaenia. Lineage (NCBI taxonomy): Eukaryota > Metazoa > Chordata > Actinopteri > Cichliformes > Pholidichthyidae > Pholidichthys > Pholidichthys leucotaenia. Next base: position 344,146,322 of record CM035840.1, read on the forward strand.
TGGATCAGGTAGTTAGATGGTCCAGTCGTTTGCTTGGTGAGCCACAGCTGAGCCTGACATCCCTGTACACCAGACAAGTACAGAGGATGGCTACCTCCATTTTAAATGATGACTCCCACCCTTTGCACTGCAACTTTCAGCTTCTTCCCTCAAGACGGAGGTTTGCTGTCCCAAAAAGTAGAACCCAGCGCTACAAAAACAGCTTTGTCCCTGCTGCTGTCAAAGAGTTGAACAAGCTGTAAAAATATATTGCACATAATTTAGGTACCTATTTATTAACTCCATTTTATATTTACTTATTTTTGTAGGATGTCACTTGGGTTCTAAATATTTTATTGGGTTTTAGACCTTTGAGTTTTTAACCTCTTTGACTAGTTTTTAACTTTTAATATGACCCTTCGCTCTTACCTCTGGTTTTTTCTCCCATCTCTTTGTCTTTTTATACCCTGATTGATGGAGCCTTGAGTATTCTTGTCATGTTTATAGTCAGCTTCATGTGTGCCTGTGTTTGTGTCTATGTTGAATGTAATTGTGGCTTGTAAATATGGATGTCACCAGACTACAAAACAAATCTACCTATGGGTACAAATAAAGTAACCTGAACCTGAACCTGTTTGTTGATTGCATAAAGGGATGGGTTCTGGAACTTGTCGGGGGGGGGGGGGGGGACTAGAATGTTATGTATGGGAATTGGACTTTGGGGTTTGCCGTAGCCCCGCTGGGATGGCGGGAATGAGTGACGTCAGGCAGGCTACGGCTGGGATATAAATTGGAATTGTGAGCTCAATAAAGTTCTGTTGAATGCTAAACAGGGAAAGCTCTCCGTCCTCCATTATTTTAGAATCTAACAGTACCCTGTTGGTTTGTAATTTTTGCTCATGACAAAACTTATTTGTAATTTGAAAATTGTTAATAAAGCACTTTGAATTTTAAAAAAAAAGTTACAAGCGTTCATTTTTGCATCTACCGTAACGTCTAAAATAGACGCACATGATACTTTTAAGCCACGGCTGGCTTGACCGTCTCTTTACGACCGATGGGCCACTTGACTGCAGTGTGCTGAAGGACAGCAGCCGGCGTCAGGTGGTTGCGCTGTTGAGACTATAATTCTTTTTTCACGAGGGTAATTTCATTTGTTTATAGATATTGAATCAATTTGTATTCACAAAATAATATCTGTTTAATAGTGCTTCCTACCTGGAGTGGACATAGATGTGTGAGCAGAGTGAGCTTTTATGGAGGTTCAGGTTTGGGGTCTGTTCATAGTTTTTTTCTCTATTCATATTCGTTATCTGATCAATAAAATGATAATTCTCCTTCCCTTTCTCTCTCGTTCTCTCACCCACATCAAGATATACAACGTAGTATTTAATTAAAAAAAAAAAGCACAGACCATGAAAATATCCCTGGAAATTGAAATACCCCTTAAAATTTTTAATATTTATAGCCGTGATCAGCTGAGCTCTAAATGACAGCAGGTAGCAGGCTCTGAAATCTTGTGTGCTTTATTTTAACACATTCCATCCAGACTTCAGAAAACATAAAACACATGTATTTAGGAAAAGTCATGGAATGGGAGACATGTAGATTTTGTTCAAACAAAGCTATTCACAAACCCCAAATTATCAGTGAGACCATCTAGTGATTCATGTTCACTACTTGGTGAACAAAAAAAAAAACTGCAGCAACATGTGTTACAACCATTTGCAAACATGTTACAACCATTTGCAAATGTGTTACAACCATTTGTAAATGCTTACAACTAGTTTGTAAACATTTGCAACTGTTTATGGAAAAATACATTCACCGCAAAGAATCAAACATTTTTCAACTTTTTTTTTTTTTTTTTTTTGGCAACAAGAGAAACTGTTCTGGACCTTAGTTAAGCTACACATACTCCTATACAGTTTGCACCATGACAGTAAAATAACAAATTAAATAGTCTCAATAACACAAGCAGCAAAAGTATGAGTCAGCATAATGTCATCAGTTCAATCTAAAAAAATTACAACCATAACTATCATTAACAAATCAAAAGGCTTAAAAATATTTCATTGTGCCTGTAATGAAAACTGAATATAAATAGCAAAGATTTTTAAATTACAGTATATGCTATTATTTTTTTAAAAAATCAAAATATTGTTATTTGCAGTGTAATTTAAGGGAAACATAATGAAAAATTAATCAAAATTCTCATTATATTTATTTTCTTTAGATGCATCGGTTAATGGCCTAAAACACAAGTTTCCTCTAAATTTCCCAAAGCAGTTTTTTATGCTTAATCCTAAACGGTGAATTAAAGCAAAATTAACTAGAAAAGTACTCATAGAGCGCATTCCTTTGCCAAGGCTCCTTTTGTATCTGTACGGCAAACTTTAGTGTCACTGGTCTCCATAGACCTTGGACATTTGGCCCCGCCCACAAAAATTGGGGCGGGGGGGCACATCTTTTTTCCAGTTTTATCAAATTTTTCACTGGGTCTGAGGTGTGTGCGAAAAAAAATCGCATTTTGGTTAACATTTAGTGGATCAAAAATGTGATTATTTAGACAGAAAAAGATAAGTAAAGCTGCAAGCAGCTGTAAGCGGACTGTCGCCCGCCACACACCCACAGAACCTGGTGCCCGTCATATCTAGCTGGCTTGGAAAATTTCCCGTGGTTGCGGCAAGTGCTGCGTGAATAATAAAGTAAACCATTTGGTGCAGTACTTCCTATGAGCAGTAGGTGGTTCTAAAACTTTTGTCAATCATTTTTATGTAAGAATGTGCAGGGTGGGACTAATATCCACCATAGCAATTACAGTGAAAATCGGACAAAGTTTGTCCAAGTTACAACTGTCCAACATATTGCAATAAGGTAAACTTGGGCAAACTTGTGGCCGTGGCAACACTTACATTTTAGGTACATGTTGCAGACCCATATAGAACTACAGAAGAGAGTCACCTTGACTTACGTTCCACATTTCACAACCCTTGGATTTTCCCAACCTTCCAAAGTATAAAATGTACTGAATAGTGAGGAGTGGGTTTCCATGGCAACTGTGATGATCACAGGACAAATGTGACTTCCACGGAGGTTAATCCAATGTGCTCTGAGAAACCTCTGAAAATGTCATGTCATTCTGACTACTGAGTCTTTGAGTGAGAGTTGATACATTTTTGTGCAGTACCTCATGTCAGCACAAGGTGGTGCTTGGACAAATTCATGAAAATTGATATAATAGACGTGTTTAGAGTGGGATTACTATCCATTGTGCAAATTTTGGTCCAAATCAGAGAAGTCTCGTCTGAGCTGTAACTCTCGTGTTTTGCATGGCGACGACACCATTAAAGCATGCTGGTCAGCATAGAAACAGTTCTGTACTATGTACGTGTGCTGTCAGTGAGTCCTAGTCATTCCTTCAAGTGATTTTTGCACACAGTGAGACAAAATTTAAAAAAAAAACAGTTTTCAGTAATTCTTCCTTTAACCACTAGGTGGTGCTATAACTTTTCTTAATTATTTTTATATAGGAGCATGCAGGGTGGGACTAATATCCATCATAGAAAATTTGGTGAAAATCAGAAAAAGTTTGTCCACATTACAAGTGTCCATTTTTCTAACCAGTAGGTGGTGCTATAAATTTTGTTAATTATTTTTATATAGGAGCGTTCAAGGTTGGAGGGATATCCATCACAGAAAAATTGGTGAAAATCAGACAAAATTTGTCCTGTGGCACAGTTAAAGTGACATTTCACCTGTGTAATCACCTCAGGAGGATTCTGAAAATCATGCTGCCATGTGAAAATGAGCTCAATCAGAGGAAGCCCCTAGGAGGAGTTAATTTAAATGCAAGGGGTAGTCTTTGGCCAAATTGAAGGTGGGGCGGCTTTGAGGTAGGATGGCAGACTCCCTGTTGGCCGTGGGTAAGGGCCACAATTGTGTTTTTTGCATGTCTTGAGGTGATGCACACCTCACCCAAATTTCGTGTCTGTACAGCAAACTTTAGTGTCGCCGGTCTCCATAGGCGTTGTACGTTTGGCCCCGGCCACAAAAATTGGGGTTGGGGGAGACACATATTTTTTTACAGTTTATCAAATTTTTCACTGGGTCTGAGGTGGGTGCAGAAAAAAATTGTGTTTTGGTTGACGTTTAGAGGGTTAAAAATGCAATCATTTAGGCATAAAAATAATAATAAATGGAGCAGATACAATAGGGCTCTTGCCCACTGACATTGTCAGTGGCTCAGGCTCTAATAATAAAGCTAACGGATACAATAGGGCTCTCGCCCACTGACATGAGCAGTAGGTGGCACTAAACTTTTGTCCATCATTTGTATGTAGGAGTAATGGGTTTGTGTGTTGGCCACGAGCCAGTTCTGGTGAAAATTGCATCAGAGTCTATGCAGTAGTTTTGGAGGATCCTTGCTAACACAATGTAAGAAGATAAGAGCCTTGGTGGAGGTATGCGTTCTTGGATCATCGCCAAAATGTAATGGTTTCCTCTCTAGGCCAAGGACCACCTCTGGTGAAAATTTCATCCAAATCTATCCAGTAGTTTTGGAGTATTGCTGTTTAAACACTGTGAGAAAATAAGAGCCTTGGTGGAGGTATGTGTTCTCGGATCATCACCAAAATTTAATAGGTTCATCTTTGGCCCAAGGGCCACCTCTGGTGAAATTTTCATCAAAATCTGTCCAGTAGTTTTGTGTAATCCTGCTAACAATCAGATGGACGGACAGACAGACGGACGGACAGACAGACGGACGGACAGACAGACGGACGGACAAACAGACGAACCACCCCAATTGCATTACCTCCTTAGCGGAGGTAAAAAGAGCTCGGTGGAGCAGTAGCTGACACTGGGGAAGCACAGCAAGAAGGTCGTGCCAGCAGTAATGATTTCATGTAGACTTTGTATGTTCTCATGTCTGTTTGGGTTTTCTCCAGGTACTCTGGTTTCCTCCCACAGTCCAAAGCCATACATATTCGGTTAACTGGCATCACCTTGGGATAAATTGTCCTTAGGTATGAATGTGAGAGTGAATGCTTCTCTGACTCTCTGTGTTGGTCCTGTGATGGACTGGTGATCTGTCTAGGTTGTACCTTGCCTCTTGCCCAAAGATGCTGGCATAGGCTCCAGCCCCCCTATGACCCAAAAAGATTTTGTGGTTAAGAAAATGGGTGGACGGATGGATGGATGGAAACTGAGTAAAAATAAAGACCACCAACAGAAAAAAACAAAGTGCAAAACAGGGGTCACTTTGCTGAGAATGCTGTCACATCACCACTATCAATCATAACTATTCCCTTCTAATAGACTATGTCGCTGTGCCCAGCACATCAAAACACACAAGATCACCTTTTCTATCATGGGGAAATACAGGTAACATATGATTGAAAACTATTCAGATCCTGTCAGCCAGAGGAGCCCAAAGAAGACAGCGAGACACCTTCATCACATAGGGTTAGTCATATAAAGGGAAAGTAATTTATTTATTGCCTAATCACACAGTATTTAATGATTAAACCTGAACAGAAACTGAAAGTTATATTAAAAGCTCTTGGCAGATAAGTTACTGAACCCTCTGGATTTTTTTTTTTTATCAGCCTCTTTTAAGGGCATTTTCACATCTCAAAAAAATGGACCAAGGTTCATGTTTTTCTTACGTTGTCTACATTTGGTCTGGTTAGGTTTGGTTTGACACTGCTCCTTATCCAAGTGAACCAAACAACTTGACATGACGCGCCTACCTGCACGCCTCCTGTTGTCATGATGTATGTGTCATTAGCAGACCAGCGATAGTTAGCAAACATGCTACTAACCCTCTGAGGATTTTTTCGCAGGTCTGAGCACATCAGTAACCACACTTTATATTGAAAATGGAAAAGACTCCACTGCACTGAGAGGTGAACTAGATCAGTGAAATTAGAATATTATCCAGGTCTTCATTAAAAAGGTCGCGATGATCTTCAGGTGGTATTGCTCGCTCAGTCTTTCATATATTCTCTGTTGCATCCTCAACAAAATTATCTGGTAAGTTTTGGCATTTTTATGATGTCTTAAAAAAATGATTATTTAAGCCATATTTCAGTTAAAAACTGGTTGTCTTCCTCTCATTGAATTCTTCTGTGGCTCATTTTTATTTTATTTACAGGGCACTGACCTATGGCCACTGAACCGCTCCACTGGAGCAGTTTGGGTTAAGGGCCTTGATCAAGGGCAACCAGTGTGGTTTATGAGGGTGGGTTAGACATTGTTATGTCATCTGTCCTACCCAGATCTGATCCTGCCAGTCCAGGGAATGAACCCGTGACCCTCCATTCACCAGTTTACATCTTTTTCCATTAGGCCACCATTGCCCCAATCTCCAGTTGTTGTGACTTTCTGTGTTTTGTCCAAAAGTTCAAACCTTTCTGAAAACTGCTTTCACACTCTAATTGAATGGGATGAAGGTTTAGTATATCTGGATCAAGACCACCTGTTTCTGCCATATCAGTTTTTTTCTTTGGTCCTGACCATGGCTTTGGGGAGGTTTCACACCTAAAATTTGGTTTCAATCTAACTGAAAAGTCTCAAAGTCCTGACCAAATGAATTGGGTGTGAAAACACTTCAAATGTTACTTTGGATCTCTTGTCTAAGCTCTGCTCTTGTCTTGTTGCATTTTAATATTTATGACTTTGTTTCCATATTTATCTACTTCCCCTTTGATGACCCCAGATCTACTTGTCTCCATTCATGCCATGGTGTCAGCCTCATATTGATGATGACTGTGGAAGAGTTATTTGCTCTTTCTGACATTCTTCTGTTGTCCATCACAAGTCTTCCATCTGTGTCTGCTTCATCTCTGATTTTTTTTTTCTTTTCAATGATTGCCTCACACAGCCAAAATGGCTCTGCTAGATTATTCTATTTGATTCTTGATCACCAAGGAAGATGGGAAAGCAGGTCTCAAAGATTACAGCAGAAAGCACACAGAGGAAATGTCCCATAAAAGGCTGGTTGGAAAAAGCAGAAGGAGAAAGAGATTGTGGTGGCAATAGGAGAGTTTTGCACATCAAAGGCCCTCTCTTGGATATTATCAGACAGGAGTGATATTCCTACTTTCTTTCATCTAGGAGAAGTTTCAAAAAGGAGCATGCCACTTCACTTATCACATATTTTTAATTGTCACATCTGTAGCATTTTGCATGGGACATTTCATAATCATGAAGAACATAATCTACTTAAAGGTTTATTTGAAGGTTCTCTTGGCAGCCATAGAACTCAACTTAAAAATAATAAACCAGACACGCTGACTGATAAAAGGGAGGACTTAAAGGGAAGTAGTGAACTGTGGTTTAATGACACCACATTACTTATGCTGAGTTTCATCTTGTAAAATCATTCCCATTCTGACCTTTTCTTTCTCACTGTGTTTTTTTTTTTTTTTTGTTACTTATTTGTACCCGTAGGTAGATTTGGTTTGCAGTCTGGTGACAACTCACCGGCTGCCGGTCGCTGCGTGCACGAGCGCCCTAAACCTACATGTTTTTGGTATGCGGGAGGAAACCAGAGAAATCCCGGAGTAAACCCACGCAACACGGGGAGAACATGCAAACTCCACACAGCTCACTGTTGGTCGGGGGCTGGGATCGAACCCACGATCTCATGATCCCCGCGGTCCCCCGGCCGAGGGTAAACTGTGCTGCAACAGTGCTAAACCACTGCACCACCGTGCAGCCCCACGGTTGTACTTTACAGTGCTTACATATGATCTGATATTGCTGTGTTTGTGTTGCTGCTAAAACACCATAACTCAAGAAATGCCATAACGATGCCACAACTGACAAATCCTGCTGTTGTGCTGTTATGGCTTTGAAACTGCAAGAAAATCACAATATATCTGTATTCAGTTTGTATTCAATTCATTTCAGCTTCGTCTCTATCACAGTCATAATTCCAATTGTTGATAATGCAGCTTTCACTAGTAATTTTACATTCATTTACACTACCGTTCAAAAGTTTGGGGTCACTTAGAAATTTCCTTATTTTTGAAAGAAAAGCACTTTTTTTCAATGAAGATAACTTTAAACTAATCAGAAATACGCTCTTTACATTGCTAATGTGGTAAATGACTATTCTAGCTGCAAATGTCTGGTTTTTGGTGCAATATCTAGAGAGGTGTATAGAGGCCCATTTCCAGCAACTATCACTCCAGTGTTCTAATGGTACGATGTGTTTGCCCATTGCATCAGAAGGCTAATGGATGATTAGAAAACCCTTGCGCAATCATATTAGGTCTGCAATGCTGTAATTGCTGCAAATGGAGGATTCTTTGACGAAAGCAAAGTTTGAAGGAAAAAATTATTATTTCAAATACAAATCATTATTTCTAACCTTGTCAATGTCTTGACTATATTTTCTATTCATTTTACAACTCATGGTGGTAAATAAGTGTGACTTTTCATGGAAAACACAAAATAATTGTCTGGGTGACCCCAAACTTTTGAACGGTAGTGTAGGTTTGCCAATTGACCCATTGTATCTGGGACATCTCTTATTTTAGAACATTTTTTCATCCTTATGCAACATCCCTTGTCCCCTATTTCAGCTTCATTTCAGCATGAAAAGCAAAACGAAATGCATCAAAAAATATTCACTCACAGCTCCTCAATTCAGTGCATAGGTTGAACATGCAGAAAACTATGGGAAGTAATAAGGACAAAACAGCTTGAATGACCCTGTTGGCTTGAATAAATCAAGAGGAACAAAGAGAAACAAAAAAAAAGAGAAAGAAAAAAGCAAACCTGATGAGTAAGTGTGGTAAGTTTTTGTGTGTTGGTTTTGTGAAATTTATAATGTAATTTTCAAAAAAAAACCTGAAAGGTCCCCTCCATGGATCTCCACCTTATTGTGGTGAAGGGGTTTGAGTGCCCGGTGATCCCAGGAGCTATGTTGTCGGGAGTAACTTACCCCTGGTAAGGTCTCCCAAGACAAATTGGTCCTGGGTGAAGGGCAAGACCAAAAGCGGTCCAGTAGATCTCTATGAAAAAAGTGACATCAAGGACCCAGTATATATGGAGCCACATGGGTCTGACTCCCAGTGGACTCACTAACTGCACAAGGGATCATGGGGATCAAGGTGCTATGTGAATCGGGTGGTAGTCTAGGTTACTCTGCTTGGACTGCTGCCCCCACAACCCAGACCACCGGATAAGTGATAAAAGATGGATAAATGTATGCAACTTAAAGGTTCTATTCACTAACCTTCTAAAATGCTTTCTTGGGTCATATGATTATTTTAAAAAAAAGTTAACATCCCTCACCCTACTGATGCTAGATGGTACATGAACACACAGCGGCCTCTCTTCTCTCTTCATGTTTTGTGCCACTTAGTGTTGTTTAAATTACACCTAAGTGTATATTCATGTGTTTAATGTCTGTATATGATGCTGCGCACAAGCTACAGTTGGCACAGCCTCCTGGAGATAAGAAATATGACCAAATATTACGTCCTGGATCAGAACATTACAGAGAATCTCTGTGACCTGGGTCTTCTCCACCAGACCTCCACACCCCCGGACTGGATTGCTGTGTCACATCCCAAATAGAGACGCCGTAGACAGTGTGAGCGGCAACAAAAGAGAAGTAAATGTGGAGGTACCTGAACAAAGATAACCGCTAGCCCACACAGACTGCAGATTCCATCCCTCATTCTGGCCAACGTACGTTCACTAGACAACAAAATAGACCACATACAGTTCCTGAGATCTACGCAATGTGATGCGCGTAACTGCTGTGTTTTTATCTTTACGAAAATATGGTTAAATGACAATATACTGGACTCTGCCATTCAGTTAGCTGGGCTAAAATGCTACCGCAGCAACAGAGTGTTCACGGAAGGTGGGAAAACCCATCGGGGGGGGGCATGTGTGTGTACATCAGCGATGCCTTGTGCAGAGAAGCAACTGTTGTGCATAAACATTCATCTCCATTGGTGGAGTTTATGATCATCAAGTGCCGACCCTTTTACATTCCAAGAGAATTTTCATGTGTCCTACTAGCCATCGTGTATGCCCCATCCACAGGCACTGGCAAGAGGAGCAAAGCACTAAAAGAACTCTATCAAGCCATCAGTGAGACACAAACAATGCATCCAGATGGATTCCTCATCACAGCTGGAGACTTCAACCATGCAGATTTAAAGGCCCTCCTACCAAACCCACACCAACATGAAGACTTCCCAACAAGAGGAGACAATTTGCTGGACTTGGTGTACACAACTCACAAGAAAGCATACAGAGCCTCCCTCCTTCCCCACCTGGGTCTCTGATCACATCACCATCCTGTTAAGGCTGGCATACAAACCCAAAGTGAAAACAATCAGACAAACAAAAATGCAGGTGCGTGTGTGGCCAGAGGGGGCCTCGGATGCTCTGAAAGACTGCTTCAGCACTACAGACTGGGACGCTTTCAAACATGCAGCCACTCACAATGGATGCACAAACCTTGAGGAGTGCACTGAGGTTATTGTAGCATACATAGTGAAATGCATTGATGATGTCACTTACCATAAAATCATCACTGTTCGTTCCAATCAAAAGCCATGGATGACAGCAGAAGTCCACAGGCTCCTGAGGGCTTGGGATGCAGCTTTCAGGGCCGGCGACAGTATAGGACTAACAACAACTACGGCCAACCTGTCCCATGGCATTAAGGAGGCAAAACAAAAGTACAGCAAGAAAGTATCCGGCCACTTCAGCAACACCAGAGATGCACGTTCCCTCTGCTGTGGGATACAGACCATCACCAACTACAAACTTCCACCTAAGACCAGTATGAGTGGCACCACACTGCTCAACAACTTAAATGACTTCTTCAGCCGCTTTGAAGCACAAATCAGCCCATCAGCACAGAAGACCACTCCTCCTCCAGACAAGCAGGCCATGAGTCTGGATCTGGCTAGCGTGAAGAGGACCCTCTGAAGGATCAACCCACGCAAGGCAGCTGATCCAGACAACATACCAGGTTGTGTCCTAAAGGACTGTGCAAAGGAGCTGAAGAATGTCCTGGCCGACATCTTCAACATCTCCCGGACTCAAGCTGTTGTCCCCACATGTTTCAAAATTGCCACCACAATACCAGTCCCAAAGAAGCCCGTCCCATCCAGCTACAATGATTACCGACCCGTAGCACTGACCCCCAATCAAAATGAAGTGCTTTGAGCAGCTGGTCATGCAAAACATCAAGTCCATCCTGCCACCCCCCCACGACCCTTCTCAGTTTGCATAAAGGTCAAACAGATGCACAGAAAATACTGTTGCTGCTGCTCTCCATCCAGCCCTCACCCACCTGCACTCAAAGAACTCCTACATGGGAATGCTGTTCTTGGACTTCAGATCGGCATTGAACACAATCATCCCCCAGCACCTGATACAAAACCTCAGACACTTGGGACTCAAAACCTCTCTCTGTAACTGAGTGCTGGACTTTCTCATGGGGAGGCCATAGAACATGCGGGTTGGCAGCAACACCTCCAAGACCATCACACTGAGCATAGGGGCCCCACAAGGGTGCATGCTCAGCCTGCTGTTCTTCACCCTGCTGATCCATGACTGTGCACCAGCCTACAACACAAACCACATCATCAAGTTTGCGGATGGCACGATGGTGGTAGGCCTCATCACCAACAACGAGGAGGCCAGAATCAGAATCAGAATCAGAATTAACTTTATTGCCAAGTATGCTTACACATACAAGGAATTTTACTTATCACTAAGGTGCGCTCGTTTCTAAGCGCTCCCTAATGACGCGGCAGCCATACAAGGCGCCTCATACAGTGGGGGGTAAAGAGGGGGAGGGGGAGGGGGTGACACATTGGGCAGAGAGAAAAAACAAAGTTATCAAAATAGTGCTCGAGTGAGCAAGATTGTGATCACATAGAAAAAAACCCTCTAACTGCACAATTAGCAGACAAGATACAGATCCACACATTAACAAAGAAAAAGAGAGAGACCAGTGTGTGTATGTCAGTCATGTGATATCAGTATGAGTGCAGTGTGAATGTATCAGTTACTGGTGCACAACAAAAAATCCTCTCCTAGGCAACGGCTAGATGTTATGTCCATGTATTCTAAACATAGATAAGCATGTCCACAGAGTCCATCTCTCTTCAGTGCATGCCAGATGGTAAAATTCCATGTTAGTCACATGATAACGCTGTCCTTGGAGAGTTCAGATTGCTGCACATCAGCAACTGTTTGGATTAGAGAGAAGCCAAAACTCCCTTCTGCTTTATCTCTTCTCCTGGAGGAATGAGTTCTCCCAAGGACGCTGAATCAAGGCCAGATGAGCACAGTTCACTTAGAGCATAGAAATTTCCTCTCTCATGCGATTCTGTGCATCACAATTTAACATTCACAGGCTTTAAAATCATTCCCTGGAGAGCACCCAGCGACTCCAAGATATTTCCCACCTTGCCATTTGCCGCTATCAATGCTCTCCCCAGCTGGTCGAATTGTTGAAGGAGCTTCGCCGGGTCTGCATTTTGATTAGCTCTTCCAACTACTTTAATTTCCGATACACCAGGAAAACTCCAAAGCCAAACAGCAGAAATCCTGTGAACATGAAGCCAAAACAGGTAGATGTCTTCCACATCTTCAATCGAATCACACAGACACATGAGTTCCAATTGTCCCATGAGTCTCTCCACTTGGGCTCCCCCTGGCCCGATTTTCTGTTTAAAAGTGGTGTCAATTGCATTAAAGCCCAGCTCACCAATTCCATAATTTCCGTTTGGGTCGAGATGCAGCAGAAGAAGAGCGAGACACAGACAGGACACAGCAAGCTGGGATCAGTAAAGGGAAGAGGAGAAGGGAGAGGAGAAGAAATGCGTCTGCTCTCTCTGATAGCTGGAAGAAGAAGAAGGCCAACTACAGAAATGAGGTGAGCAAACTGGTCCAGTGGTGTAAAGACAATAACTTCTTCCTGAACGTGGGAAAAATCAAGGAGATTGTGGTAGACTTCAGGAGGGGACACATACAGCACCCCCCTCTGATCATCGATGGTGCAACTGTGGGGAGGGTGAGCAGCACCAAGTTCCTGGGGGTGCACATCTCCAAGGACCTCTCCTGGTCCAACAACACCACATCACTGGCCCAGAAGGCTCAAACCCATCGCAATTTCCTCTGCAAACTGAGAACACAAGTCCCACTCCCCATCATGTGCTCTTTCTACCGGGGCACCATAAAGCACATCCTCACCAGCTGCATCACTGTGTGGTATGGAAGCTGCACCGACTCCTGCCGGAAGACACTACGATGCACAGTGAAAGCAGCCAGCAAGATCACCGGTGCCCCTTTGCCCTCCCTCTCAGACATCTACTTCACCCACCACCCCCCACCCCTCACACTCCCTCTTCAGGCCCCTGCCCTGGGGAAAAAGACTGCTAAACAGCTTCGTCCATCAGGCCATCAGGACCCTGAACTATGCCCCCCCGGCCCGTAACACACTCACCCACACAATAACTACCTCAGCTGTTGGCACAGAAAGACTGGCACACCAACAGTAATACATTTGCTGCTATTGTCTCTGCACTTTAACTGCAACCATTTGCACAAATGCCATATCTGCTGCTGTCTGTCTGTTTTTGCAATACTAATCATGTTCAGTCCTATCTGTTACTATCTTCACCTACACTACCGCAATGAACTGCAACTACGGGTATTACATCTCTAGTTTTCTGTATATAGGATTGCTGGGTTTCATCATCGTTAATCGTTTATCTCTATTTGCACTATTGGAGGTCTGGGTCTATCTTTTGTTGCCATTTGCACTACGGGTTGCATTATTGTACATAGACTGCTGTTGTTGTTTTTTTTAAGCCTTATTCCTTTTTCTTTTTTATATTGTGCACACCACTGAAGAGAGAAAGAAACGCCATTTCAGTTCTCCTGTATGTCCTGTACGTATAGTAGTATTGACAAATAAAATCTTTTAATCTTTGAATCTTGAATCACTTACAAATATTTATGTTTTAACTAGGTATGTTAACAATTAATTGACTATCGAAGGATTTATCCGCTAATTGTTGATAAGAATTTAGTTGATTAAATAGCTGTCGATTAATTGAATAGCCCACAGTCCTTTTCAATTGGAGTTCATTCATGAAATGTAGTGCTGTCTCTAGTCCAGGTCAGGGTCCTGACCTGGACTAGAGCATCAAGGGAATTGTCTAGTACAGGGGTTGACAACCTTTACTGTATAAAGAGCAAGTTTGAGAAATTTGTGACCAGCAGAATCCTCATGGAGCCACACAAACATCTGAGCGTGGAAACTAAAGTAAAACAGCAACATTAGCAGTCCAAACTGGTCTTACACCATCAATATTATCAGGGTTTTTCTCATAAAATTATTCACTTTTTTCCAAAATTTGTGAGAATATTTGGGATAAATCTGCTATTTTTTCTTTGAAAATTTGTTGCTTTTTCAGGAACAATTGCAGCCTCTTTCCATATAAATTTGTGACCTTTTTCCCTCTAAAAATGCAGTATGTCCATTAAGTTTGAGATTTTTTTTTCAAAAATTTTGTGATTTTATTTCTTACAAATTTGCAAGAGTTACTGTTATAAGATTACAAATTTCCCCTAAATTTATAATATTTTTTGGCATTAATACTATTCTTGTAAATTTGTTACCTTTTAAGGGGAATTTGTAACACTTTTCACATAAATTTGTAACATTCTCAAAAATTGCAACTTTTTCAGTAAATTTGTTTTTTCCTAGAAATTTGGTGACTGTTTATTGTAAATTTATTGTGAGAATTTGGGGCATAACTTTTCAGCTTTTCTTATAAATTTGTTATTTTTCAAGTAAATTTCTCCTCACAAATCTGTTTCCTTTTTTAATTTGTTGTCAAGGCCTTAAGGAGCCACTGGCTATGGGCACAGTAGCCAAATACTGTATGGCTCCAGAGCCGCAAGTGGCAGACCCCTGGTCTAGGAGGAAGAGTGATTTTTTTCATTGATAGTACTTTTTCAGTGAAGTAGGCTAAAGATTGCAAAAAGAAACACAACATGCCACAATGTAAAGAAATTCAAGAACAGATGAGCAAGAAAAATCCAGAACAACATCTAATGAACTGCAGGCGTCACCTACCTCGGTTTGTACATTGGTCTATGATTCAACAATAAGGTTCAGGTTCAGGTTACTTTATTTGTACCCGTAGGTAGATTTGTTTTGCAGTCAGGTGACAGCCATATTTACAAGCCACAAATTACATTCAACATAGACACAAACACAGGCACACATGAAGCTGACTATAAACATGACAAGAATACTCAAGGCTCCATCAATCAGGGTATAAAAAGACAAAGAGATGGGAGAAAAACCAGAGATAAGAGAGAAGGGTCATATTAAAAGTTAAAAACTAGTCAAAGAGGTTAAAAATTCAAAGGTCTAAAACCCAGTAAAATATTTAGAACCCAAGTGACATCCTACAAAAATAAGTAAATATAAAATGGAGTTAATAAATAGGTACCTAAATTATGTGCAATATATTTTACAGTTTGTTCAACTCTTTGACAGCAGCAGGGACAAAGCTGTTTTTGTAGCGCTGGGTTCTACTTTTTGGGACAGCAAACCTCCGTCTTGAGGGACGAAGCTGAAAGTGGCAGTGCAAAGGGTGGGAGTCATCATTTAAAATTGAGGTACCCATCCTCTGTACTTGTCTGGTGTACAGGGATGTCATGCTCAGCTGTGACTCACCAAGCAAACGACTGGACCATCTAACTACCTGATCCAAGGATTTCCTCTGTTTCAGTTTTATCTGACCAAACCATGACACTAAAGAAAAGGATAAAACAGGTTCAATAAAAGCCCGATAAAACATTGTCATTATGGTTCGGTCAACTTGGAAGCGTGCAAGTTTTCTCAAGCAATGCAAATGTTGCTGACACTTTTTGCACACCCTTTCACAGTTCTCTTCAAAGTTTAAATTACTATCAATAATCCATCCATCCATCCATCCATCTTCTACCGCTTTTCCGGAGGTCCGGGTCGCGGAGGCAGCAGTTCAAGCAGAGAAGCCCAGACTTCCCTCTCCCCAGCCACCTGCTCCAGCTCTTCAGAGGGGATACCAAGGCGTTCCCAGACTAGCTGGGAGACATAGTCTCTCCACCGAGTCCTGGGTCTGCCCCGGGGTCTCCTCCCAGTGGGACGTGCCTGAAACACCTCAAGTGGGAGACGTCCAGGAGGCATCCTAATCAGATGCCCATACCACCTCAACTGACTCCTTTCAATGTGGAGGAGCAGCGGTTCTACTCTGAGCCTCTCCCGGATGACTGAGCTCCTCACCCTATCTCTGAGGGTGAGTCCAGCAATCCTACGGAGAAAGCTCATTTCAGCCGCTTGTATCCGCGATCTCGTTCTTTCGGTCATTACCCAAAGCTCGTGACCATAGGTGAGAGTAGGAACGTAGATTGACTGGTAAATCGACAGCTTTGCCTTAGAACTAAGCTCCCTCTTCACCACAACAGACCGGTACAACGTCCGCATCACTGCAGATGCTGCTCCAATCCGTCTGTCGATCTCTCGCTCCATTTTCCCCTCACTCGTGAACAAGACCCCAAGATACTTAAACTCCTCCACTTGGGGCAGGAGCCTGTCCCCAACCCGGAGAGGACAATCCACCTTTTTCCGGCTGAGGACCATGGACTCGGACTTGGAGGTGCTGATTCTCATCCCAGCCGCTTCACACTCAGCGGCAAACCGTCCCAGCAAGAGCTGTAGGTCATTGCTGGATGAAGCCAACAGGACAACATCATCTGCAAACAACAGAGATGAGATCCTGTGGTCACCAAGCATGACACCCTCCATTCCCTGGCTGCGCCTAGAAATCCTGTCCATAAAAATTATGAACAGGACCGGTGACAAAGGGCAGCCCTGGCGGAGTCCAACTCTCACTGGGAATGACTCCGACCGAGTGTTGGCAATACGAACTAAACTCTCACAACGGTCGTACAGAGACCGAATAGCTCGTAACAACAAGCCCGATACCCCATACTCCCGAAGCACCCCCCACAAAAATCCACGAGGGACGCGGTCAAATGCCTTCTCCAAGTCCACAAAACACATGTAAACTGGTTGGGCAAACTCCCACGAACCCTCAAGAATTCTCGAGAGGGTAAAGAGCTGGTCCGATGTGCCACGGCCAGGACGAAAACCACATTGCTCCTCCTGAATCCGAGGTTCGACCAACGGCCGGACTCTCCTCTCCAGTACCTTGGCATAGACCTTCCCAGGGAGGCTGAGGAGTGTGATCCCTCTAAAGTTGGAGCACACCCTCCGGTCCCCTTTTTTGAAGAGAGGAACCACCACCCCGGTTTGCCATGCCAAAGGCACTGCCCCCGACCTCCACGCAATGTTGCAGAGGCGTGTCAACCATGACAACCCAACAACATCCAGGGCCTTGAGGTACTCGGGGCGAATCTCGTCCACCCCCGGGGCCCGGCCACCAAGGAGATTTTTAACCACCTTGGCGACCTCAGCCCCTGTGATAGGCGAGTCATCCCCCTTGTCCCCAAACCCTGCTTCCTCTGTGGAAGGCGTATCAGTGGGATTGAGGAGATCCTCGAAGTATTCCTTCCACCGCCCGACGATATCCCCAGTTGAAGTCAACAGTGTCCCATCCGCACCATACACAGTGTGGACGGGGAGCTGCTTTCCCCTCCTGAGCCGCCGAACAGTTTGCCAGAATCTCTTTGAAGCCGACCGAAAGTCTTGTTCCATGGCCTCACCGAACTCCTCCCATACCCGGGTTTTTGCTTCAGCAACCACCCGAGCTGCACTCCGCTTGGCCTGCCGGTACACCTCAGCTGCTTCGGGAGTCCCACAAGCCAACCAAGCTTGATAGGACTCCTTCTTCAGCTTAATGGCCCCCCTCACCACTGGTGTCCACCACTTGGTTCGGGGGTTGCCACCACGAGATGCACCGACCACCTTGCGGCCGCAGCTCTGGGCCGCCGCTTCAACAACAGAGGTGGAGAACATGGCCCATTCAGACTCCATGTCTCCAGACTCCCTCGGAATGTGGTTGAAGTTCTTCCGGAGGTGGGAGATGAAGACCTCCCGGACAGGGGCCTCAGCCAGACGCTCCCAGCACACCCTCACTATATGTTTGGGTCTACCAGGTCTGAATGGCTTCCTCCCCTGCCATCGGATCCAACTCACCACCAGGTGGTGATCAGTTGACAGCTCTGCACCTCTCTGAGCTGGTGTACGAGATTGAGCGATACCGGCTAGATATAGTCGGCCTCACCTCAACACACAGCTCCGGTTCCGGAACCAGTCTCCTGGAGAGGGGCTGGAGCTTGGCCTTTTCTGGAGTTGCCCCGGGCGAGAGGCGACGAGCAGGGGTAGGTATTCTTGTATCGCCCCACCTTGCTGCCTCTATATTGGAGTTTTCCCCGGTGGACGAAAGGGTTGCTTCCCTGCGCCTTCGGGTTGGGAAACGGGTCCTGACCATCATTTGTGCCTATGCACCAAATGATGTTTCAGAGTACCCACCCTTTTTGGAGTCTGTGACTGGGGTGCTGGAGGGTGCTCCTCCTGGAGACTCCATTGTCCTACTGGGGGACTTCAATGCGCACGTGGGCAACAACAGTGAAACCTGGAGGGGGGTGATTGGGAGGAACGGCCTGCCCGATCTGAACCCGAGTGGTGTTCAGTTATTGGACTTCTGTGCTAACCACAGTCTGTCCATAACGAACACCATGTTCAAGCATAAGGGTGTCCATATGTGCACCTGGCACCAGGACACCCTAGGCCGCAGGTCGATGATCGATTTTGTTATCGTATCATCAGACCTGCGACCGTATGTCTTGGACACCCGAGTAAAGAGAGGTGCAGAGCTGTCAACTATCAATAATCGTCCCAAGATATTTGTAGGATTGTACACATTTGGTGGTCTGGCCTTTTAGTACGGTGACTTTGTGCCTGGGATTTTTCCTCCTAAAGTCAATAATCATGTCTTTAGTTTTTGTCGTATTCAGCTGCAGGTAGGAATCCTCACACCAGTGAACAAAATCATCAACTACTGGGCCGTGGCCACTCTCACCATCCTGGAGGAGACTGACAATAACTGAGTCATCAGCATACTTTATAATGTGTCTGCTGTCATGTCTGCTCCGACACATGTTTGTGTACAGGATGAAGAGTAGTGGTGACAACACACAACCCTGAGGAGAGCCAGTAGAAGAGCACTTTAGGTCAGACAATGTGCCATTGACCCTTACTCTCTGCGTCCTGTTGGTTAAGAAATCCAGAATCCAACCCACCAGATTATTGCTCAAATCAAATTGCTGCAGGAGCCTTTCAACTAAGATTTGAGGTTGGATTGTATTAAAGGCGGAGGAAAAGTCCACAAATAAAAGTCTAGCGTGTGTCCCATTAAAATCCAGATGTTTAAAAAGCATGTTAAACAGAGTGACAGTGGCATCCTCCACTCCTCTGTGAGGCCTGTAGGCAAACTGCAGAGGATCCAATGCATGCTCAGTCTGCTTTAGGACCTCACATCTGACCAGTTTTTCAAAAATTTTCATTAAAATTGAAGTCAAAGCAACTGGTCTAAAGTCGTTTACCGTTTTAGGACAGCTGGATTTTGGAACGGGAACAACCACGGCTTCTTTCCAGATCTTAGGCGCATGTTGTGTCTGTAAGGACTTATTGAAAATGTAATGAAATATAGGACTCAGTTCATGTGCACAGGACTTTACCAAGTGCCCACATATATTATCAGGGCCCTGACTTTTGTTCACTTTTACAGCGCAGAACTCCCTTTTAACATCCTGCACCTCAATATTAAAGTGCTGATTGTCTTTGAGTTTCTGTTTCAAATCTTGGGTTTCTGTGCTAAAATCAAAGGAGTCAAAACGGCCATAAAACCAATTCCAGCTCTGTGTCCGAATTAAAACCATCTAAAAACACACGATTACTGCGCTCTGTGCTCTGAAGGCCTGCAATAGTTTTCATACTGGCCCAGGCTGAACCAAGTTTCTTTGTTGCCATCTTGCTTTCCAACTCTGATTTATAATTCTGTTTTGCTCTTAAAATTTCGGCCTTCAGCTCCTTTGTGGCAACCTGTAGCTCAGAAACAGACCCCTGTTTAAAGGCAAGTGCTTTCCTCTGTAAGCAGGATTTAACTGATTTTATAACCCATGGTTTGCTGTTGGGATATATTTTGACACGTTTACGTGGAACAATCTTATTTTTACAGAAAGCCATGTATGAGCATGTGACATTCACCAAAGAGTCCAAATCATCCCGCAGGCCAGTGTGAACATCTCCCAGTCTGTACAGTCAAAGCATTCCTGGAGGCTGTGCACTGAATCCTCTGTCCACACATCAATGTCTCTCGTCTCCACCTTGCCTCTTCTGAGAGCAGTTTTATATGTGGGAAGCAAATGTACACAGTTGTGATCTGAGGATCCTAAAGGAGGAAGGGGGAGTGATTTATAGGCCCTCTCTATGGATCCATAGCACAGGTCCAATGTCTTTTTTCGCCTGGTTGGGCAGGAGACATACTGATAAAAGTTTTTAAGTGTCTTCTTTAAAGAAACATGGTTAAAATCCCCAAGAATGAAGTTTGGCACCTCTGGAGAAATTGATTGCAGCTGCTGGATCACATCAAAGATAGTGCTGCAGGCGGAGTCAGCGTCTGCCCTCAGATGAATGTACACAGTTGTGATGAAAAGTTGGGGGAACTCGCGAGGCAAGTAAAAGGGGTGTAGTGACACAGACAGCAGCTCCACATCGGGTGTACAGACGCGCTCTCTGACCGTGACAGATGTGCAGTACTGCTTATTAATATATAAACATACGCCGCCCCCCTGACGCTTCCCCATTACCTCTTCCTGCCGATCCAAGCGCAGCGGGGCTCCAAAGCCGTCAATCCACAGGTCTGCGTCTCGGTCATGCGCATTAAGCCAAGTCTCGGTATAAGCCATGACACAGCAGTTCTTAAAGTCCTTCTGGTAGCGTACATTCCCTTGAATTTCATCCACCTTGTTTCTCAGAGACTGTACATTCCCAAAAATCATAGAAGGAAGAGGAATGTTACCAAACTGACGTCTTCTCAGGCGCAATTTCACACCTCCACGCCTTCCGCGCTTCCTTCTGCCGTCTCTCGTTTCACCGCTATGTCCGTCTCTCAAAATAAAGTCCGGCAGTTGCGGCTTAGGCTCAATCACAGCCGCTGCATCAACCGTGTTTAAATGCAGCAACATGTCCCTGGAATAAGGGACATGTTACTGTTGTTGAATAAGGGAGTTTTTCCTCTCCACCGTCGCCAAGTGCTTGCTCACAGGGGATCGCCTGACTGCTGGGGTCTTTCTGTAACTGTGGGGGTCCCCCCTACAGTTGATAGTGCTATGAGATGACTGTTGTTGTGAAATGGCGCTATATAAATAAAGTTGAATTGAATTGAATTGAATTGAATTGAATAATGTATCCTGCCCGCCGTGATGCCGAACGCGTTTACTTCAGAGACAAAAAGCCAGAGGACAAGTAGCAGCGATACAAAAAAGGGGAGGTAGTCCATGTTGATGGAACCAGGGAGCTCTTCACCATACAGTCCACAAACATTCCAAGACAGAAACGACACAGAGAATATCGTAAAAACACATTAAAGTGCATAAAACAAGACACACAGACGACGGAACTTTTTCACCAGCTGCCGGTCGCTGCGTGTGCATGCGCCCATCTCATATTTCAATTTACATTTCAATAAGAAAGAGGCTGGGCAAAAATGGCATCCACGGGAGAGTTCCAAGGCGAAAACCACTGCTGACCAAAAGAACCTAAAGGCTCGTCTCACATTTGACAAAAAACATCTTGATGATCCCCAAGACTTTTGGGAAAATATTTTGTGGACTGACAAGAGAAAAGTTGAAAGTGTGCCTCCCATTACATCTGGCATTAAACGGACATGGTATTTCATAAAAAGAACATCATACCAATCAAATATGGTGGTGGCAGTATGATGGTCTTGGGCTGCTTTACTGTTTCAGGACCTGAATGTCCGTGACCTTAAGCTCAAGCCTTCCAATGTGGCTGAATTAAAACAATTCTGCAAAGAAGAGTGGGACGAAATTCCTCAACAATGATGCAAAAGACTCATTGCCGGTTATTGCAAATGCTTGATTGCAGCTGTTGCCACCAAGGGTTGCACAACCAGTTATTCGGTTTAGGGGGGAATTATTTTTACACATAGGGCCAGGTAGGTTTTCTCCCTTAATAAATTACATGATCATTTAAAAACTACATTTTGTATGTACTTGGGTTATCTTTGTACAATAATAAAATTTATTTGATGATCTGCAATATTTAAGTTAGAAAAATATGTAAAAATATAAGAAAACAGGAAGAATGCAAATATTTGTTCACAGCACTGTAGCAGCCAATCAACTAAAGCCTCAATCGGAGTCCCTGGAAGAGGAAAATGCATGTGTTCCATAAACTTTATTTATTTATCTATATAGCGCCATTTCACAACAACAGTCATCTCATAGCACTTTCAACTGTAGGGTGGACCCCCACAGTTGCAGAAAGACCCCAGCAATCAGGCGATCCCCTGTGAGCAAGCACTTGGCGACGGTGGAGAGGAAAAACTCCCTTTTAACAGGAAGAAACCTCCAGCAGAACCAGGCTCAGGGAGGGGCAGTCATCTGCTGCGACTGGCTGGGGGGTGAGGGGACAGAGAAGATGAAAAGAACAGACATGTAGAGAGCAAACAGCATGATGGGGACTCAATCTATGGGAGAGAACAAACAGATGTTAATGACCAGCAAAAAAAAAAAAAAAAAAAAAATTCATTGAGAGTGAAGAAAGGAGTGAGGCCCAGTGCATTATTGGAGGTCCCCCGGCTGACTAAACCTATTAGCAGCATAACTAAGCGAGGGTTCAGAAACACATGATCCCTCCCTAATTGTAGGCTATATCAAAAAGGAAGGTTTTAACCCTATTCTTAAAAACAGAGATCGAGTCTGACTCCCGAATCCAGATTGGCAGCTGGTTCCACAGGAGAGGAGCTAGATAGCTGAAGGCTCTGCCTCCCATTGTACTTTTGGAGATTCTAGGTATTACAAGTAATCCTGCATTTTGGGAGCGTAGTGCTCTGTTAGGATAATACAGTAAACTGTGCTCATGTACACAGCAATATTCAAAGAAGGTTTTGAGACACTTCAGCTGCTGCTCAGCAGCCGCATTTCCGTGTGTGCATTGAAAATAATCTGCAATTCACATGCCTGTACTGTCGGTCGCAGGTAAGAGACACCAAACTAATAGGGCTGTGCCCAAGGGGATGAAAAAAGCACCCTATCTCTACCCATCATACATCAAGATGACACCCACAGAGATATAATAGGCCAAACTGCTCATCACTAGCCACCAGGCTAGTTTTAGGTGACCAAGTGCAGATGCCAAATTGGCGCTGATAAGAAAAACACAAATAGGCCACTGAGCCATATAGGCATGTACTGCATTTTCTTCATTTTAGCTGAAGAAGGTGAATATGATAAGAAACAAACAGCATTCATGGTCAGGTACAATGTCTGATTATGGTAGAAAATTAAGGAAAATTGTTGATTCCCGGTGTGGCATTTGCATTTGGAATCTGTTATTTTGAACCCACAACATGCAGTCAAAAGAGCTCCCAATGGAAGTGAAACAGACCATCCTTAGGATGAAGAAAGGAAGAACTCCATCAGCGAGATAGTAGAAATGTTAGCAGTGGCCAAATCAGCAATTTGGTACATTCTGAGAAAGAAAGCGTGCACTGGTGTGCTTGGGAACTCACAAAGGCCTTGACATCCATGGAATGATGGTCGCAAGATCCTTTCTGTTGTGAAAAAAAACCCTTCCCACATCCACCCAAGTGAAGAACCCTCTCCAGGAAGTAGGTGTACCATTATCTAAGTCTACCATAAAGAGAAGAATTCATGACAGCAAATACAGAAGGTTTGCTAAAAGGTGCAAACTGTCATGTCCGGGGTCGTCACCCCAAGCATGACTTGTGGCTGTTGGGTTCAATTATTGATTATTAATTCCAGCTGATGGATTGAGCCTTGCTCTCCATCAGTCCCACAGCCATGCCTCCTCCTCACCAGGCATCCACCAGTGGTATGGTTCACCACATACACACTCACACACTCATGCACGCACACATACACACACACACACACACACACTCACATTCACACTCACGCACGCACACACACGTTGTTCAATCAGTCACGCACTGGGTGGCCACACAGCTGTGCCCATTTGCCCTCATTTTGGGTTTGTGTATTTATAGGGTAGAATGTGACCAGCTGTTGTGGCATCTTAGCTATGTCAACCTTGGACATCCAGACTCACTTATGTTGGTTCCCTCTTGGGCTGAATCGTGTTGTCCCCTCAGAGCCATTCCATTCCAACGCCATAGTAAGTCCTTGTGCCTTTTCCTCCATTCCTGCCTATTTGGAGCGCGTTAGGCATCCTGTGAACTAACCGAGCTTGTAGCCGGGTGTCTTCCCTTCCGTTGTGACTGTTTTTGGACATTCAACCCATTCATCCATTGTTAATAAATACGTTACGTACTCTGCGTTTTGGGCTCGTTGCTATTCCCTATGTTCGCTGCGCAGTTTGCGCAGTGAACATGACACAAACCACTAATCAGCCTCAAAAACAGAAAGGCCAGATTAGACTTGGCAAAAAACATCTAAAGAAGCCAGCCCAGTTCTGGAACAGCATTCTTTGGACAGATGAAACCAAGACTAGCCTGTACCAGAATGATGGGAAGAAGAAAGTATGGAGAAGTCTTGGAACAGCTCATGATCCAAATCACACCACATCTTCTGTAAAACACGGTGGAGACAGTGTGACGCATGGGCATGTATATCTTACAATTGCACTGAGTCACTGGTGTTTATTGATAATGTGACAGAAGACAGAAGCAGCCGGATGAATTCTGAAGTGCACAGGGATACACTGTCTGCTCAGAATAAGCCAAAGGCAGCAAAGTTGACTGGAGAACTCTTCGCAGTACAGATGGACAATGACTCAAAACATACTGTGAAAGTAACCCACAAGCTTTTATAAGGCAAAGAATATCCTGCAATGGCCGAGTTAAAAAGAGGTCTCAGCCTGATCGAGCATGCATTTCACTTGTTTAAGAAAAAAATTAAGGCAAAAAGACCCATAACCAAACAACAGAAGACAGCTGCAATAAAGGCAAAGCATCACAAAGGAGGAAACTCAGCATTTGGTGATATGGTGATGTCCATGGGTTCCAGTCTTCAGGCAGTCATTGCCTGCAAAGGATTCTCAACAAAATATTAAAAATGATCATTTTATTTATGGTAATGTTAATTTGTCCAATTACCTGTGAGCCCCTGAAATTAGGACATTTTGTATAAAATGTTTATGTACAGGGCAATTAATAATCAACTCCAAACTAATATACAAAAAATATTTAAAAAAAAGAGACAATGATTATAATTTGAGAGGAGACTTAAACTTTACAAAACCCAAGATACGAACAGCTAAGAAAAGTATGTGCATATCTGTCTGTGGGGTGGATTTGTGGAACAGTCTGGAGCCGGAACTGAAACTATGTACAAACAGAAATCAATTCAAAAAGAGGTATAAACATTATTTGCTGAAAGAATATATGTTAGAAGGGTAGTATTTATATGTACGATTCACTATGCTCACTCTGGGACCCTGTGGAATGGTGGGTGAGACAGCACTGTGTATATCTGTGTTGTTTGGGGCTGGTTTTGATGTATGGACTGTATGTATGTTGGGATGGATGGGTGTTAATGTTGATATGTACAAAATATAGTTAATTGTTTACTTGGGGTCTTAAATGTGGTAATTTGTATATATTTCACATGGGTTGTATTTATGGAAAAGAAGAGTTGGAATTAATAAGCGTTCACTTCTTCCTTCTCCCTTTCGAACACTGTATATTGTTACTTTATTGCACTTGTCATTTGTTTTGTTTTTGTTTTACTTTTTTGTTCGTTTTGTAAAATGGTTGCAATTCCTAAAGCATAACTCCAATTTGGATGTGAATACCCTGAAATTAAAGCGGAGTCTGCACTTTAAGCCCATTTTGATGATATAACTGTATCTTGAATATGTTTCTGTAAACAGCTAAAATAACAAAACTTGTGTCACTGTCCAAATATGTACATATGGGCCTAAATGTATACATAATCCAAAACCATGTCTCATTTTGACTGGATTATCCATCCATCCATCTACCACTTATTCCTTTTCGGGTCACGGGGGGGTGCTGGAGCCTCCCAGCATCTTTGGGCGAGAGGCAGGGTACACCCTGAATAGATTGCCAGTCCATCGCAGGGCCAACAGAGAGACAGACAACCATTCACTCTCACATTCATATCTAAGGACAATGTAGAGTCCCCAGTTGATGCCAGTTAACCTAACGTGCATGTCTTTGGCCTGTGGGAGGAAAGGGGAGTACCTTGAGAAAACCTACGCAGAAATGAAGAGAACATGCAAACTCCACACAGAAGGGTCACCGATGGGATTGAACCCACGATGGTCAGGGTTGGGATCGAACCTGTGATCTTCTTGTGTGCTGCCACAGTGCTAACCACTGCCCCACCAAGCTGACTGGATCATGACCATTAAAATGGTTGGAAATATCATGTTGCTATGTAATTTCTTTAAGAATTATACTGTAGATTGCAGTCTTACTGACATAAGCCCAGAAAAACAGAAAATAGGGGAAATGATATTGATTTCAAAATTTTTGATTGTGGCCGCAAGGAAGGGGTTAATGTACCATGTTGGGCACAGTTTAAAATCCTACAGCCATGATTTTCTATTACTAGGCATACAGATGCAAGACATAGAAGAGGTGTCATCTTGTTGTAAGATGGGGAACAGTAGGTTGTCTTTTAAAGGTCTTTTCTTGGCCTTAGTCACAGCTCTATGATTTGAATAACTGCTATCCAAAGAAATCCAAAAAAAGAGCAGGGTGGCAGACGTTATTTAGAAAATGGCGGACGCGATGGAGGTACATGAATACAATGACCATCAAGACAAACAGAAGCTTGGAAGAGGAAGAAAACAGACAGGCAAAAAAAATGAACATGTTCTCCCAGTAATGCTAGATTGCACAATACTTACACCTGGCGCGAGTTTCCTCGTGCATACGGAGTTGCGACCACTTGTATACTTGTATGTGCAGTCACTTTTTGGGGGCTCCATACACTTGGTCAGCACTCCCCCCATGCGTAGGTTTTGCGTACAAATGTGTCCAATGCATCTGCTCGCATATCAACATGTTTGTGCCATGATTAATTGGGCTTAAGACTCTAATTATTTTCTGTTGGTTAAGTAGAGGCTAAATAAAAGCTTTATGTGTGACAAGGTAGTTACTAGTTATGTCTGAAATGAGGTGCGGACAACAAACGTGAACTGAACTTCTCTTTATTTATCACAGCACTGAACTATATACAGAAGGGTGGCGCTGTATCGCACCACGGCCAGTTCACCACGTGATGATGTCACCTGCATGCGCATCACCACTGTTACGTCCACAAACCTGGGAATGATGACCGACAAGAATGCTGTGCTAGAACTCGAACTTTACTGTAAGAACTGCCGATAACATTACATGCATGTGAGCACTCAGTTCCTAACTGTGTCTGCCGAGGACGATTCAGCAAAGAGAGACCACAAGATGGCCAACTCCCTCCTATAAAGGTCGGCGTGATGACGACACAAGCCGGCTACATCATCATGCCGTTCCTGTTGTAAATTCCCTTTACAACATTCACCCTCCCCTTGGAAAAACACAGAACACTTCACAAATTCAGACCCTCCCCAATTTAGCATATACCACGAATTCCTGAACTAGGGTCAGCGGGTGGACCGCCGCTGGACCCAACATGGCTAAGTGGATTATTCTGCCACTTGTTGAGCCACAGTCCTACTTAAACAGTCACTTTTTTTTTCATACAGTCCTCCATGTGGAAGGTAGTTCTGCTGGAGGGGCCTTGTAGCTGGTCCGTGACGGATGTGCCCCTGAAGATGCTGGGCATCTTCAGGACCGATCTTCATAATGTTGGGGCCCGGGTCCCACACTGCATGAGCTGACTCCCGCAAAGCCTCGCCAACTGGAGCAGCCAACTGGACATTCCAGAGTTGGTTTGTGTGCCGAACCGAACCACCCATCAGTTGAAAGCACGCTGAGCCCAGCTTCACCACGATCCTCAGCGGTGTCTGTGGTCTTGTCGGCTGTGACTTGGTCAGCCACTGTCCCAGTCTCTCGTCGGTGCAGACTTGAACCCAGTCCATGACTTTGAGTGGCGCCTTGCTCAGCCTCATATGCCACTGTGATCACGGTGGCGCTGCGTGCCCTTCCATCTTAGAGCCTCTGCCGCACCATAGCAGTTCTGTCGTTACTGTGTTCGTCACAAACCCTTCACCTGACTTCACCATTGTTGTTTCTGTAGTCCAAAGCTGGTCGTGGGTACTGAAGGTGTCTGGCGTCTCTCCCATGTTGTTCGCTGTTGCAGACCGTTCACCCGTTGGCTCCAGTAGACTGATGCTGAGCATGGGTACTGGAGCAGTCCGTTTTTTCTTCTCCCCCATGTGCTTTAATGTTGTTGTTGCTGTTGTGCAATGTCGTAGATAGTGTCTGTGCCCGGTTGTTGTGTTCCAAGGTCCTCTGCATACAGGGACTCCCTCTCCTGCAATTCCGCTGCAGCCTCTGCAGTCTCCAGCTGAGCGAGGATCTGAGGTGAGTCCAGCTGCTGCCCCCCATCTGGGCAGCTCTCCTCCTGTGCGCACGGGATGGTTGGTTTGGTGTTGGTATCGCCCTCTATACTCTCATCCCACACCTTGTCATCGTCGTAAATGTCCGTCGTGTCCCAGTTTTCATAACCGGACCATGTGAACCCGGTGCTGTCACGGATACTGAAGCCCAGTTTGTAGAAGATGTCACATTCCATAATGTTGTCACCATGCGTAGACACTTGGAACTCAGTCATAAACAATCTTCGACTTGTAGTA
The DNA here is from genome assembly GCA_020510985.1 of Pholidichthys leucotaenia. NCBI lineage: Eukaryota > Metazoa > Chordata > Actinopteri > Cichliformes > Pholidichthyidae > Pholidichthys > Pholidichthys leucotaenia. Next base: position 344,175,372 of record CM035840.1, read on the forward strand.
GACTGTTAGCTCGACTGTCCCAACATTACTGAGTCTGAGACCGCCGTATCCGTACAGCTCCATTGGGTTCTTTCTTATTCGGTGGTTGGGGAAAAATTTCTTCACCATGGCCCAATTTAGCATCGACCTAACCGCCGCAGTGTCGAGCAGCAGTGGTACAGCCATGCTGTCTAATTCAACCATGCTGTATGCGTATTCATTAATTTCAGGGCTTACTGGGTGGATTGTGGAAATTGGCGGGTGGTTTTGTTTACTTCGTGGGCCCCATGGCATCGGCGACTGGCACATTTTGGCAAAATGATTGTAGCATCCACACTTGTTGCAATGTTGTCCTCTTGCCGGGCAAAAACGTGCTCTCTCATGATGGGTCGGGGAACCACAGTTACCACATGTGGGGCCTCTCAGAGTGGTCCTCCAGTTAACGGTGTTCGCCTTGTACTCGTCTACTGTGTCTTCATATTCCTCCATGCCCACTGCGTTGGCTAACGTCATCTGTCCAAGCTGCCTCTGTTGTTGCTGCACACCTAGCTCTGATGCTAACCTATCTGCTGACTCAAGCTGGAACACTAGCTCTATCATGTTAGCTAACATCATGTCATTTAATGCCATTAGCATCTTAGCCCTTAGCCTCGGGTTACTCATGTGCTCAGCCTACTGGTCCTGCACCATCTCATCCTCCAACAGTGAAAAGCGGCACATGCTGGCCAGATGTCTTAGGTCGGCAATGAATTGCTGGGTGAACTCACCAATTCCCTGTTGGCTCTGGCAAAATCGAATCTGGCGTGCTAGCACATTGTCCAGTGTAGCAAAGTAGCCAGCTAATAGCTCCACAGCATTTACATACAAGTCCTTCGGACCAAGTGTGTGGTAAATCCTCTGACCTTCTATGCCCAGATTGTGGACAAGCAGTGCCCACTTCCTTCATTTATCCAATTTTCCCAGATCCAATGCTGCAACGTAGGTCTCGAACGCATCCAGCCATCGTGGCCACAGGATGTCCGGTTAGCCTGGGGACTCGAGGGAAGGCCTCAGCAGTCTTAGGCACGCATCCATGGTTCGTAAATTCTCGTTGCCAAATGTTATGTCCACAAACCTGGGAATGATGGCAGACAAGGATGCTGTGCTGGAATTTGAAATTTATTACAAGAACTGCTGAAAACATTACATGCATGTGAGCACTCGGTTCCTAATTGTGTATATCGAGGATGAGTGAGCAAAGAGAGACCGCAAGAAGGTCGACTCCCTCCTATAGAGGTCACCATAATGAAGATGCCAGCCAGCAACAGTGGTGTGAAAAAGTGTTTGCCTCCTTCATGATTTCTCATTTTTTTGAATGTTTGTCACACTTAAATGTTTCAGATCATCAAACAAATTTAAATATTAGGCAAAGATAACACAAGTAAACACAATGTACTGTTATCCCTACGTGTTATATACACGGGATATGTTAACGCAGATCAACAGCAAGCCAAACTCGTTTTTCACGAGCCAGGAAACCGAGCGTCCTGCTCCTTTATTCAAGTCTTCTTGGACAGCTTACAGTTGTTTATAACTGTGACTCGAAGCTCAATGAAAAGCCCGAGTGAAACTAGAAAAAATAAAAACAGAAAAAATAAATACGTTTCAATAAGCTAGCGGGCCCCTGGGATAGGACTAATTCCTGGCAACAAATAAACACAATACATTAAACAAGCTAGCGGGGCCCTGGGATAAGACTAATTCCTGGAATAACACACTCTAAAAAACGATACAAAGTTCACATATAACAAAACTTATAAAACCAACATAACGTTCATTGACTTACAGCCATTGCTTTCGAAGGTGTAAAAAAGGGTTTAACACACAGGAGGAACGTCTCAGTTATTCGCAGGCAGGTTATGCTCGTCTGCCTTTTTTCCTTTCTCTCTCTGACTAACGTTCGTTTCTTCTACCCATAAATCATAGCGGCAACTGGCTGCGCTTTCAACATAAAATACGGACAAATTACTACTAACTATACAGAAATCACTTTTAACACAATAGCCATTTTTAACTGGAATTACTACAACTGAATTATGATATCTATTATAAACTTATGAACTACTTTTTAACTCTATAAAACTCACTCTACTGAGGGCAGAACACACAAAATGCAGTTTTTAAATGAAAGTGTTTATTATTAAGGGTAAAAAAACAAAACAAAATCTATACCTACGTGGCCCTGTGTGAAAAAGGGATTCCCCCCCCCCCCGTTAAAACATAAATTAACTGTGGTTTTCACATCTTTTGAAAGCTGGGTTCAATTTCTCTAGCCGCACCCAAGCCTGATTACTGTCACACCTGTTCTCAATCAAGAAATCACTTACACAGGACCTGCCTGAAAAAGTGAAGTAGCCCAAAACATCCTCAAAAGCTAGACATCATGCTAGAAATTCAGGAACAAATGAGAAACAAAGTAACTGAGATCTATTAGTCTGGAAAAGGTTAAAAAGCCATTTCTAAAGCTTAAACAGTGAGAGCCACTATCCACAAATGGTGAAAACATGGAACAGTGGTGAACCTTCCCAGGAGTGGTCGGCCGACCAAAATTACCCCAAGAGCGCAGCGACGACTCATCCAAGAGGTCACAAAAGACCCCACAACAACATTCAAAGGACTGCAGGCCTCACTTGCCTCAGTTAAGGTCAATGTTTATGACTCCACCATAAGAAAGAGACTGGGCAAAAATGGCCTGCATGGCAGAGTGTGGTGATCCAAGCTATGTTTTCTCTCTCTCTCTCTCTAATTATCTTCCACAGCTGTGGTCTCACTCACAGCTGCGTCTCTTAATTAGACTGCCTTTATTAGGAGTGGGGTCTTCCACTCCTGCACAGAGACGTCAACACTGCAACAGGGTGAAAGAGCTCCTCGACTTGAGTCTACCCTTCTCGTCATCTGGGAGTTTCGTCTCCCTTTCAACTACGACTACCCTGCTCTTCGTCTGCTGGGAGTTTCACCTCCCTCTTTACAACAGTAAGCAACCTGTTAACTGGGTTTTCATCATCTGCCTCTGCCTCTCAGTTCAATTCATTTCAATTCAACTTTATTTATATAGCGCCATTTCACAACAACAGTCATCTCACGGTGGCGCAGTGGGGGCTGCACGGTGGCGCAGTGGTTTAGCACTGTGACAGCACAGTTTTACCCTCGGCCGGGGGACCGCGGGGATCATGAGATCGTGGGTTCAATCCCAGCCCCCGACCAACAGTGAACTGTGTGGAGTTTGCATGTTCTCCCCGTGTTGCGCGGGTTTACTCCGGGATTTCTCCGGTTTCCTCCCGCACACCAAAAACATGTAGGTTTAGGGCGCTCGCGCACGCAGCGACCAGCAGCCGGTGGCTTGTCACCAGACTGCAAACCAAGTCTACCTACGGGTACAAATAAGTAACAAAAAAAAAAAAAAAAAAATCTCATAGCACTTTCAAATGTAGGGGAAACCCCTACAATTGCAGAAAGACCCCAGCAATCAGGCGATCCCCTGTGAGCAATCGCTTGGCAACGGTAGAGAAGAAAAACTCCCTTTTAACAGGAAGAATTCTCTAGCAGAACCAGGTTCAGGGAGGGGCAGTCATCTGCTGCGACTGGCTAGGGGGTGAGGGGATAGAGAAGATGAGAAGAACAGACATTTAGAGAGCAAACATTAAAGGGGAGAAGCCCAGTACATTATTGGAGGTCCCCCGGCTGTCTAAATCTATTAGCAGCATAACAAACGGAGGGTTTAGAGATACATGATCCCTCCTAATTGTAGGCTATATCGAAAAGGAAGGTTTTTACCCTATTCTTAAAAACAGAGATCGAGTCTGACTCCCGAATCCAGATTGGTAACTGGTTCCACAGGAAAGGAGCTTGATAACTGAAGGCTCTGCCTCCCATTGTACTTTTGGAGATTCTAGGTATTACAAGTAATCCAGCATTTTGGGAGTGTAATGCTCTATTAGGATGATAGGGTAGTATCAGATCTTTTAAATAAAAAGGGGCCTGATTGTTAAGAGCTTTGTAAGTGAGAAGAAGGATTTTAAACTTTAATTCTGAACTCTGTTGGAAGTCAATGAAGGGAGGCCAAAACCGGAGAGATATGATCTCTCTTTTTAGTACCTGTTAAAACTCTTGCAGTAGCATTTTGGATCAACTGAAGACTTTTTAAATACACTGCTCAAAAAAATAAAGGGAACACTTTGAAAACACATCAGATTTTAATGGAAAAAAATAAGGTTGATATCGAAATTGTGGCAGGCTAGTCCAGTTTACTCAGATTAAAAAGTGTTCCTTTAATCTGAGTAAGCTGGACTAGCCTGCCACAATTTCAATATCCAGCTTATTTTTTCCCATTAAAATCTGATGTGTTTTCAAAGTGTTCCCTTTATTTTTTTTGAGCAGTATATATTTTAGGACAACCTGATAATAAAGATTTACAATAATCTAATCTAGAGCTAACAAAAACGTGGATCAGTTTTTCAGCATCACTCTGAGACAAGATGCTCCTAATCCTGGCAATATTATGCAAATGATAGAAGGCAGCCTTAGAAACAAATGTAATATGTGAATTGAAAAACAGATCTTGATCAAAAATAACTCCAAGGTTCCTCACAGAACTATTAAGAGAAAGATTATCCGTATCCAAACTAAAAGTTTGATTTGGAAAGGTATTTCTAAGGTTTTCTGGACCAACAAGAATGACTTCAGTCTTATCTGAATTTAATAGCAGGAAATTACAAGTCATCCAAGCTTTGATTTCCTTAAGACAGGCTTCTAACTTGGCTAATTGATTGCTATCATCTGGCTTCATTGACAGGTATAATTGTGTGTCATCTGCATAACAATGAAAATGTATACAGTGCTTTCTAATGATGATGCCTAACGGAAGCATATATAAACTAAAAAGAGTAGGGTCTAGCACAGATCCCTGTGGAACTCTGTGACTGAGCTTTGAGTTGAAAGAAAACTCATTATTGACATGAACAAACTGGAGCCTATCAGACAAATAAGATCTAAACCACTGCCACAAAGTTCCATTAAGTCCAACATAGTGTTCTAATCTATCAAGTAGAATATTATGGTCGATAGTATCAAAGGCTGCGCTAAGGTCTAAAAGGACAAGTACAGAAACAAGTCCATTATCAGATGTGACAAGGAGGTCATTAGTGACCTTCACTAAGGCTGTTTCAGTACTATGATGGATTCTAAACCCAGATTGAAACTCTTCAAATAAACAGTTTCCCTGCAAGTGATCAAATAATTGTGTAGCAACAACTCTTTCTAAGATTTTTGAAATAAAAGGCAGATTAGAGATTGGTCGATAGTTAGCTAAAACTCCTGGATCCAATGTTGGCTTTATGAGTAAGGGTTTAATTACAGCAGTTTTAAAAGCCTGCAGTACATGGCCTAATGTTAAAGAAGAATTAATTATTTGAAGAATACGGCTGCCAATAAATGGGAAGATGTGGTCTATATTAATCATATATCCCATAACCTACATATGTATAAGCATGTGAGAATGTTTGGTGACTACATATGTAAAGCGACTTCACACCTCAGAACAGGACAAAGGGTCTCAACCGCCAGTGAAGATCAAAGAGCATCCGAGGCACTGCGGTGGAGACCAGATAGGTCGCCCTGACCTCCCAGGGCCAGGAGGGGTACGGAGATAAAGGAAGGGATTAAGTTAATGGGGGATGTCAGCTTTGATATGCATGTCTTTTGTTGTGTGTGAGTATAAGTACACAGAGCCGAATGTCTTCGCTCTCTTACTTCTTCTGCTGCTGCACTAGATGAGACTTGTTAGAGGAGCGAAGCTGATAATAAACTTTGGTTTATAAGTCACACCGCCTCGTTATTCCAAGCTCTTCTACAGAAGACTTTTTTAAATAACCAGGTAGGAATAGGGTCTAAAAGACAAGTTGAAGGATTGGATGAGGAAATTATTTTATCTCACTCTAAAAGGTCAATTGGAGTAAACTTATCCAAACAGATATCAGTTGAAGGAGTTGTAGTAGTTACTGTATTGAAGTTAACAGTGAGAAAGAATCTGACTGATTTTATCTCTAATTGATGAAATTTTATGATTGAAAAAGTTCATGAAGTCCTGACTCGTAAGCTTTAAGGGGATGCAAGGACTGACAGAGTCCTGACTCTTTGTTAGCCTGGCTACAGTGCTGAAAAGAAACCTGGGATTATTCTTGTTCTCTTCTTTTAATGCAGAATAATAACTTGTTCTCGCTTTTCTTAGAGATTTTTTTATAAATTAAAAGATGATTTCTCCAAGCTGAATTGTTTTCATCTAAATTAGTGGAACGCCATTTTCTTTCTAGTTGACAAGTCTTCTGTTTTAAGCTATGAATTTCTGTGTTAAATCAAGGGGTTAGAAATCTCTGATTGAACTTTTTCTTTTTTAAAGGGGACACCAAGTCTAGGGTCTGATGCAGAGAAGCTGTAACACTATCTACCATGCTATCAATTACAGAAGGAGCAAACTCTCCATAGCTTATTTCCGTTGTGTTGACACATGGCATAGAGGAGACAATCTGCATGAATTTGGTAACAACATCATCTGAAAGAAATCTGTTGTAGTAATATTTTTCTTTAGGAGTCAAATATTCAGGAATAGTGAAATCAAAGGTTACCAGGCAGTGGTCTGACCGTACAGGATTATAAGGATACACTTCAAGATTTTCTATTTCTATGCCATATGTCAGAACAAGGTCCAATGTGTGGTGGAGATAATGGGTAGAATTTTCTACTTTCTCAGAAAACCCCATCTTGTCTAATATTGAATTAAATGCCTTATTAAGACAGTCACTATCTACATCTACATGTATATTCAAATCCCCTACTATAATTATTCTATCCGATTTCAGCACTAAATCAGCTAAGAATTCAGCAAATTCAGATATAAACTCTGAGTAGGCTAAGGGAGGACAATAAACTATGGCAAAGAAAATTGGGTTTAACCTAAGATTGCTAACATGCCCAATACTGAGGACCAGGCCATCAAACGAATTAAAACATGTTTTTTGTTCTCCTTGTCCGCTATACCAGTGCACAGGTGGACTGTTCTCCAGGCGGACCAACCCAGCTCCAAGCAGTGGACTGGAACTTTCCCCATGAGCTGGAGGCTCCACTCGCTCATCTGCTCTCCGTAAGTTCCTCAGCACCTTGGCTGAACTCTCTCCTTCCTCCCTCAGCTGAGTATTCCCCTGCATTCTTCACTGTAATTATCTGCACTGGCACTTCCTCACCATTGTGGGACCCGGGTAACCTGAAGAAAGACTAAGCTACAAGTGGTTGCTCTCCTACACTCCCTTGCTCCAGTTGCCAGACTGCTCCCGTTCTGCACACACTCACACACACTCACACACTCACGTCCAATAAAGATCATTGTATTTCGAATCGAGTCTGTTGTCTGCTCCAGGGTTTAACTTCAAATCATGTCAGTACGTCTCCATCAAGAAAACCCAGTAGACGGTGCGACCACACAAAGCCTAAACATCATGGAGGCTCGATTAGATCAGCTTACATACAAACAACTGATCTTTAATCAGTTGACTCAGATAAATTCTCGGCTTGACCGGCTTACCTTAGCACTGCCCTCTCAGACTGCCTCCAGGGGTCCAGTCATACTGCCACTGTCAGCCTCTCCTCCAGTGCAGCACCCTCAGTTAACACCAGTTCCCACACCCACCCGTTTTAGCGGCAAGCTGGGGGAGGCTCTGGGGTTCCTACTACAGTGTAGCCTTGTTTTTCAGCGGGTACCAGAGGATTTCCCTACAAACCACAGTCAAATTAGCTATGTGTTCAACCTGCTGGAGGGGCAGGCCTTAGCCTGGGCTTATGCTGTGATGGACCGTCCCGATTATCCCAATTACACATATGACAGATTTGTTTCCAAATTCACTGAGGCTTTTTATCATTCTGACCGGGATAATGTCCTCCACACGCCTCCTCAACCTTCGGCAGGGGGCCAGGTCCACAGCCGACTACTTTGTAGATTTCTGGGTTGTTGCGGCGGAGGTGGGTTTGGAGGATGCATCACTCTTCAGCATTTTCACACGCAGTCTTAGTCCTCGTCTTTAGGATGAGTTGGCGTGTATAGAGAAACCCTCCTCACTACACGAATTAATCTCTCTAGCCATTAGTATTGATAACCGGTTAAGGGAGCGGGCTAGTGAGTGCCGTTTTTCCAACCACTAAGGCTCCCACATCTTCCCTCTCAGTCTCGCCTTCCTGTCCTCCCTCCCTCTTAACCCTCTGACACCAGGGAACCAATGCTGGTGGGCCAGTCTAGGCTGACTCCTGCGGAACGACAATGCTGCCACGATCTTGGATTGTGTATGTATTGTGCCAGTGCCAATCACGAGGTCGCTTCCTGTCCCAATCAGCCAAAAGGGGGGTCCGTTTGTCACAGTAGGGGGGCTTACAGACGTGGGAAAGGCTAAAACCCTTAGATGACTGGTATTACCTATTCGCTTTCATCACGGTCACATTGAATTTTCCACTAATGCTCTTACTGATTCAGAGGCAGGACAGAGCTTCATTTCGGAGAGTTTGGCAACCTGGCTGAAGCTCCCTTGTCACAATCTTAAGACTCCATTGAATTTGGTTGCTCTTTCCAATGAGCCTCTTACCATAGTTACAAACAAGACTGCTCCCATTTCAGTTTTGGTTTCAGGTAACCATCGGGAGCGCCTGAGTTTTTTTTTGTTTTGCCCATCTCTGCCTCCCCTGTCATTTTAGGGTATCCTTGGCTTAGACTCCACAACCCAGTGGTTGATTGGCAGGCAAGAAGGGTCATTTCATGGAGTACTTTTTGTTTAAGCGCTTGTTTACAGTCTGCAGCCTGTTCTCCCTCGGTGTCTATTGGTTCCCCACCCACCCACTTGCCCGATCTCACCTCGGTTCCCCCTGAGTACAATGACTTGGCTCCAGTATTCAGTAACGTAAAGGCACCCCCCCCCCACCGCCCTTATGACTTCTCCATTAACCTCCTGCCGGGAGCTCCATTTCCATCCAGGAGGCTTTATAGTCCCTCTGCCCTGGAGCGGGAGGCGATGGACAAACACATTACGGAATCTTTAAGTTCAGGTATTATTAGGCCTTCTTCATCGGTGGTGGGGGCGGGGGGGGTTTGTGTGCAGAAAGGATGGCTTCCTTCAACCCTGCATTGATTTTAGGGAACTAAACAATATTACGGTGAAAGATAAGAACACTCTGCCACTCATTAACTCTGCTTTTTATTCGCTTCAGGGGGCCACTGTCTTCACCAAACTGGACCTGCATAACGCCTATCACCTGGTCCAGATAAACCTTTAGAGTGTGAGATTTTGTGTGCCCCTAGTGGCAGAGCGCGGCGCTGCACCTGTCATCTCACTCTGACATGATCGGTTGCATTAGGGATTTGTACTGATTTGTACTGATTTGCCAGTTTCAGAAGGTGACAGAGATCCGTTGGGGGACTCAATGGCTGACACGTAATACACCAAAGAAGAAGAACTTCTCATTTCCTTTTCCTGTTTTTAGCATTTTAGCCCAGAAAGCTAATATGGATGCTGTCCGTCATCATGCACCATCACTTAGTCGGCTTTGTACGTGGAAAATAGCCACGGGATACAAGCAAAATTTATGTGGGATAATCATAAGACTTTGTAGGTGTGGTAGAGAGCATAAATGACAGATAGAACGCAAAATAACGACCATGATGGGTGAAAACACAGCAACCACGGCAGCAAGCAAGTCCCCTTAGCCGCCGGTAAGTGAGGAATTTCTGTGTTTTTTTAAGTATTGTACTCATTTCTTGTTCATATACGTTGAAGATAAGATGATGAGGTACCTTTGTACAAAAAACGTTGGCAAAAGACTGAACCATTCTTTGTGTAAATACGTCCAAAGTCCAGTTTTGACAGAGTTATGGAATTTAAAGAGGTGCCGTGGCATTATGCAAATTAGATGCATAAATTTATTCCTATCTGAAACTTTGGATCATATTTTACATCTTTCTATTTGACAGTAATCCATTATCTCTTATCACTTTCAAGTTAAAGCCTTGGAAATCTGAACTATTTTATTGCCAAAAAATATTTACCACTCTTGACCACTAGGGGTTATGTAGGAAAAAAGTCAATTTTGGACAACCTCTAGTAAACCCCCAGAAAACAGTGTGGATTAGATGCTAATGGCAAATATAAATATTCCTAATAAATGTACCTAATAGACTGCAATTTAATTGTTAATGGTAAATGGGAGCATTTATGGGGAATGTTATTAAAGGACTGAATGTTAACTGTTAGATATGAACTGTCAGTGAAAGCAGTAGTGTTTCTACTCCAGTGGTGGCGCTCAGTAATGACAAGATGCTGCTCAGTGTTAGAGCACAAGAAAAGGAGAGTAGTGAATGTTCCAGAGAGAGTGTTAAGAAAATAGTGTCAAGCGATGTGCTGTGTAAGTGTGGACCATGCCGGGTGTGGTGAGAAGTTAATAAAAAGCCGCTGCAAAGTCTAACAGCTTGACTCCCTCATCCTTCCTCCCCTTCGCCCCTCCTGGGTGTAACAAAACTTGGTAGCAGAGGATGGTTCAGTCGTGTCTGAGACGGTGAGTGAGTGCAAATAAATAAAAAAAAAAAAAAGAAAGGCCGTAACGATGGAACTGGAGCAGCTACAAGATAAGCTAAGTGAGGCCTTGGTGCCGTTACGGGCCGAACAGCTAAATGAGGTCTGTTTATTTGCAAAGATAAGCCCAGCCGAACCGTCTAAGAAGTACACGCTGATACGACTGTTAATCGAGGAGGTGGAGAAAGCCATTGAACGCAAAGAGGAGGATGTAGCCCGCGAGTTTCTGCTAAAGCTAATAGCATGTGCTAACGAAGCTAAGCTAAGTGAACCGTTGACGCAGGCAGCGGCAGCGGCCGGCACGAGCAGCGAGGCAGAGGCACTCGCCAGTTTACAGAGCCAGTATGCCGCTCTGCATGAAAGTATCATTGATTCAGCTAAAAGGGATGAAGAGGAAATAATAAGGCTGATGGATGACGAGGCCGCGCCACCACAGAGCCGCCATTTTGTGATACAGCCCGCGGTCCCCGCAGCGCCCTTACCACCAGAAGTGATCATTAAACGGGAGTTTAAGATAAATGGGCAGATAGGGGAGAGGGGCCAAAAAGACAAGTTGTCTTATTCCAATCTCACTCACCAGATCGATATGGGCTTAAAGAAAAAGCACAGTGAGGCTGAGATAATTGAGGCTGTTGTCAGAGCAGTGAGTCCCGGATTGAGTTTGCGCGCTATGCTGGAGATTAAGTCAGATCTCACCCTGCCACAGCTGCGCATAATCCTGCGAGGACATTATAAAGAGGATAGTTCCACTGACTTGTATCATCGTCTGATAAACCTCACACAAGACAGTAATGAGTCACCTCAGAACTTCCTGTTTCGCGCCACTGAGCTTAAGGAAAGACTTTTAGCAGCATCCAGAGAGCCTGGCACAGAAGAGCAGTTTAGTTCTGATCTTATTCAGAGGAAGTTTCTGAGGGCAGTGGAAACAGGACTGATCAGTGCTGATGTGAAGTATCAACTGAAGCGTTACTTGAAGGATCCTGCCATCACCGATGAGCTACTGATTTCAAAGACGAATGCAGCAGCCAGTCTTGAATGGGAACGGCATCAGAAATTTAAAAGGCACACAAAAGAAACAAAAGTTCGAGAATGCCGAGTGGAAAATCTGACGGGTCAGTATGCAACCGAGAGAGAAGTGGATGGCCAAGAGCGCCCCCTACCATCGACAAAATGGAAAATCCTTAAGTCCCAAAGCACAGTGACCCGTACGGAATCTGAGCTCCTGGACATAGTCACGCAGCTGAAGAGTGACATAGAGGAGATCAAGGAGGCCATACGTGAGTCTCCCAGAGCACCTCGCGCTCAAAGAGCCAGGAGGACACGTGGCTGCAAGAGATGTCAGTCCACCAGCCATGGCGACCAATGCAACCACTGCTTCAGGTGTGGAGTCAGCAGCCACATGTCAAGGGAATGTCGGATAGGGAGGAGACTCGGAAGAGGAACAGGGCAAGTAGACACGGCAGCCAATACTGTCGCAACCACATCAGAACAAGCTAACACACAAGAACTGTATGAGCTAGTCACTGACAGTATTCGGAGGTTGGAAGCAAGGCTGGTAGCTAAGGCCGAGGCACCTCCTGAAGAAACGGTCCGTGTTAATCTACTGTCCCCTAAACGCCAATTACAGTTGTTCAACTTGGTTGGAAAAAAATATGTCATCACCTGCTTCCTCGATGACAAGGAGACACAAGCATTGTGGGACACAGGGTCACAGGTTTGTTTAATGAATGACGCCTGGAGACAGGAGCACCTGCCACACACCACCGTCAGAGACTTAGCCGAGTTGGTGGGTCCAAGTATCCTGAATGGGAGGGCAGTGAATCAGACACCGATTCCATTTTCAGGGTGGGTCGAAGTCACATTTAAGCTGCCGACAGTTAGTCGCCCACCGGTGGAACTCTTAGTTCCTGTGCTAGTGGTGAAGGAGGACGGAGTGGCAGAGCCGCCTATCATTGGGTTCAACGTGATTGACCATGTCCTGAAGATGGGCATTAAACCCCCTTGTGCTATCAGTGAAGCTGTTAGCGCAGCCTTCTCATTTGACTGTAAGAAAACAGAGGTGTTTTTGAAAGTGATGCAAAGTGAGGAGGATAGGCTGGGGGAAGGAATGGTAAAAGTTGGCAGTGAGTTGGTTACCATCCCTGCTGGCCAAACCAAAACAGTCAAAGGTTGTGTCACAGCAGGCTCACTTCCAGACACACAAGACGTCTTGTTTGAGCTGAGTCAGTACACCCAATTACCAGAGGGTTTGCAGATGCAAAGTGGGTTGGTGCAGTTATGGAAAGGGAAGCGATCTATGTTCAAAATACCTATAACAAACAGTACATCCCGTGATATCCAGCTGCCCGCTAAGACCATTTTGGGGGAAACGCAGAGAGTTAAAACTGCTTATCCGGCAGATATTAGACCCCCTGCTGTAAACCAAGCGACCGTCGACCCAATGACAAGTGAAACAGGAAGAAATAAAGAGACCGAGATGAACTGTGCTGTCAAAGAGACTATGGACATGTGGGACCCTCCAGTTCCCCTTGATCATCTCTCGCCCATACAGCAAGAGCAAGTAAAACAGCTACTACAGGAGGAACGGCAAGCGTTTTACCATGATGAGTATGATGTAGGGACAATTCCCTCTTTACAGTTGAAGATCCGACTCAAAGATCACCATCTTGTCAAAAAGACTTATGTTTCTGTTCCCAAACCACTTCATAAGGAAGTAAAGGAGTATTTAGAAGACCTGCTTAACAGGGGCTGGATCACCAAATCCAAGTCATCGTATTCCAGTCCAATCGTCTGTGTGCGAAAGAAAGATGGAGGTCTGCGTTTGTGCTGCGACTTTAGAGAGTTGAACAAGAAGTCTATCCCAGACAGACACCCAATTCCCCGCATACAAGATATGCTAAACAGTCTAAATGGGAGTGTGTGGTTTTCAGTCCTCGACCAAGGGAAGGCGTATCACCAGGGTTTCCTGGAAGAGTCAAGTAGGCCCCTCACTGCATTTATCACTCCCTGGGGTTTGTTCGAGTGGGTAAGAATTCCATTTGGTTTGTCCTCAGCACCAGCAGCATTCCAAAGATCTATGGAGGAGTGCTTGTGGGGGTTGAGAGATGATGTTTGTCTGCCTTACCTCGATGATAACCTTGTTCATTCACAAACTTCTGAAGATCACTTGCGAGACCTGAGAAGCGTCCTGCACCGCTATCAAAGCCATGGGGTGAAGTTGACTCCCCGGAAATGTGAGTTATTCAAGCAGCAGGTACGTTTTCTTGGTAAAATGGTAACAGGACAGGGTTACACCATGGACCCTGCGGACAATGCCCCAGTGCAGACACTCAAACAGCAGCAACCTTCCACTGTTGGAGAGTTAAGGAAATTGCTAGGTTTTATTTCATATTACCGCAGCTATATTCCAAACTTCTCTCGTATAGCAAAACCTCTTTACGACCTTCTTGCTAACGATCACACAGACAAAGCAAAGAAAAACTCAAAGAAACATGTCAAAAAGAACGATGGTGGCCACATACCCTCATCCCATGTGATCAGGTGGCGCCCAGAGCATCAAGCAGTAGTTTGTCAGCTTGTTGACCTTCTTACCCAACCCCCAGCGTTAGGTTACCCGAACTTTGAGGAACCCTTCATTTTGCACTGTGACGCTTCACAGGAGGGGCTTGGGGCGGTGTTATACCAGCGACAACAAGACAAACTGGTGGTGATACCATATGGCTCCAGGACACTGTCAAATCCAGAGAAGAACTACCACCTTCATTCAGGGAAGCTGGAGTTTCTTGTCCTGAAGTGGGCCATCTGTGAGAGGTTTCGGGATTATCTGTACTATTCTCCGCCATTCACTGTCTATACAGACAATAATCCTCTAACGTATGTGCTCACCACCGCAAAGTTAAATGCAACCACACAGAGGTGGGTAGCAGAATTAGCTGATTTCCAGTTTGTGATTAAGTATCGCCCTGGAAAAGCAAACAGAGATGCAGACGGACTTTCACGTATGCCTCTAGATACGGAGCAGTACATGAACAAATGCACACAGAATGTTGATCCTGATGTGATGAATTGTGTGGCACAGGCAGTCAAGGTGAAGTCACAAGAAAATGAACCATGGCTCTGCCCAGTCACCATTTCTACTCTCATTAGGGAAGTAGATCAAGAAGCCAGCTCTATAGCTGAAATATCAAAGACTGATCTAAAAAGATCTCAAGAAGAAGACTCCGTGATTGGAGAGGTGTTGCGCTATGTGTTATCAGAACAATGGCCAAGAAGTGTAAAGCAGCAGAACAGTAAAACTGCAGCTTTAGTCAGGCAGAAACACAAGCTGTACTTGGAAAATGATGGACTGCTTTACAGGAGAACGGCAACACATGACCAGCTACTCCTACCCCAGAAGTTTCACAAGCTCGTGTTCAAAGAGCTCCACGAAAACATGGGCCATTTAGGGGTAGAGAGAGTGATGAACTTGATAAGAGAGCGTTTTTATTGGGCTCACATGCAAAGAGATGTGGAGCACTTCATCACGAAAGTTTGCAGTTGTTTGAAGAGCAAACGTCCCAATAAGACAACAAGGGCACCACTGACTAACATTGTCACCACGTACCCATTTGAATTAGTGTCAGTGGATTCCCTGCATTTGGAGAAGTGCAAAGGAGGATATGAATATATCCTGGTTGTAATGGCCCATTTCACTCGTTTTGCCCAGGCTTACCCTTGTCGTAACAAAGCTGCCCACACCGCTGCTGAGAAGATCTTTGGAGATTTTGCCCTCAAGTTTGGTTTCCCCACACGACTTCATCATGATCAGGGTAGAGAGTTCCAAAATAAACTTTTTGCAAAACTCCAAGAGTACAGTGGTGTGCAGGGGTCCCGAACAATGCCCTACCATCCCCAAGGGAATGGGCTGGTGGAACGATTCAATCGTACATTGTTGGCAATGCTCAGAAATTTGCCCGAAGCAGCCAAGGAAGACTGGAAGTCCTCTCTGGCAAAAGTGGTTCATGCCTATAATTGTACACGTAGTGAGGCTACGGGGTACGCACCATATTTTCTGTTGTTTGGCCATAGTCCAAAGTTGCTTATTGATCTGATGTTTGACCTCACAACAAGAGAGCAGAGTGTTTCTCAGCAGGACTATGCTGAAAAGTGGAGAACTACAATGACTGAAGCTTACAAACTCGCTTCTAAAAAAGCAAACAAAGAGGGGATGAGAAGTAAAGCACTTTATGATAAAAAGGTTCACAGTGCTGAGTTACTCCCTGGATCCAGAGTACTGGTCCGAAACATGACCGAAAAAGGTGGGCCAGGAAAATTAAGATCATTCTGGGAAGACAAGGTGTATGTCGTGACCCAAAAGAAGTACCCAGACAGTCCAGTATATGAAATCAGACCTGAAAATGGCAAGGGATGCACTCGGGTCATGCACAGAAACCTTTTGCTACCCTGTGACTTTCTTCCCATGAAAACAGTGGAGCATGCCTCTAAGAAAATAAGAGAAAGAGACTCAAGGCATGTGGACAGACAAAGCAACACGGATGATGAAGATGAAGAGGGTTGGAATGCCATAATCGGATTACGAGCGGGGAATTATCAAGAGCAGCGTCCACTGAGAGCCAATGCACCGGAGTTCTACCCGCACAGTGACACTACTCCGGAGGATGAGGACCAGGACCAGATGACGTCACGCAGGTGCAGCTGGCACCAGAGGTCGACAATCCGGTGGTCCCAGATCCAGCTGAGGCAGACCAGGACCAGGGTGATGGGGTGTCGGAGTCCAGTTCCAGTGACCAGGAGGGACCTGACGAGATTCCTGCTAAAACGTATCCTTCAAGAATAAGAAAACAGCCATTGAGATTGACTTATGATAAGTTAGGCCAACCTTGCACTTCATTGCACTTCATCTGTCTAGAACAAAGGTGTAGAAGCTAAAGATAACCATTGTTCAGACATAAATGTTTTGAAAAGTAACTTGGTAGTTACTGTGATGTTTGATTAAAAAAGGAAAAAAAGGAAAAAAAATTGAAAAACACAAAAAAAGAGATTTTCAGTGTGTTACTAAGGCACAGGCATCACACAAAGGTTCATTTGGTAGGCTATGACTAGATTGCGTACCCTTACTCTCAGGAAAGATGCAGATACCCACCATGATGGATGGAGCGGTTGATGGTTATCGTGCACAAAGACCTCTTCTGCAAATGTATTGCATGGAATAGGAGATACATGCTGTACTATGGACAATTACCAGTTTGCATCTTTATGGACTTTAATGAACTCTGACTCCTGTTTAGTAATACCCTACTTACATGTAATGCATGGTTACCAAATATGGACTGAAAGAAGAAAAGAGAAAAAAACAGTAGTTTTGAGAAAGGTGTAATGTCGGGATGACATTAACTTTTTGAGGGGTGAGTGTAGGAAAAAAGTCAATTTTGGACAACCTCTAGTAAACCCCCAGAAAACAGTGTGGATTAGATGCTAATGGCAAATATAAATATTCCTAATAAATGTACCTAATAGACTGCGATTTAATTGTTAATGGTAAATGGGAGCATTTATGGGGAATGTTATTAAAGGACTGAATGTGAACTTTTAGATATGAACTGTCAGTGAAAACTGTTGCGTTTCTACGCCAGAGGTGGCACTCAGTAATGACAAGATGCTGCTCAGTGTTACAGCACAAGAGAAGGAGAGTAGCGAATGTTCCAGAGAGAGTGTTAAGAAAATGGTGTCAAGCGATGTGCTGTGTAAGTGTGGACCATGCCGGGTGTGGTGAGAAGTTAATAAAAAGCCGCTGCAAAGTCTAACAGCTTGGCTCCCTCATCCTTCCTCCCCTTCGGCCCTCCTGGGTGTAACAGTTATGTCACAATTCGGTGACAGAGACACTCAAAGAGTTAAAGAGGGTGATTAATGGAAGACGGGGTTCCGCACTCCTAGTGGCCATTTCGAATATCTGGTGATGGCGTTTGGGTTGACTAGTGTGCCGACAGTATTCCAGCAGCTCATCAATGATGTGTTGAGGGACTTTTTGGATTCTTTTATGTTCGTGTACCTGGATGACATTCTCATCTTTTCTCGTTCTATCGAGGAGCATCAGGTACATGTGAGAAGGGTCCTTCAGCAGCTACAAGAGAATCAACTTTACGTGAAGGCAGAGAAATGTGAGTTCCATACATCCTCTACCACCTTCCTGGGGTTTGTTATTGCCCATAAAGAGATCCGGGCTGATCCTGGTAAGGTAAAGGCAGTGGTGGTTTGGCCTGTCCCCTCTTCCCGCAGACAGCTGCAACAGTTCCTGGGTTTCGCCAATTTTTATCAGCGATTTATCCACAATGATAGTATGGTTGCTCTGCTGCTCACCCGCCATACCTCCACCAAAGTCCTTTTTCATTGGTCCGGAGAGGCTGATGGGGCATTCTCAGAATTAAAGTCTCGCTTCTGCTCTCCCCCATCCTTGCCCAGGTGGATCCTTCCTTACAGTTCCAGGTGGACGTGGATGCTCCGGACTGCGGAGTAGGGACGGCCCTGTCTCAGCGCTCGACCTCCGACAATAAGATCTGTCCGTGCACCTACTTCTCCCAATGTCTGTCACCAGCCGAGAGGAACTATGATGTGGGGGAACGGGAGTTGCTGGCAGTCAAGTTGGCCTTGGAGGAGTGGCGCCATTGGTTGGAGGGAGCTTCGCTGCCGTTCGCGGTTTGGACTGACCATAAGAACTTGGAGTACCTCAGAACGGCTAAATAGCTGAACTTGAGGCAAGCCCGCTGGTCCCTGTTCTTCAGCAGGTTCAATTTTACCATCACCTACTGCCCAGGGTCCAAAAACAACAAACCTGATGCACTATCTAGACAGTTCTCCCCAGACACGGCCTTCCCTGAACCACATCCTATTGTGTCTCCCTCGTGTGTAGTGGGCATGCTTTCCTGGGAGATCAAGGAGAGGGTCCAGAGAGCGCAGGAAGCAGAGCCCGACCCGGGTGGGGGTCTGGCAGGGCGGGTTTATGTCCCTTCCTCAGTCCGTGGTGAGGTCATTGATTGGTTACACTCCTCTAACGTCATGTGTCACCCCGGGGTGTTTCGCACCTTGTCCCAGCTGCAGAGGACTTTCTGGTGGCTGTCTATGAGAAAGAATGTCAACGATTTCAATTGATCTTTTCCCCAGTGCGCCACCGGGAGATAATCCTCCTCTCCCCCCTTGGGACTGCTGCATCCTCTACCCATCCCCAGTAGACCATGGTCACATGTGGATCTGGATTTTGTGACCGGGCTTCCCTCCTCCGGTGGCCATACTGTGATCCTCACTATCGTGGACAGGTTTTCTCAGGCAGCTCATTTCATCCCCCTGAACAAGCTCCCATCTACCAAGGAGACAGCCGACCGGTTCATACTACATGTGATTCATCTGCATGGGATTCCTGTGGACATAGTTTTGGACTGGGGTCCTCAGTTTGTATCTCAGGTTTGGCGGTCTTTTTGCAAGGCCATTGTCAGCTTATCTTCAGGATATCACCCTCAGAGTAATGGCCAGTGTGAGCGTGCCAATCAAGAACTAGAGGCTACCCTGAGGTGTGTCACTGCCTCCTATCCTGCATCCTGGAGTTCGTACTTAGCTTGGATCGAGTATGCGCACAACTCCGCCACTTCAGTGGCTATGGGCCTCTCTCCCTTCGAGGTGATTTTGGGGTACAACCCTCCCCTGTTCCTGGAGGAGGAGGTGGAGATCGCTGTTCCATCGGTGCAGGCCCACATCAGGCGCTGTCACCGGATGTGGAGGTCTACCAGAGTGGCTCTTCAATGCACGGCGGGCAGCAACTCTGAGATCGCCAACCGTCAGAGGACCTCAGCCCCTCCCTACCAGGTTGGAAAGAAGGTATGACTTTCCACTAAAAACATCAACCTCAAAAATGAGCCCAAGATGCTCCCTCCTCGCTTCATTGGTCCTTATTCCATCTCACATACTGTATAATAAATCCGGTTGCTGTCCGCCTGTCCCTTCCTCCTGCCCTTCGTATCTGTCCTACCTTCCATGTCTCCCAGATAAAGTCATTTTCCACCAGCCCTTTGTGCCCATCATCTAAGCTGCATCCCTCCCCAGTGATGATCGATGGTGGGCCAGCGTTCAAGGTCAACCACATTATGGACGTTTGACGCAGGGGGTGAGGTCTTCAGTACCTGGTGGACTGGGCCGGGTATGGTCTGGAGGAAAGATCTTGGGTCCGAGCCTCATTCATCACGGATCAACAGCTGATCAGGGCTTTTCATCGGGCTCATCCTGGCAGGTTGAGTCAGCCACCAGGAGGCGTCCCATGAGGGGGGGGGGGGCACTGTGGTGATCCAAGCTGTGTTGTTTCTCTCTCTCTCTAATTATCTTCCACAGCTGTGGTCTCACTCACACCTGCGTCTCTTAATTAGACTGCCTTTATTAGGAGTGGGGTCCTCCACTCCTGCACAGAGAAGTCAGGTTACTTTATTTGTACCCGTAGGTAGATTTGTTTTGCAGTCTGGTGACATCCATATTTACAAGCCACAAATTACATTCAACATAGACACAAACACAGGCACAGGCACACGTGAAGCTGACTATAAACATGATAAAAATACCCAAGGCTCCACCAATCAGGATATAAAAAGACAAAGAGATGAGGGAAAAACCAGAGGTAAGAGAGAAGGGTCATATTAAAAGTTAAAAACTAGTCAAAGAGGTTAAAAAACTCAAAGGTCTAAAACCCAATAAAATATTTAGAACCCAAGTGACATCCTACAAAAATAAGTAAATATAAAATGAAGTTAATAAATAGGTACCTAAATTATGTGCAATATATTTTTACAGCTTGTTCAACTCTTTGACAGCAGCAGGGACAAAGCTGTTTTTGTAGCGCTGGGTTCTACTTTTTGGGACAGCAAACCTCCGTCTTGAGGGAAGAAGCTGAAAGTGGCAGTGCAAAGGGTGGGAGTCATCATTTAAAATGGAGGTAGCCATCCTCTGTACTTGTCTGGTGTACAGGGATGTCAGGCTCAGCTGTGACTCACCAAGCAAACGACTGGACCATCTAACTACCTGATCCAAGGATTTCCTTTGTTTCAGTTTTATCTGACCAAACCATGACACTAAAGAAAAGGATAAAACAGATTCAATAAAAGCCCGATAAAACATTGTCATTATTGTTCGGTCAACTTGGAAGCGTGCAAGTTTTCTCAAGCAATGCAAATGTTGCTGACCCTTTTTGCACACCCTTTCACAGTTCTCTTCAAAGTTTAAATTACTATCAATAATCGTCCCAAGATATTTGTAGGATTGTACACATTCGGTGGTCTGGCCTTTTAGTATGGTGACTTTGTGCCTGGGATTTTTCCTCCTAAAGTCAATAATCATGTCTTTAATTTTTGTCGTATTCAGCTGCAGGTAGGAATCCTCACACCAGTGAACAAAATCATCAACTACTGGAGTCAACGCTCCAACAGGGTGAACGAGTTCCTCAACTTGAGTCTACCCTTCTCGTCAGCTGGGAGTTTTGTCTCCCTTTCAACTACAACTACTCTGCTCTTTGTCGGCTGGGAGTTCCGCCTCCCTCTTTACAACCGTAAGCAACCTGTTAACTGGGTTTTCATCATCTGCATCTGCCTCTCCTTGTCCTCAATACCTGTGCACAGGTGGACCGCCCTCCAGGTGGACCAACCCAGTTCCAGGCGGTGGACAAGAACTCTCCCCATGAGCCGGAGGCTCCACTCGCTCATCTGCTCTCTGTAAGTGCCTCAGCACCTTGGCTGAACTCTCTCCTTCCTCCCTCAGCTGAGGATTCCCCTGCACACTTCACTGTAATTCTCTGCACTGGCACTTCCTCACCATCGCGGGACCCTGGTAACCTGGATAAAGACTAAGCTGCAAGTAGTTGCAGTCCTACTCTTCCTTGCTCCGGTTGCCAGACTGCTCCCGTTCTGCACACACTCACACACACTCGCGTCTATTAAAGATCATTGTATTTCTAATCGAGTCTGTTGTCTGCTCCTGGGTTTAACTTCAAATTACAGTGGGGTAAAAAAGTATTTAGTCAGCCACCAATTGTGCAAGTTCTCCCACTTAAAAGATGAGAGAGGTCTCCAATTTTCATCATAGGTATACCTCAACTATAAGAGACAAAATGAGAAAAAAAAAATCCAGAAAATCATATTGAAGGATTTTTAATGAATTAATTGGTAAATTCCTCAGTAAAATAAGTATTTGGTCACCTACAAACAAGCAAGATTTCTGGCTCTCACAGACCTGTAACTTCTTCTTTAAGAGGGTCCTCTGTCCTCCACTCGTTACCTGTATTAATGGCACCTGTTTGAACTCGTTATCAGTATAAAAGACACCTGTCCACAACCTCAAACAGTCAGACTCCAAACTCCACTATGGCCAAAACCAAAGAGCTGTCAAAGGACTCCAAAAACAAAATTGTAGACCTGCACCAGGCTGGGAAGACTGAAGCTGCAATAGGTAAGCAGCTTGGTGTGAAGAAATCAACTGTGGGAGCAATTATTAGAAAATGGAAAACATACAAAACCACTGATAATCTCCCTCGATCTGGGGCTCCACGCAAGATCTCACCCCGTGGGGTCAAAATGATCACGAGAACGGTGAGCAAAAATCCCAGAAGCACACAGGGGGACCTAGTGAATGACCTGCAGAGAGCTGGGACCAAAGTAACAAAGGCTACATCAGTAACACACTATGCCGCCAGGGACTCAAATCCTGCAGTGCCAGACGTGTCCCCCTGCTTAAGCCAGTACATGTCCAGGCCTGTCTGAAATTTGCTAGAGAGCATTTGGATGATCCAAAAGAGGATTGGGAGAATGTCATATGGTCAGATGAAACCAAAATAGAACTTTTTGGTAAAAACTCAACTTGTCGTGTTTGGAGGAAAAAGAACACCATACCTACTGTGAAGCATGGGGGTGGAAACATCAATCTTTGGGGCTGTTTTTTCTGCAAAGGGACCAGGACGACTGATCCGTGTAAAGGAAAGAATGAATGGGGCCATGTATCGTGAGATTTTGAGTGAAAACCTCCTTCCATCAGCAAGGGCATTGAAGATGAAACGTGGCTGGGTCTTTCAGCATGACAATGATCCCAAACACATCGCCCGGGCAACAAAGGAGTGGCTTCGTAAGAAGCATTTCAAGGTCGTGGAGTGGCCTAGCCAGTCTCCAGATCTCAACCCCATAGAAAATCTTTGGAGGGAGTTGAAAGTCCGTGTTGCCCAGTGACAGCCCCAAAACATCACTGCTCTAGAGGAGATCTGCATGGAGGAATGGGCCAAAATACCAGCAACAGTGTGTGAAAACCTTGTGAAGACTTCCAGAAAACTTTTGACCTCTGTCACTGCCAACAAAGGGTATATAACAAAGTACTGAGATGAACTTTTGTTATTGACCAAATACTTATTTTACCGAGGAATTTACCAATTAATTCATTAAAAATCCTTCAATGTGATTTTCTGGATTTTTTTTTCTCATTTTGTCTCTCATAGTTGAGGTATACCTATGATGAAAATTGGAGAACTCTCTCATCTTTTAAGTGGGAGAACTTGCACAATTGGTGGCTGACTAAATACTTTTTTGCCCCACTGTATGTCACAGAGTTCCAAAACAAAAACCACTGCTGAGCAAAAAGAACATTAAAAGCTTGTCTCAGTTTTGTCAGAAAACTTGGTGATCCCCAAGACTTTTGGGAAAATACTCTGTGGACTGACGAGACAAAAGTTGAACTTTTTGGAAGGTGTGTGTCCCATTACATCCGACATTAAAGTAACCCAGCATTTCAGAAAAGGAACATCATACCGACAGTAAAATATGGTGGTGGTAGTGTGATGGTCTGGGGCTATTTTGCTGCTTCAGGACCTGGAAGACTTGCCCTGGTAAATGGAGCAATGAATTCTGTTGTCTATCAAAAACTCCTGGAGAAGAATGTCCACCCATCTGTTCGTGACCTCAAACTGAAGCACACTTGGGTTCTGCAGAAGGACAATGATCCAAAACACACCAGCAAGTCCACCTCTGAATTGCTTAAGAAAAACAAAATGAAGACTTTGAGTGGCCGAGTCAAAGTCCTGACCTGAATCCGATTGAGATGCTGTGGCATGACCTTAAAAAGGCGGATCATGCTCGAAAACCCTCCAATGTGGCTGAATTACAACAATTCTGCTAAGATGAGTGGGCCAAAATTCCTCTACAGTGCTGTAAAAGACTCATTGCCAGTTATTGCAAAGGCTTGATTGTAGTTGTTGCTGCTAAGGGTGGCCCAACCAGTTATTAGATATAGGGGGCAATCACTTTTTCACACAGGGCCATGCAGGTTTGGATTTTTATTCCCTTAATAATAAACACTGTAGAAGAGCTGGGAAATAACGAGGCGGTTTTGTATCACAAAAGTAGAGTCTTTAATGAA
The DNA here is from genome assembly GCA_020510985.1 of Pholidichthys leucotaenia. NCBI lineage: Eukaryota > Metazoa > Chordata > Actinopteri > Cichliformes > Pholidichthyidae > Pholidichthys > Pholidichthys leucotaenia. The sequence goes on from CM035840.1 coordinate 344,199,410, forward strand.
CAAACTCTTCTATCTTGTCTCATCTGGTGCAGAGCTTGGCAGAAGGCAAGAGACAGAACTCTGCTTCGCTCACTGGTTAAATACAAGCACGCATAGCACCACTCATTGAAACAGCTGACGTCAGAGCCACTCATTGAAAAAGGTAACATCTCCCCGTTATCTTAATCCCCATTGTCCTGCCATCCCCTCTCCCTGTCTTGGGAGGTGATGGGAACTCCCCCTCTCGCTTTAGGGGTGTAAAGGTGTTGAGTCTGTTGCCATGGCGTCCTGTGACGTCATGAGTCTTCACACGGCGGTGAGATTCCTTTGTTCTTTCAGAGGTGTGAAGTTCCTTTGTATATTCTGTCCCAAACATTTCCACATGCTCTAACAAATGTAGGTATGGAATATATGAGTGATATATACCACAGGCCCCCCAAACAACTATGAAGGAACACAGAAAGATTCACAGTCTAGGGTAATTACTAAGACATACTACGTGTTACAGCCGTTGCCAGAGAAGAAACTTTCAAGCAGCCATGCTCCTAAGAGAGTTCAGTGAAAACATAACAGCATAGTATAATCATAAATCAGTCCTAAACTGTTGCGGCACAATTAGCGAAAATTTGCAGAGTGGTGTAATCAGTCCCTGTGTAGTCTGGGTTTCAATCTTCTCCCAAAGCTGCTGTAGGTCGGTTTAGGCGTCCTGCTGGGACCTTGTTGTGAGGAATCTGCAGTGTGGGAAGGAGAGAGATTATCTGTTCCCTGCCTGGGGGCTGAGACTTTTTCCTTGGGGGGTCTACCTCGCCGAGGTGCTCGAGCCAGCTGTGCGGGTTCGTCTCTCAACAAGAAGGCAGGTTTGAGTCTGTCAATGCTGACCGTTTCATTTCTATCCCCATAATCAAGCACAAAGTGTTTGTCACCATTTTCCAGCACTCTATACGGGCCATCGTATACTGGGCGTAACGTTGGTTTTAGAGCTTCATGCTTAACAAAAACAAACTCAGCATTTTTTAAAGTTTGAGGAACAAAAACTCGCGGAAAGGAGTGATGAGCTGGACCGTGGAGAGAGTCCGGACTGTTACTGCCTAAAAACCTTGGGACTGGGAGGTGCCCTGGTTCTAGGTTTTCTGGTAAAAATTCACCTGGGAGTCTGATAGGCTGAGCAAAGACTAATTCTGCAGGGGAAGCGTCTAAATCCTCTTTAGGTGCCGCACGCAACCCCAATAAAACCCAGGGAAGTTTATTTACCCAATTTGTGTCCGTTAATGAGGCCCTGAGGGCGGCCTTTAAGGACCTGTGAAAACGCTCGCATAACCCATTAGCCTGAGGGTGATAAGCGGTGGTACGGTGAATTGTTGCCCCTAAACTGTTGGACATGGCTGACCAGAGCTCTGAGACAAATTGAGGCCCCCTATCTGACGTGATGTCTGATGGGACGCCGAAACGTGCCACCCAATTTGTTAGAAAAACGCGAGCGACTTCCTCCGCTGTAGTTGCCGCTGGCGTAAGTCAGATTCGCCGTGGATGAGTCGCTTGAAGAACGCCTCAGGTCCATACTCGCGTCAAGGTCACCAGTGTAGAAGAGCTGGAAATAACGAGGCGGTTTTGTATCACAAAAGTAGAGTCTTTAATGAACAAACTCTTCTATCTTGTCTCATCTGGTGCAGAGCTTGGCAGAAGGCAAGAGACAGAACTCTGCTTCGCTCGCTGGTTAAATACAAGCACGCATAGCACCACTCATTGAAACAGCTGACGTCAGAGCCACTCATTGAAAAAGGTAACATCTCCCTGTTATCTTAATCCCCATTGTCCTGCCATCCCCTCTCCCTGTCTTGGGAGGTGATGGGAACTCCCCCTCTCGCTTTAGGGGGGTAAAGGTGTCGAGTCTGTTGCCATGGCGTCCTGTGACGTCATGAGTCTTCACACGGCGGTGAGATTCCTTTGTTCTTTCAGAGGTGTGAAGTTCCTTTGTATATTCTGTCCCAAACATTTCCACATGCTCTAACAAATGTAGGTATGGAATATATGAGTGATATATACCACAAACACCTTCATTTAAAAATTGCATTTTGTTTTTACCTGTGTTATCTTTGTCTAATATTTAAATTTATTTGATGATCTGAAACATTTAAGTGTGACAAACATACAAAAAATGAGAAATCAGGAAGGGGCAAACACTTTTTCACACCACTGTGCGTGAGGATGTAAATGCCGATCCCACAGTGTGACAGCAACCATCTCCACCTCAACGTCACCAAAACAAAAGAGTTAATAATCAGCCCTGCTACTCCCCAGCACCCTATTACTATTAATAAACAAATGGTAGGAAACAGACAGTTTCAAATATCTGGGCTACACAATGGACAATAAGCTTACTTTTGAGCAACACACCATGGACATTCTAAAACGGAGTCACCAGAGACTAGTTATTCGTATGCTCAGTGGACTTCATGTTACTCCGCTCCTCCTTCTGTTATTAGCAGTGTAGGAAAACGTTAATTTTGGACAACCTCTAGTAAACCCTCAGGAAACAGTGTGGATTAGATGCTAATGGCAAATATAAATATTCTTAATAAATGTACCTAAGAGACTATAATTTAATGATTAATAGTAAATGGGAGCATTTATAGGGAATGTATTAAAGGACTGAATATGCACTGTTAAGTATGAACTGTCAGTGAAAGCAGTAGCGTTTCTACGCCATAGGTGGCGCTCAATAGTGATGAAACACTGTATAGTGTTAGAACACCATAGAAGAGTAGTATGTGTTCTAGTGAGTGTTCCAGAGAATGTTCCAGAGAGAGTGTTATAAAAAGATGGTGTCTAGCGATGTGCTGTGTAGTGTGTGCCGTGCCGTGTGTGCTGAGAAGTGAATAAACGGTCGCTGCAAAGTCTAACAGCTTGGCTCAATCATCCTTCCTCCCCTTCACCCCTCCTGGGTGTAACAAAACTTGGTAGCAGAGGATGGTTCAGTCGTGTCTAAGACGGTGAGTGTGCAAATAAAAAAAGGAGGCCATAACGATGGAGCTGGAGCAGCTACAAGATAAGCTAGGCGAGGCCTTGGTGCCGTTACGGGCCGAACAGCTAAATGAGGTCTGTTTATTTGCAAAGATAAGCCCAGCCGAACCGTCTAAGAAGTACACGCTGATACGACTGTTAATCGAGGAGGTGGAGAAAGCCATTGAACGCGAAGAGGAGGATGTAGTCCGCGAGTTTCTGCTAAAGCTAATAGCATGTGCTAATGAAGCTAAGCTAAGTGAACCATTGACGCAGGCAGCGACAGCGGCCGGCACGAGCCGCGAGGCGGAGGCACTCGCCAGTTTACAGAGCCAGTATGCCGCTCTGCATGAAAGTATCATTGATTCAGCTAAAAGGGTTGAAGAGGAAATAATAAGGCTGACGGATGATGAGGCTGCGCCGCCACCGAGCCGCCATTTTGTGATACAGCCCGCGGTCCCCACAGCGCCCCTACCGCCAGAAGTGATCATTAAACGGGTGTTTAAGATAAATGGGCAGATAGGGGAGAGGGGCCAAAAAGACAAGTTGTCTTATTCCAATCTCACTCACCAGATCGATATGGGCTTAAAGAAAAAGCACAGTGAGGCTGAGATAATTGAGGCTGTTGTCAGAGCAGTGAGTCCTGGATTGAGATTGCGCGCTATGCTGGAGATTAAGTCAGATCTCACCCTGCCACAGCTGCGCATAATCCTGCGGAGACATTATAAAGAAGATAGTTCCACTGACTTGTATCATCGTCTGATAAACCTCACACAAGACAGTAATGAGTCACCTCAGAACTTCCTGTTTCGCGCCATTGAGCTAAAGGAAAGACTTTTAGCAGCATCCAGAGAGCCTGGCACTGAAGAGCAGTTTAGTTCTGATCTTATTCAGAGGAAGTTTCTGAGGGCGGTGGAAACAGGACTGATCAGTACTGATGTGAAGTATCAACTGAAGCGTCATTTGGAGGATCCTGCCATCACCGACGAGCTACTGATTTCAAAGACGAATGCAGCAGCCAGTCTTGAATGGGAACGGCATCAGAAATTTAAAAGGCACACAAAAGAACTAAAGGTTCGAGAATGCCGAGTGGAAAATCTGACGGGTCAGTATGGAACCGAGAGAGAAGTGGATGGCCAAGAGCGCCCCCTACCATCGACAAAAGGAAAAATCCTTAAATCCCAAAGCACAGTGACCCGTACAGAATCTGAGCTCCTGAACATAGTCACGCAGCTGAAGAGTGACATGGAGGAGATCAAAAGGGCCATACGTGAGTCTCCCAGAGCACCTCGCGCTCAAAGAGCCAGGAGGACACGTGGCTGCAAGAGATGTCAGTCCACCAGCAATGGCGATCAATGCAACCACTGCTTCAGGTGTGGAATCAGCGGCCACATGTCAAGGGAATGTCGAATAGGGAGGAGACTCGGAAGAGGAACAGGGCAAGTAGACACGGCGGCCAATACTGTTGCAACAACATCAGAACAAGCTAATACACAAGAACTGTATGAGCTCATTACTGACAGTATTCGGAGGTTGGAAGCAAGGCTGGTAGCTCAGGCTGAGGTACCTCCTGTAGAAACGGTCCTTGTTAATCTACTGTCCCCTAATCGCCAATTACAGTTACTCATTTTGGTTGGAAAAAAATATGTCATCCCCTGCTTCCTCAATGACAAGGAGACACAGGTATTGTGGGACACAGGGTCACAGGTTTGTTTAATGAATGACGCCTGGAGACAGGAGCACCTGCCACACACTATCGTCAGAGACTTAGCCGAGTTGATGGGTCCAAGTATCCTGAATGGGAGGGCAGTGAACCAGACACCGATTCCCTTCTCAGGGTGGGTTGAAGTCACATTTAAGCTGCCGACAGTTAGTCGCCCACCGGTGGAACTCTTAGTTCCTGTGCTAGTGGTGAAGGAGGACGGAGTGGCAGAGCCGCCTATCATTGGGTTCAACGTGATTGACCATGTCCTGAAGATGGGCATTAAACCCCCTTGTGCTATCAGTGAAGCTGTTAGCGCAGCCTTCTCATTTGACTGTAAGAAAACAGAGGTGTTTTTGAAAGTGATGCAAAGTGAGGAGGATAGGCTGGGGGAAGGAATGGTAAAAGTTGGCAGTGAGTTGGTTACCATCCCTGCTGGCCAAACCAAAACAGTCAAAGGTTGTGTCACAGCAGGCTCACTTCCAGACACACAAGACGTCTTGTTTGAGCTGAGTCAGTACACCCAATTACCAGAGGGTTTGCAGATGCAAAGTGGGTTGGTGCAGTTATGGAAAGGGAAGCGATCTATGTTCAAAATACCTATAACAAACAGTACATCCCGTGATATCCAGCTGCCCGCTAAGACCATTTTGGGGGAAACGCAGAGAGTTAAAACTGCTTATCCGGCAGATATTAGACCCCCTGCTGTAAACCAAGCGACCGTCGACCCAATGACAAGTGAAACAGGAAGAAATAAAGAGACCGAGATGAACTGTGCTGTCAAAGAGACTATGGACATGTGGGACCCTCCAGTTCCCCTTGATCATCTCTCGCCCATACAGCAAGAGCAAGTAAAACAGCTACTACAGGAGGAACGGCAAGCGTTTTACCATGATGAGTATGATGTAGGGACAATTCCCTCTTTACAGTTGAAGATCCGACTCAAAGATCACCATCCTGTCAAAAAGACTTATGTTTCTGTTCCCAAACCACTTCATAAGGAAGTAAAGGAGTATTTAGAAGACCTGCTTAACAGGGGCTGGATCACCAAATCCAAGTCATCGTATTCCAGTCCAATCGTCTGTGTGCGAAAGAAAGATGGAGGTCTGCGTTTGTGCTGCGACTTTAGAGAGTTGAACAAGAAGTCTATCCCAGACAGACACCCAATTCCCCGCATACAAGATATGCTAAACAGTCTAAATGGGAGTGTGTGGTTTTCAGTCCTCGACCAAGGGAAGGCGTATCACCAGGGTTTCCTGGAAGAGTCAAGTAGGCCCCTCACTGCATTTATCACTCCCTGGGGTTTGTTCGAGTGGGTAAGAATTCCATTTGGTTTGTCCTCAGCACCAGCAGCATTCCAAAGATCTATGGAGGAGTGCTTGTGGGGGTTGAGAGATGATGTTTGTCTGCCTTACCTCGATGATAACCTTGTTCATTCACAAACTTCTGAAGATCACTTGCGAGACCTGAGAAGCGTCCTGCACCGCTATCAAAGCCATGGGGTGAAGTTGACTCCCCGGAAATGTGAGTTATTCAAGCAGCAGGTATGTTTTCTTGGTAAAATGGTAACAGGACAGGGTTACACCATGGACCCTGCGGACAATGCCCCAGTGCAGACACTCAAACAGCAGCAACCTTCCACTGTTGGAGAGTTAAGGAAATTGCTAGGTTTTATTTCATATTACCGCAGCTATATTCCAAACTTCTCTCGTATAGCAAAACCTCTTTACGACCTTCTTGCTAACGATCACACAGACAAAGCAAAGAAAAACTCAAAGAAACATGTCAAAAAGAACGATGGTGGCCACATACCCTCATCTCATGTGATCAGGTGGCGCCCAGAGCATCAAGCAGTAGTTTGTCAGCTTGTTGACCTTCTTACCCAACCCCCAGTGTTAGGTTACCCGAACTTTGAGGAACCCTTCATTTTGCACTGTGACGCTTCACAGGAGGGGCTTGGGGCGGTGTTATACCAGCGACAACAAGACAAACTGGTGGTGATACCATATGGCTCCTGGACACTGTCAAATTCAGAGAAGAACTACCACCTTCATTCAGGGAAGCTGGAGTTTCTTGCCATGAAGTGGGCCATCGGTGAGAGGTTTCGGGATTATCTGTACTACTCTCCACCATTCACTGTCAAAACGGACAATAATCTCCTAACGTATGTGCTCACCACCGCAAAGTTAAATGCAACCACACAGAGGTGGGTAGCAGAACTAGCTGATTTCCAGTTTGTGATTAAGTATCGCCCTGGAAAAGCAAACAGAGATGCAGACGGACTTTCACGTATGCCCCTAGATATGGAGCAGTACATGAACAAATACACCCAAAATGTTGATCCTGATGTGATGAATTGTGTGGCACAGGCAGTCAAGGTGAAGTCACAAGAAAATGAACCATGGCTCTGCCCAGCCACCATTTCTACTCTCATTAGTGAAGCAGACCAAGAAGCCAGCTCTATAGCTGAAATATCAAAGACTGATCTAAAAAGAGCTCAAGAAGAAGACTCCGTGATTGGAGAGGTGTTGCACTATGTGTTATCAAAACAATGGCCAAGAAGTGTAAAGCAGCAGAACAGTAAAATTGCAGCTTTAGTCAGGCAAAAACACAAGCTGTACTTGGAAGACGATGGACTGCTTTACAGGAGAACGGCAACACATAACCCGCTACTCCTACCCCAGAAGTTTCACAAGCTTGTGTTCAAAGAGCTCCACAAAAACATGGGCCATTTAGGGGTAGAGAGAGTGATGAACTTGATAAGAGAGTGTTTTTATTGGGCTCACATGCAAAGAGATGTGGAGCACTATATCATGAGAGTTTGCAGTTGTTTAAAGAACAAACGTCCCAATAAGACAATAAGGGCACCACTGACTAACATTGTCACCACGTACCCATTCGAATTAGTGTCAGTGGATTTCCTGCATTTGGAGAAGTGCAAAGGAGGATATGAGTATATACTGGTTGTAATGGACCATTTCACGCGTTTTGCCCAGGCTTCCCCATGTCGTAACAAAGCTGCCCACACCGCTGCTGAGAAGATCTTTGGAGATTTTGCCCTCAAGTTTGGTTTCCCCACACCACTCCATCATGATCAGGGAAGAGAGTTCCAAAATAAACTTTTTGCAAAACTCCAAGAGTACAGTGGTGTGCAGGGGTCCCGAACAACGCCCTACCATCCCCAAGAGAATGGGCAGGTAGAACGATTCAATCATACATTGTTGGCAATGCTCAGAAATTTGCCCGAAGCAGCCAAGGAAGACTGGAAGTCCTCTCTGGCAAAAATGGTTCATGCCTATAATTGTACGCGTAGTGAAGCTACGGGGTACGCGCCATATTTTCTGTTGTTTGGCCGTAGTCCAAAGTTGCCCATTGATTTAATGTTTGGCCTCACAACAAGAGAGCAGAGTGTTTCTCAGCAGGACTATGCTGAAAAGTGGAGAGCTACAATGACTGAAGCTTACAAACTCGCTTCCAAAACAGCAAACAAAGAAGGGATGAGAAGTAAAGCACTTTATGATAAAAAGGTTCACGGTGCTGAGTTACTCCCTGGATCCAGAGTATTGGTCCGAAACTTGACCGAAAAAGGTGGGCCAGGAAAATTAAGATCATTCTGGGAAGACAAGGTGTATGTCGTGACCCAAAAGCAGTACCCAGACAGTCCAGTGTATGAAATCAGACCTGAAAATGGCAAGGGACGCACTCGGGTCATGCACAGAAACCTTTTGCTACCCTGTGACTTTCTTCCCATGGAAACATTGGAGCATGCCTCTAAGAAAATGAGAGAAAGAGACTCTAAAAGACAAAGGCATGTGGACAGACAAAGCGACACGGATGATGAAGATGAAGAGGGTTGGAATGCCATAATTGGATTACGAGCTGGGAAGGATCAAGAGCAGCGTCCACTGAGAGCCGATGCACCGGAGTTCTACCCGCACAGTGACACTACTCCGGAGGATGAGGACCAGGACCCAGATGACGTCACGCAGGTGCAGCTGGCACCAGAGGTCGACAATCCGGTGGTTCCAGATCCAGCTGAGGCAGACGAGGACCAGAGTGATGAGGTGTCGGAGTCCAGTTCCAGTGACCAGGAGGGACCTGACGAGATTCCTGCTAAAACGTATCCTTCAAGAATAAGAAAACAGCCATTGAGATTGACTTATGATAAGTTAGGCCAACCTTGCACTTCATTGCACTTCATCTGTCTAGAACAAAGGTGTAGAAGCTAAAGATAACCATTGTTCAGACATAAATGTTTTGAAAAGTAACTTGGTAGTTACTGTGATGGTTGACTAAAAATTGAAAAAAGAACAAAAAAAATTAAAAACACAAAAAAGAGACTTGCAGTGTGTTACTAAGGCACAGGCATCACACAAAGGTTTATTTGGTAGGTTATGACTAGATTGAGTACCCTTACTCTCAGGAAAGATGCAGATACCCACCATGATGGATGGAGCGGTTGAAGGTTATCGTGCACAAAGACCTCTTCTGCAAATGTATTGCATGGAATAGGAGATACATGCTGTACTATTCAATTCAATTCAATTCAATTCAACTTTATTTATATAGCGCCATTTCACAACAACAGTCATCTCATAGCACTATCAACTGTAGGGGGAACCCCCACAGTTGCAGAAAGACCCCAGCAATCAGGCGATCCCCTGTGAGCAAGCACTTGGCGACGGTGGAGAGGAAAAACTCCCTTTTAACAGGAAGAAACCTCCAGCAGAACCAGGCTCAGGGAGGGGCAGTCATCTGCTGCGACTGGCTGGGGGGTGAGGGGATAGAGAAGAAGAAAAGAACAGACATGTAGAGAGCAAACAGCACGATGGGGACTCAATCTATGGGAGAGAACAAACAAATGTTAATGACCAGCAAAAAAAAAAAAAAAAATATTTCATAGAGAGTGAGGAAAGGAGTGAGGCCCAGTGCATTACTGGAGGTCCCCCGGCTGACTAAACCTATTAGCAGCATAACTAAGGGAGGGTTCAGAAAACACATGATCCCTCCCTAATTGTAGGCTATATCAAAAAGGTAGGTTTTAGCCCTATTCTTAAAAACAGAGATCGAGTCTGACTCCCGAATCCAGATTGGCAGCTGATTCCACAGGAGAGGAGCTTGATAACTGAAGGCTCTGCCTCCCATTGTACTTTTGGAGATTCTAGGTATTACAAGTAAACCTGCATTTTGGGAGCGTAGTGCTCTGTTAGGATGATACGGTAGTATCAGATCTTTTAAATAAAAAGGAGCCTGATTGTTTAGAGCTTTGTAAGTAAGAAGAAGGATTTTAAACTTAATTCTAAACTCTATGGGAAGCCAATGAAGGGAGGCCAGAACCGGAGAGATATGATCTCTCTTTCTAGTACCTGTTAAAACTCTTGCTGCAGCATTTTGGATCAGCTGAAGACTTTTTAAAGATGTTTTAGGACAGCCTGATAATAAAGAATTACAATAATCTAATCTCGAGCTAACAAAAGCGTGGATCAGCTTCTCAGCATCACTCTGAGACAAGATGCTCCTAATCTTGGCAATATTACGCAAATGATAGAAGGCAGTCTTAGAAACAAATTTAATATGTGAATTGAAGGACAAATCCTGATCAAAAATAACTCCAAGGTTCCTCACAGAGCTATTAAGAGAAAGAGTAACTGCATCCAAACTGAAAGTTTGATTTGGAAAGGAATTTCTAAGGTTTTTTGGACCAACAAGAATGACTTCAGTCTTATCTGAATTTAATAGCAGGAAATTACAAGTCATCCAAACTTTGATTTCCTTAAGACAGGCTTCTAACTTGGCTAATTGATTAGTATCATCTGGCTTCATTGACAGGTATAATTGTGTGTCATCTGCATAACAGTGAAAATGTATACAGTGCTTTCTAATAATGTTGCCTAACGGAAGCATATATAAACTAAAAAGAGTAGGGCCAAGCACAGATCCCTGTGGAACTCCATGACTAAGCTTTGAGCTGAGAGAAAACTCATCATTTACATGAACAAACTGGAACCTATCAGATAAATAAGATCTAAACCACTGCAACGAAGTTCCATTAAGTCCAACATAGTGTTCTAATCTATCAAGTAGAATATTATGATCAATAGTATCAAAAGCTGCACTAAGATCTAAAAGGACAAGTACAGAAACTAGTCCATTATCAGATGCAATGAGGAGGTCGTTAGTGACCTTCGCTAAGGCTGTTTCAGTGCTATGATGGATTCTAAACCCAGATTGAAACTCCTCAAATAAACCATTTCCCTGCAGGTGGTCAAATAATTGCGTAGCAACAACTCTTTCTAAGATTTTTGAAATGAAAGGGAGATTAGAGATTGGTCTATAGTTAGCTAAAGCTCCTGGATCTAGCGTTGGCTTTTTGAGTAAGGGTTTAATTACAGCCGTTTTAAAAGCCTGCGGTACATGGCCTAAAGTTAATGAAGAATTGATTATATGAAGAATAAAGCTACCAATAAGTGGGAAGACTTCTTTAAATAACCTGGTAGGAATAGGGTCTAAAAGACAAGTTGAAGGTTTGGATGAGGAAACTATTTTGTCTAACTCACAAAGGTCGATTGGAGTAAACTCATCAAGACAGACATCAATAGAAGGAGTTGTAGTAGTTACAGTATTTAAGTTAACTGTGGGAAGAATCTGATTGATTTTATCTCTGATGGATGAAATTTTATTATTGAAAAAGTTCATAAAGTCCTGACTAGTAAGCTCTAAGGGAATGCTAGGATTGACAGAGTCCTGACTCTTTGTCAACCTGGCTACAGTACTGAAAAGAAACCTGGGATTATTCTTGTTCTCTTCTATTAATGCAGAGTAATAACTCGTTCTAGCTTTTCTAAGAGATTTTTTATAAATTAAAAGATGATTTCTCCAAGCTAAATAGATTTCATCTAAATTAGTAGAGCGCCATTTTCTTTCTAATTGACGAGTCTTCTGTTTTAAGCTACGAGTTTCTGTGTTGAACCAAGGAGTTAAAAATCTCTGATTAGACTTTTTCTTTTTTAAGGGGGCCACCAAGTCTAGAGCCTGATGCAGAGAAGCTGAAACACTATCCACCATGTTATCAATTACAGAAGGAGCAAGCTGTCTATAGCTTATTTCCGTTGTGTTGACACATGGCATAGAGGAAACAATCTGCATAAATTTGGAAACAGCATCATCTGAGAGGCATCTACTGTGATAATATTTTTCTTTAGGAGCCAAATAGTCAGAAATAGTAAAATCAAAGGTTAACAGACAATGGTCTGACAGTACAGACCATACATAACCTTACAGGGTTATAAGGAGACACTACAAGATTTTCTATTTCTATGCCATATGTCAGAACAAGGTCCAATGTATGGTGGAGGTAATGAGTAGAATTTCCTACTTTCTAAGAAAACCCAATCGAGTCTAATATTGAATTAAAAGCCACATTAAGGCAGTCACTATCTACATCCACATGTATATTAAAGTCCCCTACTATAATTATTCTATCAGATTTCAGCACTAAATCAGCTAAGAAATCAGGAAATTCGGATAAAAATTCTGAATAGGTTGATGGGGGACGATAAACTATGGCAAATAAAATTGGGTTTAACCTGGAATTGCTAAAGTGCCCAACACTGAGGACCAGGCCCTCAAAGGAATTATAACATGTTTTTTGCTTTACATTAACTAGTAATTTGGAATGGTAAATTGATGCTACTCCTCCTCCACGACCAGAACTTCTGGGATTTTGACAGTTTAAATAACCAGAGGGAGTTGATTCATTTAAACCAACATAATCCTCTTGTCCTAACCAAGTCTCTGTAAGGGAAATTAAATCAATCTGATGATCAATTAACAGATCATGGACTAACAGAGACTTGGGAGTTAGAGACCTAATATTTAATAAACCACATTTAATTTTTAAATTATGAGGAGGAACAGAGGCCAAATCATTCAATTTAGAGGCTTTATGTTTAATTAGAGTTTTACCAGTATTTTGCTTTATCACTTTGGGATGCTTATACATTATATTTTTATTCACTTTGGAGGGAGCAGACAACGATTCTCTGATGGGGAAGACAGGGGCTAAGCTGAGGGGTGGCGGATGAAGAGGAGCTGCAGAGAGGCGTGTAAGACTGTGACTCTGCTTCCTGGTCCCAACTCTGAGTAGTCACGGTTTTGGAAATTTGGATAAAAAAGATGCCAGATTGTTAGATAAATGAGAAGCACCATCCAAAGTGGGATGAATGCTGTCTCGTCTCATAAGACCAGGTTTTCCCCAAAAAGAGCTCCAATTGTCAATGTAGCCCACGTCATTTTTAGGACACCACACAGACAGCCAGCGGTTCAAGGATGACGAGCGACTAAACATGTCATCACTGGTCAGATTGGGGAGGGGTCCAGAGAATACTACAGTGGCAGACATCGTTTTGGCAAACTCACACACCGATTCTACATTAAGTTTCGTGACTTCCGACTGCCGGAGACGGATGTCATTAATGCCGGCGTGAATAACAATTGTGGAATATTTACAGTTACTTTTAGCCAGCATTTTCAAATTTGACTCGATGTCGCCTGCTCTGGCCCCAGGAATGCATGTGACTATGGCCGCTGGAGTCTCTAGGTTCACGTTTCTGACTACAGAGTCGCCAATGATCAGAGTTTTTTCCTCAGCGGGTGTGTCGCTGAGCAGGGAAAAACGATTAGAAACGTGAACAGGTTGGTGGTGAACCGGGGCTTTGCGACTAGGCTTCCTTCTCACCGTCACCCACCCAGTCTCCTCGCTGCTGAGGAGAGCTGGGGAACCGGTGACAGGGGGGCCTAAGCTAGCTAGCTCCACTGCAGCTAAGGGGCGTCCGTCGAGATTAACTGGCGCAGACGGTGTTTCAATGCAGCGGAGCCGGGATTCCAAATCAGACAACCTCGCCTCGAGCGCCTCAAAAAGACAACATTTATTACATTTACCGTTATCACTAAAAGAGGCAGAGGTGTAGCTAAACATCTGACAGAGAGAGCACACCAGAGGAGGAGAGGAAGGAGAGCTAGTAGCCATAGCTAGTGGCTCGAGAGCTGGAGAGCAAACCACACAGGCAGACAGCAGGACTATGGACAATTACCAGTTGCATCTTTATAGACTTTAATGAACTCTGACTCCTGTGTAGTAATACCCTACTTACATGTAATACATGATTACCAAATGTGAACTGACAGAAGAAAAGGAAAAAAAAACTACTGTTTTTTAAGAAAGGTGTAATGTCGGGACAACATTAACTTTTTGAGGGGTGAGTGTAGGAAAACGTTAATTTTGGACAACCTCTAGTAAACCCTCAGGAAACAGTGTGGATTAGATGCTAATGACAAATATAACTATTCTTAATAAATGTACCTAAGAGACTATAATTTAATGATTAATAGTAAATGGGAGCATTTATAGGGAATGTATTAAAGGACTGAATATGCACTGTTAAGTATGAACTGTCAGTGAAAGCAGTAGCGTTTCTACGCCATAGGTGGCGCTCAGTAGTGATGAAACACTGTATAGTGTTAGAACACCATAGAAGAAGAGTAGTATGTGTTCTAGTGAGTGTTCCAGAGAATGTTCCAGAGAGAGTGTTATAAAAAGATGGTGTCTAGCGATGTGCTGTGTAGTGTGTGCCGTGCCGTGTGTGCTGAGAAGTGAATAAACGGTCGCTGCAAAGTCTAACAGCTTGGCTCAATCATCCTTCCTCCCCTTCGCCCCTCCTGGGTGTAACAGCAGGGGTGTCAAACTCATTCCGTGGAGGACCAAGACCCTGCAGATTTTACCTCCACCCAATGTCTTCAACAGGTGATTCATCAAATTTCTTCCAACTGATTGCTGATCAATGAAAACTCCTGCTGAAGACACTGGGTGGAAGTAAAACATGCAGGGTCTTGGCCCTCCATGGAATGAGTTTGACATCCCTGTACTAAACCATCATCCAACCCATGCTATCCTATCAAAACTGTTCCACTTGTTTTTATAACATGCCTTCTGTTAAAAAAAATATACAAAACTCATTCACATAACTAGTACTACTATGAAAACTATTGGTCTGACCACACCAGACCTCACTGAGCTTAATAACAGGGCCATTACACACATTGCAGTCTCAATAGAACAGGACTGTACACACCCACTACATGAATATCTCACACCATTGCCCTCAGGATACAGGTACAGGACATTAAGATAAAGAAGAGCTCGCTTTGGGAAAAGCCTGATCCCTCCAATCATAGTTGCCCTAAATAACATACAGTACCTCACTGAGTGTGTCCTGTTTTACTGTGTCATTCTGTCAAGGTCTTGTAAAGTGTTGTTTACCTTTTTTATGTGTTGTTATTGTCTGTCTATTATGTGGAGTTTTAAGGTACAGGTCTGTGAAAAAGTATTTCCCCTTGAGGACAATAAAATCTAAAGCCTAAAGTCTAAAAACCAAAGAACTTCTAACTGGGCACCCGGGTAGACTACTGGTGTGCCCGCATGACCGAGTGGATTATTCTACCACTTTGGTCGGTCACGTCCTAACTAACAACTTAAAAGTCCAAATATTCAAACGTTTGTCACAAAGTCCCCTAGGTGGTGGGGTCTCTGCCGAACCTGGGCTGAACAGCGCTCGGGTCTGTGTGTCATGAGCCGAGGTCTGGAGGTTTCCGTCAGGCTCGGTCTCATGACTTTTTCCTTATATTTACATATTTGTTGTATTTTGTACTTTTTGGGTTCTTGTATTCTTGTACTGTTTGCCATTTTCCTGTTTGTTTTAGTTTTGTTACATTCTTATTTTGTATTTATTTGCATTTACAGTATATTTTCGTCTGCACTTGTTGATATTTTATTCTTTAGTTCTTTACTGTTGGGTTGACAGCTGTCAAGGGCATTTCCGGGTTTTGTGCTTTGTGTGGGCATCGCCCCTGTCAGCTGTCAGCTTCAGCCTCTCCTCTCATTGCCCCCAGCTGGTCCAATTATGCATCATTGTTTTCACCTGCCTGCTCATGTGACCTCCACCTGTCACTACTCATATAAATTGTTTTTGATCTTATTTAAGGGTAGTATTTTCATTTTCTCCTTGCCACTACCTTGTTGAGGAAGTTCCTCTTTTTCTCCACCAGAGCCCTGTCCCTGCTCTGGTGCACTGCATTAGTAAGTTTACTCGTTTGTGTGTATTTTCTGTTAGAGCACTGTGTGAACTTTGTTTGTTGTTTTTTCAATAAATCTCCCAAACTCACAGTTCAGCGCGTTGGTCTCACCTTTCTGTCCCGAAGGGCAATTCATTACACTGTGCTGCCACCACGGGCTCCGGTGTGTGTAGTGGAACCAGTACCAGGTGGACAAACTTGTCTCAATGACCCTCAACAACCACAAGACCAAAGGAACTGCTGTTGCCTTCTGCTCACCAACCCCCAACTCTTTCTTCACAGCCCTTCAAAGGAGGATGAACAAATGCTCATTGTTATTCTCTTTTTTCCAACACCCTATACTGTCTTTGCATTCAAGCAAACCTCTGTGAATTCTTATGAACACCTAGGTGAGAAATGAAATGAAATTCTATTCTTCTCCACCAGAAAGCAGTACCCTTGGATGGTCATGCAATACCCAAATACTGCCACTGAACAACTGGTGACATTTGTCTCAGATAAAAACAATCTTTAACCCCTTAACGCCTGAATTTATTTCCAATAATGAAAAAAAAAAATTCACTTGTGTTTTTGCTTTCAAGTAGATGCTAAATTAAGTTGAGAAAGTTAATTTGACTATAGCACATAAAATAGATATAATTTTAGGTATGATGCAAATTAGCAAAAACAGGCATCCATGGTAAAAAAAAAAATGGTAAAAAAAAGCACCTGTTCCCATTTCAAGTATGAAGAATCTTTTATTTATGCAACAAAGTTATTTTCAGTATTTTCAACTCTCATGACTGCCAAACTATAACCCTAACCTTAACCCTAACCCTAACCCTAACCCTAACCCTAACCCAAACCCTAACCCTAACCCTAACCCTAGCAATCAGGAAATGGATGGTGCTCCGTCTCTGACCGTTTCTATGAGAAACTAATGCTTGCAAAAGGTTCCTAGGTATGTGTTGGAAGTGCTCCAAATGGAAGTGGAGGAATACAGACGGTATTTTGGTTGCATTTGGAGCGGAAGTGGTTTGATGCGAATTTGCGACAACAGGCATCAAGGGGTTAAACTTCACTATGCATCTGGGCTCTGTCAATAATCTATTTGCTTCCCACAGGAAATAAGCACTGAAAGTCACACAAACTGAGTCACTGACCGTTGGAATTCTAATCTTCATGACTGGACTTCTAATATACCTAATATACCTATGATCAAGTTATTTTTATAAAAGTTAGATAATTAAACAAGTAGAACTGCTTAGTTTAGACAAATATGTTTTAGCATTAGTTATGATGTTTATACAGTGTGATTACTGGGTCCCCCCCTTTCTGCATGTAGGGGTGTCCTAGCAACAGCCAGACCTCTGTGCAGTTCCTCTCTTTCTGATTTGCTGAGAAATCCTAAGTCCCTCCCTTCCAGCATGTGGAGAGGGAAGTTTAAGCTCAGACCACACACAAGATCGGGCTCTTCTGTTTCCGGGTCTCCATGTGACTACACTTTTCTGCAACTCTTTTCTCTTTGTCTGTGTCTCTTTTTTTAAGTTTCTGCCCAGGCGATTGCCTGCTTTTTGTAGTTACTGTTTTGTAGATTTTTATAGCACGTGTTTTTCTGTAGAGTTTGCTTTTGTTAGATGTAGGGATTAAAGCCTGAGTAGCCTTTGTTTTTTTTTTAGAACTTATCTAGTTTAGCCACCGATCAGCAGGAGACTGTGCATACCAGCATTGTATCCAGACCAGCTGCCCTTATCCAGCATATCGGCGGGTTGAGACCCAGGACCGGGTCTCCCCACTCTCTCTGAAGCAAGCCTACCTTGAGTGACCTAGGAGTGAGCCCATATAGATTTTGTGGGCCAAGATCCCCATCGAGGCTCCGAAAAGGACCACCTTCCCTCATCCTGAAAAAAAAAACAAAAACTCGCTTGCTTCATATCCACAGTAGGTGCTCACTTTTTACGCTCCATCTGTTGTAGTAGTCAGGCTGGTTTAAATTTGTTCCTTCAGAAAAGCAGCTGCAAGCCCATCGGTTAGACCCTGATGGTGCTTGGTCTCAGATACATTCCTGATTCTGTGCATCCCCTCTCTGTCCCTCTCTTTCTGTACATCCATTAGAATCCAAATTCGACACTCTAAATTTCTGTGACTACTTTTTCATTAGAACTGTATAAATTTTCTTTAATCTCATATAGTGACTGCACAGATCTAATCTTTAAGTACCAGAGTTTAATCATGAAGATAATGTGGTGATGTTAGATGTATGGTATTTCAATCAAGTAAACCCAATTATTGTGATGTTTTGTTCTGCTGATCTTAAATGCCTTATGTTTTTGCCACTCCACTGAGTTTAAAAAAGAGGGGTTTACTAAAGCTAGAAGGTGTAATTTCTCCTTGTTCATTATTGTAACAACTCAGTGTCAAGAATTCTGCCGCCAGATTATGAGACTAATTAAATATTGCCAATGAAATTATTAACTAAGGCTTAACTTACTAATTGCCAAATTCTTAAGCTTAAATCTTTGTCCATAAGAGTTTCCGCCTCTATAAAATGTAGATGATGCTCCAACTAGTGTTACAAATGAGGTATTACAAGTATTATTAATAAGCTTCAAACTTAATTTAATAATTATTAATAATTATATTTACAAATTGCAGAGCTCAACACTATATGTGGGTTTTGTGTCGCCAAAGTCCCAGCTCAATCCCATAATGTCCCCAGCCATCTCCCAATCTGGGGTCGAAATTAATGTCACCTTTCTGAGGCGAGTGGCATGCCACCGTGACTCATCAGCAAGACAAAAGGTGCTGGCCCAAACTGAGCTGTGACCTGCATCGGCATTGTCCAAAACGACTGCAGCTCATGATGGGGTTGGGGCACTGGATCAGGACCCAGTCAAGTACTGGGAGCCGGGGTTGCTTCGTCCGGCACTTCTTGTCAAACCTTTGCTTCATATGCTGCTGTTGTTCAACCACCCTCCCCCTAAGTCGGGGCCTTTCTGTCGGAGTAGTGTCCGGTGGAGGGTGCAATCGATCCAGGGGAAGGCACATCTCATGGCCTAGCATTGGAAGGGCCTGGGAGCTGCCCATGGGGCATCGCTCTGTAATGTAGCAAGGTGCTCTGTAGTGCAGCCAAAAATGGGAATTCATCTGCTAGGTGTGCCGTGAGACCGTTGTTGAGGGTCTGATTAAACCTTTCCACCCCACCCCCATTTGCCAGAGGTTGGTAAAAAGCAGTCTTTATGTCCTTTTACGAATATTGCAAAGTCAGCAGAAGTGAACTGTGGTCCATTGTCTGTTGTGATCATGTCCGGCACGCCCTCGCGAGCAAAGAGGGAGGAGAGGAAATCACCAACTACACTGGTGGTGACTGACGTGGTGGGCAACACCTCGGGCCATTTTGAGTGGAGGTCGTAAACTACCAGTAAGAAACATTAGTGCAGGGGGTGCTGTGCAGTTCACCGCAAATGTCCAATTGGATGTGTTTCCATGGGGCTGACAGCCATGGCAGAGGCTGCAAAGGTGGGGGTGGTGGCACCACGGTCTTACCACTAGCCAGGCAGGCCATGCAGTCTTCCACCATGAGCTCCACATCCTTGTTGATGCCTGGCCACCAGACCAAGCCTCTACAGTGCTGTTTGTCCCTGATGATGCCCAGGTGGCTCTCGTGCACCATATCAGAATGCGGCTCTTTAGCTCCTCCGGGATCACCATGCAAAGCCCCCTTGCAACACAGACATCATTCTACCATGATAAATCGTCTCAAACTCTTCCAGTACATTGGATGGCCAGCCCTCATGAATGAAGGTGCAGAGCTGGGGCAGTACTGGATCCTGCTTAGATGCAGTCTGGAACTCCTGCAAGAAGACAGCGGTCTGAAGTGGGCCATGCAGCATGTGGACCAATTCTGGCTCTAAGGGGTCCTGGTCATCGCTCAGTGTGGGATTAGATGTGGCCCTGGACAGCAGGTCAGCCACTACATTTTCTCTGCCCGGCATGAACTGGGTGGTGAAGTTACATGCTTGTAGCCTTTCCATCCACCTGTAGATGCACCAAGGATTATGCCCCAACCCCGATGTTTCCAGCAGTGCCGTGAGAGCCCTATGATCTGTCTGGAGTGTAAAGCATCACCCATAAAGGCATATATGCCAGCGCTTGCATGTCCAGACACACGCCAGCACCTACCTCTCCCCCACTGAGTACTTCTGCTCGGCAGAAGTAAGTGACCTCGAAGCAAACGCCACTGGGCTCTCGGTCCCCCTTTGGAGCTGGGTCAGCATGACTCCCACTGCCATGTTGGATGCGTCACAGGTCACAAATGTGGGGCTCTGTCTGGGCGAGCACTGGTGGGGAAGTGAGCTGTTTTCAGACAGCAGATTGCAGCGGAGCATGCTGGAGTCCACTCACAGGGTGCATCCTGCTTCAGGAGGGGGCACAATGGCCCAATCGTCTCTGAGTAGCGGGGGATGAAGCACCCATAGAAGTTCACCATACCCAGAAATTATGGTAGCTGAGCAGGGTACAATGGTTCGGGTAGGTGCAATACCACCTCGACGTTTGAATGAAGGGGACTCAGGCCCTCGGCAGACAGGCGAAACTCCATGAACTCAATGGTCGACACTTCGAAGATGCACTTTTCCCCATGGAGTGAGGCCATATTTTATTAGTACCTCCATTACCTTAGCAAGGCAGGTGTTGTGGGAGGCCGATGTCACGCCGTGCCCCACGGTGTCATCCAGGTACACCACCACCCCTGTGAGACCAACGAATAGTGTGGCCATGATTTTCTGAAAACAGCTCGGGGGGGGGGGGGGACTGAGGCCAAAAGCCATGTAGGTGTACCTGAACACTCCCATGTGGGTGACAAAAGCCGTTAGGTTGCAGCTGTCTGGGTGAAGGGGAACCTGCAGGTAGTCTTGGCAGAGGTCCAGTTTGGAAAAAAAACTTTTGAGCAATGGAACACCACCGTCAGTTCCTTCGTCGTGGGCAGGGGGTATTTGTTGGGAATCACCACCTTGTTCATCAATCTGAGGTCAATGCATGGTTGTAGGCTGCTCGACTTCTTCTTTGCCACCACCAACTTTGAGATCCAGGGGGATGCAATGACCCACTCAATGAAAGCGGCATCCAAAAGCTTCTGCAGCTCTGCCCTAACATCGTCCTGCAGTGCAAGGGGTAGTTGGCGGAGAGGCTGAATTTTCAGGGACACGGATGGCTCAATGAGCATTCGGTGGTTAAAAGAGGTGAGGCAGCTCAGTCCTGTGAAAAGCGCCGGCCAATGGTGCTGTCAGGATGAGGTGACTGTCAGGACGGTAGAGCCCATTGGGTCAGTGATGGAGAAACCCAACTCGGTGCCCAGCAGGTTGGCCTCCTGATGCGTCACTAGGAAGGTGACAATGGAATGGCTTTAGAGCTGCAGCATACAGAAAAGGTAACCATCCATACCATGCTGATCTTGGCGTGCCCATAGCCGAATAAGTCCTCCGCATTAGCTGTGACTAGTGCATTGCCAGCAGAACACAAGTATTTCTGTCTAAAATAGGTATCCCAATTAGGCTTTACAGGTCCAAATGTAGGCAGTGTTTGAAAGTGGAATACAAAGAGATGTAGCCTATATGTAGGCAATCGCATGTTAGACTTTGACAAATATAAAAGGGAGTAAATGGTGCAAAGATTTATTTGATTGTGTGAGTAATAATTACAGAATACCTAAATACTGAAAATGAATGGGACATCCAAAATTAGCAACTGTTTCAGATCCCTTGTTTATTTGTTTGTCAGATCACTTATTTGTGTGATCTTTTGTCACTTATATTCAAGGTAATAGTGTATCTTGCACTTTGGGGAATGGAAGTTGTTCAGTCATCATTATAGTTATTTTAGTTTATATAACTGTTCAGTGATAGAATTAAGTCAGTCCCTCCAGGGTTTCGTGGGACGTTTTTATGATTGTTGTGGCCCAAAAAGCCTGAATTCGCAGGAGCTTGTTTAAAAAGTTGCGATAAAAGTTGGGATGTTTTGAGGTGGGGGTTTTTTGCACTAAAAGTTGTGGGAAGAATTACAAATTTTAAAGTAGATGCTTTTTTCAAGTTTACTGCAGTGATACTCTATATAATAATACAAGAAAAGCACAGGATTGTCAAAAAATTTACTAACAGTGATTTGTAAATTAAGCAGAAACTTCTGCTATACAGAAAAACTCCTTTGTGCAACAGCAAATGCAGACTTTAACACAATATCTGTTACAACAGCTAAATTGCATTGAATGCATGTTAAAGAGTATAGATTTGGAAATTATTGGCAGCACCTTCATTTGAAAACTCCATACGGTCCCCAACCACTCGGTACCAAGCGGACAGGAAAAAATAAATAGTTTATTCTGTTGCTCTGTATCATCTGTTGGGAGTCTGTGTTTTTCTGAAAATAAAATTACAGACAATATTCTCTCTTTCCGTGCCTAACCCATACCTGTCTATCTGCTGTGCGTCTTGACGCACACACTTGTCTCTTCAGACACACATCTTTCATTTATAGTGGCGGGGTGAAGGGGGGAGTCCATGTCCAGACTGGAGATTCACAGCTTTAAAGCTAATTGACACGATGTAGTAATGATTTTACCTCAAAAGATATATAAAATGTTCAAACACTGTCTGTAGGGTTAAATTTGCTCGTTTTGTTTGTGGTTTTATGGTGTCCTTACGTGCGCTCCTGCGACGGGATGTTTTTAAGGCAGGCGGACATTTTTCAACACAAACCCGGCACTTCGTACACACAGTCAGGACAGAGATGTGGTGAGACGTCCACCAGAATCCTGGGGGCCTGGGGGAAGGGATGGTGTTGGAAACCTTGCGGGTGAGTGGGTTTTTTTTAAATCACACACTCTGTTTTTGCTGATGTGTTTCATTAATATTTACTGTAAACACGGAAGTGAGCACAGTGCAGCGATGCATTTGATTGGTTAGATTGAGTGTTTGTGCGCCACTCACAGACAAATTTGATTGCTTAAATTGCGGAAGTTGATGAGGATTAGCCAAAATTGCGGTAATTGGACAAAGTTACAAGGCAAGGGATAAGGACCTGTACTTCTGTACTTATATAGCACTTTTCTAATCTCAAAGACCACTCAAAGCACTTCACTAGCACTAACCATCTACTCTAAGGGTCTATAGGAGACAGACATCTAGGGACAATTTAGAACAACCAATTAACCTAACATGCATGTCTTTGGATTGTGGGAGGAAACCGGAGCCCCCGGAGTAAACCCACACAGCAGAGGGAGAACATGCAAACTCCACACAGAAAGGTTCCTACCTCTGCCAACCAGGGGATTTGAACCTGGAACCTTGTAGCTGTAAGGCAACAGTGCTAACCACTGCACCACCGTGTTGCCCAATTGTCATGCTGATTGGCTGATTTTGCGTGAATTGACGCAATCACAACATCGTGAAATCCTGCAGGGACTGTTAAGGGCAATATTTAATTTCGTCTGTGTAATGCCAATAAACTCATGCAGTACTATAACAGGACACGTTTACAAATATTTGAGGCCTATTGTAGTACATCATTTTATGTTTTAGCAATATTTTGTTATCAAAATGTTTTTTAAAACTGTAATCAACTGAATTAACTACAAAACACCCAGCATTATTATACACAGCAGAAGGACCCATTTGACTGCAACCATTGCATCAGTGTTGCCCATTTGTCAGTAAATATTTAACTAAAATGATTTATTTTGTTATTTGGGTGTTTTTGTCTCCTGCGTTTGGTCATTAAGTCATTCTGGCTATTCCACTCCACAATCATGGCAGTATTATTATTAAGTTTTTAATTTTTAGATACTCGCGCAGGAGAGGGGACTCGCAGTCCTGCAAAGTACAATGGTACCACACGGTTGAAGCAACAGCAGGGACTCCCATCTACTACTGACTGGGTAGGCTGGGCATGTCTCACCACGAAGAACTGTGCTCTTCCCAGGCAGGCCGCTGCTTCTCTCGGCATGTCCTGTTTTAATTTTTAGATACTCGTGCGGGAGGGCAGACTCGCGGTCCTGCAAAGTACAGTGGTACCACATGGGTGAAGCAGAAGCAGGGACTCCTGTCTACCACTGACTGGGCAGGCTGAGAGTGCCTCCCCGTGAAGGACTGTGGTCCGACCGGTAGGGCCGCTGTTTCTCCCGGCATGTTCTGTGTTGGATAGACCGGTGTTCTTTGTCAGACGCGGGTCCCTGCTGACACGTCACCCAATCTGTTCACGCGCCTCATGTTCTCCACATATGCCGAATTACCCTTTAGACCTATGAAATCACTGCAGATTTATGGTATAACTTTTAAAGAATTAAATCTTGAGTATTATCTTTTTCCAGTCAAATTTGTCGCTTTTCGCTTCCTTGTTTTGCTCACGGAGCACTGTGGTTATTGATGCCATGATGTTTCGTATTATCCAATCAGTACAGAGTCAATGCAAAGCCTTGCCCACACCTCTAGAAGTCAGAGCATGAGGAGAGAGCGATGACTAAACTTTTATTGATAAAAATTACATATTTTGACTAACAACTCCATACTTGGGGATGCACACCCTCGTAACCTCGGCAAAACACATATGAAATCTTAGGACAGTCTGACGAACGGTTCAAGAGATATGCGTGGAACAGTCACACACACACAGACACACACACCGACAAAGATTCCATGCATTTATAGATAGATGGTCTTCCAAAGGAACAGTTTCCTGACTGCAGACTTGCTCAGAAGGGACCTTGTGGCCGCCGTATCCAGCAGCAGTGGCACACTAACACCGTCCAGCTCCACTGTGCACCACTTGAATGGTCAACCTTTGGCGCCTACTGGGTGGATGGCAGTTGGGCCTGCTGGGTGGGTCATTGAATTTGTGAAGGTTGAGCAGCAAACTCTAGCAAAGTGGTTGAGCTTCTTACAACGGTTATATACTGTATCTGCCCCCTGACTGGGCAGGCAGGTAATTCAGTCCGGTGTCTAGATCAACCACAGTTACCGCAGGGCAGACACTCACCCGTGTTGTCCCGTTTCCTACCCCTCTTCTTCTGGTTGTAGCAGGGAGATGCCAAGCCGGAGCACTGGATGGCGGTAGTGATGGTCTGTCCTCGTGGGGCCAGATGAGGGGCTTGTCGGCTTGTCGGCTACGCGGCGTTAGCTGCGATGATAGCTGGATGGCCGTTTCAATTTGGGATGCCATCCTCAAAGCCTCGTCTAATTTCAGGCCATTCTTCACCTGCAGCAGCTGCTCTCACATTCACGGGCTTGTATCGTACTCCGCTAGCTTGCCATGCACCATATCTTTCTATATGTCACCAAAGGCGCACATGCTAGCCAGGAAACTGAGCTCAGTGACATACTGGTGGACGGTCTTGTCCTCACGTTGGCGATTCTCCACGCCGTGATACTACATGCTTCAGCAAAATGTTTGTCCATCACAGTAACACAGTCCTCATAAGTGTACGCAGAGCCGAGAGAACAGAACACACGCTGCCCCTCACTATGGAGATTGTGGATTAGCACATCCTTTAACCTTTTGTCGCTAGCATCAATTAAGCCAATAGCGTCAATAAAAGTCCGGAATGACTCTTACCAGCAGGACCAGGAGATCGGTGGCTCACCTGGTAGTGTGAGGAATGGTTCCAAAGGTTGCATTAGAGTCGTTTTTACCCTCATTGCCATTGTTATGTCTGAAATGAGGTGCTGACAATAGACATGAACTGACCTCCGCTTTATTTATCACACCACTGAACTGTATACAGAAGGTTGGTGCTGTATCGCGCCACGGCCAGTTTGCCACATGATAATGTCACCTGCATGCACGTCACGACGTCCAAACATCACACAGGTGTAATAGCATGACCTGATGATGATGAGTCATATGAATTTGCTTTTGTGTTACGGATGAATGTGGCACTGATTATCACCAAAACTGTGATCAACAAATTACCTGCCAACCTTCTTTTCTACAGTTTACAAATTGAAATAAAGACTTCAAGATATAAAAAGCATAATCATCCTTTATTTTCTCCACAGCAGGATAAATTTGAAGAATCTGTGGGTCATAAACCTTAAAGCATCAGGCTGTTCAGATAAAAAAAAACAAACTATTTACTTTGGCAGATGAAGTGCAATTTCATGGACAGGGACATAATAAATGTTTCACAAACACACACTTACATTGGAGAAAAAAGTATTAACATCAAGTAACACATCAACATTTTTCTCATTAAACATATTTCTGGTGGAGCCACTGATCTGAGATTTTCACCAGATATAAGTAACAACCCAAGTAATACATACAAAGAAATCAAGGCAACTGTGTTCACAAAACAAGTTATAATAAATAAAGCGGAATGACACAGGAAATAAGTATTGAACACATGTAGAAAAAGAGGTGCAAAAAGGCATATACTGTACATAAAACCAAGAAGCCAGCTGAAATCCATCAGAACTTAGGAAGTCAACCCATTCCCCATCAGTGCAAATTAATTTCATCTGGTAAAGACTTGAATAAAAAGGTCTGTGAATATCAGATTTTCACACCACAAAGAACTCATGTTGGCCAGAAGCAAAAAGCTCTATCTAGACTTTTGCAACCTTATTGTTGCAAAACATAATGATGGCACAGGTTACAGGCGCATTTCTAACCTGCTGAATTTGAGCACTGTTTGAGCCATCATTCGGAAGTGGAAAGAACATCATTTTTGGCCACGACCAAGAGCTCCTCGCAAGATGTCTGACAGAGGAGTCAAAAGAATGATCAGAAGAGTTATCCAAGAGTCAAAGACCACTCTTGGAGAGCTCCAGAAGACCTGGAGTTAACAGGTACTTCTGTATCAAAGAAAACAATACGTAATGCACTCAACTGACATGGGCTCTATGCCTGCTCACATTGAAAGACTTCATTGAAAAAGCATGTTGAAGCTTGTTTAAAATTTGCTACACAACATTTGGGTAAGCCAGTAAAACACTGGGAGAATGTAGTCTGGTCAGATGAGACCAAAATTGAACTTTTTGGATGCCACAACACACAGCCTGTTTGGAGGAGAAATGGCACTGCCCAAAGAAATGGCACTGCCCAAAAACGCCATCTGCCAAGATGCTGAAGATGAAACAAGGGTGGGCATTTCAGCAAGACAATGATCCCAAACACACAGTCAAGGAAACTCTCAACTGGCTCCAGAGAAGGAAAATAAAGTTGCTAGAATGGACCAGTCAGTCACCTGACCTGAAACCAACTGAAGATCTATGGAATGAACTGAAGATCAGAGTTCATAGAAGACACCCACAGCACCTTCAAGATTTGAAGAGTGTTTGTGTGGAAGAGTGGGCTAAAATCACTCCTGAGCAAGGTCTGCACCTAGTTTCTCTATGCCAGGGGCTTCTGGAAGCTTTAATAAACAACAACGGCCTTTCTACTAAATATTAAATGAATTTCACCAAGGGTGTTTAATACTTATTCTCTGTGTCATTCCACCTTATTAAATATAACTTGTTTTGTGAACACAGTTGCCTTGATTTCTTTGTATGTATGGATTACTTGGGTTGTTCCTGATATCTGGTGAAAATCTCAGGTCCATAGCTCCATCAGAAATATGTTTAATGAGAAAAATGTTGATGTGTTCAATACTTATTTCCTCGCTTTATGTGATTAGCCCAACAATTGGATGGTGACAACTGCATATGTAACCCCTG
Organism: Pholidichthys leucotaenia; assembly: GCA_020510985.1. NCBI lineage: Eukaryota > Metazoa > Chordata > Actinopteri > Cichliformes > Pholidichthyidae > Pholidichthys > Pholidichthys leucotaenia. The sequence continues at coordinate 344,226,908 of CM035840.1, forward strand.
CCTTATGTTAATTAGGTAAGGGAAATAATTAAGTGTAGACCAGTTGCTAGGTTTGTAAGGGTTACAATAGGGAATTAGAGTGAGTGTGGAATGAAATAGCTGGAGGCAAGAAATGAGCAATTCATATCTGTTATTAATAAAGATAAAAGGAGCAAAATATACAAACAATGTACAAATATACAAATATAACAACGGCTGGCATGAAATAAAACCCCAAAAATGTCCTACTGAGCTCAGTGTTTGTTTGTTCGTTTGGTTTAGCCGTTTGACCAGTCAAGATATCTTGTATCTCCCGCCTCAGGTTTCTTTTCCTCTTTTAAAGCGGCAGCTTGAGTTGTTACCACTTCAATATTGTGCACTGGAGAGAGGAGGGATGTCCTTCAATTGAGACCTTGGTCAGACCTCTGTTCAATCTCGGTTCAATCTCGGGTCAGGCTCACCATCTCCATTCGGAGAAAATCCAGGATCCAGAAGGTTTTTGGTCGGCAACCAAAAAAAACCTAGCCTGCACAACAATAATACCATTATTGTTTACAGCTAGAGTAATTCGTTTTCCAATCCCTTCTTATATGGCGCAGTGGTTTAGCACTGTGGCAGCACAGTTTTACCCTCAGCCGGGGGATCGCGGGGATCGTGGGTTCGATTCCAGCCCCCGACCAACAGTGAGCTGTGTGGAGTTTGCATGTTCTCCCCGTGTTGCGCGGGTTTACTCCGGGATTTCTCCGGTTTCCTCCCGCATACCAAAAACATGTAGGTTTAGGGCGCTCGCGCACGCAGCGACCAGCAGCCGGTGGCTTGTCACTAGACTGCAAACCGAATCTACCTACGGGTACAAATAAGTAACAAAAAAAAAAAATAGCTTAGTGTTTAAATTCTTCTCTCATATTACTATTATCACAATCCAGCAGTATAGTAATATCTTACATTACACATCTTACATCTTAATGCATGTGTTCTTTTTCTCACAATCTCTCTGGTAGCACATGAATTACCCTTTTTTTCATGTAACCAATTAAATGAATTCCTCTGTTCATCTCTACATCATTTAACCATGAAATTATGATTAATCCTCTCTAACCTTGTCTCTGTAAATCATGAAATGAAATACAATTAATTTACCACATAACCAGGGAACATACTGTCCCATAACTTCCAATTTTCCCTTTTAAAAATCAGTAAAACCCGGTCTGAGCTACTGGGTTAAGCATAACCTATACTTTTACGTAAGGGACCAACACCATGTGCTTTTAGCATCAACCTACACATTTCATTTGACAGAAATAGTGCATAAGAACTAAAAGTACTTCAGCATACTGTTGGGAACTGAAATCACATTTAGGAAAACCATACAGACACAAAGACAGCCTTTTCCATTGCTTTTAAACAGGAAAAATCCACTCGCGATTAGCATTAGCATAATGCTAACATTAGCATGTATTGTTTGGTTTCCACTCACCAAGATGAGGTATCAGTGTGAATACAGCAAAGGACACAGCCACAATGCCCCTCACGCTCGTGCTCCCGTCAACTTAGGATAATAAAGGTTGCAAATTAGCGTTTGGAGAGTGCTTAGATCCATTTATAGCATTTTTTCTGAATTAACTCACCAAGAAGAGGTATCAGTGTGAACCAGATCGCTCACAGCCTCTCTCTTGTCCGCTCTCATATCGTGAAAGACCGATTTCCAGCAGAGCGCCTCAGCACTTTGCTCGGAAGGTGGGGCTAATATCGCTCTTAACGAATGGAAAGACCCAGATCACCCAACGTGACCATGAAACGGAAATTTAAAAGTTGGATGACGAGGATCGCACTTCCTCTTCCCCAAAATAATCATTTTTCAAAATAAAATCACACACTTTCATTAATACAAATGAAATCTGAGAAAAAGGGTCATTTTCTCAGCTGGGTTAGACCCTCCCCCGCTAAATATCATGCACGTCCCGTTGCATGTGTAACCAAGACTGTCCATCGTCAGTATTTAGAAACTCTGCGAAGGCTGTATTCAAACCTTGAAAAAGGGACTTAACAACAGTCACTAGAGGATTTCCTAATTCAGGATACTCTAGTCTTTTTGGGAGTTGTCTGATTCTTTCAGATCGTCGTATCGGTTGAATTGCAATGTGATCATTTTTGTCCATTTCATCAGGCAAATCATTCGATTGGTGTTCTTGCCCCTCGACTGAATTGTCAGAAGGTTCCTCTAGTATTGTTGCTGTTTCATTTTCCACAGGCGAATTATAAGAAGGTTCAATCTCAATTGCATTATGCTCCCTATCCGGTTCTGCATTGGCAGTGGTCTCAGGTAAATCACAACCAGGTGGGTTTGTCATTTCCGGTGTTTGCAAAGGTTTTGGATAATCATGTACAGTAGGAAATCTGGTTATCTCTCCACATGGGGAATCCTCAACCCACGGAATCAAAAATTCATTTTCAATTTCGGTTAACTCTTCATGATCATTGTTCTCTGCAACAGTTGTTTGGCGTGTCTGAGGGCGGTGAATAGGCTCTGGTTCAGGTGTTTCTGCTGTGGCAACAGGGAGGAAACTGCAGGGAAGCAAAAGGTCTCTGTGTAAAGTTCTTGAGGGACCTTGCTTTGACTCAGGCTTAACCGTGTAAACGGGTAAATTACCTGCACGATTGACTACCACATGAATATCGGCCTCCCATTTATCAGCAAGCTTATTTTTTCCACGCAGTCTCACATTTCTAACTAAAACCCTATCCCCAGGTTCAAGTTCAGAAAAAGTGATTTTGCAGTCAAACCTGGCCTTGTTCTTGTCTGCAATCTTTTGTGCATTTTGTGAAGCTAACTTGTAGCTTTCTTCGAGCCTTTTCTTGAGATTTTCAACGTATTGCAAGTGAGTAACTTTCTGATCTTTGTTGAGAGGAAGTCCAAACGCTAGATCAACTGCCAATCTGGGTTTTCTACCAAACATTAATTCGTAGGGAGTAAACCTGGTTACATCACTGCGTGTGCAGTTGTATGCATGTACAGTGATCCCTCGCTACTTCGCGCTTCACCTTTCGTGCCCTCAGTGCATCGCGGATTTTTCAGAAATATTCATCAAAAATTCAAAATTGAGAAAAAATGGGCGGGCGCTAGCAGAAGGCAGGGAGACTACATTAGAACATCAGGTATCAACACGGAGAGCCGCACAACTCAAAATCCACCTCTCTGACCACCGCTCCACTCCTCTCCGCCCACCTCTTCACTGCTCGGGAATCTCGCAAGCTGATTGGCCACGACGTTTTACCTCGCAAGCTGATTGGCCGAGACGTTTTACCCAGCTTCTCCCCCTGCCGAGCGCCCATACCCAGCGAAGGAAGACCGCATTCATTGTTCTTTATCGCTAGTCTCGCTGCGTGGAACTTTTCGCTGTTCTCTTGTGCCTTTTTGTGCGAAATAGTCTTCCCGTCGAGCCACTACGCCGCCTCCTGCAGCTGCCCTCGACGATCCTGCGCCTCTAGACCTGACGATGAGGCGTCACCTGAGGAGCAGTAAAGCTCTCATTAACCTGTGCAGTAAATCATCTTCATCTTGAGTTACATATCTTGTTATAAAAATAAAAGAGTTCTAAAAACATATTTATGTACACTTTATTTACATCTACGTATGTATGTACACTTACACACACACACACGTATCATATGAGAGAGAGAGTGAGAGAATGAACGTATGTGTTATTTATGGGTGACGTCATTAGGGGTGACGCTACTTCGCGGTTTTTCACTTTTCGCGGTTGGTTCTGGAACCCATTAACCGCGATAAGTGAGGGATCACTGTACTAACGGCATAACATAGTCTTTCCAGTGGGACTTTTGTTTGGACTCAAGCGTTCCTAACATACTCAGTAGCGTTCGGTTGAATCTTTCAGTAGGGTTACCCCTGGGGTGGTATGGGGTTGTTCTTATTTTCTTTATGCCTGAGATCTCACAAAGGTCTTTTATTAGTTTTGCCTCAAAATCAGGACCCTGATCGCTGTGCAGGCGCTCAGGTATACCATAGTGAATGATGAATTGATCCCACAAGCACCTGGCAACCGTTTTGGACCTTTGATTTGAGGTAGGCAACGCAAGGGCAAATTTAGTAAAATGATCAGTTATTACGAGAATATTGCTGGTATTGCTACTGTCTGGTTCCAGACTGAGGAAGTCCATGCAGACTAGCTCTAAAGGTCGTGTGGTGGTTATGTTGACCAGGCTAGCCGCTTTTTTCAGGAGGACTCTTCCTTCGTATGCACCGATCACATGTTTTTACCTTTTGCTCGACATCTGTTGCCATACGTGGCCAATAGAATCGTGTTCGGACCAGATCAAGGGTTCTGTCAATACCTAAGTGGCCCATGTCATTGTGCAGACTTTGGAGTACGGGAGCTCTGAGCTCCTCGGGAAGAACGAGCTGGTGGGTCACTTGGTCTCCAATTTGGCTTTTTCTGTACAACACTTCATTGTACATCTCCAACCTATGGAGTTCTCTGAGTAAAAGAGGGAGATCTGGGAGTTCTTCTCTAGCAGTCGGTGGGGGTGTTTGGCCACGTTCGATTTGTTCAATAACTTTTCTGAGTGTCGAGTCCGCTCTTTGTTTGTCTTTGATTTCTGTTTGAGACAAGACAGGGATAGTGGGTAAGCCATTGTCTTGCTCCAAGACATACAAGTCTGGGATTGCGTCAGCTGAGATGGTAAGTGACTCCACAAGTGTAACACCACTATCCTGATTGTCATCACGAATTTTAACAAGGTGGTTTTGACAAATGGCATGAACAGCTTCATCATTTACAATCTCTGTGGTGTCACTGTCAGCTAGGTGGCGCTCTACAAAGCGGCTTACACGCTCCTGCTCTTTCCTGGACTGGACATTGTCAGTCAACGAGTTCACCATGAGGACGTCTAGACAACCCATCTGCATCTAGGTTTTGCTTGCCTGCTCTATACTGTAACTTAAAGTTGTAGTTAGACAAAGCTGCAAGCCACCTGTAGCTTGTGGCGTCTAATTTAGCAGAGGTCAATATGTAGGTGAGTGGGTTGCTATCTGTAACTACCGTGAACTGACCACCATACAAATAGTCGTGAAACTTTTCAGTTGCTGACCATTTTAGAGCTAAGAACTCTAGCTTGTGAGCTGGATAACGTGCTTCGCTCCTTGATAACCCACGACTGGCAAAAGCTATGGCCCTAAGCTGACCGTCCTGCTCCTGATAGAGTGCTGCCCCTAAGCCAGTGGTACTAGCATCGGTATGGAGAATGTAAGGCAGCTTCGGGTCTGCAAAGCCTAAGATAGGAGCTGATGTTAACTTTTCGATGATGGAGTCGAAAGCTTTTTGACAGTCTGTGGTCCATCGACTCTCAAATGGCAGTTTGGGATCAAAGTAGGTTTGGTCAGTGACTTTGGATTTTGACTTTTTGTTGAGTGGCAGGTAACCGCGTGTGTGGTCATTAAGAGGGCGGACTATAGACAAGTACCCTTCAATGAAGCATCTGTAGTACCCTGAGAACCCTAAAAAGGATCTCAGTTCCGTGAGATTCTTAGGCCGTGGCCAAGTCTTAAGGGCCTGAATCTTTTCGGGATCTGTCTCGACACCGCTTTCGGAGACTACATGACCTAGGTACCGGACTGTTGTTTGAAAAAATTTACATTTTTCTGGCGATAACTTTAGCCTGTACTCTTTAAGACGATGGAGTACCCGCATGAGTTGCCGTTCATGTTCTTCCAAACTATTTGAAAAGATGATGAGGTCATCTAGAAAGACTAGCACCTCATTTAAGTTCATGTCACCGATGCAGCGCTCCATGAGCCGCTGAAAGGTGCTTGGGGTGTTGGTTATGCCCTGCGGCATGCGGTTGAACTCCCAGAATCCAAGGGGTGTTACAAAAGCAGCCTTTTCTTTGTCTGCTTCTTCTACCTCAATCTGGTAATATCCAGACTTAAGATCGAGGACTGTAAACCACTTGGATCCTGTGAGCGCCGAGAACGTCTCCTCTAGATTTGGGAGAGCGAAAGAGTCCTTTCTTGTTTGCAAATTGAGTTTACGAAAGTCTATACATAGACGCACATCATTGTTTCGCTTCCTCACCACAACAATGGGGGACGAGTAGGGAGACTGGGACTCTCTTATCACACCTGCAGTAAGCAGCTCTTGAAGGTGTTTATGCACTGCCTCAAGGTCTTGGGGGTGTATAGGGTGTGCACGGTGCTTAAAGGGAGTCGGATCATGAAGGCTGATGGAGTGTTTCACTTTGCTCGTACACCCAAAGTCCAAATCATGGAAAGCGAATACTTCCGGGATGTCATTTAGTTGTTTGGTTATTCGCTCTTTCCACTCTTGTGGAATCGGTGAGTCACCAAAGTTGAAACTCAGTTGTGTCTTGTTTGTGGCCGACTCATTTGCACTGACGACATTGTGCTGGGACAAGATACAATGGAAAGCTCCAAGTTCTGCGATGACACACGTGGACGGCATTGTGACATCTTGCTCTGTTTCGTTCGTAATCATTACAGGCACTTTGTGTGGAGCTCGGGAAGGAAGTGTTACCAGGCAAGTTTTAACACAAAGGCCACCCGGCAAGGAAGACTGAGAGGGGTGTTCCACTATAGCACAGGTGTCTGAGGTACAGTGAACGTTGGCAGACCCCTCTAAAACTACAGTTTTACCTGCTGGGACTACAGCTGGGGCTTTGCTTGACAAGGTAACTAATCCATTGTTCCCATCTTTGTTCTTTGTATGTCTTAGTTCGAGGGTTTTCAACAGTGTCCTAAAACCATAAGAGCTAGGTAAGTAATCAGGAGTCTTCATGTCTAAATACTTTCCATAAAGAACATCAAGTGTGTTTGTTCCCACTAACACTGGTGTCTGACTATTAGGATTGGCATCTGGAACAACGAGAGCTAAGGTTGGTATGTCAATCTCTGTGCATAAGAAGTCTTTTGGAAAGGTGATACACATCTCTATATAACCTAAATAGGGAACGGGCTGACCTGCAGCACCCTCTACTTCTAAAAGGTCATAGAGTGGTTTAAGGCTTTGATCGGGAAAGTTCTGTTTGTAAAACGACTCGGTGACTGTAGTCACTTGTGACCCTGAGTCAAGAAGACAATGCACATTAACATCAGAAATGCTAACTCCAGCTGTGCATTTGGAGCCAACTAACCCTTTTGGTAGGCTATACTTAGGTGGGTTAGTAACAGATTGCTTAAGGCTAGCGCATTGTTTGTACTTAGGGGGACGTGAGTGTCTGGCTACAGTCTCTATTTGCCCCGTAATAGAGACTGTTCCTAGTTTAACCGGTCTTTATTAGCTGCGGGATTTTCAGACCCCCATCTCTTTTGTTTTCTGTTTAAACAGCTTACGCTTTTCGGTAACTAAAGCTGGGTTTGGTTCGTTTTCGCAGCTCGGCTTGATGTGGCCATCCTCTCCACATTGGAAACAGTACCACGGTTTGGGTGGGGTACTTCGAGTTCTGACCGTTTGTTCTGTGGTTTCCTTTGTCACTTTATTTGGCTTTCGTTTCTCTTTTGGCTTTGTACTGGGTGTACTTTTTGAGTTTTGAGCTTTTGGTTTTGCAGTTAGTTTTGCTAGTTGATTTTGAATTTCTGCAACTTGTTTTGAGCGTTCTTAAATTGAGTTTACCGTGATTTTGTCCTCATTTTCATCTGAACTACATTGCACAGTTTGCACGTGGGATGTCACTTTTTGTTTTGAACTGCTCAAATGTTGTCTCATTCGCAAGGCTTTGGCAACATTTTGGTCTTCTTCAGTACGTAGCAAGCGAAGCAAATCAGGAAAAGTTGGGGGGGTTTGTTCGTTTTTGTTTTAACTGGAGTGCAGTTAAAAGGGAATCATCCCAACAACCTCGACAAAACTGTGTGACAAGCAGCCTGTCAAAATCCTGGCTTGAAGCACCACCACGCTTCACAGTGTGAGTCAAAGCTACTTGAAGACGTTGTAGATACGATAAGGGTTTCTCACCTGTGTTTTGGAAGGTGTCAATAAACTTGGCGTAAAGCTCTCCGCCATCTTGAACCGTACCATAAGCAGAATCTAACAGCTGAAGATATTCTAATGGTGAGCTGTTGGGGTTCAAGTACTTGACTACTTCAGCTGCTGGGGGTAAAAGAGGCTCAATGATCTTTCGGGATTGTTGCAATTTGGACATAGCAGGATCAGTCAAGATTAATTCAACACTGGAGCGCCAAGTATCATAATCTAGCTCATAAGTTGGTCGGAGGTCTTTGCCAGAAAAAGCTCCGAGCTTTTGTGAAAACGGCTGCACGGAAAAATCCTCCCTTTTTACAATGTGCTCAACTACCACACGTTGCACTTCTGGGGGATTTGAATCATGTGCAGGAGTGGTGGGCATACTTTGAGCTGGGGTGCTCGCAGTGTGATTTGACTCAGAAATCTGTGACATCATGTCCTTCAGGACATCTGCAAAATCTCTGCCACTCATCTTCGCTAGGTTTTTAAGATCAGTGCGATGTAACTTGATCATCTCATCAAGTTGCTCATCTCCAGTGATTTCACTCACTATCACTGCATTTGGAATGTTCACAGATTCACGCTCAACAATATCCATTTTGGGTACGTTATAGGCTTGAAATAATGTAAGGGAGAGAAAAAAAAAGGCTCCTGGCTGGGCTTGCCACTTCTTATTGTAACCCCTGCCTTATGTTAATTAGGTAAGGGAAATAATTAAGTGTAGACCAGTTGCTAGGTTCGTAAGGGTTACAATAGGGAATTAGAGTGAGTGTGGAATGAAATAGCTGGAGGCAAGAAATGAGCAATTCATATCTGTTATTAATAAAGATAAAAGGAGCAAAATATACAAACAATGTACAAATATACAAATATAACAACAGCCGGCATGAAATAAAACCCCAAAAATGTCCTACTGAGCTCAGTGTTTGTTTGTTCGTTTGGTTTAGCCATTTGACCAGTCAAGATATCTTGTATCTCCCGCCTCAGGTTTCTTTTCCTCTTTTAAAGCGGCAGCTTGAGTTGTTACCACTTCAATGTTGTGCACTGGAGAGAGGAGGGATGTCCTTCAATTGAGACCTTGGTCAGACCTCTGTTCAATCTCGGTTCAATCTCGGGTCAGGCTCGCCATCTCCATTCGGAGAAAATCCAGGATCCAGAAGGTTTTTGGTCGGCAACCAAAAAAAACCTAGCCTGCACAACAATAATACCATTATTGTTTACAGCTAGAGTAATTCGTTTTCCAATCCCTTCTTATATAACACCATAGCTTAGTGTTTAAATTCTTCTCTCATATTACTATTATCGCAATCCAGCAATATAGTAATATCTTACATTACACATCTTACATCTTAATGCATGTGTTCTTTTTCTCACAATCTCTCTGGTAGCACATGAATTACCCTTTTTTTCATGTAACCAATTAAATGAATTCCTCTGTTCATCTCTACATCATTTAACCATGAAATTATGATTAATCCTCTCTAACCTTGTCTCTGTAAATCATGAAATGAAATACAATTAATTTACCACATAACCAGGGAACATACTGTCCCATAACTTCCAATTTTCCCTTTTAAAAATCAGTAAAACCCGGTCTGAGCTACTGGGTTTAGCATAACCTATGCTTTTACATAAGGGACCAACACCATGTGCTTTTAGCATCAACCTACACATTTCATTTGACAGAAATAGTGCATAAGAACTAAAAGTACTTCAGCATACTGTTGGGAACTGAAATCACATTTAGGAAAACCATACAGACACAAAGACAGCCTTTTCCATTGCTTTTAAACAGGAAAAATCCACTCGCGATTAGCATTAGCATAATGCTAACATTAGCATGTATTGTTTGGTTTCCACTCACCAAGATGAGGTATCAGTGTGAATACAGCAAAGGACACAGCCACAATGCCCCTCACGCTCGTGCTCCTGTCAACTTAGGATAATAAAGGTTGCAAATTAGCATTTGGAGAGTGTTTAGATCCATTTACAGTGATCCCTCACTTATCGCGGTTAATGGGTTCCAGAACTGACCGCGAAAAGTGAAAAACCGCGAAGTAGCGTCACCCCTAATGACGTCACCCATAAATAATACGTACGTTCATTCTCTCACTCTCTCTCTCATATGATACGTGTGTGTGTGTGTGTGTGTAAGTGTACATACATACGTAGATGTAAATAAAGTGTACATAAATATGTTTTTAGAACTCTTTTATTCTTATAATAAGATACGTAACTCAAGATGAAGATGATTTACTGCACAGGTTAATGAGAGCTTTACTGCTCCTCAGGTGACGCCTCATCGTCAGGTGCTAGAGGCGCAGGATCGTCGAGGGCAGCTTCCGATAGAGCTGGAGAAGCTGCAGGAGGCGGCGTAGTGGCTCGACGGGAAGACTATTTCGCACAAAATGGCACAAGAGAACAGCAAAAAGTTCCACGCGGCGAGACTAAGCAACACGAGCGATAAAGAGCAATGAATGCGGTCTTCCTTCGCTGGGTGGGCGCTCGGCAGGGAGAGAAGCTGGGTAAAACATCTCGGCCAATCAGCTTGCGGGGTGAAAAGTCTCGGCCAATCAGCTTGCGAGATTCCCGAGCTGAGCCAACACGAGAACAGCGAACAGAGAGGTGGATTTTGAGTTGTGCGGGCTCTCCGTGTTGATACATGATGTTGTAATGTAGTCTCCCTGCCTTCTGCTAGCGCCCGCCCATTATTTCTCAATTTTGAATTTTTGATGAATATTTTTGAAAAATCCGCGATGCACTGAGGGCGCGAAAGATGAAGCGCAAAGTAGCGAGGGATCGCTGTATAGTATTTTTTCTGAATTAAATCACCAAGAAGAGGTATCAGTGTGAACCAGATCGCTCACAGCCTCTCTCTCATCCGCTCTCATATCGTGAAAGACCGATTTCCAGCAGAGCACCTCAGCACTTTGCTCGGAAGGCGGGGCTAATATCGCTCTTAACGAATGGAAAGACCCAGATCACCCAACGTGACCATGAAACGGAAATTTAAAAGTTGGATGACGAGGATCGCACTTCCTCTTCCCCAAAATAACCGTTTTTCAAAATAAAATCACACACTTTCATTAATACAAATGAAATCTGAGAAAAAGGGTCATTTTCTCAGCTGGGTTACACATAACTATTTGGTTTATACCTTGTCCAGTTCAAGCAGCTATCTTTACGTGATCAGAATGTAATTGCTGAGAACTTCAGCTGAATATAAAAATAAGGCTTGTGACCTCATGTTATCATGTGAATAGGTTAATTCAACATCAGTGAAATGTTATTTGAAACTGTCACAGTGCGGTAGACAGGACCCAAACACAGGACTTAATGTTCATAGACTTAATGAAAAAAAACATAAAATAAAGGCCAGCCCGTGGGCTGAAATAAAAATAAACACACTAGGCAGGAAAACACAGACTAGGATACACAACAGGACACAAGCAATGCAGAAGCATGCAATCATGCACAAATGAAGTTAGACAAATCAGGAACATGAACAGAATAAAGGCAGACAAGGGCTTAAAAAGGCAAGGGCAGTCAAAGAAACATGGAACAGACAGGTAGACTGATCAGGACAAATCCAAGACACACGGGGAAACAGAGACAACAAGTATGGGAAACAGGATGGGGGGGGGGGGCGTCCAGGAGGACAAAGACAGCACAAGAGAAAGAGGAGGACAATGAAAAAACAACCCAAGATAATAATGAAAATAATAATCCACAGAGAGCAGGTCAGAAAAAAAATATGTTACACAAGTAGAGACATGATAACAATAATGAACCTGATGACCAAAAGAACTAAGACTAAGGCAGGAATAAAAATAAAACAAAGAGAAAACATAATAAACTAAAGGATAAGGACCTGTACTTATATAGCACTTTTCTAGTCTGAAAGACCACTCAAAGGTGAGGCCATGGGTTGAACTCATGTCCCGATGAGTAGAGAAAAAGCAAATATAAACACAAAACGAGGACATGAGCACAACCATATCCGAACCCTCACAGTACCCCCCCCTCTAAAGGGTTGGACACCAGACTGCCCTACAACACAAAATGACCCTCCCAGGGTGGGTGGTGGGGGTCCAAAGCCAGGCGGGCTGAAACAAATTCTTACCCCCCACACACACACATACACACACACACACACAAAATCCAAAACAAAACAAAAAAACAGTTATGGGCCCAAACAAAGTCCACAATACCAAAAAGTAAATCAAGATGGGTTGGGTGGTCTGTCCAAGTCCATGGACCACCAGACTGGAGAATACGGCGGGTCAGGGGACCTACCCAAGTCCATGGACCCCCAGACCGGAGGACAAGGTGGGTAAGGGGGCCTACCTAAATCCATGGGCCCCCAGACCAGAGAACAAGGTGGGTCGGGGGCCCTACCTAAGTCCATGGGGCCCCAGACCAAAATGCAGGGTGGATCAGGTGGCTTGTCACAGTCCCTTGGCCACCAGATAACTAAACAGGGTGGGTCAGAAGGCCAATTACAGTCCATGGACCCCCAGACCGAAATATAAGAAGGATCGTGCGGTACGCCAAAGGCCCTAGGCCACCCAATCACAGAGCAAGGTGGAACATCAGGCACAGGAGCATAGAGCTCCCCAAGCACACATAAGGGAATCTTATGCTTTGTAACTGATGACTGCTGTATACTGCACTCAGGAACAGGTGGCTGAGGTTCACCAACCTCAGGAACAGATGGTGGGGGGTGCACCGGCCTCAACAGCAGATTAAGGAGGTGCTCCAACCTCAGAAATTGATGCCGGGGGCGCACCGGCCTCCAGAACAAACGATGGAGGCTCACTGGCCTTTGGAACACATGGCAACGGTACACCAGCCTCTGAAACACATAACGGAGGCTCACCGGCCTCAGTAGCAGACGACGGAGGCGCACCGACCTCAGCAGCAGACAACGGAGGCACACCAACCTCAGCAGCAGATGATGAGGGCACACCGACCTCAGTAGCAGATGACAGAGGTGCACCAACCTCAGCAGTACACAAGGGGGAGGGGGTGCTGGCCCCTGAATGTGATGACTGAGGTCTCAGGAACCAGCCTCTGGAACAGACGGCGGCATCACACCAGCCCCAGGTAAAGATGGCAAAGGTGCACCATCCTCTGGAACAGATGGTGGAGGCGCACCAACATCAGAAACAAATGGTGGAGGCTTACCGGCCTGAGGAGCAGCTGGCAGAGATGCACCGGCCTCAGGAACAAATGGCGAGGGCACACCAGTCTCTGGAACAAACATGTGGAGGCACGCCAACCTCTAGAACAAATGGTGGAGGTGCACCGGCCTCTGGAACAAATGGCAGAGGCGCACTGGTCTCTAGAACAGACGGCAGGGGCACACCGGTCCCTGGATGTGATCACTGAGGCACACCGGCTTCAGGAAAAACAGGTGGAGGCGCACTGGCCTCTGGGACCTAGGACTGAGATGCATCGGCCTCAGGAGCGGACAACAGAGGTGCGTTGACCTCTAGAACTTGCCGCTGGGACGCACTCCCTTCAGAAACTGGCAACTGAAGCACCCTGTCCTCCGGGGCTAATGACTGACTGAGGTACGTCGACCTCTGGAACAGACGGCTGGGCACGCTGACCACAGAGACAGGTGATGCAGGATAATCTGTGATGAATCTTGACCACGAAGGCTGACTGGCAGTTAGCCCAGATGGCGAGGGCTAATCAGCTGCAAACCCACATGACGCAGACTGATCAACGGGGAGTCCAGCAGGCCGACCACCTGTGGACCCAGACATTACAGGCTGGAGCCCCTCAACCTCAAATGTCTGGGGATCCATCTCCAACCCAGCCAACTCAGATGGAGAGCTCGGGAGAAGGGAGAGGGAAGGTGCAGGTGAGATGGGAGAGGCAGCAGTGACTGAGAGAGAGAGCTCAGTGATGGAAGGTGATGAACCCCCTTCCTGGGAACAGGGGAGGAGCTCATTTGTCCAGAGGGGGTTTCCTTTGTTAACATCATTAAATGATGTTAAAAAATGAAAAAGTGCTTGGCTTTGTTCCCGTTCTACAGCCCCTGATGAATCAGGCAAGTCCTCCTTGGAGCTGACAGAACTCGTCTGATGAGGAGCCTTTGCACGGTGGTGTGGTGCTGGCACTGGATCGCGGAAGGACACGGAGGCCTGGAGTGCCTCCACCGGAAATGAGAAGCCGGGCCGCTGTGTTTTCCAGTGCCAGCACGAGCTGTGTCTCCTCGCGGCACTGCATGATTCCTCCTCACCTTGCTCCTCTCCCGCCGCCAGTGGCGTCCTCACCAGCTCCAGGAGCATCTGTTGTAGGTTGGGCATGGAGCGCAGGAGTCCGGCGTGCAGGAGGTGCAGGCGTCCTCCATGAAGACCTCGATGTGGTAAGCTGCCCACACTTTCTCCTCATCAAGGCCCATTTGAATAAACTCGAAATCTGCTGGGTACATTGGGAGGGTTCCTTCTGTCAAGATATGGAAGACGGGATCCAAATGCGGGACTTCAAATTCATAGATTTATTGAAAAAACATAAAGTGAAGAGCAGCTCATGGGCTGAAAAAAAAATTAACAGACTAAGCAGGCAAACGCAGACTAGGGTACATGGCAGAACACAAACAAGGCAGAAGCATGTAATCATGCACGAATGACGTTAGACAAATTACGAACCTAAACACAACAGTCAGACAAGGACTTAAATACACTGCATTCCAAATTATTATGCAAATAGGATTTTAGTGTTATAAACATTTAATTTTTTGTTTTTCAATTAAACTGATGGATAGCATTGTGTCTCTTTGGATCACTGATATCAATCTCAGACACCTGTCATAATTAGTTTGCCAGGTGAGCCCAATTAAAGGGAAACCACTGAAGAAGGATGTTCCACGTTATTAAGCATGCCACAGGTTTCAAGTGATACGGGAAACAAAAAGGATTTCTCTGCTGCTGAAAAGCATCAGATAGTGCAATGCTTTGCACAAGGTGTGAACGCATTCAATATTTCACGACAATAACACACTCAGAGGGTTAAGCATAATCATCGTACTGTGAAGAAATTTGTGGCTGATTGAGAGCACAGATGAGTTTGTGCAGATAAAGGCATAATGAGGAAGGTTTCTGCCAGACAAATTCACTGGATTAAGAGAGTAGCTGCTAAAATGCCATTACAAAGCAGCAAGCAGGTATTTGAAGCTGCTAGTGCCTCTCGAGTCCCACGAACCTCAAGGTACAGGATCCTCCTGAGGCTTGCAGTTTTGCATAAACCTACTATTCGGCCACCCCTAACCAATGTTCACAAGGAGAAGTGGTTGCAGTGGGCCCAGAAATACATGAAGACTAATTTTCAAACAATCTTGTTTACTGATGAGTGCCTTGCAACCCTGGATGGTCCAGATGGATGGAGTAGTGGATGGCTGGGGGATGGCCACCATGTCCCAACAAGGCTGCGACATCAGCAAGTAGGTGGCAGAGTCATGTTTTGGGCCAAAATCATGGGGAGAGAGCTGGCAGGCCCCTTTAGGATTCCTGAAGGTGTGAAAATGGCCTTGGTAAAGTATATAGCGTTTCTAACTGACCACTTTCTTCCATGGTACAAAACAAGAACCATGCCTTCCGTAGCAAAATTATCTTTGTGCATGAAAATGCACGATCTCATGCTGCAAAGAATACCTCTTTGTCATTTGCATGGACATAAAAAGGCATAATAATGAGAGAAATTCATGGTGTGGCTCCCAGCCTCCCCTGACCTCAACTAACTAACTAACTAACTAACCTGCACTTATATAGCGCTTTTCTAGTCACAAAGACCACTCAAAGCGCTTTCATTAATACTAACCCTCTATTCTAAGGGCCTATAGGAAACAGATATCTAGGGACAATTTAGAACAGCCAATTAACCTAACATGCATGTTTTTGGCATGTGGGAGGAAACCGGAGAAATCCCGGAGTAAACCCACGCAACACGGGGAGAACATGCAAACTCCACACAGATCACTGTTGGTCGGGGGCTGGGATCGAACCCACGATCCCACGATCCCCACAATCCCCCGGCCAAGTGTAAACTGTGCTGCCGCAGTGCTAACCACTGCGCCACCGTGCAGCAACTCTATTAAGAACCTTTGGAGCATCCTCAAGCAAAAGATTTATGAGGATGGGAGGCAGTTCACATCAAAACAGCAGCTGTGGGAGGCTATACTGACATCTTGCAAAGAAATTCAAGCAGAAACTCTCCAAAAACTCACAAGTTCAATGGATGTAAGAATTTTGAAGGTTATGTCAAAGAAGGGGTCCTATTAACATGTAACTTCGCGTGTTACTATGTTTTTGATTGAGATAGATAGATAGATAGATAGATAGATAGATAGATAGATAGATACAGTTAGGCCCAAAAATATTTGGACAGTGACAGTGACACAAGTTTTGTTATTTTAGCTGTTTACGAAAACATATTCGGGATACAATTATATAATCAATATGGGCTTAAAGTGCAGACTCTAAGCTGTAATTTGAGAGTATTCACATCCAAATTGGAGCAAGGGTTTAGGAATTACAGCTCTTTAATACGTAGCCGCCTCTTTTTCAAGGGACCAAAAGTAATTGGACAATTGACTCAGAAGGTTGCAAAAAAAAATAACAAGGCTGCATGGGCTCTTCCCTCGTTAACCTGTCATCAATTAAGCAGTTAAAAGGTCTGGAGTTGATTCCAGGTGTGGCGTTTGCATTTGGAAGCTGTTGCTGTGAACACACAACATGCAGTCAAAGGAGCTCTGAATCGAGGTGAAACAGACCAGCCTGAGGCTGAAAAAAAAGGAAGAAATCCATCAGAGAGATAGCAGAAATGTTAGGAATGGCAAAATCAACAGTTTGGTACATTCTGAGAAAAAAAAGAGTGCACTGGTGAGCTTGGGAACTCAAAATGGCCTGGACATCCACAGAAGACAACAGTGGTGGATGATCACAGAATCCTTTCCATGGTGAAGAACAACCCCTTCACAACATCCGCTCAAGTGAAGAACACTCTCCAGGAAGTAAGTGTATCAGTATCTAAGTATACCATAAAGAGAAGACTTCATGAGAGTAAATACAAAGGATTCACCACAAGGTGCAAACCATGAACCAGCCTCAAAAATAGAAAGGCCAGAATTGACTTTGCCAAAAAACACCTGAAGAAGCCAGCCCAGTTCTGGAACAGCATTCTTTGGACAGATGAGACTAAGATCAACCTGTACCAGAATGATGGGAAGAAGAAAGTTTGGAGAAGAATTAGAACAGCTCATGATCCAAAGCACTTCATCTTCTGTAAAACATGGTGGAAGCAGTGTGATGGCATGGGCATGCATGGTTTCCAGTGGCACTGGGTCACTTGTGTTTATTGATGATGTGACAAAAGACAGAAGCAGCCGGATGAATTCTGAAGTGTATAGGGATATACTTTCTGCTCAGATTCAGCCAAATGCAGCAAAGTTGATTGGACGGTGCTTCACCAATGATCCAAAACATACTGCAAAAGCAACCCAGGAATTTTTTAAAGCAACGAAGTGGAATATTCTGCAATGGCCGAGTCAATCACCAGATCTCAGCCCAATCGAGCATGCATTTCACTTGCTCAAGACAAAACTTAGAAAGACCCACAAACAAGCAACAACTGAAGACAGCTGCAGTAAAGGCCTGGCAAAGAATCACAAAGGAGGAAACCCAGCGTATGGTGATGTCCATAGGTTCCAGACTTCAGGCAGTCATTGCCTTCAAAGGATTTTCAACAAGATATTGAAAAGTAACATTTTACTTAGGGTTATGTTTATTTGTCCAATTACTTTTGAGCCCCTGAAATGAGGAGCGTTTGTATAAAAATAGCAACAATTCCTACATGTTTAATCATATATTTTTGTTCCACCCCTTGAATTAAACCTTAAAGTCTGCACTTCAATTCCGTTGTAGTTGTTTCATTTCAAATCCAATGTGGTGGCATGCAGAGCCCAAATCATGAAGATTGTGTCACTGTCCAAATATTTCTGGGCCTAACTGTAGATAGATAGATAGATAGATAGATAGATAGATAGATAGATAGATAGATAGATAGATAGATAGATGTATTTTTTTACCCAAACTAGACGACCAAAACGAGCTAACCAAATAGCTTTTGATTTCAGTAAATATGACTTCCTAATGCTGCAAATTCAACAAATGACAATTTTCAGTTCTTTACAACCAATAAATTGTTCTGAAACTCTGTTGTGCACAATAATTTGGAACAGTGCATTTTGAGTTTTTTATTTTTATTTTTGTCAAAAAATAGTTATCTTTGGGAAGTTTGTTTAATAAAATTTGAATTATGCTCTAGGGGTTGATGACTTGAAAATTATACTGACTGTCATTTGCATTGACTATTTAGGAAAATCAGAGACAAATATCATTTGCATAATAATTTGCAACGTGGTGTAGGCAAGGGCAATTAGGGAAACACGGAACAACCAGGGAGACGAATCAGGACAAATCCAAGACATACGTGGAAAAAGAGACAACAGGTATGGGGGACAGGATGGGCGGGGCTGTCCAGGAGGACAAAGATAGCACAAGAGGCAGGGGATGACTAAGACTAAGGCAAGAATAAAAAAAAATAAAACACAGAGAAAATATAATAAACTCAAGGCAAGGACATGGGCAGAACTCATGTCCCGATGATCACAGACAAAACAAGTATAAACACAAAAGGAGGGCATGAGCACAGCCATGTCCAAACCTTCACAGACATCATATTACAATATACAGTGGTGTGAAAAAATGTTTGTCCCTTTCCTGATTTCTCATTGTTTTGTTTTGTCACACTTAAATGTTTCAGATCATCAAACAAATTTAAATATTAGACAACACAAGTAAACACAAAATGCAGTTTTTAATTGAAGGTGTTGATTACTAAGGGTAAAGAAAATCCAAACCTACATGGCCCTGTGTGAAAAAGTGATTGCCCCCCTGTTGAAACATAAATTAACTGTGGTTCATCACATCTTTGGAAGATAAGTTCAATTTTCTAACCATTTCTAAAGCTTTGGGACTCCAGTGAACCACAGTGAGAGCCATTATCCACAAATGGCGAAAACATGGAACAGTAGTGAGCCTTTCCAGGAGTGGTCGGCCAGCCAAAATTACCCCAAGAGCGCAACGACAACTCATCCAAGAGGTCACAAAAGACCTCACAACAACATCCAAAGAACTGCTGGCCTCACTTGCCTCAGTTAAGGTCAGCATTCATGACTCCACCATAAGAAAGAGACTGAGCAAAAATGGCCTGCATGGCAGAGTTCCAAGACGAAAACCACTGCTGAGCAAAAAGGACGTACAGACATGGACAAAATTGTTGGTACCCCTCTGTTATTGAAAGAAAAACCCACAATAGTCACAGAAATAACTTGAATCTGACAAAAGTGGTAATAAATAAAAAATCTATGAAAATTAACCAATGAAAATCAGACAATGCTTTTGAATTGTGGTTCAACAGAATTATTTTAAAAAGCAAACTCATGAAACAGACCTGGACAAAAATAATGGTACCCTTAACTTAATATTTTGTTGCACAACCTTTTGAGGCAATCACTGCAATCAAACGATTTCTGTAACTGTCAATGAGACTTCTGCACCTCTCAGCAGGTATTTTGGCCCACTCCTCATGAGCAAACTGCTCCAGTTGTCTCAGGTTTGAAGGGTGCCTTCTCCAGACGGCATGTTTCAGCTCCTTCCACAGATGTTCAATAGGATTTAGATCAGGGCTCATAGAAGGCCACTTTAGAATAGTCCAATGTTTCGCTCTTAGCCATTCTTGGGTGTTTTTAGCTGTGTTTTGGGTCATTATCCTGTTGCAAGACCCATGACCTGCGACTGAGACCAAGCTGTCTGACGCTGGGCAGCACATTTCTCTCTAGAATACCTTGATAGTCTTGAGATTTCATTGTACCCTGCACAGATTCAAGACACCCTGTGCCAGATGCAGCAAAGCAGCCCCAGAACATAACAGAATCTCCTCCATGTTTTACAGTAGGGACAGTGTTCTTTTCTTGGTATGCTTCATTTTTGCGTCTGTGAACATAGAGCTGGTGTGCCTTGCCAAAAAGTTCCAGTTTTGTCTCGTCTGTCCATAGGACATTCTCCCAGAAGCTTTGTGGCTTGTCAACATGCAGTTTGGCAAATTCCAGTCTGGCTTTTTTATGATTTGTTTTCAACAGTGGTGTCCTCCTTGGTCGTCTCCCATGAAGTCCACTTTGGCTCAAACAACGACAGATGGTGCGATCTGACACTGATGTACCTTGACCTTGGAGTTCACCATGAATGTGTTTAGAGGTTGTTCTGGGCTCTTTTGTTACCATTCGTATTATCCGTCTCCTCCTGCGGCCACATCCAGGGAGGTTGGCTACAGTCCTGTGGATCTTAAATTTCTGAATAATATGTGCAACTGTAGTCACAGGAACATCTAGCTGCTTGGAGATGGTCTTATAGCCTTTACCTTTAACATGTTTGTCTATAATTTTTTTTTCTAATCTCCTGAGACAACTCTCTCCTTTGCTTCCTCTGGTCCATGTTTAGTGTGGTACACACCATGTCACCAAACAGCACAGTGACTACTTGTCACTCTTTAAATAGGCCAACTGACTGATTACAAGTTTGTAGACACCTGTGATGTTAATTAGAGGACACATCTTGGTTGAACATGTCCCTATGGTCACATTATTTTCAATCTTTTCTAGGGGTACCATCATTTTTGTCCAGGCCAGTTTCATGAGTTTGTTTTTTAAAATAATTCTGTTGAACCACAATTCAAAAGCATTGTCTGATTTTCATTGGTTAATTTTCATAGAATTTTTATTTATTACCACTTTTGTCAGATTCATGTTATTTCTGTGACCATTGTGGATTTTTCTTTTTGTCCACATCTGTATAGGCTAGTCTCAGTTTTGGCAGAAAACATCTTGATGATCCCCAAGACTTCTGGGAAAATACTCTGTGGATTGACGAGACAAAAGTTGAACTTTTTGGAAGGTGTGTGTCCCATTACATCTACCGTAAAAGTAACACAGCAATTCAGAAAAGCAACATCATACCAACAGTAAAATATGGTGGTGATAGTGTGATGGTCTGGGGCTGCTTTGCTGCTTTAGCACCTGGAAGACTTGCTGTGGTAAATGGAATCATGAATCCTGTTATCTATCAAAAAATCCTGAAGGAGAATGTCTTGCCATTTGTTTGTGATCTCAAGCTGAAGCGCACTTGGGTTCTGCAGCAGGACAAAGATCCAAAACATACCAGCAAGTCCACCTCTGAATTGCTTAAGAAAAACAAAATGAAGACAGGATTGGCCGAGTCAAAGTCCTGACCTGAATCCGACTGAGATGCTGTGGCATGACCTTAAAAAGGCAGTTCATGCTCAAAAACCCTCCAATGTGGCTGAATTACAACATTTCTGCAATGATGAGTGGGCCAAAATTCCTCCACAGCTCTGTAAAAGACTCATTGCCAGTAATTGCAAAGGCTTGACTGCAGTTGCTGCTGCTAAGGGTGGCCCAACCAGTTATTAGGTTTAGGGGGCAGTCGCTTTTTCACACAAGGCCGTGTAGGATTGGATTTTTTTTCCCCTTAATCATAAACACCTTCAGACTGCTCCTTGCTCACCTAAGCCCACTGGTGGGACCAGCGATGCATCCACTCCAGTTCGCCTACCAGCATGGCATCGGGGTGGAGGATGCAGTGATCTTCCCCCTTCATTGTTCCCTGTCCCACCTAGAGAAGCCTGGGAACGCGGTGAGGATCATGTTCTTTGACTTCTCCAGTGCTTTCAACGCCATCCAACCGATGATCCTGAGGGACAAGCTGCTGTGCTCAGGGGTGGACCAGCACCTGTCATCGTGGATCCTGGACTACCTCACAAACCGGCCACAGTTTGTGAGAACCCAGGATTGTGTGTCCGACACGATCATCGGCAGCACGGGGGCCCCCAGGGAATGGTTTTGGTTCTCTTCCTGTTCACCCTTTATACTGCGGACTTCTCACACAACACAACACACTGCCATCTACAGAAGTTCTCTGACGACTCTGTGATCGTCGGCTTCATCTCCAACAGAGATGAAGCTGAGTACAAAGGACTTATCCAGGACTTCGTGGACTGGTGCCACTGGAACTGCCTCCAGATCAACGCGAGAAAAACTAAGGAACTTGTGGTGGACTGCCGCAGGCAAGGACAATCCCTCACAGTACCAATAAACATCCAGGGAACAGACATTGAGATGGAGACATCCTACAAGTACCTGGGTGTTCATTTGAACAATAAACTAGACTGGTCACACAATACCGACGCATTCTACAAGAAGGAACAGTGCAGGCTGTTCAGGTCTTTTGGTGTACAAGGGATGCACCTGAAGACCTTCTTCGATTCGGTGGTGGCATCAACCATCACTTTTGGAGTGGTCTGCTGGGGCAGTGGCATCACAGCAGCCGATAGGAAGAGACTGAACAAACTGATCAAGAAAGCTAGCTCTGTCCTGGGGCAGCGCCTTGACCCAGTGGAGGAGATAGGAGAGAGAAGGATGGTGGCTAAGCTGTCATCTCTGCTGGAGTCCAAGTCATGCAGGACATACTGAATGCACTGAGGAGCTCATTTAGCAGTAGGCTACATTATCCTAGGTTTCGCAGGTCCTTCCTACCTACAGCTGTCAGACTTGATAACCTAAGCAGGGCTACTCGCAGAGATAGCAAAAAAACATGATGACCTAATAGTATTGAATGCAAAAGACGCAACAGACTTACACAAAATGGTCCCCTTCAGTATACAACTAGGACAATATCAGTTGCTACGGAGGGTGACAATATGTATGGGTACATATTCATACTATGTGGGGTAACTAAATAGACGGTTACGCTGTTTATTCCATCTAGCTACAATATTCCGCACTGTGTATATATATTTATATATTTATGTGTACATCCTGTATGTACATTCACTGCTCTTATTTTCTTATCTTCTAAATTATTGCTCTGAGTGTTACTATCCCTGTGCTGTCCCTGTGCTGTCCCTGCCATCTCTGCAATCCTGGAATTTCCCCATTGTGGGACTAATGAAGGCTTATCTTTTCTTATTTAAAAACCGCATTTCGTGTTTACTTGTGTTATCTTTGCTTGATATTTAAATTTGTTTGATGATATAAAACATTTAAGTGTGACAAACATACAAAAAATGAGAAATCAGGAAGGGGGCAAACACTTTTTCACACCACTGTACATGCACTGATCCATGGTGACAGAGGATTTGCAATTTAGAGTGATAAATTTGTTCAGTTTCATAAAAACGTAATTGTTCTACCATGAATAAAAGTAATTTGTTGTAGATCTACTATATGCATGCTCAAGTGTATTTTGATTTTTTTTTTCATTAATAACTTTACAGAGCATTTTTCTTTCTGCAAACCTGCTGCACAAATCCCTTTCCTACCATTGAAATCCATCCTGCTGTGCTGGATGTACCTCATCTCACTGTGAAACACTAAATATAGTTTCAGATTAAATCAGGATGGCTTTGTTTTGTAATTGAAGAGATTGATCCATTCCAAAAATCATAGTTCTTGCATCCTAATGTTTCAATTCATCCTAAGTGTCACACATGGTCATCATGACAGTCAAAAACCAAATGCGTGTCAGTATTGATCCATGCAAGATCACGCTGAAGACAGGTGTGTGACAGAGCCCAGCAGATCTTGATCAATACCTGTGAAGATGTTCAGTTATTCAGTAATGAGTTTATTAGATGTGGCAGCCAGCTGGAGCCTTGTCAAAGCAAATCTCAGCAGATGTCCAAATGCTTTTTTTTAGCCATATTGTACATACAGCGAGTAAAATAAATATTGAACACCTCACCATTTTTCTGAATAGATATATTTCCAATGGGGCTATTGTAATGAAATTTTCACCAAATGTCAGTAACAACCCATGCAATCCACACATGCAAAGAAATCAAACCATAAAGGTACAGAAATTTAGTTATGTGTAATAATGTGACTCCCTCATGGATTGCCACCTTACTGTTTTGGTGGGATTGAGCCCTTGTGATCCCAGGAGCTATGTGGTCGGGACAATTTGCCCACAACTGATCCTGACCCAAACTGATCCTGGATGAAGGTCCAGACTAAGAGTGATCCAATAGACTCTGATGAAGGTTCAATCAAGGATTCAATGTACCCCGCCCAGTATGGGGTTACCAGGACCCTGCCCTAGAGCCAGGCCTGGGGGAGGTGCTTGACTACAAGCACCTTGTGACTGAGTTTCTGCCCATGGGACCCAGCCAGGCTCAGCCAAAACAAGCAACATGGGTCCGCCCTCCAGTGGGCTCACCACCTGCAGAAGGGACCATAGGGTCCGGTGCTTATGTGGATTGGGCGGCAGTCAAAGGCAGACACCTTGGTGGGCCAATCCCCAGGTTACTAAACTGGCATATGGAACGTGGAACATCACTTCTATGGTGGGGAAGGAACTTGAGCTTGTGCATGAGGTTGAGAGATACTAACTAGATATATTCAGGCTCACCTTGACGCAAAGCTCAGCTTCTGAAACAAGTCTCCTGGAGAGGGGTTGGCCCTTTCTGGAGTTGTCCCGGGTGAAAGGCAGCAAGCAGGAATGGGTATTCTCATATCCTGCCATCTGGCCTCCACTATGTTGGGGTTCTTCTCAGTGGACAAAAGGGTTGTTTCCTGGTGCCTTCGGGTTGGAAAACAGGTCCTGACCATCACTTGTGCTTATGCACCAAATGATGTTTCAGAGTACCCACCCTTTTGGAGTCTCTAACTGGTGTGCTGGAAAGTACTCCTGATGGAGACTCGATTGTCCTATTGGGGGACTTCAACGCACACATGGGTAATGACAGTGAAACCTGGAGGGTTGTGATTGGGAGAAATGGCTTGCCCGATCTGAACCCAAGTGTTGTTCAGTTATTGGACTTCTGTGCTACACAAAGTTTGTCTATAGCAAACACCATTTTCAAGCATAAGGGTATCCATATGTGCACATGTCACCAGGACACTCTGGGTTGCAGATTGATAATCGATTTTGTTATTGTGTCATTGGATGCTGTCACGCCACGCCGCTCATCAGCGGCGCCACCTGCTCGCACACCTGTTCATCGTCAGCGGCGAGGGATATAAGCCGCCTCGCCCTGAGCTTCGGCCTGAAGCCGTCAGACTTCATTCCCCGTCTACGTGACGCTACTCTTTCTTCAGCACGACGCTGTGCAGTAAGAACCACTTACCTCATATTCTCCAGTCTGCTCCCCTGTGCACAGGTGGATTCCTCGGCGGCGGACAACTCCGTCCCTCGTCCTTCCTCGCTGCTGCACCGAGTCCTGCAGGTGGCTGTCTCCCGGGGTCCCATCCTTGTTGTGCCAGTCATCTGTCCCAAGCAAGTAAGCTTCTCCCTCGCCTATTCTCCTCCTGTGTTGGTGTGAGCCCATCACCCTGTGTCTCTGTTCTCTCCCATAGGGTTGCCGGCTGTACGGTCTCCTGCCTCTGTGCCTGAAGCAGACGCCGCCACCAACACATTAACATTCCGCAGACACACACTCATACACCCCTGTTGTTAATAAACAGTTTGAACTACTCTGAGCCTGTGTGTGTGTGTCTCCTGAGCCGAACGTTATGTCAGTACGGCTTCAGCAGAGCGGCTCGGCAGACGGCGGGCTCGCGCACCGGCTTACCACTCTCGAGGCTCGAGTGGATCAAGTTGTTTATCAGCAACAGGTGATCCTTAATCAATTAGTTAACATCACTAACCGATTGGACCGCCTGGACCCCCAGCAGCCGTTCCCCCCGGCTCGCCAGGGTGGCGCGGCTCCTGCTGTTCCAGCGGCCGTCCAGCCGGCTCCAGTGGCACCGGTTCGGCTCACACCAATTCCGACCCCCGCCCGCTTTAGCGGAAAGCTCGGCGGAGCGCGGGGGTTCATTATGCAGTGTGAGTCCGTGTCCCACCGTGTGCCCGGAGATTTTCCCTCGGATCACAGTCGAATTGGTTACATAGGGAATCTCCTGGAGGGGCGCGCGTTAACTTGGACCTACGCCATAATGGCGAAGCCCAGTTACGCCACCCTCACCTACGACCAATTCGTGGGGCGCTTCCTGGAAGTCTTCGACCATTCTCGAACCGAGACGGTCCAAGTCGATTGGCTTCTCGCTCTCCAGCAGGGAAGCCGGTCGGCAGCGGACTATGCGGTCGACTACCGGGTAGCGGCGGAGGAATTGGGCTGGGACGAGTGCTCCCTCTGTGGCCTGTTCCTCCGCAGCTTCAATGATGATCTGAGGGATGAACTGGCTGGGCGGGATATCCCTGGAACGCTAGCGGAGCTAACTTCCCTAGCCATCAGCTTGGATAACAGGCTGCGCGAGCGCTCCTCAGGACGGAAGTCGTCTACTTCTCGCCCTCGGGGAGCCTCGCTGTGCCTGCCCCAAGCTCGCCCCCTGGCGGCGCCGCCACCATCGCGCCCCGAGGAGTCGGAGCCGATGGTGACGGGCTGGACAAAGCTCTCCCCGGCAGAGAGACAACGCCGCCGTGAGTTGAATCTCAAAGTGCTTTGAGTGGTCTTTGTGACTAGAAAAGCGCTATATAAGTGCAGGTTAGTTAGTTAGTTAGTTAGTATTGCGGAGATAATCAACACACGGTGGAGCTTTGTCCACAAAAGCCAAACGGTGGGGTCCGCGAGTCACTGTAGGGGGCCTCGCGGACATCAATCGGTTAAGTCCCCTTACTCAATTGAAGCTGCCCATCCGTTTCTGCCACAACCCCACTGGGCATATCACCCACGCACTGGTGGATTCGGGCGCAGAAGGCAGCTTCATTTCACAGAGCCTGGCAACCCGTTTGGGCATCCGCTGTCAGGCACTGAAGAATCCCATCTCCCTTGTCAACCTCTCCCATGCCTCCCTTGGGAGAGTATCGAACCAGACCATCCCCGTTCCGGTCATCATCTCGGGAAACCACCGGGAGGAGATGACCTTTTATGTCCTACCCAACTCTGTGTCGCCCATCATCCTGGGGTATCCTTGGCTACGCCTTCACAACCCTGTCCTGGATTGGAAGTCAGCTGGGGTATCGGCATGGAGCACGTTCTGCATGGGCACCTGCCTTCAGTCCGCTGCCTGCTCTCCGTCCGCTTCTCCCCCTGCGACGGACGCTGCACCCCCGGACCTGTCTCTGGTGCCTCCGGAATTTCACGACCTGGGTATGGTGTTCAGTAAAACTAAAGCTATGTCTCTCCCCCCTCATCGGCCCTATGACTGTGCCATCAACCTCCGCCAGGGGGCTCCCTTACCTTCTGGTCGGCTCTATAGCCTGTCAGCGCCAGAGAAGGAGACAATGAACGCCTACCTGAAGGAATCATTGAACGCTGGGATAATCCGCCCATCATCGTCACCCGTGGGGGCAGGGTTCTTCTTCGTTGGGAAAAAGGATGGGTCCCTCCGCCCTTGCATAGACTACCGGGCTCTCAACGACATCACCGAGAAGGACCGTTACACCCTGCCTCTCATGGACACTGCTTTCCACTCCCTCCAGGGGGCGACCTGGTTCACCAAGCTGGATCTATGCAGCGCATACCACCTCGTCCGGATCCGGGAGGGAGATGAGTGGAAGACAGCCTTCCGTACCCCGAACGGCCACTTTGAATACCTGGTAATGCCGTTCGGGTTGACCAACGCTCCTGCCGTCTTTCAGCACCTCATTAATGACGTCCTCCGGGACTTCATCGGCCTTTTCGTGTTTGTCTACCTGGACGATATTCTCATCTTTTCCAAGTCCAGGGACGAGCACCAGGTCCATGTGAGGCAGGTCCTCCAAAGACTGCTGGAGAATCGACTATACGTGAAGGCTGAAAAATGTGAATTTTACGCCAGGACTACATCCTTCCTGGGGTTCATCATCGCCCACGACAAGGTGCTCCCAGACCCAGAGAAGGTGAAGGCGGTGGTGGAATGGCTTACACCTGCGTCCCGGAAGCAGGTGCAACAGTTCGTTGGCTTCGCCAATTTCTACCGCCGCTTTGTCCCCAACTTCAGCTCCATCGTCGGACCACTGACCCGCCTCACGTCCCCTAAGGTCCCGTTCCGGTGGACCGAAGAGGTCGCTGCTGCCTTTCAGGCGCTGAAGGCGGAGTTCTCCTCCTCCCGGGTCCTTCGCCAGGTCGACCCCACGCTGCAGTGCATCGTGGAGGTAGACGCCTCGGACACAGGAGTGGGAGCAGTGCTATCCCAGCGGTCGCCGGACGATGGCGCCAAACGGCCCTGCGCCTTCTTCTCCCGGCGCTTGTCCCCGGCGGAGAGGAACTACGATGTGGGGGACAGAGAGCTCTTGGCCATCAAACTCGCCCTGCAGGAGTGGCGCCACTGGCTAGAGGGGGCGAACCTACCGTTCGTGGTCCTGACGGACCACAAGAACTTGGAATACCTACGATCTGCCAAGCGCCTGAACGCCCGCCAGGCGCACTGGTCCTTGTTCTTCGCCAGGTTCCAGTTCTCCATCACCTTCAGGCCTGGCTCTAAGAACGGCCTGCCTGATGCCCTCTCTAGGCAATTCACCCCCGTGGAGTCGGAGGAAACGCCCCACACCATCCTGCCCAGGTCGTGCGTCGTGGGAGCCATCTCGTGGGACATTGAGAGCAAGATCCGGAAGGCGCAGGAAGTGGAACCTGACCCTGGCGGCGGACCAGAGGGGCGGCTGTTCGTGCCATCCGCGGTCCGAGGAGAGGTCATCCACTGGCTGCACACCTCCAAGCTCACCTGTCACCCTGGCACCTCCCGGATGATAGACCTCTTCCAACGGTCCTTTTGGTGGCCAGGCCTGTGGAGGGACGCAGCCCGCTACGCCCGGGCCTGCCCAATCTGTGCCACCTGCAAGTCGGGAAATGCCCCTCCAGCGGGTCTGCTCCAGCCCCTGCCCGTCCCTGGCAGGCCCTGGTCGCACATCGCGTTGGATTTCGTCACCGGACTCCCCGTCTCCAACTCCTATGACACCATCCTGACCATTGTGGACCGTTTCTCCAAGGCTGTGCACTTCGTTCCCCTGCGAGGTCTCCCTACTGCCCTGGTGACGGCGGATCTCCTCGTCCAACACGTGGTCAGGCTGCACGGGATTCCGGTGGATGTGGTCTCAGACCGGGGCCCCCAATTTTCATCTGAGGTTTGGAGGTCGTTTTGTAACGCCATCGGAACCAAGGTGAGCCTCTCCTCCGGCCATCACCCCCAATCCAACGGGCAGTGTGAACGGACCAACCAGGAGCTGGAGGCTGCGCTCCGCTGTGTGACCTCATCCAAACCCACGTCCTGGAGCAACCATCTTGCCTGGGTTGAATACGCCCACAATACCGCTCGCTCTTCTGCTACAGGGATGTCCCCCTTCAAGGCGTCCCTGGGTTATGACCCCCCGCTGTTCCCGGTGCAGGAGTGAGGTAACTGTTCCCTCGGTTAGGGCACATCTCAGGCAGTTCCGCTCCATCTGGGCTGCCGCGCGCAATGCGCTTTTACGCACAGCGGAGCGCAACAGGACTGTGGCGGACCGGCATAGAAGACCTGCCCCGGCGTACAGAGTTGGGCAACTTGTCTACGTGTCTACCCAGGACGTTACTCTAAAAGGCGAGAGGAGGAAGCTGGCACAGCGATTCATGGGTCCCTACCCCATCACCCGGATCATCAACCCGGTGGCTGTGCGCGTGGCTATTCCCCCCTCCCTCCACATCCATCCCACCTTCCACGTGTCAAAGGTGAAGCTGGCAGTCACCGACCCCCTTTGCCCTCCTCCTGCTGCGCAACCCGCGCCCCGGATGATTGGTGGCCATCCGGCCTGGCCCGTCGCCTCCATCCTGGACTCCCGACGCCGGGGTCGTGGGTTGCAGTACTTGGTGGACTGGGAGGGCTATGGGACCGAGCATCGACAGTGGGTACCCTCGTCATTCGTGTTGGACCCATCGCTCATCGTGGACTTCCACCGAGCGCACCCAGAGAAGCCATCGCCAGGAGGCGCTGCTAGAGGGGGGAGTACTGTCACGCCGCGCCGCTCATCAGCGGCGCCACCTGCTCGCACACCTGTTCATCGTTAGCGGCGAGGGATATAAGCCGCCTCGCCTTGAGCTTCGGCCTGAAGCCGTCAGACTTCATTCCCCGTCTACGTGACGCTACTCTTTCTTCAGCACGACGCTGTGCGGTAAGAACCACTTACCTCATATTCTCCAGTCTGCTCCCCTGTGCACAGGTGGATTCCTCGGCGGCGGACAACTCCGTCCCTCGTCCTTCCTCGCTGCTGCACCGAGTCCTGCAGGTGGCTGTCTCCCGGGGTCCCGTCCTTGTTGTGCCAGTCATCTGTCCCAAGCAAGTAAGCTTCTCCCTCGCCTATTCTCCTCCTGTGTTGGTGTGAGCCCATCACCCTGTGTCTCTGTTCTCTCCCATAGGGTTGCCGGCTGTACGGTCTCCTGCCTCTGTGCCTGAAGCAGACGCCGCCACCAACACATTAACATTCCGCAGACACACACTCATACACCCCTGTTGTTAATAAACAGTTTGAACTACTCTGAGCCTGTGTGTGTGCGTCTCCTGAGCCGAACGTTATGTCAGATGCATGACTGTATGTGGGTGATTCTTCAATTAGGGGCACTTTTGACGTTTAGAATTTGGAAAAAAAAAAGTTCTTTAATCTCTATTTTTTCCGTTTCAAAAGGTTTAGCAATTGGTCTGGAACACAAATCTAAGTGTAGCTTTGATATTACGTCATGATAATTTTGATATTATGATGCTTTTTTCAAATTTGCCACGGCAAAATGTCATTACCATCACAAAAACAAAACACTGATTTTAATACAAAATGATTTGACAAGCAAAGGTTTTACAATCATTCCAGTAAGTACAAAACATGCTCTTTAAGAAACATGTTCTAAATATTTGTAAGTACATTTAAAATACATTTTAACAACATCTTCTCTCTGACTTGTTAATATATTGCCTTGTCTCAACAATGAAATATTGCTTACTAATCAGAATATTTGAATTGCAATGTATATTTACCTCCGCCAGGCCGAAAGGCCAGGAGGAGGTAATGTTTTTGCCGGGGTTTGTCTGTGTGTTTGTCTGTTTGTCTGTCTGTCTGTCTGTCTGTCTGTTGGTTAGCAAGATAACTCAAAAACTTTTGGACGGATTTCAATGAAACTTTCAGGCGTTGTTGGAAATGGTACAAGGAAGAACTGATTAAATTTTGGGGATGATCCGCATCACCGTCTGCATACAAGAATTTTTTAAAGCATTTTTCCACACTGTGACATACGGCCATTTTCAACATGTGCGCAGGCGCAATGGAGGGCGCTGGGCGTCGTGTCTGACCAACACAAACTCCGCCTTCTTCAACGTTTTAGCCACAAAAGCATGCGGAAAACACTGGTGGCCTGGGCCCGCCAGCGTGCCTGTGCCAGCCATAGGCGCTGCGCACATTGCGCTGGTCGTCGTGTATGACCAACACAAACTCCGCGTTCTTCAACGTTTTAGGCACAAAAGCACGCGGAAAACACTGCTGGCCTGGGCCCGCCAGCGTGCCTGTTTTTGCGCCACGCTGCAAAACCTGACACGGCCACCTGTCCGCCGCCCGATTATTTGCCACAAATTCCCCGCCCAACTATAGGCGCTGCGTAAAAACGACCTCTCTGCCGGGGAAGATTCTAAATTCTGTTTTGCCGCGGAGCGCAACCCCAATATAATATAAAACCCACGGCAACCTGTCTAACCAATCTGCATCCGTCAGTGGAGGAGATGGACACACCAACACTTCAGTTTATTACCTCCGCCAAGGAGGCAATGCTTTTACAACCGTAAAACGGGGCTATAAGGGACGGCGGGGTAATATGGGACACTTTTCTAAATGTAATTCTGCTTTTTTAATTTTGCTTCCGCCTAGATTTGATGAAGGATTCATGGATATTTGACAATAACAACACAACTCAGCGTCCTGCTCAAAATAAAAAAAAGCAGAATTACATTTAAAACATTTCCCAGAAAAGTGTCCCTTATTAACCCGCCGTCCCTTATAGCCCCGTTTTACACTACTGAACCACTAATCCTATCACTATCACATTGATTGTCATTCATTAATTGTCTGTTTATTGCACTGTCCATGTCAAATAAACAAATAATCATTGTGAATCCAATTGCTAGTCATATCTTTTCATGCTCAGGGAATCTGAAAACGTACACACAAACACTGTATGGGGGGAACTGTGCCGCTTGGCGGAGGTCTGCGCTCTCCGAGTGCTTTTCTAGTTTTTCATAAAATGCAAATTTAGACTTTTAAACATGACCACAATGATTGTGGTAAAACCCAAGTTAACAATAAAGCAACATTTTCTATCAAAAAAATGTATTGTGATGGTAATGACGACATGTTTTGGTAATGACATAAAAATTAACACTGGTGTTTTTTGTTTTTTTTTTACAACAAAGACAAAGAAAATACTACTTTTTAAAAACACTACCTTTTGTACACTTAACCTTCCATTAAAATTAATCACTTGGTAAACTAACACAGCATTGCTTATGTAACTAGAAAAGCACTCAGAGAGCGCAGACCTCCACCAAGCGCCACAATTCCCCCCATACAGTGTTTGTGTGTACGTTTTCAGATTTCTTGAGCATGTAAACATATGACTAGCAATTGGATTCACAATGATTATTTGTTTATTTGACAGGGACAGTGCAATAAACACACAATTAATCAATGACAATCAATCTGATAGTGATAGGATTAGTGGTTCAGTAGTAAAAGCATTGCCTCCTTGGCGGAGGTAATAAACTGAAGTGTTGCTGTTGTGTCCATCTCCTCCACTGACGGATGCAAATTTGGTAGACAGGTTGGCGTGGGTTTTATATTATATTGTAACGTGCTGCTCGACATGGTGACGTCCCACTGGGAGGTTCGAACTCACGCCTCCCGCTCCGGAGTCCCGCACTCTATCTGTGTCGCCAATAGGGTCAACCCACTTGGCAAGCCAAGTAGGGTGCTCATATTGAGTTCGCTACAATATTATTTTTTGGGGGGTTGCGCTCTGCGGCAAACGAGAATTTAGAAGCTTCGCCGGCAGAGAGCTCGTTTTTGCGCAGCGCCTATGGCTGGCCGGTGAATTTCTGCCAAATGCGCAGCTCCTATGGCTGGCCGGGGAATTTCTGCCAAAGAATCCGTCGGCGGACAGCTGCCCGTGTGAGGTTTTGCAGTTGCGCGCAAACACAGGCACGCTGGCGGGCCCAGGCCAGCAGTGTTTTCTGCGTCCTTTTGTGCCTAAAACGTTGAAGAACGCAGAGTTTGTGTTGCAGACACGACGACCTGCGCCCTCCATTGCGCCTGCGCACATGTTGAAAATGGCTGTATGTCACAGTGTTGAATGAAAAATGCTTTAAAAAATTCCTGTATCCAGACGGTGAACTGGATCACCCCCAAAATTTAATCAGTTCTTCCTTGTACCATTTCCAACAACGCCTGAAAGTTTCATGGAAATCCGTCCAAGATTTTTTGAGTTATCTTGCTAACCAACAGACAAACAGACAGACAGACAGACAAACAAACACACAGACAAACAAACACACAGACAAACGCCGGCAAAAACATAACCTCCTCCTGGCCTTTTCGGCCTGGCGGAGGTAATAATCTGCTCTTCTGGCCGGCTGGCTCGTTTCTGACATAAAAAAGGATCAAAGAAGAGAATTGGCATGCTCAGCTCAAATGTCCCATATGATGAGTGCCAATCCAAAAATGATAAAATAGAAAACTAGAAAAGCAGTCGGAGAGCGCAGACCTCCGCCAAGCGGCACAGTTCCCCCCATACAGTGTTTGTGTGTACGTTTTCAGATTCCCTGAGCATGAAAAGATATGACTAGCAATTGGATTCACAATGATTATTTGTTTATTTGACATGGACAGTGCAATAAACAGACAATTAATGAATGACAATCAATGTGATAGTGATAGGATTAGTGGTTCAGTAGTGTAAAACGGGGCTATAAGGGACGGCGGGTTAATAAGGGACACTTTTCTGGGAAATGTTTTAAATGTAATTGTGCTTTTTTTATTTTGAGCAGGATGCTGAGTTGTGCTGTTATTGTCAAATATCCATGAATCCTTCATCAAATCTAGGTGGAAGCAAAATTAAAAAAGCAGAATTACATTTAGAAAAGTGTCCCATATTACCCCGCCGTCCTTTATAGCCCCGTTTTACGGTTGTAAAAGCATTGCCTCCTTGGCGGAGGTAATAAACTGAAGTGTTGGTGTGTCCATCTCCTCCACTGACGGATGCAGATTGGTTAGACAGGTTGCCGTGGGTTTTATATTATATTGGGGTTGCGCTCCGCGGCAAAACAGAATTTAGAGTCTTCCCCGGCAGAGAGGTCATTTTTACGCAGCGCCTATAGCTGGGCGGGGAATTTGTGGCAAATAATCGGGCGGCGGACAGGTGGCCGTGTCAGGTTTTGCAGCGTGGCGCAAAAACAGGCACGCTGGCGGGCCCAGGCCAGCAGTGTTTTCCGCGTGCTTTTGTGCCTAAAACGTTGAAGAACGCGGAGTTTGTGTTGGTCAGACATGACGACCAGCGCAATGTGTGCAGCGCCTATGGCTGGCACAGGCACGCTGGCGGGCCCAGGCCACCAGTGTTTTCCGCATGCTTTTGTGGCTAAAACGTTGAAGAAGGCGGAGTTTGTGTTGGTCAGACACGACGCCCAGCGCCCTCCATTGCGCCTGCGCACATGTTGAAAATGGCCGTATGTCACAGTGTGGAAAAATGCTTTAAAAAATTCCTGTATGCAGACGGTGATGCGGATCATCCCCAAAATTTAATCAGTTCTTCCTTGTACCATTTCCAACAATGCCTGAAAGTTTCATTGAAATCCGTCCAAAAGTTTTTGAGTTATCTTGCTAACCAACAGACAAACAGACAGACAGACAAACACACAGACAAACACACAGACAAACCCCGGCAAAAACATTACCTCCTCCTGGCCTTTCAGCCTGGCGGAGGTAATAAAGTTTTCAGCACTCTGAAATAAGTGTAGCATTTTAATTCATGCACAGCAACAGTGGTGTGACCCATATTAAACAACAGTCAGGGACCTGCTGGTGATTATCAACCAGCTTATACAAATCATTGGAACAATGTCATAAATAAAATACAAATACTAGTAAGAAAGACTTAGACTTAGACTTAACTTTATTAATCCCTTTGGGATGACTCCCTCTGGGAAATTTAAAATTTCCAGCAGCACATAAACGGAGCATACAGATCAGAAAAGCAAAAAAGAAAAAAATAAACACTTAATAAACACTTAACATAATATACACAGTATAAATATAAGGCTAAATATGGCTTGTACAAGCATGGTTAAGTTAAGGTTATTTCACTATGAATGCCCTATTGTACTCTGTACTCTATGCCCCCCCCCCCCCCCAAGTGAGGAGTTATAGAGTGTGATGGCATGGTGGACAAAAGAGTTCTTGAGCCTGTTGGTCCGACACTTGGGAAGGAGCAGTCTTTCACTGAACAGGCTCCTCTGGTCACTGATGACGGTGTGCAGAGGGTGGCTGACGTTGTCCATTATATCCAACAGTTTATCCAGAGTCCTCATCTCTGCTACCGTCACCAGAGTGTCCAGCTTCGCGCCGACCACAGAGCCGGCCCGCCTGATCAGTTTATCCAGTCTGGACGCATCCTTCTTGGATATACTGCCCCCCCCCCCCCCAGCACACCACAGAGTAAAACAGGACACTGGCAACCACCGACTGGTAAAACATTCGCAGAAGTTTGCTGCAGATGTTGAAGGACCGCAATCTCCTTAGGAAGTACATCCTACTTTAGGCACTTTTCCACTAGCCCAGCACACCTCGGCACGTCTCAATTCACTTCGACACGGTTCGGCTCGCTTTTGTCTCCATTACAACCATGTTAAGCTGGGGTGGGTGGGATTTCTATAACAGCGAGGTGGCGCCACACTCCCGTGACGTAGAACATGCGACCCAAGCAAAACATAACACATACAGCTGTACAAGGCGACTCCTCGGTCTGTGGCTTTTTTCACCGTAAATGCCAAAAAGGACCGCCAGACAAGGGTACAGGCAGCGAGATGAAACACTCTGGAATAGTTCTGCAGCTTCTGGGAGAGCCAAAGGCGTGAGGATACAAACTAGGTCATATATGACGGTAAGCTAATGTTGCTAATGCTAGTTTGCTATAAGTACGTCGTACTACACTTTAATGTCTGCAAGTTATCGCTGTTAGGTACTAAAAGATGTACGCTGTGTGTGTTTCAGATGGCTCTGTTGTGGGGAAATTACCGCTTCATTCGGTCTGGGCGTTCAGCACAGCCTGTCACGGATGTCATCAGCCTGTCACTGATGCCAGCACAGCTTCACAAACAATCAGTGGTTATAGAGCTTAAGAATGTCTGTAGAAACGTTTATTTCCTGTACAACAAATTGCTCTGATCTGCGTGAAAATCATGGAGAGACTGTTGAGACATCATGGACGTACCTGCTCCAGCAGCAGAGTCTGAGGTGGTCATAGAAAAAAATGATCAGCTGACACAACTTGATCGCCATGTTAATAACTATATTAGCCACAAAATATATATTCAAAAAGTAAACAGTACTGAGTTAGGTATAATAAGATATATTTGACAGTTATCATGCATTTTAGGCCAAAACAAACTTGATCTAGGATTAAAAGCAATTAAAATAATGCAGTCACAAGGTTACATGGAAAATACTTGATTTACTAGATACATGTACTGTAGAAATATATATTATCTGCATCAACAATGTACTAGACATGCATTCATGTAGTATTGCACTGGGAATTGCACTGACAATAAACCTCTGAAGTTTTTGCAGATGTCTCTTTTTTTATATGTGAAGGTTACCACCATGTGGCATAAATTAAATACTGAAAGATTGGAAAAGCTAAGAATAATCCAGCAGTTTGAGAAATCACTTTTGGTTTGGTGTAAGTCTGTCAACAGAATTATGAACCATAAAGCAGTTTGTGTTAAAATGTTAAATCCCATTAAACCTAATCCGGGGGCTTCCAATCATGTGTCATGGGGGGCCAAGACCCTGCAGGTTCTCTCTTCTACCCAGTCTCTTCAGCAGGTGTTCTCACTGATCAGTCAGTGGAAGAAGTTCAGTGGAATCTGCTGTTGAAGACACTGGTTGGAGGTAAAGCCTGCAGGGTCTTGGCTCTCCATGGCACATGATTAGACACCCCCGCCCAAACCCATTATGATGAAGAGCAGATGCTAATATGACCCAGAATTCCTCCATATACTGGTACTGTCACTAAAGTATGCAGGGTCTTCTGTACAGTCTTCTAACAATACAGTCTTCAGTTAATAACATAATTGTTTTGGTTACTTTTTTCTTAAAAATGAGCCATTATTTTCAAGGTCACCGATAAATCCTTTGTACAGTTGACTCTTTTCCCACCGGTGTCTTAACAGACAAAATAGAAAATCATGATGCAAACACATAAGTCACTAAATTGTTTATTACAATCAGCAGCAAATTCCAGATTATTCAGAATGTGCAAAATTCAAACTGTAAAAAAAAAAAATTGGAATGGTCACACACGGCAGCCACGCTGCCTCACTGAGAAGCAACTGGCTCGGCCCCTCGTACTGGTCCTGGTTCAGCAGATCTTCAGCCTGCATCTCTGTAAATAGTGAGGCAAGGTCCAGTTGGGGTGGACAGTTTCCCTCTTGCCTAGACAAAAGACAAATGGGTGGTGGTTAATTAAAGCAAGTTTAAAACATATTTGGGAAATACACTTGTTGCTAAAAGCCAGTGGTGGAATGTGAATTAATGAATGAATCTTTATTTCGGATTGATTAAAAGTAAATAGAATAATATAACAAAGGGGAAAAAATCTAACAAGGTCAAATTAAACAATAACTCCTCTGATTATACAGTTCAACATAGGTTATCTGAAATGGGTGATGGCTGAAGCTGCAGCTTATATTGCCCACCATTTTTCATCCAAGAATTCAAAAGAAAAACAAAACAGGAGGGATTACAATTTGAATGTGACAATAAAGTACTTTGTTGTTGTATTTAACCACAATTTTCATGTAGCTGCGCTTCGGTAGATTTTACAAGGGCTGCGTTACATTTAAAATCATCTGTTTTTACTGTGGCCTCAGCAATCAGAATGAATTAATACATTCACTTGAATGGAATATAGTACTTTAACTGAAGGTGTGCATCACCGAGTATGGAGTCGCTCAGTGAAAATATGAAGTTTTTATCAATAAAAGTTTGTCTTGTCTGTAAAAGTGTCTCTTCTTGCCCTGGCTTCATGTGTGGGTGGTGTTTTGTACTAGCATTGCTAAAATATAAAAGGAAGCACTACAATGGGTCTCAAATATTTATAATGTGTCCTGTTACTGCATGAGTTTATTGATGATAGACTATAAACTACACATATAAACTAAATTATATTGACGACTGAACATCTCACATTCGCCAAAACATACAGTTATGAACATAACTCACAAAGGATCACACAAGTGATCTGACAAAAAAATATATACATTAACAAGCAGTTTATTTTACAGTTGATGTGCCATATTCACACAATCAAATAAATCTCAGTTCAGTCCCTTTTATATTAAGTGGAAATTGTGCTACTTTGGTTTTGACACTTTACCTATAAAAGCAAAGGATTTCAGTACTTTCCACAGTGGCGAGGTCCGTTGTGGGCGGCTGATTTCCTCTTGCCTAGATGAACGACAGAAATGGATGATGGTTAGTTTCAAGCAAGTTCAACACTTATACAGGCACATCTCAAAAATTAGAATACCATGAAAAAATTCAATATTTTTTTCACTCATTTCAGAAAGTGAAACCCATATATAGATTCATTACAGGGACAGTGATATATTGAAAGTGTTTATTTTAATATTGATGATTACGGCTACAGCCCATATTAACCAACACCTCAGCGGCCAACATTTATATTTAAAAACTATTTTTTAAAGTTAATTTTATGTAATATTCTAATTTTTTGAAAAATTGAATTTGGGGTTTTCAGGGGCTGTAAGCCATAATCATCAAAATTAAAAGAAATAAACGCTTGAAATATATCACTGTCTGTGTAATGAATCTATATAATATACAGATTTCTCTTTCTGAAATGAGTGACAAAAAATATTGAAGTTTTTCATGACATTCTAATTTTTGGAGATGTAACTGTATTAGGGAAATACACCTGTGAAAGTCAGTGGTGGGATGTGACAAAAATGCTTCGTTTCCCTGACAAGCACTGCAGGATCCACAGAATAGGTGTGTGTGTGGTCTATATTAATCATATATTCCATAACCTACATATGTTGAAGCATGTGGAAATGTTTAGTAATTACATATGTAAAGCAACTTCACACCTCTGAAAGGACAAAGGCTCTCAACCGTAGAGTGAAGAACAAAGACGTTCCCAGACACTGCGGCGGAGACCGGAGGAGCCACCCTCACCCCCTAAGGCGAGGAGAGGAAGTACCAAGACAATGGGGGGATTAAGATAATGAGGGATGTCAGCCTTTGTTATGCATGTCTTTTGTTATGTGCAAGTATAAAGCCAGTGAGCCGGAGACATTCTGTCTCTTTTCCTTCTGCTGCCTGCTGCACTAAGATGAGACTTGTTAGGAGAGCTGATAAATAAACTTGGGTTTATATATCAAATCGCCTCATCATTTCAAGCTCTTCTACACTGGTGACCCTGTCGTGAGTATGGACTTGAGGCGTTCCCCCGCAATCGACTCATCTGCGGCGACCCAGGCAGACGCCAGCGCCCACGCAGACAGGGGAACAGACGGACGTTTCCCCCCCCCCCCCCCCGGCAGAAGGGATTGAGAGGGCTCAACCGAGCACCAGCACCGCTGTGAGAGCCGAAGCAAGGCACTCTCACCCTGTGGACACAGCAGTGATGGTATACACGAATGCCGTCGCTGTCAATCTGCCAGACTTCTGGCAAGAAGACCCCGCCTCGTGGTTTCAGCAAGCTGAAGCCCAGTTTACACTGGCGGGCATCACGGCGGACGATACCAAATTCTATCACATCGTCTCCAAACTCGACGCCCCCACTTCGAGGTGTGTGCGGAGCATGATCCGGCGGCCACCGGCCCAAGACAAATATGAAACGCTGAAAGCAACCATCGTGGCAAATTATGTCCCCTCAGCTGAAGAGAGAGCCGAGAAGATCCTGGCGGTCTACGGCCACAGAGGGTGCAAACCTAAAGCCCTCATGGAGGATTTGCTGCAGCTTAAAGAAGAGGACAATGACAACTTCCTCTTCCAATTCATATTCCTCAGCACGCTGCCGCCACACATGAGAGGGACGCTCGCCAACATGAGATGCATCAACCACCAAGACTTCCGCGCACTGGCCAATGAAGCTCATCGGCTCGTCAACGCCTGCAAGGAGCTGACACCCACAGCAGCATCCGCAGACCTCAACGCTGATGCCCGGAACCACGTAGAGCCACAACCCACTGAGCAGATCCAGCCCGCGGGGACAGCGACACAGCCAACACGTAACAGACAGAGCGACGTCTGTTATTATCACCACCGTTTCACCGAGAAAGCCCGCAAATGCGTTCCCCCCCTGCAAATTTATGATTTCGGGAAACGCCAAAGCCGAGAGCCGTTAACGGCAGCGGTTCTTGGCGAGAAGAATAAGCTGTTGTATGTGACGGATGGACACACCGGCAAGCAGTTCCTCATCGACACAGGAGCTCAGCTGAGTTTCGTCACGCCCTCCCACGCAGATCGAGCCATGGGCACCCAGG
The DNA here is from genome assembly GCA_020510985.1 of Pholidichthys leucotaenia. NCBI lineage: Eukaryota > Metazoa > Chordata > Actinopteri > Cichliformes > Pholidichthyidae > Pholidichthys > Pholidichthys leucotaenia. The sequence goes on from CM035840.1 coordinate 344,267,732, forward strand.
GCAACGGAGCGGTGGCAGCCAACGGCTCCAACATCGACACTTTCCGCGAAAAGAGCCTGCACCTCCTCATCCACGGCCGCAACTACAGATGGACATTTGTTGTAGCGGCGGTGAGCTTTAACTTGTTAGGCGCAGATTTTTTGTGTGCACATGGGTTATTAGTGGATCTAGCAAATAGACACTTGGTTAATGCACTGTCCTTTGCTTCTATTCCCTGCTCAGCCCGAGTTTCTCCACCACCTGTGCAGGCCAGCGTCACCACGACAGGAGGTAAGTTTGAGCAACTCCTCACCCAATTTCCAGCACTCACAATTCCCAAATTCTCAGCTACAGTGGCTAAACACGGGGTCGAACCCTTTATTCCCACAACGGGCCCACCTGTATTTGCCAAAGCTCGCCGCTTAGACGTGGCCAGGCTCAACATAGCTCGGGACGAATTTACTACCCTTGAAAAATTAGGCATTGTTAGATGCTCGAAGAGCCCTTGGGCCTCACCACTTCACATGGTTCCGAAATCCGACGGTTCTTGGAGACCGTGCGGAGATTACCGCAGATTAAACAATGCGACAGCGCATGACCGCTACCCAATTCCTCACATTCAGGATTTTTCACTACATCTGGCGGGTGCGCGCATTTTTTCAAAAATAGACCTGGTCCGCGGTTATCATCAAGTCCCAGTTCGAGCAGAGGACATTCCTAAAACAGCTGTAATAACCCCTTTCGGCCTTTTTGAATTTCTGCGAATGCCTTTCGGCCTCAAAGGCGCTGCTCAAACTTTTCAGCGGATGATGGACGCAGTATTACGCGACCTTCCTTTTGTTTTCGTCTACCTCAACGACATGCTGGTACCAGCTCGTCTGAGGAAGAACACGAGCAGCACCTCACTACGGTTTTTCAGAGACTAGAAGAGCACGGGTTAATAATCAATCCAGCCAAATGCAAATTCGGCGTGTCACAAATTGATTTTTTAGGACACAAAGTCTCTCCGAAAGGGGCAGTTCCACTTCCAGACAAAGTTCACGCGATAAAATGTTTTCCACGGCCACAGACGGTCAAATCGCTGCAGGAATTTTTAGGAATGGTTAATTTTTACAACCGTTTCCTCCCCCACGCAGCTCAGCTCATGCAGCCCCTATATGACGCGCTCAGAAAAAAGAAAGCTTCCAACGCGGTCGAATGGACCCCGGAGCGCGAACACGCCTTCGCGGAAGTAAAAAGCGCTCTAGCTAACGCCACATTGTTAGTTCACCCAGATCCCTCGGCCCGCATCGCGCTAACCACAGACACTTCGGACCTGGCTATAGGGGCAGTTGTAGAACAACATGTCAGCGGGATCTGGCAACCTTTAGCATTCTTTAGCAAATCGCTAAACCAAACTGAGCGTAAATACAGCACTTTTGACAGGGAGCTGCTAGCGCTTCATTTATCCATCCGCCACTTCCAGTTCTGGTTAGAAGGGTGGAGTTTCACGGCTTTTGTAGACCATAAACCGCTCACTTTTGCTATGGCTAAAATTTCAGAACCATGGTCAGGCAGGCAACAAAGACAGCTGGCTACGATTTCAGAGTTCACCACAGACATTCGACACGTGGCAGGCAAACTTAACGTGGTAGCAGACTGCCTCTCTCGCGCTGTGACACCACCAGAGCGCGAGGAGACAGATTATACTGCCTCAGCAGCAGAACTCTTCACTAACGCAGACACATACGCAGCACCTATCCATGCAGGGATAGATTATGCAGCCATGGCAGAGGAACAAAGCGGTGACGCGGACGTGCGCGCACTCCTGTCTGGACCAACAGGGTTAAGGCTGGAGAAAAAGGGTTTACGCGACGGCGTGCCCCCCCTAATATGCGATGTTTCAACCGGCCGACCTCGCCCGTTAGTACCAGCGACATGGTGCCGCCGTATTTTCGACGCAATTCACTCCCTCGCGCACCCAGGCGTGCGCGCCTCGGTTAAAATGGTCGCCGAAAAGTTTGTGTGGCCAGGCCTGCGCAAAAACGTAAAAGAATGGGCAAAAACTTGCATTTCTTGTCAACGCGCCAAAATACACAGACACACAAAAGCCCCTCTGGAGCCTTTTCCAATCCCTGCTAGAAGGTTCGACCACGTTCATGTCGACCTCGTGGGGCCACTACCTTCCTCCCAAGGTTTCACACACCTGTTAACAATGATAGACCGCACCACACACTGGCCAGAGGCAGTCCCTCTAGTGGCAACCACAGCGGAGGAAGTCGCTCGCGTTTTTTTGACAAACTGGGTAGCGCGTTTCGGCGTCCCATCGGACATCACGTCCGATAGGGGGCCTCAATTTGTCTCGGAGCTTTGGTCAGCCATGTCCAACAGCTTAGGGGCAACAATTCATCGCACCACCGCTTATCACCCTCAGGCTAATGGGTTATGCAAGCGTTTTCACAGGTCTTTAAAGGCTGCCCTCAGAGCCTCACTAACAGATACAAATTGGGTAAATAAACTTCCCTGGGTTTTATTGGGGTTGCGTGCTGCGCCTAAAGAGGATCTAGACGCCTCTCCTGCAGAATTAGTTTTTGCACAACCCCTCAGGCTTCCAGGTGAATTTTTACCAGAAAATCCAGAGCCAGGGCACCTTCCAGTCCCAAGGTTTTTAGGCAGCAACGGACCGGACTCTCTCCCCGGTCCAGCTTATCACTCCTTCCCACGGGTTTTTGTCCCTCAAGCTTTAAAAAACGCTGAGTTTGTTTTTGTTAGGCATGAAACTTTAAAACCAACTTTCCGCCCAGCATACGATGGGCCATTCAGAGTGCTGGAACATGGTGATAAACACTTTGTGCTTGATTTTGGGGATAGAAAAGAAACAGTCAGCATTGACAGACTTAAACCTGCCTTCTTGTTAAAAGACGAGCCTGCACAGTTGGCGAGAGCACCTCGGCGGGGTAGACCCCCCAAGAGAAAAGATTCAGCCCCCCGGCAGGGAACAATTAACCACTCTCCTTCCCACACTGCAGATTCCTCACAAGAAGGTCCCAGCAAGACGCCTAAACCAACCCACAGCAGTTTTGGGAGAAGATTAAAACCCAGACAGCACAGGGACTGATGCAAACCACTCCACAATTGTTCACTAATTGTGCCGCAACAGTTTAGGACTCACTTATGATTTTACTATGCTGTTATGATTACCACTGCACTCTCTTAGGAGCATGGCTGCTGGAAAGTTTCTTCTGTGGCAAGAGATGTAACACTTAGTATGTCATAGTAATTATCTTAAACTGTGAACCTTTCTATTGTCTTTTCTTAGTTGTTTGGGGGGCCTGTGGTCTATATTAATCATATATTCCATAACCTACATATGTTGAAGCATGTGGAAATGTTTAGTAATTACATATGTAAAGCAACTTCACACCTCTGAAAGGACAAAGGCTCTCAACCGCAGAGTGAAGAACAAAGACGTTCCCAGACACTGCGGGGGAGACCGGAGGAGCCACCCTCACCCCCTAAGGCGAGGAGAGGAAGTACCAAGACAATGGGGGGATTAAGATAATGAGGGATGTCAGCCTTTGTTATGCATGTCTTTTGTTATGTGCAAGTATAAAGCCAGTGAGCCGGAGACATTCTGTCTCTTTTCCTTCTGCTGCCTGCTGCACTAAGATGAGACTTGTTAGGAGAGCTGATAAATAAACTTGGGTTTATATATCAAATCGCCTCATCATTTCAAGCTCTTCTACATGTGGGTCTATTCTGACGCTTTAGAAAATTATATGAATGACTTTATAAATCACTGGTTTGAAAAAGCAATTTTAATATGACGAGATTTCGGCTCCTGTGGTTCATTTCACCAGTATCCACAATATAAACACTGAGGGCAGCTAACCCCTGGCATGTGGAAACACATTCTAGCATTAAATTGCACACAATTTAATGCGCAGCACCAAAGTGCAATACGTACACAAAACAGGACTTTAACCAGGATTAACATATTTCATCGTTTTGCTCTCACAAGCGAATATTTAGGAGAAAACAAGCGCAAATCAGCAGTTGGTACTAGCTAGCTACTAGCTAAAAATCGTTAGCTAACACTCGTTAGCCAGCACAGAACAGCGCTGTATGGCTCAAAAAAAAGTGAGCTTACCACCAACAGGATAAATAAGCGAACAGATGCACATTATTACAAATCACTCACCATCAATGGTTCTCTCACGTTCGTCTTCAGCTTGTCCGTAGTCCAGTTCTATGCTGGGCTGCCATCTGTATCGGTCTGGGTCACTCCTCACTGTAGATCTGCCACCAAGCAGAGAAAACTCCGCACCTCTTCATTGGACCACGGTGTAGAGTTCCGCAAAACCTACAACGCTGTCTGTATTAATATCGTATTTACTCCGTGACTGAGTTAGTCCGTGAAATATTGCAAATGGTGGTCGTGTGTAGATTCATCAGAAGACGGTCGCTTTCGTGACGTTACGACCTGACCAATCAGTGGCGACCAGTCTTTTGACGTCACAGCACGACTCAGCATGGTTGTACCCTGCCCTTGAGCGGGAACGAAAATCGTGGCTGTTAAACCGTGTTGGGGCTAGTGGAAAGAGCTGCAAAGCGTGCTGAGCTGTCCCATGTTGGGCTAAGCAGGGCTAATGGAAAAGGCCCTTTTGTGTCTTCCCATACAAGTGGCTAATGTATGTTGTCCAATCCAATTTATTATCCAACCACAACCCGAGATATTTGTATGAATCCACAACCTCCACCTCAGCTCCCTCTAACAGGACTGGTTGAGGTCTTGGTCTAGACCTCCCAAAATCAATAACCAGCTCCTTCGTCTTAGAGGTGTTGAGCTGTAGGTGGTTAGTGTGGCACCATGCAGCAAAGTCCCCTACTAGTCTCCGATACTCCTCCTCTCTGTCATCCCTGATACACCCAACAATGGCTGTGTCGTCGGCATACTTCTGAATATGACACAGCTCCGAGTTGTAACAGAAGTCCAAGGTGTACAGGGTGAAGAGAAGAGGGGCCAATACTGTGCCCTGGGGGGCTCCAGTGCTGCAGACAACGGTGTCAGACGTAATATCCTTCAGCCCAACATATTGTGGTCTGCCAGTGAGGTAGTCAGAGATCCAGTCCACCAGGTAAATACAGTATAGTAAGAAAAATAGTATTTAAGTCATTAAAAAACATATATCACATTCTGTGACTGCAACAACCACAAAAGTAACTAATTGATTTTACACACTGGCAATAAGAAAATGCACTTAACAATATAAAAACTCATCATGTGCAGAACCTCAATAGCAGAATTAAAGTGTCTGCCTTTATTTTTAACACTTTTTTTTAATCAACAGCATTCAAATATCACTTTGTAAAAAGCTATTTTGACAGTTTAGAGTGTGCTACCAACATAAACCTTAGACACAAGTTTGTTTCATTCCCTGAGAGAGCACAACATCTTCCACACATTCTCTGGTAGCCTCATGTGCCTTTTTGTGACTGGCTGGGGTTCTGGGACTAGACCAAGAAGATCACGTGGCTGATTCCACAGAACATCATCTTTCATAGGCCAAAAGAAACGGTTCTTGCCAATGATGTTCATTGTTTTCACAAGCGTACAACCTTCTGCATCTACATCCTGAATGATGCCTGGATATACATCTTGGTCATACTGAACAGCACACCACTGTCCTATCAGTTGATTTGTGATCTCTGAAACGGGGACAAGTGTTGATGGCTGTGTGTCTATCTCAGGTGGCTGCAGATCCAGGGCTTTTGCCCTATTTGCCCGTATAATTTTTCGTCCTCTCATATGATTTGGGGTTTTATGATGAGAACTGTGAGAAATATCAGGTGAAGCTTCAAGAATCGGCACTTCATTCTCATGTTCTTCCTGACCTATAGGAGATAAGGGAGGTGTGTTTCCAGCTATATAACTTTGTATCCTCTCTCTGTTCTTATCACTGGCCCTTTTGTTTCTTTGGTTAACTTTCCACTGTCGTCTCCTGCGTCTTTGTTCCCGTTTTGATAACTGTGAGATGGCTTTCAGTTTTCCTGTCTCTTTTCATTTTTTGTATCTCTCTTTTTCTCTTTCAAGATATTGCTGATATTTCTCAGGATCTTCCTTGATTTTGTCTCTGTGTTTTTTTGACCGTTGAGCTGGTTTAGCTGGGGCCATGTTGACATCTTCAAACAAAAATAATGTAAATTACAGTTGGTAACTGTTCAATTATGTATCATAGTAAAGTAGTAAATAGTAAATTAAGCTAATATATGCTAGTTATTAGGAAATAAAAACATAAATTGTCATTACCATCACAGTCACTTTTGTGATGGTAATGACACACGATGGTAATGACAATTTTCACTCTGCAGAAAATGTTGGCTAAGTTTTAGACTTGCTAAGCTAACTGGTTAGCTAGCATACAATGTACACTGAATTTATCTAAATAAAGTGAAATTTTGTATTAATGAATTAAAATACTCAAATAGTAACTTGTTTGGTAATGACGCCAAATAAACATACTCTCAGATCAGGATGTATAAAACATCAAATTACTTACATATGTGGGCATCAAAAAATCAGGCTTCTGCCTCATGTCTGGACATGTTCCTCTGGAGCATCTAATTTGCATGCAACAATTTAAGTAACTGTTTGTAAAAACTTTATTGCTCTCTAAAACGTTGAGCGTGATGGTAATGACAGATGTATGAGGGACAGCGATATTTAACTATAAATAAATAGTAAATTGAACAAATATAAAATATGAGTTTGAAAAATATCTTTTTAAGTTGTTATGAGGAAATGCAAAGTAAAGGTTTAATGAATTTAGCGCTTTTTATCGCTTTATTATAGAGGGGAAGTCAAAAAGTCTGGGTTGGGGACAAGCACAAAATAATGAAATTCTGGCACATTTGAATTTTCAACACACTGAAAAAGTATTAAAATGTCATCACTGAGACACAGTTATTTTTTTCATAGCTACTACAACCTAAAGTAAACAAAAGCAATCATTGTTTTTTCTAAAAAACATTTTTTTCTTGAAAATCTACCCTGGGGACAGAAAAAATCCCTTAATTGAAGAATCATCCATGTATGTCTTGGACACTTAGGTGAAGAGAGGTGCCGAGCTGTCAACTGATCACAACCCCAAGGTGAGTTGGATCTGATGGCAGAGGAGGATGGCATTCAGACCCAGCAGACCAAAACGTATAGTGAGGGTCTGTTGGGAACATCTGGCTGAGGCCTCTGTCTAAGAGGTCTTCAATTCCCACTTCTGGAAGAACTTTGACCACATCCCAGGTGTGGGAGAAGTTCGGTGAGGCTGTGGACAAAGACTTTCAGTCAGCCTCAAACAAAATTCTGGCAGTACTTTTGGCATGGCAAAGTGGAGTAGTGGTTCCCCTCTTCACAATGGGGGACAAGAGGGTGTGTTCCAATTTTAGAGAGATCACACTCCTCAGCCTCATCTATGCCAAGGTACTGGAGAGGAGAGTCCAGCCACTGGTCGAACCTCGGATTCAGGAGGAACAATGTGGTTTTCATCCTGGTCGTTGCACATTGGACCAACTCTTCACCCTCTCAAGGATTCTCAAGGATTCTTGGGAGTTTGCCCATCCAGTCTACATGTGTTTTGTGGACTCTCCTCTCCGGTACCTTAGCATAGGTACTGGAGAGGAGAATCCGGCAGTTGGTCGAACCTCGGATTCAGGAGGAATAATGTAGTTTTCAAAAGTCAAAGTCAAAGTATCTTTATTGGTCTCCTCTGGGAGAGATTTGGCTTGGACAGAGGGGTCTGCTGCACAGACAAAACATATACATGCAGACACACATCAGTGCAAAAATAAACCAAAAGTAAAAGTCAACAAAAGTCAACAAAAAGTGCAAATACAGTGCAATTTTCTACTTGACCTCACAGTCTTCCTAACTTCTGTTCATCCTGAATTATCCCCTCATAAATTAGCTTCACTGACAGAGGGATGAATGAATATTTTTACCAATTATAAGATAAGATAAGCCTTTATTAGTCCCACAATGGGGAAATTCCAGGATTGCAACAGCACAGGGATAGCAACACTCAGAGCAACAATCAGAAGGCAAGAAAAAACAAGAACAGCTAGTAAACATATGTACATATTACTATAAATATATATATATATATAGACACACAGTGCGGAGCATTATGGTTGGTGAATGTGCAGCAGAAAGTCTAAGCTCTCTCTCCGCGGATGCGGCGGGCCAGCTGGAAGTCTTTATGTTTATGAAGAGGGACCCTGGACCTTCTTCCTGAATTCATTAAAACATATTCGGGATGCAGTACATGAGAACTATCAGATAAAATACAGCTTGCCTGTCTGAAGGTAATTTGTTCAAACAGGTGCGTGTGAGGTCTTGGGTAGTTAGAGGTGCTGTCGTACCAATGATTTTACCTGCTGTCTTTATCAGATTTAGTGTCTGAGCTTTTGATTTAACCATTAAATTACCAGACCAGCTGGTAATACCATACCGTAACACAGTCGCAATGGTTGCTCTGTAGAAATTCAACATAATATTCCTACAGACACCAAACAGTCTGGGCCGGCGAAGAAAATGCAGGCACTGGTGGATTCGTGCACAGACACTTGCCACTTGCATGTGCCAACTTAAATCATTATCAACGTGAACCCCCAGATATTTGTATGAATTGACCTGCTTGATGTTATGACCATGTATGGCCATATATGGCCATAGGGCTGTGATCACCATCTGACCTGGGGTCCACCAGCATCTCCACTGTCTTTTCTGTGTTAATCTGCAGCTGGTGGGCATCACCCCAGTTCACAAGCCCATTCACCCCAGACCTGTGGCTGCTTAAGCTGGCATTGATTTTTAGCACACCGAGTATTACAGTGTCATCTGAAAACTTCACCACAGATTGGTCCAGCTGGGAACTGACACAATCATTAGTACACAATGTAAACAAAAACAGTGAGCTGGCACTACCCTAAGGGGCTCCGGTGCTGCATAATGCAGTATCAGAGAGAACAGAGTTAAACTTCACCTGTTGTGGCCGTTTGAAAGGAAATAGTGGTACAGCTTGATTAAAAAAGGATTCGCACTCAGCCGAGTCATTTTTTTTTAACAAGGGTGTGTGACTGAATACAATTTAAGGCAGAGCAAAAATTAATAAAAACTAATCTGGCATATGCAGAGGGACTCTCAAGGTGTTTAAAAACTAGATGCATTATAGCTCGGATGGTGAAACCCCCTTAGTTCTGGCATAGTTTTGGCAGCAATGATGATATCACAGCTTAGATCAGGTTAACGGCTCTTTACCGGATAAAAATAGAAGCATACATTGCCCAGTGAGACCAACAATGTCATACAATTCCACCACACAGAGAGACTGCAGCAAAAGGGTCCATTACGGCAACATTTTCCTATTAAATTGTGATTGTATAGTTTTGACAATATTAGCGATGTGTTCTTGACAAATTGTTTTTTCTTTTACCGTGAACCTGCATTACTAATACCAAAAATAACAGTGAAATGAACAATAAACACGTAAAATACCAAAAATAAAATAAATTTTCATTCGTCCATCCATCTTCTACTGCTTAATCCTTTTCAGGTTGCGGGGGGCGGGGGGGGGGGGGGGGGGGCTGCAGCCTATCCCAGCAACTTTGGGCAAGAGGCAGGGTATACCCTGGACAGCTCACCTGTCTATTGCAGAAAATAAATTTCCACAACACAAAAATAAACCATTTATATCAGGGCTAAAATAAAATAATCACAAATAATAAAAATAAATAATAGACTAAAATATCCCTTGACAAAAGATACCTGGATAAAACTAGAAGCATACATTGCCCAGTGTGACCAACAACGTCATACAGCTCCTATACACAAAGAAACAGCAGGTTGATACACATAAAATATCTCAACAATGTTCCTGTCACTTCTTATAAATGTCAGTCAAGCCTAAACAACCATTTAACAGATTTAGTCACCAAGTTTTAAGTATGAGATACATACCACCACACAAAGAGGCAGCAGCAAAAGAGGATTGCTGCAGGCTTCCGGTGGCATATAAAGAGTTCCGGTCATCACATGAGGGTGCTGCTTCATCAGATATAAATGAAAATAAGTGAAAACAATTTTAAAAAATAGCCTGAAAAAAATAAGTAAAACTAAATTGCAAATAACTTCCTCAAAAATAGACTTAAAAGAATACTAATTGAATACAAAGAATTTTGGTGAACTTCATCTAAAATAATCCTGTTACATCTTCCTCCCCTGAATTTGGCAAAATTCCCAAAATTATGGAAAACACTGGAAACAAATACAAAACGTCAGATGTATCCACCATATCAAATGAGCAAAACTTTCGAATGAATAACACACAAAATATTAATGTGCTCTGTCAAGCCACACAGCTGTTCAGAAAAAGAACTCAGGAGGGTGGTGCAACGTCCCACACAAACCCTTCACAGACGACATAAAAAGTGCCTGAATACACTTTTCTCCTTCAATCAAAAACAGGACAACCAACCACAATAGTACTGTGGTTCAGACCATGGATATGGAAGCAAGCATAGAGGAATACAATCAATCACAGGTTAGGAGTTCAACACACAGTATTCACACTAAACACAGAATTAGCCCATGGGAAGAAGATGGATGGATGGATGGATTTTAACTTATTAGCCTGCATGAGCAAAACTTGTCCATTCATAGTTTGGATCAGTCTGGTGACAGGTTTGATGACACAACCAGCCCTTGTCCGATATGTAACAGATGGGGCCACATGGAAAGGCACAGGCACAACACACTTGGGGTCACTTGGGAAGCTTCGTCTATGCCCGGAGTCCAAAACACCAGAGGGAACCTCTGTCATAGGGACACTAGAGCCAGGGGGTTGGTCAACTGGACCGGGGACTGGAGCGACTGGATCAAGGGATGAGGCACTTTAGTCGTGGGCAGGGACAACTTGAACAGGAACTGGAGTACTGAAGTCATGGACTGGGACACTTGAATAAGCAACTGGGGTACTGGAATCATGGGCAACAACAGGGATTTGAGAGACCCACTCTTGTGTATGGGCAGTTTGGTCCATAACAGAGTCAGTTTGGGTGAGAAGGACAGAGGAGAGATCCACAGCATTACTTTCACTGGAAACACATGAGGTGGATTGAGAGGCAGCATCCAGTGGTATGAGGTGCTCAGTTGAGAGGTCAGCAGCATCGTTCTCATCTAAAGCACAAGACAAGATCAGCAAGGCAGACTCATCAATCTCTGGCAGGGCTGGCAAGAAATTCACATACAGCAGCAAGTTATGGCGCATTATTTTAGACTAACCTGAAATGGGGTCATGAACCTCAAAGGTGTGTGTCTTGAGGTTGCTGTTGATCACTGTGTAAACCACACTGGCCCATCAGTTTGCCAACTTTCTCCGTCCTCTCTCTCCCTTGTTTGCCAGGAGGACTCTGTCACCAGTCTCAATCTCCACTCCCTTCACTCTCCAATTGTGTATAGCTGCCTGCCACTTCTGCTCAACACTAGTGTTTGTCTGCCAGTGACATGGCCTCATGGAGATCCTTCCTCAGTTCCTCAGTGTACTGGGGGAATGACATTTCACCATCATCTCTGAGAGCAGATTTGAACAAGACATCAACAGGTAGGTGGGGGACTCGCCCAAACATTAAGTAGAATGGGGGAACCCTGGTGTCTCATGGGTGGTGCTGTTGAACATGAATGTTAAGGTATGTAAGATAAGAGAAGCCTTTATTAGTCCCACAGTGGGGGAATTCCAGGAATACAGCAACAAAGGGATAGCAGTACTCAGAGCAATAGTAAATAAGATAATAAGAACTGGTTTGCCAAAGCAGTAAATGAATGAAAATACATATGTATACAGATATAGAGTCATGTGAAAAAATTAGGACACCCTGTATAAGCCTGTGTGTTTTTTAACATATTTGGACATATGGATATTAGAGAAGGATGGACATACTTTTATTCATACTATTGTTCTCGCTAATTAGATCTGACAGGTGCAGTGAAGCGTGATGGCCTCTGACCCCCTCAACCCCCCTCTGACCCCCCCGTGACCTAATAAAAGTGTCTGGACTTCTCATCAAAATTAAGTGAACTTGACAGCTCTATTGTTCGCCAGACATGACCCCCCCCCCCATGACCTAATTAAAAGTGTCTGGACTTCTCATCAAAATTGAGTGAACTTGACAGCTCTATTGTTCATATAGGGTTAAAGTCATAACGATCTGATGCGTAATTAGGTTTTAATGTTGACAAGAAGTTTTGACAGCTTTATTGTTCATATAGGGTTAAGGTCAAAACAATCTGATGCGTAATTAGGTTTTAACATTGACAAGAAGTTTTGACAGCTCTATTGTTTGTATAGTGTTAAGGTCATAACGGTCTGATGCATAATTAGGTTTTAATGTTGACATGAAGTTTTGACAGATTGTCCATTTTTTACATTAAAAAAATACTTAGCTCGCTATTTGGGCTAAAGCTGCTAATTGTTACATAAGTAATGCATCACATAGCCCTACTGTTAAAGTTTTTAACTTTAAAGCACAATTATGTGGTTGGGTAAAAAAGTGGAAATCTTTGCAGTAATGTGCTGACTAATTGGAAATGGTTATGAACGCTTTTATCTCTTCTCGTTTACTAATGTAATTCACTTTTTAATGTTATTAACAAAACCTCCTTAAATTGGCTTCAGATGGTTCAAATTGCTGCTGCAAGGCTTTTAACTAAAGTTAACAAGCAATTTGTCATGTACGCCCTGATGGGGCAGGAAGACAGACCCAGGCAGTGAATTGAGTTTGTGACTTTTATTAACAAAAATAACAAAATTCAAAAATAGTGTCAACAGTACAAAAATGCAACACAAGAATAACTTATAGAAAGGGTCACTTCAGAGCCGGCTTAGCTCTGGAGGAGATAGGAGATAATCTAGGGGGAAACATCCACAGAAGTATCCAATGTTGCCGCACTAACATAGTGAATAGGCAGCGCTTAAATACACAGAAGAGAATGAGCTGCAGGTGTGAGTCACTGAGCGAGCAGGACCTAATTTGACCAACTGCTCACAGCTGAGCTGAGAGGGGAGCAGACTGTGAGCAGTTAGAGGAAGTGTCTGGGATAAGGGGAGGTACAAGTGTAAACAACCCCAAAATATATACAGAAAACTAACAAAATCCAACTAATCAGACATACAATACTTAGGAATAAGGTGAGGGTCTGAGCTCAGTAAAAACATGAGCTCAGACACATGACAGAGCCCCCCTTTAACGGTTGGATTCCAGACACCCCCAGGTATCACCCAAAAGACCCCCCCCCCACCCGAGAAAAAGAGGTACAGCAAAAAAAACACCCCAGGTGGGAGATAGGGGGCCACACATGACCCACACCTGCGCAATACTAGATCCCTGGGCCCCCTAGGTCACAAACTACATAGTTTGGGTGGCCGGCCAAAGTCCCAGGCCAGCTGGCCGGCAAGGTGGTATGAGTTGGGTGGCCTGCCAGACAGTATGAACCACCCGACCCAGCGGCTCAGTTTTTCGGGTGGCCGGCAGGAGTGCTTCAGCCACCAGGACCAGAGACATGACCCAGGAGGCGGCTCCCCCATGAGAAGGCCCAAAGATGGGACACAGGGCCCGAGGAGGGGGACCGTGACAGTAACAGGTGGCAGAGGAGGAAGGGGGACCATGACGGCATCCAGCAGGAGGGGAAAGGCCTTGACGTCCTCGGGCTGGCCGGTAGCACCCTTGGTGGTCCCAGATTGGGACAATGTAGCACCCACGGTGGTTCCAGGCTGGAGCATGGCAGTAGCCGCAGTGGCTCCGGGCTGGAACTCTGCAGCACCTGCGGTGGCTCCGCACTGGAGCTCTGCGGCACCCGCGGTGGCTCTGGGCTGGAGCACTGCAGCACCCGCAGTGGCTCTGGGCCAGAGCTCTGCAGCACCCACAGTGGCTCCGGGCAGGAGCTCTCCAGCACCCGGGGTTGGCCCAGGCTGGGCCAGTGCTGCAAATCAGTAGACCCGGACTGGGCCAACACTGTACCCTCAGTGGACTCTGACTGGGCCAACGCTGCAACCTCGGTGGGCCCGGATTGGGCCAGTGCTGCATCCTCAACAGCCCCCAGGCTGGAGCTTTGCGCCCATGGCGGGCCCATACTGGAATGCAGCACCCAGGTTGGCTTAAGGCTGGAGCACAGCACCCATGATGGTCCTCGATCGGGATGCACCGCCCACAGCGACTCGGACCGAGGAGGAGGGACCCACACGATGGCCTTGGGTAGAGGGAAGGCTGCACACACGGAGGTCCCAGGCTGGGACAGAACACCCACAGTGGACCCGGATTGGGCCACAGCTGCACCCACAGTGAACAGGCCGACCTGCGGGAGCACCAGGGCAAGGGGGTAGTCCACCAGTGGAACACTGGACGAGGGCGAAGGAGGAAGATCCACGACAACCTCAGCAGGGGAAGCTGCACCCACGATGTCCTCAGGAGGCGAGCCTGGACCCACAGAGTCATCTGACAAAGTGGGATCTTCCCCGGCGACCCTGGCAGAAGACTCAGAACAGACAAGCAGAGGTACAGGGTCAGGGTCACCAGCAGCGCCAGCAGCAGCGCCAGCGCCAGCGGCAGAGCCCAGCAAGGCGAGCTCAGGTGCAGCGGCTGCACCTGGCTCTCCTCACCAAGAGCCAGGCAAGATTGTTCTAAAATAGATAAGAGGAAGACAAAAGAGAGCACTTGCCTGAGCTCGAGCTCCACAGCCATCCAGGACTCCATCGTTCCAGGCGATGATGTCAACTTTGGCTTGGTCCTCTGAAGGTCCAGCTCAGCCTTGAACTCTGCAACAGGCATGATGGTGGTTGCAGTCCTTGTCTCCCCAGGTGATGTAACCCACGCTGGTAGCTCATCCAGCGTGGAAGCTGGGGGTCGGCTCCGCGCTGGCAATGGAATCAGGTCCTCCAGGGCCACAGGCTCCTCCATCATCCGGCGGCTCAGTTCTGGGACCAGAGGACACTCACGGACAGATGGAAGAGACAGGGAGAGGGCAAGTGAGGAATAATTTACTGCAGCAGGTGGGGAGAGCTCAGGGGACTGCGTTTCCTGAGTCTCCCTACGGGGAATAAGGCAAGGCTTATCATCATAAATTGAGAAAGGAATTAATGACACTTGCCTGTCATCCCAGTGGGCGATGTTTTCTTTTTTGTTTTTCCCTTGTCCTGTCAGGCAGCTAAGCAAGCAGAACAGGGATCTGTCACCCTTACTGTGCCAAAACAGATTTACTTTGCCAAGAGGAGCTTATACAGTAGCTAACTATGTATTGCATATTGTTGTAAACTCCTCCTGTAATAACTTTTAATACTTTATTTTAATTGTTTTGCACATGGAAGACCCGACA
Organism: Pholidichthys leucotaenia; assembly: GCA_020510985.1. Classification (NCBI taxonomy): domain Eukaryota; kingdom Metazoa; phylum Chordata; class Actinopteri; order Cichliformes; family Pholidichthyidae; genus Pholidichthys; species Pholidichthys leucotaenia. The sequence goes on from CM035840.1 coordinate 344,283,108, forward strand.
GGATGGGGAAGAGGGAAAGGAAGTGTGTGGAGGGGGGAAGAAAAGGAAGGGGAACAGACAAAAAAATCAAACAAACCAACAACTAAAACAAACAAAAGACAAACTGCTTCTTCCACCGAAGATGTCTCAACATGAGTCTGGTTTCCGCACCTGTTAAAGGAGAGACACTTGTGCGTGTACGTCTGCGTGCATATATATGAGAGCGCAAGCAAAATAAGTGTGTGCATGTGAGTAGTTTGTCAGGAAACATACGAAGCGGGAGGCTGGATGCAGCAGCTCTCCCCCCAGGAACCCCAAGCAGACAAGACAGTGCCACCAACCCCCACAGGGCACAAACGTCCGAGGTCAGCAAGCCCCAGGAAAGCCAGGCATTCGCCCCTGGAGGGACGATCGAGGGAGGCCAGGTCACTTGGCGATGGCACGGAGAGCTCACACCCCTGTACACGCCCGCCCCCCACCCCCCCAGCGGGGCCAACGCCTGCCCCCAGGCCCCAGGCGCCAGGGGGCTAGCGGCCCCATCCACCAGGCCGGAGACTGGCCCACACACCCCGACAGGAGCACCCCCACAGTGGGCCCGCGCCTCCCCCAGCACCACCGCCGCACACCCTGGGGACCCCATGCCCAAAGAAGTCCCCCCACCCAGGGGAGCCCACACTGCCGAGAGGCACTACCCCCCTTAATCCAGCACCTCCCAACTCACAGACACACCCCTCCCCACACCTTCACACCCACATGCTCCCACACGCACCCATATGCACTAGCTCACTCTCACTCACCTGGACCAACCCATTCTCTCTCACTCCTGTACCCATTCAAACTCACCCCTCATTCACCCTTGTTTCATAAGGCAGCTGAGAAGCAGATGCAGTGAGCCTAAACGCGCACCAGTGCCCGGCAGTGGCCGGGGAGACCACCAGTGCAGGCCACAGAAGCAGACCCCCACCCCCGGCACCCCCCCGAGCGACTGATCAGCAGACCACCGCAGGTGCCCTGAGAGACCACCGGACATGCAAAGCATCGCACAAAACCGACCCACCATCACCACCTCCATTCATCACCCCCTCATTCTCACTTACTCTCATATTCAGTCCCGCTCTTACTCCCTTGGTTGTATCTATACATTCAATAGCACCCAGGGATTTTGACAACATGATGGGTCCCAGGATCCCCACTGGGCCCCCTCACCCCCAGCAGGAGGAGGGCAACAGGGGTGGGGGAAGACCCCCACCCCCTGCCCCCTGTACAAAACATGGTGGGTGTATGTCGGTTATATGATGTAATTGTGTGTAAATGTGTGGACTACCAAAGTGCAATTAAAATGGGGGGGATGGTGATTGGAGCACCACTAGCCACTGCGATGGGCAGCGGGGCCTCCATCCCCCCAAGCCCTCAGTGTCTAAAATGCAATTAAAATTGAGGTGAGGGCAGTCCCACCACACAACAAAGGTATACCCTTCGCCAACACAGTGCGGCACACTCCCACCCCAAAGCCCTAAATGTATCCAAGAAGATGTATATTCCACCCAGAGTCAGGGGGAGGGGGAGGGCAGGAAATAAGACTGGGAGGGAGGCAGTCTAAAAGTGAGACCATCCCCCCCAGAAGCCAGCTTGCAAACCGGTTTATGAGGCCACCCACTGCCCCCAAATCCCAACCCAGGGTGAAGGCTGCCTGTGCGAGCAGCCCAGGGCCCACCAGTATCTCACCCTGGTGCTCCCAGCACCAAAAACATGACGGGGCAACCATACCCATTCCCACTCATCTTACACACACAAACATGGACCACAATAGTCACAATAGTAAACAATGGGCTGGACGCAAACGGCGCCACACATGCCAAGCAACACCCCCGAGAGCCCACGCAAGCCCACTGACCATCCACCCCAGACGCACACTGACAGCAGCAGGCCGCCTTGCAGCCACAGCCACCCTGGAGCAACCCGACGGAAACACGTAGGCAATGTTTTCTGCTGCAGCAGGTGCACAGTCATCCCTCTCCGTGTCTATGGTGAACCTGGGCCCCTCTGTGGATTGTAGAGGAGCCGCTCCTGTAGACAGAAAGATGGACATGGCCAGGGAAAACCTTGAGGGCCTCTCGGCAGCAGGAGGATACACCGAGAAGATGGGAGTAGCAGCAGCAGAGGAGGAGGAGGAGGCTGGCAAAACAGCCGGTGAAGAGGAACAAGAAAAGGGAACTGCTGCGGGATTTGTCTGGCTCAGCATAAGGGGAATGTCTGTCGAAGAGGTGGAGAGCTTCCTCCATCGCCGTGGAGCTGGCAACACACACGCTGGAGCTGGAGGGGAAGCTAGCGAACCGGGAGAGGAGAAGGACATCCACTGTGGAGAGCGCCTCCGCTTCGGCTATGCTGGAAACGCTCCTAACCTCAGATCAGGAAACGATTGTAGGAGCACAGACACCATGGATAAAAGCTCTGAGAATTTGGGATATCTTCACAGGCCCGGATGCGCCTACAGGATTCCCACCACTCCATACAAACACTTCCATGTCTTCTTGGGTCCTCGGGCGTCAAGAGCTCCGTCCACAAAATCTTGGATAAACCCCAGGCTGCGGGACCCCGCTGTCGATCTTCCTTTATGAGGCCGACGAGCTGGGGACATAATTAGCTCCAGCAACAGGTGAGTGAGAGAGAAAAAAGGGAAAAAATGAAAAAATGCACAAAACTCAACAGCTGGGCCTTAAACTGGTGGCAACATTCTGTCATGTATGCTTCTGCGGAGCAGGAAGACAGACCCAGGCAGTGAATTGAGTTTGTGACTTTTATTAACAAAAATAACATAAAGTTCAAAAATAGTGCCGACAATACAAAAATGCAACACAAGAATAACTTACAGAAAGGGTCGCTCCAAAACTGGCTTAGCTCTGGAGGAGATATGAGATAATCTGGGGGGAAACATCCACAGAAGTATCCAGTGTTGCCGCACTAACATAGTGAATAGGCAGTGCTTAAATACACAGAAGAGAATGAGCTGCAGGTATAAGTCACTGAGCGAGCAGGACCTAATTTGACCAACTGCTTACAGCTGAGCTGAGAGGGGAGCAGACTGTGAGCAGTTAGAGGGAGTGTCTGGGAAAAGGGGAGGAACAAGTGTAAAAAAAAATATATATATAAAGAAAACTAACAAAATCAAACTAATCAGACATACAATACTTATGAATAAGGTGAGGGTCTGAGTTCAGTAAAAACATGAGCTCAGACACATGACACAATCTCACATCACCCCCATTTTATTTAATCTTTATTGGCTCCCTGTTAATTTTAGAGTTAAGTTTAAAATTCTGGTTTTAACTTTTAGAGCCTTGCATGATCTCATACCTCCCTACATTGCAGACCTCATGCAGCCATACTCCTCCTCTCGGTCCCTCAGGTCCTCTAGTCAGCTTTTATTAGAGGTACCTCAGACTTATTTTAAAACACATGGTGATCTAGCTTTTCAAAATGTAGCGCCAAAAATGTGGAACTCTCTACCCCTTTCAGTCCATTTGACTGACTCTGAGGTTATTTTTAGGAATCAAATTAAAACACTGTTGTTTAGACAGGTCTTTAGATTGGAGAAGGGGGGTTACTTATTGGTTTTATTTGTTTTGTTTTATTTTATTTTATTTATTTGTTATAATCTATTCTTAACTTGTGTTTTATTTTATCATTGTAAATTTTCTGTGTTGTATTTCATGCATTTGTGACTTTTGTTTGTGAAAAGTACGATACAAATAAAGTTGTTATTATTATTATTATTATTATTATTATTATTATTATTATCATCATCATCATCCTCTCTCCTATCTCCTCCACTGGGTCAAGGCGTTGCTCCAGAACCGTGCTAACTTTTTTGATCAGCCTGTTCAGTCTCTTCCTGTTGGCTGCTGTGATGCCACTGCCCCAGAAGATCACTTCAAATGTGATGATTAATGCTGCCACCGAATAGTAGAAGGTCTTCAGGAGTGCCCTTTGCACTCCAAAAGACCTGAGTCTCCTCAGAAGGAACAGCCTGCACTGCCCCTTCTTGTAGAGCACGTTGGTGTTGTGTGACCAGTCCAGTTTATTCTTCAGGTGAACACCCAGATACTTGTAAGATGCCGCAGTCTCAATGTCTGCTCCCTGGATGTTTACCGTTGCTGTGGGGGGCTGTCCTCGCCTACAGCAGTCCACCACCAGTTCCTTAGTTTTCCTCACATTGATCTGGAGGCAGTTCTGTAGGCACCAGCCCACGAAGTCCTGGATAAATCCTCTGTACTCCGCATCATCCCCATCAGAGATGAGGCCGACGATCGCAGAGCCATCAGAGAACTTCTGTAGATGTCAGTGTGGTGTGTCGTATGAAAAGTCAGCAGTGTAGCCGGTGAACAGGAAGGGAGCCAGAACTGTTCACTGGGATGGGGGGGGTGCTGCAGATGATTGTATCAGACACACAGTCCTGGGTTCTAACAAACAGTGATCAGTTTGTGAGGTAGTCCAGGATCCACGATGACAGGTGCTGGTCCACCCCTGCACACAGCAGCTTGGCCTTCAGGATCACTGGTTGTATGGTGTTGAAACCACTGAAGAAATCAAAGAACATGATCCTCACAGTGCTCCCAGCCTTCCCCAGGTGGGACAGGGAATGATCTAGGAGGAAGATCACTGCATCCTCTAGTTTGATGTCATGCTGTTAGGCCAACTAAAGTGAATCCACCGCTGGTCCCACCAGGGGGCGGAGGTGGGTGGGGAGCAGCCTCTCCAGGGTCTTCATTAGCTGTGATGTGAGGGCCACTGGTCTGTAGCTGTTCAGGTCCTTGGGGTGGGGGTTCTTTGGTATGGGTACCACACAGGATGTTTTCCACAGCTGTGGTACCCTCCCTAGCTTCAGGCTCAAACTGGAGATGTGCTCCACGATCTCCTCAAGGACTTGAGTAGCCTCGAGCTGATGCCCAGCTGGGTAACATTTGAGGCCAGGCTTGTTTAGCATGAGGTGTGTGTGTGTGGGGGGGGTATCCTGATCATGTTACCCAGATTATGGTTGAACCACTCAGCTGACCCATTCCCCACTGGGTGACAGGCGGTGGTGTGGGACTTCAAAACAACTGACACTTCAAAAAGGGCCACTATTAATTCACTTTCAAAGGTGGCACCTTGATCCGAGGGAATTCTCTTGGGGAACCCATAGCAGCAAAAGAAGTTATCCTACAACTTTCGTGCAATCTGCTTTGCGGTTTGGTCGGGGAAGCAGAAGGCATGGGACAGCCTAGTGAAATGGTCTGTCAGAACCAAAACATCGACAGGGCAGTTCTTGGAATCCTCTTCTGTCCAAAAATCAATGCATACTAATTCCAATGGGGCTGTTGTCTTGATACTTTCAAGTGGTGCATGGCCATCCGGCTCAGGTGTCTTGCCCATTAAGCATCTGGCACAGCACTTGGCATAGTCTCTTACATCTCGTACCACCGTGGACCAATAGAACCTTTGTTTCACAAGGGAGAAGGTTCTGTCTTGACCCTGGTGACCTGCATCATCATGGCACCCATGCAGAGCTTCCTCCCTCAGTGAAAAAGAAACCACATACTGGTGTCTCTTCTTCCTAGTGATTGGATTCTTGGATACACAGTACAGTATGCCAACTACAACCACAAGCTTGTCCACTGCCTCATAAGCCACAAAGCATTCACAGATTCATTAGACCTTTCCCACCTTGAAGGTCTGCGATGCCGCTCAACGTAGAACAATACTCTGGCCAAGTCAACATCTTCTCTCTGCTTGTCTCTGAGGTCTTGTTTGGACATAGATGGAAATCCGTCTTGGCCAACAGACATGATACTCTGGACATGGTCTACCAACACTGTGGACCTGATTCTTGCGGCAACATCCCAGTTATTGTGGCAGTCAAGGAGGGCTGACACCTTGGCTTCAGTCAAAGAAGAGACTGAGGGTATTGTTGTGACAGGTGGTAAAGCCTTGTGTTTACATGAGGCTTTCTGAGTGGCTTGATGGACATTTGACCATCTGAAGGCCTCCTGAACCTCTCCTCAAGACAAGGCCTCTGACTCCTTGAGAAGATGTTCATAGGGCTCACTGACCGGGTGCTCACCAATCCTCTTCCCCACAAAAGATTGTCTACTGAGGGCATCCACAACCATTTTTCTAGACCCAGGGATGTATTTGAGGTCAAAGTCATAGGAAGCCAATTTTGAGGCCACGAGCTTGTAACCCAGCTGAGAAAATGACCCTTTTTCTCAGATTTCATTTGTGTAAATGAAAGTGTGTGATTTTATTTTGAAAACCAATTATTTTGGGGAAGAGGAAGTGTGATCCTCGTTATCCAACTTTTAAATTCCCGTTTAATGGTCATGTTGGGTGATCTGGGTCTTCCCATTCGTTAAGAGCGATATTAGCCCCGCCTACCAAGTAGAGGCAGCAAGCGCGCACTCGGGTTTCGGTCTTTCACGATATGAGAGTGGACGAGAGAGGCTGTGAGTGGTCTGGTTCACACCGATACCTCTTCTTGGTGAGTTAATTCAGAAAGATGCTATAAATGGATCTAAACACTCTCCAAACGCTAATTTGCAACCTCTATTATCCTAAGTTGACGGGAGCACGAGCTTGAGAGGCCGTGAAGCGGTGACTTTTGCTGTGTTCACACTGAGACCTCATCTTGGTGAGTGAGATACATGCTAATGTTAGCGTTATGCTAATGCTAATCGCGAGTGGATTTTTTTCCTGTTTAAAAGCAATGGAAAAGGCTGTCTTTGTGTCTGTATGGTTTTCCTAAATGTGATTTCAGTTCCCAACAGTATGCTGAAGTACTTTTATTTCTTATGCACTATTTCTGTCAAATGAAATGTGTAGTTTGATGCTAAAAGCACATGGTCTTGGTCTCCCATGTAAAAGCATAGGTTATGCTAAACCCAGTAGCTCAGACCGGGTTTTACTGATTTTAAAAAGAGGAATTCATTTAATTGGTTACATGAAAAAAAGGGTATTTCATGTGCTACCAGAGAGATTGTGAGAAAAGAACACATGCATGTAAAATGTAAGATGTGAAATGTAAGATGTTACTATATTGCTGGATTGTAATAATAGTAATATGAGAGAAGAATTTAAGCACTAAGCTATGGTGTTATATAAGAAGGGGTTGGAAGACGAATTACTCTAGCTGTAAACAATAATACCATTATTGTTGTGCAGGCTAGGTTTTTTTGGTTGCCGACCAAAAACCTTCTGGATCCTGGATTTTCTCCGAATGGAGATGGCGAGCCTGACCCGAGACTGAACCGAGATTGAACAGAGGTCTGACCAAGGTCTCGATTGAAGAACATCCCTCCTCTCTCCAGTGCACAACATTGAAGTGGTAACAACTCAAGCTGCCACTTTAAAAGAGGAAAAGAAACCTGAGGCGGGAGATACAAGATATCTTGACTGGTCAAACGGCTAAACCAAATGGACAAACAAACACTGAGCTCAGTAGGACATTTTTGGGGTTTTATTTCATGCCGGCCGTTGTTATATTTGTATATTTATAAGTTGTTTGTATATTTTGTCCCTTTTATCTTTAATAATAACGGATATGAATTGCTCATTTCCTGCCTCCAGCTATTTCATTCCACATTCACTTTAATTCCCTATTGTAACCCTTACGAACCTAGCAACTGGTCTACACTTAATTATTTCCCTTACCTAATTAACATAAGGCAAGGGTTACACGCTGTTCAACAGCATCCAGCTTAGGCTTCATAAGTATATGGGCAAGCAGATTGTTTCCTGTCCAGGCAGTGAAAGCATGCCCTTCTAACCAGTGGCTGAATTTCTCACAAACTGACCATTTTAGTGCAAGAAACTCCAGACCATGAGCAGGGTAGTTTTTCTGGGCCTTGTTTAGGGGTCTTATTGGCAAATGCAATTGGATGAGCCCATCCCTCGCCTGGGGAAACTTGGGATAGTACAGTGCCCAAGTCATCAGTTGATGCATCGGCAGACATGATAAATGGCTTGGAGAAATCAGGGTGAGCCAGCACGGCATTTGTGAGCAATGCAGCCTTAAGGTTTTGCAGAGCTTTGTCGCATTCTGGGGTCCAGTCCTCAGAAGTCAACTTCTTGTAGATGTGCACATGTTTACACCTCTTTCCTTTGTTGGTCTTGGAAATTTTTGTCTCAGCTGTTAACTGGGTAAGGGGTGTAGCCAGGGCAGAACAGAGTGGGATAAAACATTGGTACCAATTGACAAGACCCAGGAAAGACTGGATTTTACTGGGGCACAGAGTTTGACCATCAGGAGACATCAGGTCTGATTTTGAAACTTGCTGTATGACCTCAACCTTGGCTGGGTCAGTTGACACACCATTACTGTCGATAATGTGGCCTAAGAAATGGACTGGTGGTGCAGGAGGTAGCATTTCTTGGGAGCAAGCTAGAGGTTGTGCTCCTGCAAGCGTTCAAAGACCATCTCAAGCCTATTCAGGGCCTCCTCTTCACTGGGTGCAAAGACCAAGAGGTCATCCAGATACCATAGTGAGTTCAAAAAGTTCTTGTCTCCAAAGATCTTCATCATCATAGATAGATAGATCGATGTTCTTTATTGATCCCAAACTGGGAAATTGCAGTGTAACAGCAGCATGATATAAGACAACCAAATGACAGAAACACACGCATGACAGACAAAGGGATTACCCATGGGAAGCAAAACTAACCCTACTATAAAATCCTATATACATCATAGCTGAATAGATGGTGATCCATATAAACACATGAATCATACCCACTGCACAATGAAGGACTATCGGAGGAGAGTGAAATGTGAGGTACCAGTTAGACTGTAAGGTGCAGAATGGCAGCACAGTTATGACCAGAATACAACATCATAGTGAGTTACTGTACTGTGAAATGGCATGCGGCAGGAAAGGTTTCCTGTACCTGGCCGTTCGACAGCAAAGCTGTAGTAGTCTGCTGGAGAAAGTGCTTCGCTGTCTGTCCAGTGTGTGGTGGAGGGGGTGATCAGGATTGTCTTTGATGGATCACAGTTTATTTAGTGTTCTCTCCACCACAGTCTCAAAGGTCTCCAGCCTGAGACCAATTTCAGAGCCAGCCCTCTTGATAATCTTGTCAAGTCTGTTGCTGTCGCTGGCCCTGATACTGCTACGCCAACAGACAGCAGCAAAGAAGATGGCACTGGTGACAATGGTCTGATAGAAAAGCTCCAGCATCCTGTTGCACATGTTGAAGGACCTCAGCTTCCTCAGGAAGTAGAGTCTGCTAATCCCCTTCTTGTGCGCAGCATCAGTGTTGGATCTCCAGTCTAGCCAATAACTGATCCTGACACCCAGATATTTGTAGTCCTCAACCATCCCCACATCATCCCCCAATCTGCAATGGCTGAGAAGGCATCTTCTTCTTCTTGAGATCAATCACCATTCCCGTCTTGCTGACATTCAGGCTCAGGTGATTCTGCTCTGTCCACTCCACAAATCTGTCTACCAGTGCCCTGTACTCCCTCTCCTCTCCCCCTCCTCTTCACCCAACAACAGCTGAGTTGTCAGAGAATTTCTGCAGGTGGCATGACTCAGTGTTGTACTGAAAGTCAGTAGTGTATAAGGTGAAGAGAAAAGGAGATAGCACAGTCCACTGTGGAGCTCCCATATCACTAACCACCATGCCAGACAAGACACTGCCCAGCCAAACAAACCGTGCGCCTGCCTGTCAGGTAGTCAGTAATCCAGGAGATCACAGAGCTGTCGACCCCCATCACTCGCAGCTTCTCACCCAGCAGCAGTGCCTGGATGGTGTTAAAGGTACTGGAGAAATTAAAAAATGTGATTCTTACAATGTGTCCTCCACCATTCAGGTGCAGATGGGCTTGTTGCAGAAGATAGATGACAGTGTCTTCAATTCCTAAATGAGCTGATATGCAAACTGCAGAGAGTCCAGCCACATCTTCACCTGCAGCCTCAGGTGGGCTAAGACCAGTCTTTCCAGGACCTTCATCACATAAGATGTGAGGGCAACTGGTCGATACTCATTCAGGTCCAATGGAGATGACTTCTTGGGAACAGGAACCAGGCAGGACGTCTTTCACAGCACCCGTACTCTCTTCAGACTCAGACTCAGGTTGTATAGGTGTTTCAGTACCAGAGTTACCTGGTTGGCACAGGTCCTCAGGATCCTGGCGGAGATGCCATCAGGGCCCGCCGCCTTCCGCTGACGAACTCTCTCCAGCTGTTTCTTAATCTGGTCTGTAGTCAAAGTGATGTGAGGGAGGGTCCTGTTGTCCCCCAAGGAGGAGGACTTTGGTGAGGGGGGAGATGGAGAGAGGTGCTGCACAGGACAGTGGGGTGAGGGGTGTGTGAGGGTCTGTCTGTGTTGTGGGGGTGACTGACTGTGAGTTGAATCTATTAAAAAACAGATTCAGTTCATCAGCTCTCTCCCGGCTCCCAGACGTCTGCCTGACTCTCCCCTTGCACCCAGTTATTTATTTCATTCCCACCCACACATCTTTACCATTGTTTTGCCTGAGTTTATTCTCCAACTTCCTCCTACAATTGTCCTTGCACCTCCTCAGCATCTCTCTCAGCTTATCATGCGCATGCAGCTTCCCAGACTGTTGCACAGTCCTTGTGGGAGTCTGTTATACTTGTGAAGTCCAACAGGTGACGCAAAAGCAGTGAACTTTTTTACTCTCCTCATCGAGAGGGATGTTATAGAAATCAGATGTTAGGTCCATTGTGCTGAACAAAGCATTACCTCCCAGTCCGACAAGGAAATCCTCCTAGTAAGGGAGTGGATAAGCATCCATCACTGTCCGGGCATTCAGCCAGCAAAAGTCAGTGCAGATCCGCAACTCTCCAGTTCTCTTCCACACGAGGACCAATGGTGAAGCAAACTCACTTGTTGACTTCCTGTTAATGCCTTTCTCTTCCATTTCATTCAATGTCATTCTGAACTTTTGATAGTGTGCCGGTGGAATGCGCCTGTATGGAAGCTTAAAAGGTTTTTTATCCATCAGGTGGATCTTGTGAACAAAGTCTTTAACTTCACCACTGTCAAGCTTATGCAGGGAGAAGATGTCAGAGTATTTCAGGACAAGATCACACATTCTCTTCTTACACTGGTCTGACACCTCACATGACTTGAGATCTAAGTCACTTAAACCATGATATCTCAAGGATTCCACCATGTCAGCCACATCAGTCACCTGTTTTGTCTCAACCTGTTGACTGGTGGACTTGAAGCATGACACCCTGGAAGGTTGGACTTCTTCAACAGCTAGCCATGGATGCATGCATGCATGCATGCATGCATCCATGCATGGATGCATGCATCCCAAACTGGGAAATTACAATATAACAGTAGCATGACACAGGCAACCCAACCAACAGAAAAACACACAGCATAAGAGAAAAAGGAGTTACCCAGGGAAGTAAAGCAAAAATGCTTTGATAACTTTATATAAAACAAAGGCTACTACTAAGTTAAACAGATGATGAGCCTTATAAATCTATGGGTAGTACTGGCTGTACAAAGAAGGATTATGAGGCACAGGGTGAAATACGAGGTACCAATTATACTGTAAGGTACAGAATGGCAGCATTGTTATGACCAAAATTCAATATCAGAGTGAGTTATTGTACAATGAAATGGCATGTGGCAGAAACGATTTCCTGTATCTGGCCATTCGGCAGTGAAGCTGTAGCAGTCTGCTGGAGAAAGTGCTCCACTATCTGTCCAGTGTGTGGTGGAGGGGGTGATCAGGATTGTCCATGATGGATCACAGTTTGTTCAGTGCCCTCCTCTCCACCACAGATTCAAAGGACTCCAGCCTGAGACCAATCACAGAGCCAGCCTTCTTGATAATCTTGTCAAGTCTATTGGAGTCACTGGTTCTGATACTGCTAACCCAACAGACAGCAGCAAAGAAGATGACACTGGCAACAGTGGTCTGGTAGAAAAGCTCCAACATCTTGTTGCACATGCTGAAGGAACTCAGATTCCTCAGAAAGTAGAGTTTGCTCATCCCCTTCTTGTATGCAGCATTGGTGTTAGATTTACAGTCCAGTCCGCTGATGATGATGACACCCAGGTATTTGTAGTCCTCCACTAGCAACACAACCTCCCCCAATTCCACAATGGCTGTGAAGGCATCCTCTTCTTCCTGAAGTCAATCACCATCTCTCTGGTATTGCTGATGTTCAGCCTCAGGTGATTCTGCTCGGTACAGTGCACAAATCTGACTACCAGTGCCCTGTACTCCTCCTCCTCTCCCCCTCCTATAAACCCAACAACAACTGAGTCATCAGAGAATTTCTGCAGGTGGCATGACTCGGTGTTGTACTGAAAGTCAACTGTGTATAAGGTGAAGTGAAAAGGAGAAAGCACAGTCCCCTGTGGAGCTCCTGTGTCACTAACCTCCGGATAAGACAAAACACTGCCTGTCAGGTAGTCACAAAACACTGTGACTACCTGACAGACAGTCGGTAATCCTGGAGATCACAGACCTGTTAAACCCATCACCCACAGCTTCTCACCCAGCAGCAGTGGCTGAATGGTGTTAAATGCACTGGAGAAATCAAAGAACATCATGCTCACAGTGTCTCCTCCTCCATCCCGGTGCAAATGGGCTCGTTGCAGCAGGTAGATGACAGCATCTTCAACTCCTAAATGGGGCTGATATGCAAACTACAGAGGGTCCAGCCACATCTTCACCTGCGGCCTCAGGTGGGCTAAAACAAGTCTCTCTCTGACCTTCATCACATGTGATGTGAGGGCAACTGGTCGATAGTCGTTCAGGTCCAATGGAGATGACTTCTTGGGGACAGGAACCAGGCAGGACGTCTTCCACAGCACTGGTACTCTCTCCAGACTCAGGCTCAGGTTGTATAGGTGTATAGGTGCTAGAGCTAGCTGGTTGGCACAGGTCCTCAGGATCCAGGCGGAAATGCCATCAGAGCCCACAGCCTTCCTCTGGTGAAGTCTCTGCAGCTGTTTCATCACCTGGCCTATAGTCATAGTGATGTGGGGGTTGGTGCTGATGTCTTCAGTGGAGAGGAGGGGGGGTTGTGAGAGGTGCTGCACAGGGTAGTGAAGGGGAGGGGTGAGAGGGGGTCTGGCTGTGTTGTGGGGGTAAAAGATGATGAGTTTAACCTATTAAAAAACAGGTTCAGCTCATCAGCTCTCTCTGTCTCTCCCCTTACACCGAGTGATGTTTTTCATTCCATACCACATCTCTCATATTCTTATGCTGCGTTTATCCTCTATCTCCCTCCTGTAGTTGTATTTACACCTTCTCAGCACCTCTCTCAGTTCACACTGCACTTGCCTCAGTTACTCCCTGTCTCCAGGGAAAAGCCTTCCTCTTTTTGTTAAGTTGCCCTCACATCTCATGTCATGGAGGTCCTGTAGAGACTTGTTTTAGCCCACAAGTGAAGATGTGGCTGGACCCTCTGCAGTTTGCATATCAACCCCATTTAGGAGTTGATGACACTGTCATCTACCTGCTGCAACAAGCCCATTTGCACCTGGATGGTGGAGGAGACACTATGAGAATCACATTCTTTGATTTCTCCAGTGTCTTCAACACCATCCAGCCACTGCTGCTGGATGAGAAGCTGTGGGGAATGGGAGTCAACAGCTCTGTGAGCTCCTGGATTACTGTCTACCTGACAAGCAGGCCACAGTTTGTCCGGCGGGGCAGTGTCTTGTCTGATGTGATGGTTAGTGAGATGGGCGCTCCACAGGGGATTGTGCTTTCTTCTTTTCTCTTCACCTTATACACAACTGACTTTCAGTACAACACAGAGTCATGCCACCTGCAGAAATTCTTTGATGACTCAGCTGTTGTTGGGTGTATAAGAAAGGGAGAGGAGGGGGAGTACAGGGCACTGGTAGTCAAATTTGTGAGGTGGACCAAGCAGAATCATCTGAGGCTGAACTTCAGCAAGACAAGAGAGATAGTGATTGACTTCAGGAAGAAGAGGATACCTTCACAGCCATTGCAGATTAGGGGGGAGGTTGTGCAGGTAGTGGAGAACTACAGATACGTGGGTGTCAGGATCAACAATGGACTGGACTGGAAATCCAACATCGATGCTGCACACAAGAAGGGGATGAGCAGACTTTACTTCCTGAGGAAGCTGAGATTCTTCAACGTGTGCAACAGGATGCTGGAGCTTTCGACCAGGCAGTTGTTGACAGTGCCATTTTCTTTGTTGCTGTCTGATGGGGTAGCAGTATCAGAGCCAGTGACACCAACAGACTTGACAAGATTATCAGGACACTAAACAAACTGCGATCCATCATGGACAATCCTGAACACCCCCTCCACCACACACTTAACAGACAGCGGAGCATTTTCTCCAGCAGACTGCTACAGCTTCGCTGCCGAATGGTTAGGTACAAGAAATCTTTCCTGCCACATGCCATTTCACTTTACAATAACTCACTCTAATGTTGATTTCTGGTCATAACTATGCTGCCATACTGCACCTTGCAGTCTAATTGGTGCCTCACATTTCACCCTGCACCTGATAGTCCTGTATTGTACAGTGGGTACGATTCGTGTATCTATAAGGGTCAGCATCTATTCATCAGCACCGGATCACCCCAGGGCTGTGTACTTTCCCCCCTGCTCTTCTCCCTGTTCACCAACTCCTGCACCTCCAGCCACCAGTCTGTCAAGCTGATCAAGTTTGCGGATGACACCACCCTCATCGGGCTCATCTCCAACGGCGACGAGTCCGTCTACAGGAGAGAGGTGGCCCAGCTGGCGTCCTGGTGCAGCCACAACAACCTGCAGCTGAATGCTCTGAAGACAGTGGAGATGATTGTGGACTTCAGAAAAGTCACAGCCCCTCTGCCCCCCCTTACCCTCACAGACTCTCCCATCACCACTGCGGATTCCTTCCGCTTCCTGGGCACCACCATCACCTGGGACCTCAAGTGGGAGCCGACTATCAGCTCCCTCATCAAAAAGGCCCAGCAGAGGGTGTTCTTCCTGCGGCAGCTGAGGAAGCTCAAGCTACCCACCAAGATGTTGGTGCAGTTCTACACGGCCATCATTGAGTCCATCCTCACCACCTCCATCACCGTGTGGTACGCAGGAACCACCGCCAGGGACAGACTAAGACTGCAGCGCATTGTGCGCGCTGCTGAGAAGGTGATCGGCTGCAAGCTCCCATCCCTCCAGGACCTGTACATCTCCACGACCCGGAGGCGTGCAGGTCGGATCATAGCCGACCCTTCACACCCTGGACACGCACTGTTTGCCCCCCTCCCCTCAGGCAGAAGACTTCGGTCCATTCAGACTAAAACCTCCCGCTACATGAACAGCTTCTTCCCCTCTGCCATCAGACTGCTGAACACTAAGTGACTTATTAGACTCTCGTGCACTACGTACAGCAGCTCAACCGGACTCATGACAATTATCACTGTTTTCTTTTTGCACTACCGACTGCACTATGTGGAACTCCACAATATCTGCTGCTTGTTAATATATTTAAAAATTGCATAGATTAGTATTACTTATTCATATTCTTTTATTGCATGCATAGTTTTTTTATTTTTATCTTTAGTGCTACTCCATGTTTAATGTTGCAGCATTGCACCGAGACAAATTCCTAGTTTGTGTACTACATGAACAATGGCAATCAGTCTCGTTCTGATTCTGATTCTGATTCTGATCTATGGTGTATACAAGCTATTTAGGCAGTTTTACTTTCCATGGTTGTGGTTGTCTACTGTCATGCTGCTGTCACACTGTAATTACCCAGTTTGGGATCAATAAATCAAATCAAATCAAATCAACCTTTATTGTCATATTGCTGTACATACAACTGTAGTGCAGGCAAGATGAAATTGCATTTTTCTCGGCATCCATACAAGTAAAAGAACATAATTTAAGACACACTCACACACACCCTCACCCTCACCCCCACCCCCCCACATCCATTCACACATCACTGAGACATACTTGAAAACTAACCAGAACTATAATATACAAATAATATACATAATGTCTGTAGGTGCAGTAGTATGTATGAGAGATTCCGTATCAACTGTTCAGCATCCTAACAGCTTGTGGAAGGAGCTGTTAATTAGTCTGGTGGTTCTGCCTCTGATGCTCTGGAATCGTTTGCCAGATGGCAGGAGTTCAAAGTGTTTATGCAGAGGGTGAGAACGGTCCTTGACAATGTTCAGTGCCCTGCTCCTGCAACGGTTTTGAAAAAGTTCTTGGACAGAGGGGAGGGAGACTCCAATTACCCTCTCAGCTCCCTTAACTATCCTCTGCAGGGCCTTTTGTCTGACATACTGCAGCTGGAGTACCATGTAGCAATGCAGTACGTCAGAACACTCTCCACCACACCTCTGTAGAAGGTCCTGAGGATGCAGATGGGGAGAGAGGCCTGTTTGAGTTTCCTCAAGAAGTGCAATCTCTGCTGGGCCCGCTTCCTAATTTCCAAGGAATTCTTGCTCCAGGTCAGGTCCTGCGAGATCTGCACTCCGAGGAACTTGATGTTCTCCACTGAACGGCTGCCAGTGCTGAGGGGGACGTGCTCAGGCTGTGACCACCGGAAGTCGATAATCATTCTCCTTCGTTTTGTCCACGTTGAGCACCAGATTGTTCTCCCTGGTTCCCCTCATGTCTGGATACACAGTCATGTGTTAGAAGTGTAAACAACAGTGGACTGAGTACGCAGCCTTGAGGGGATCCGGTGCTCAGCGTGACAGAGTTGGAGATGTTGTTTCCAACCCAGACAAACTGAGGTCTCTCAGTCAGGAAATCCAGGATCCAGAGACATGTGGCGGTGTTCAGACCAAGAAGGAGTAATTTCTCCATCAGTCTCTGGGGAATAATGGTGTTGAATGCTGAACTGAAATCAGTGTACAGGAGTCTGGCGTAGGTGTCTTTCTGATCCAGGTGGGTGATGACAGAGTGCAGGGTGGTGACTATAGCATCCTCCGTGGAGCGGTTTGAACGATATGCAAACTGGAGCGGGTCATGTGATGCAGGGAGGCAGGCTGCAATGTGTGGTTTGACGAGTCGTTCGAAACACTTCATCACAATTGGTGTTAGTGCAACAGGACGATAGTCATTCAGACAGGACACAACTTGTTTCTTTGCCACCGGTACTATGATAGAGGTCTTGAAGCATCTGGGAACGATGGCCTGACTCAGGGAGATGTTATAAATGTCAGTCAGGACATCCGCCAACTCGCTCGCGCAGTCTCGGAGCACACGTCCCAGGATGTTGTCCGGACCTGCAGCTTTACGTGGTTTGACCCTGGTTTGGGTCCTCTGTGTGTCCGCTGTGTTGATGGTGAAAGCTGGTCCGACCGATGGTGGGGATGGGCCAGCCCTCCCTCTTGTTGTCGGGTTTGATGCTTCAAAACGTGCAAAGAAGTTGTTGAGCCTGTCTGGAAGCGAAGCGTCGTCATCATCGACCCCCTGCCTAGACTTACAGCCCGTCAGTGTCCGAACTCCCTGCCACATCTGCTTGGTGTTCCTAGTGTCACAGAGGTGTCCCTGGATTTTCTCCGCATAGGCGCGCTTCGCCGTCTTAATTCCCTTTGACAGCGCAGACCTGGCTGAGTGGAGGGCGATCCTGTCCTTTGCTCTGAAGGCTGCATCTCTGGCTGTAAGCAGCGAGTGCACCTCTGCGGTCATCCAGGGCTTACGGTTTCCCCGTGATGGTCTTCACAGTAGTGACGTCCTCTGTGCACTTCGCGATGTAGCTGGTGACCATTTCATCATACTCCTCCACATCTGTCTTGTCTTCCTGGGAGGCTGCTATTTTGAAGACCTCCCAGTCTGTGTGCAGAAAACAGTCTTTCAGTGCAGAGGTTGCACTCTCTGGCCAAATCCTGATTTGTTTCACTGCTGGCCTATCTATCAATCTATCTATCTATCTATCTATGCTTGCAGGTCACTAGTAATCCATGGTTTGTTGCTGGTGAAGCAGCACACAGTCTGGGCTTGCATGATTGTGCTTTCACAGAATCTGATGTATGCTGTGATGCAGTCAATCATATTGTCTGTCCTCCCCCTGTGGCCCACAGAGTACATCCCAGTCCGTCGTCTCGAAGCATGTCATGTAGTGCATCAGCAGCCTCCTGTGTCCACCTCCTCACAGTCCGTGTGTGAGCAGGCTGCTTTTGCAGAAGAGGAATGGACTTGGGTGATAACAGAACCAGGTTGTGATCAGATCTGCCAAGAGGTGGGGGGAAGGGGTGTAGAGTTATGGTGCTCTATGCATCTCTGACATTGGCATACAGGAGATCCAACATTTTATTTTCTCTGGTGGGACAGTCAACATACTGTCATGGGTACACATCTGCCAACTTAGCATTTCTTCTGATCATTATTGACTTGTCAGCAGGGTTTCTGACCTTCATCCATAATGGTGTTACTACTCTGCCAACAAGGATGTTCTTTAGGATGGAATGAGATTGTATTGGCTCCACCACCACTGTGCACTCAGGGGGTCCACGATACTTTCCTGGGAGCTTCCCCCACACCAGGTGCTCCTGCCCAGGTAAAAGAGTTACAGAAGTGCTTAGTTTTACTGTCCCAACAGGGTCAGGTACATTTTCACCCCTCCACCAATGGATGCCAGCTAGCATAGCAACAAACTCATTGCGCCCGCCAACATCACAACCAGTCGTCACAGAAATCATCTCCTAGTATTCATGTGACCCTTTGAATTTGCGTGTCAGGTACTTAATCACATTTGTCCCTACACTGAGCTCATCCAGTTGACCAGGAAAAAACAGGGTGGGGAGACGCGGGCAGTGAAGATGGCTGCTTAGGTGAGGAGTACCGCAGTGCAGACAGCCTTTTTTTTTCTTCTACAAGGGCGTTTTTCTCGTTTCCTCAGCTGAAATTATTATTATTACTACACTTTACATTGAGACTGGATTTGTGGAGAACAGGATTAGTATGCCAACGCAACAGCAGAAAATTAATCTTCACCCCAAAGCCGGTGCTAGCAAGGAAAATCTGGCTAAAGCTGGTGATACCACATCGAGCCCTCCTCCCTCTCCGCCACCTTCAACAGGTGCAGGTGTTGCCAAAGACCAAATGGCGGAGGACATCTCTAAGATCTTTGCACTGTTGAAGGAAATATCGGAGAGGCAAGATGCCAAACTCAACTCTATTGAGGCATCAATGAGGGCGGTGGACACCAAGCTAATGGAGTTAGCTACCCGGCTGGGAGATGTGGAGTCTCGCATCGCTTTTCTTGAGGATGCTAATACAGCTCTGGATGCTAATCCCCCCGCAACCCAGACGCAGGTAGAAGATTTACTTTTGAAGCTGGACGATTTAGAAAATAGATCACGCCGAAACAATCTACGCTTTGTCGGCTTTCCAGAAAATTGTGAAAAATCAGATGCCCTTACCTTCATGCGCAAAGCTATCCCACATCTGCTGAAAATGGAGTTCCCTGGAGGGCTGGAAATTGACCGTGCGCATCGGAGCCTCGCTGGACGCAGACCTGACGGGCAGCCGCCCAGGGCTATCCTGATTCGACTTCTGCGCTTCCAGGATAGGGAGCGTATTGTGGAGGCAGCGCGCAGGATGGGAAAGCTGGATTGGAATGATCATCCCATCATGATTTTCCCGGATTATTCCAGACGAGTATCCGAGATGAGAGCGGCGTTCAAGCAGTGTAAACACCTGCTGCACCAGAAGAAGATTGCATTCTCTCTCAGGTACCCTGCAGTTCTCGTTGTGAAGTTGGCAAGTGGTAAACAGGAGTTCACTGACCCTAAAAAAGCATTGAACCTGATTCTTTCACTACCGTGAGACATTGATGAACAATGGTATGAATATATGCTATATGTTTATTTGTTATATATTTTTGACTGAGGATTTGATGCAGTATTAATGTAAGGTTCCTTTTTTTTGCCCACGCTTTATTGTCTATAGGCATGAGGCTGCTGCGATGTTGCGGCTCTCCCTAAGTTTGTTGCACTGTTCACAGTCACGGTCCTAGAGTTTTTTATTTTCTTTTTTTTGGTTGGTGCGGTTTTTGTGCACCGATGGGTGGTTTCAGGTCACCGATTATGTTACTTTATGATTATGTGGTTTTCGTTTTTTTTTTTTTGTATTTTTAATTTTTATTGTGTTTGTCTTTTGCCCAGTGAGGGGGTTTTTGGTGGAGAATTGCTGGATATTTTGGATGGTAATATGTACCGTTTATGATGTCGGCTAATTGTCAGAGCTTTCTTAACCTCATTACTTGGAATGTTAAAGGCCTTAACCACCCAATTAAGAGGAAAAAATTTTTGGCGTTTATTAAATCAAAAAAAGTGGATGTAGCATTGCTTCAAGAGACCCACCTCACTAAAACAGAATCTAAAAAACTCTGTCGGGACTGGGTGGGCCATGGGTTTGCATCTTGTGGTAATAGCCAGAGCAGGGGGGTGGCAATCCTTATTCATAAACATTTGCAGTTCAAGTGTCTAAAAGAGATTAGTGATGATGATGGACGACTCCTTATAATTCTTATAGAAATTCAGGGCCATAGGATGATACTCGCTAATGTTTATGCACCAAATATAGTTGACTGTGCATTTTTCGCACAATTGGAACACGAATTAAGCGAAATGGGTAATTATCCCATTTTAGTAGGCGGGGATTTTAATCAGGTCATGGACAACATTTTAGATCGGAGCACCCCCTCACAGCGTTCATCTAAATCTGGCTCTATATTGAAAGATATGTGCAATGCAATTGGTTTGGTAGATGTTTGGCGGCTTTTTAATCCGTCCACAAGGGATTACACTTTTTATTCCACTGTTCATAATGTCTTTTCCAGGATTGATTATTTTTTAATGTCAAAATTTTCTGTTTCTTCTGTAAATTCGAGCTTCATTGGTAGCATAATACTATCAGATCATGCCCCTGTTTTTCTACATATGATCCCGCCTTGTCAGTTGAAAAAAAATTCTAGATGGAGGCTTAATTCAAGCTTTCTTTTTAATCCAGATTTTGTGTCCTCTTTGAAAGCAGAGATCTCCTTATATCTTGAGACAAACTGGGATTCTGCTCCCTCTGCCAGGGTTGCTTGGGAGGCCTTTAAGGCATTTATTAGGGGACATATTATTCAATATGCATCTTTTAAAAAGAAAACTAACATTGCTAAACAGATTGATTTGGAGAGGAGAATAGCTATATTAGAGACTTCATTCAAACAAGACACAAATTTAGTAAATTTGTCACCCCTTCTGAAGCTTAAGTATGAGCTGAATTCAATTCTAACACAAAAAGTTGAATTTTCCCTATTTCGTCTTAGGCACAAACAATTTGAGGAGGGGGATAAAGCTGGCAAAATGCTGGCTAGATATATTAAAATGAAAGAAGCTCAGTGTACTATATCTGCTATTAGGACACAGGATGGTACTCTGGTGTCAGACTTAAATGAAATTAATGGTGCTTTCAGAGAATTTTACACCTCGCTTTATTCTTCTGAAATGGAGGCTGGATCTCAAGAGATCTATGCATTTTTATCATCCCTATCTTTGCCCTCCTTAACGAAGGAACAAATAGACTTACTTGACGCCCCAATTACTAAAGAGGAAATTGTGAAAGTGATTAAGAGCTTCCCGACTGGAAAGGCACCGGGCCCTGACGGATTCACTGCAGAATTTTACAAGGCCTGTGTTGATGAGCTTTCTCCTTTACTTTTAGAAATGTTTGCGGAGTCTTTTGAACAAGGCCGTTTGCCCCCTTCTTTAACAGAGGCTTTCATTTCGCTTATTTTAAAAAGCAATAAAGATCCGTTAGAATGTAAAAATTATAGACCAATTAGTCTTATAAACTGTGACTGTAAAATTCTCTCCAAAATTTTGGCATTAAGATTAGATAAAGTAATGATATCTCTTATAAATCCTGATCAGGTGGGTTTTATTTGTTCCAGGGGTGCGGCAGACAATATTAGGCGATTTATTGATATCATATGGTTAGTTCAAAATGATCCCTCACTTGCACACCTCTCTCCAGTGGCAGCCCTCTCCCTGGATGCTGAAAAAGCATTTGACAGGGTTGAGTGGCAGTATCTCTTTGCAACTCTAGAGACTTTTGGTTTTGGTTCAAAGTTTCTTTCTTGGATTAAATTACTATATAATGAACCTAGAGCTTCAGTGATATCAAATCGAGTTACATCACAATCTTTTAGACTTTATAGGGGTACGCGCCAGGGCTCCCCTTTAAGTCCCTTGCTTTTTGCTTTGGCATTAGAACCATTAGCTGTTGCTATCCGCAAAGACGGCAATTTTCCAGGTATTCAGGTCCATGGCAGTACCCATAAGATAATGTTGTATGCTGATGATGCATTGGTACTGATTACACAACCTCAAAAATCAATCCCAGCTCTCCTTAAAATTATTAACCAATTTTCACGTTTGTCTGGTTATAGAGTTAACTGGATAAAATCAGAAATTCTCCCTCTAACATCTTATTGCCCTAAAACACTGTTTACATTTGGTCAAAATATAGGCTTCTCTTGGCCAAAATTAGGAATTAAATATCTTGGCATCCTGTTTCCTCACATTTTATCAGATCTGATTCAGATTAATTTTGAACCCTTGCTTGAAAAATTTAAAATAGACATAGAAAGGTGGTCACCTCTTTTTTTGTCTCTCTGGGGCAAGGTCAATGTTATTAAGATGATTTGTGCACCCCGATTTAATTACCTTCTGCAATCTCTTCCTCTTAGGATCCCAGTTGGTTATTTTCGACAATTTGATAGGTTGTGCAATAAGTTTTTATGGAATGGTAAGCGCCCTAGATTAAAGTTGAAAAGATTGCAGAAGTCTATAGATTCAGGAGGTTTGGGGGTCCCAAATTTGGTTTTATATCATTACGCTTTTAGTCTTAGACATTTGATTCATTGGGCTCTCCCCCCTGAGAGAGCTCCCCCTTGGTTTTATTTGGAGAGTTATTTGAGCAGCCCTCTTCCCCTAGTACATCTAATCACAATTAAACTGTCTCCTGAATTTCAGTCGCATCCTATTATATCCTTTTTACAATACGTTTGGAAGAGAGTTGCTTCTATACTAGAGTTTAGCTCTCATCTTCATTCTATGGCTTCTATTTGGCTTAACCCAAGTCTCCATATTGGAAAATCCCCATTTATGTGGAAAATCTGGGTGAAAAAGGACATCTTGATGTTAAAAGATCTATATGAAGGGGGAGCTCTCAAATCATTTGATGTTCTACGGGCACAGTATGGACTACCACAGAATCAGTTTTGGAAATATCTACAACTTCGACATCTGCTGTGTCAAGTCTTTGGATCTACAACTACCCCTCCTCCTGATGTAGATTGGCTCATCCAGGCTTTGAGTTCCTGTGGCAAAAGATCTAAGGCCTCAAATTTCTATTTAATGCTCCTTAAGAGCTCAAATAAAGATTCTACATTCCTTAAACACGTATGGGAAAAAGATCTGAATTCACAATTTACTGATGTTGAATGGGCAAATATTTTAAAGAATGGGAAGAAAGTGTCTAGGGAATTGAAAACCAGACTTGTTCAATTTAAAATTTTGAATCGATTTTACTGGACACCTCGTAAAATGTTGAGAGCGAATCTCACTCACTCTTCAAGCTGCTGGAGATGTCTACAGGGGGAGGGGACATTAATCCATATGATCTGGAGTTGTTCGGTAATACAGGACTTTTGGTTGCAGATCCATAGACATATTATGACAATTGTTAAGCAAGAAGTGCCATTTACTCAGAGACTTTTTGTCCTTGGGGATCCATCAATGATTCAGGACCCAATCTCTGATGCTGAGTGGATCCAGACTGCTTTGATGCTGGGCCGAAAGTTGATCACTTTTTACTGGAAATCTTCCTCTGCCCCACCCGTAGCTCAATGGCTCAGGGAGTTGGGCAAGCTTGCTGCACTAGAACGCCTTTCATATAAGCTTCTGGACAGGATGGACAGCTTCTATAATAAGTGGGGATCCTATCTTACCTTTATAGGTGTAGTAGATTAAGCTAATCATCTTAAGAGTGTTAGGGTGGAAATGGAATGTTTTATCCTCTCACTGGGTATACTTGTTTTGTTTTTTTTTCTTTTTTTTGTGTTTGTTTGTCTCTGTTTTATTTTCTAAATTGAAAACCCAATAAAATTCAAATTACGAAAAAACAGGGTGGGCACAAGAACTTTACATTCATACAGCTTAAGCTGCATGTCACTAACTCTCTTGGGATGCACTCTCTGGCCACCACATCCGATCAGAACAATATCCAAATCCTGTGCATCATCACGACTCAGGAGCCCAGCAACAATCAGTCTCTGTTCCACAGCTTCACTCATAGAACACGCCACTGGACCCAAGTCCAGCATGGAAGACACTGTTACACACTCATTAACAACAATGGATCAGCGTTCTCGTCGCGCCCTCCGCCAGTACCCGGGCTCGCCTGGGGAAGCTAATGATCCTACCAGCAGACTAAATTCGAAGAGACGACGCCTCTGTGCCAAGTCAAAGAAGAATCCTAGTCACAGTCCTAAAGCCGAAAGCAAACAGCCCCAAGAGCACTTTGTGGTAGGATCTGCCCTTCGCATATTACAACTAAACGTTGAAGGCCTATCTGCAGCCAAGCGAAGCCTTATCGAAGTCCTCGCTTTCCAACATTCGACTGATGTAATCTGCCTCCAAGAGACTCATATTGACACAAAGGAAGCTGGCCGCTTCACCATCAAAGGCTTTGACCTCCTGTGCTATGTTCTACATGCTAAACATGGACGTGCCACCTATGTGCGTTCTGACATAGTTGAAGCAAATCACCTGATAACAACACATTTCTCAGACACCATAATCATTGGTGGCTTCCATATTGTCAATGTGTACAAGCCCCCTAATGCCAACTGGGATCTGCAGGTCTTACCCACCCTACCCCACCCTGCCATCTATGTGGGGGACTTTAACAGCCATCACCCTGACTGGGGGTACCCAGCAGTGGACAGTGATGGGGAGGCACTTTCAGACTGGGCATCCAGAAATGACCTCGCTTTGATATACGACCCCAAACAAAGAGGAACCTTCCACTCTGCTAGGTGGAAGAAGGACTATTCTCCTGACCTGTGTTGGGTCAGCTCTTTGAATGGGGAGCCATATCCTACACAGATCCTCATTCTTGATGATTTTCCAACACAGCCAACACCGGCCCCTGCTTGTACACATTGGCCTACAACTTCCAGTCATATACAGCCCAAGGAAGATGTGCTGGAACTTCCGCAAAGCCAACTGGAAGAAATTCAGTGAAACTCTGGACCGGAGCGTTGTTACCATCCCACTCCACACCATCACTGTAGATGAAGCATACAACCGCTTCTGCAGCGCAATCTTCAAGGCTGCCCATACTGCAATCCCACAAGGCTACCGACCCCTCTATGTCCCATGTTTGGACGGAGAAAGTGCTGCCCTCCTACAATCCTATCAAACATCAGGGGACCCAGAGATAGCAGACCATCTCATTGAATCGCTAAATACAGCCCGGCGAAAGAAATGGGAGGAGACAGTTGCTGACCGGAGCTTTACCCACTCTAGCAGGAAATGTTGGAGCCTCATCCATCGCCTAGGAGCTGCACAGAAGCCCCCTAGCCAAAGCCGAGCATCCGTCACACCCAACCAAGTTGCATCCCACCTGCTGACTATCGCCAAAGCACCCCAAGACAAAGACACCAGAAGAGCAGTTACAACTGAGCTAAAAAAAACACCAAAAAATGCCTGTAGAGGAAACGAACCCTGAACCCTTCGAGGCTGCTGAACTGGAGAAAGTCCTACAGGGCCTGAAATGTGGAAAGGCAGCAGGATACGATAACATCTTCCCAGAATTCATGAAAAATCTTGGCCCCCAAGCCCTAACCTGGTTGACACAATTCTACACAAGGATCACACAAACAAACTCGATCCCAAAGAAATGGCGGACAGCAAAGGTCATTGCCATCCCAAAACCTGGCAAAGACCACAAACTACCAGCAAGCTACCGCCCAATCTCCTTACTCAGCGTTCCTTACAAAATCATGGAGCGCCTAATATTGCAACGCATTTCCCCAGAAATAGAGGATATTCTAAGTGTGGATCAAGCAGGTTTCCGCAAGGACCGCAGTACAGGAGAACAAGTACTGGCCCTAACCACCTTCATCGAAAATGGCTTCGAGAGCAGACTGAAGACAGGGGCTGTGTTTCTCGATCTTACAGCCGCCTATGATACGGTCTGGCACAAAGGCCTCCTCCTGAAACTTATAAAGGCGATCCCTGCTTGGGCAACAGCAATTATAAAAACCCTGCTGACCAACCGAAGGTTCAGAGTCCACCTCAGTCAGAACACAAGTGCATGGAGAATGCAGAAAAACGGACTCCCACAAGGCTCAGTTCTAGCTCCAACTCTCTTCAACCTCTACATAAACGACCTGCCTACTACAAAATCCCGCAAATTCATCTATGCAGACGACATCTGTTTGGCATTCCAAGCACCAGACTTTGAACCACTGGAACGGGTGCTCACGGAAGATCTTGCCAAACTGGACCAGTTCTGCAAAATCTGGCGCCTAAAACCAAGCCCAGCAAAAACCATCTCCAGTGTATTCCATCTCCACAATGCAAAAGCTGCCAGAGAACTAAACATCCACCTGAGCGGACTCAAGCTTAAGCATGCCCCAAATCCAACTTATCTTGGAGTGACCCTTGATAGGACCTTATCCTTCAAGGAACATCTAAAGGGGACGGCTGCTAAGGTGAAGGTACGAAACAACCTGCTCTGCAAGCTCGCTGGTGCAAAATGGGGGGCGGCAGTCTCCACCCTGCGCACCTCAGCACTGGCCCTTTCATACTCTGTAGCAGAATATTGTGCCCCTGTCTGGTCCAGGTCATCTTACACACACCATGTAGACACCCAGCTCAACTCAACCATGAGAACTATAACTGGAACAATCCGCTCAACACCACTCCCCTGGCTCTCCGTACTGTCAAACATAGCCCCTCCACACATCCGGCGAGCAGCATTAACTCAAAGGATGCTCCAAAAAGTTAAAGATTTTCCTCACTTACCAATCCATGCAGATATCTACACCCCACCCACTGCCCGACTTTCATCCAGACGGCCGATTTGGAAAAACCCTCCCCCAGCTGACTTTACCATCCAGACAGCTTGGCAAGAGGAATGGGAGACCAAGGAGGTCCCAAACAAACAGCTGGTGATAAACCCCAACCAACAGGTCCCGGGCACCAACCTCCCAAGGAGACAGTGGTCTACACTCAATCGCTTCAGGACTGGACATGGCCCCTGCTTGGCCAGCCTTCACAGATGGGGCAGTAGCCCTAGCCCACTGTGCGCATGTGGAGAGGAGCAAACAATGGAACACATCATAGAGGTTTGCCCGCTCCAAAGACTGGAAGGAGGATTACACACCCTCCATACAGCAAACCAGGAGGCAACTGCTTGGCTTAAGGACTTTGCATTCGCTAAATAAATAAATTAACAACAATTGGTGTGTAGAACAAACTATCACTGGCACTCAAATGTTGTGTGTTCTGAAAGATGACTTTTCTGGTACTGGAGAGACTGACTTATAAACTGACTGCAAATCATCACTGAGACTGAGGGAATTTTCACCGACACCCACACTTCCCCTCTCAAAATGCGGGCAGGCTAGTTTCCCTGATGGGAGGATGAGGCAGGTGGAGACTGGGAGATAAACAGTGGAGAAAACTGGTGACCTTGAGAGGATGACCTGTCAGGGCTCTGGAGTTTCATGTGGCCTGGCTGGTGACATCTGAAGCACAGGCCATGGAGCTCACAATGACCAATGGTAGAGTGAGTCTTTTCATTACAAATGCTGCATGATCTGGGCACTGACATCAGCTTTTTCTGAACTAGAGGAATGGATGCCTGGAAGACAGGGGGTTTAGCAGAGGCAGTTGAATTATGCAGTAATTCACAAAGCATCTCAGACATTTTATTCATGCTGGCCTGTAAAGATGCAAGTTCTCGACTCTGGGCCTGATCCATACTCTGCTTATGACAGTGCAACATGGCCTCAGGCTCAGTTTTCTCTACTTTCTGAGTGCCATTTCAAGCCACAGCAACAGCTTGCTTGGTAAAGTGCTCTGCTACAGGTTTACTGGGCCTTGTCTTCACCTCCCTGTGATATTCATCAATTCTGTCTTGTACCTCTTTAGCTGTCCATGTGTCAGACAGTTTACTCTTGAACACAACAGATGATGAGGGATCATTACAGTTTCTCACAAACATCAAAGCCACTTCTTTGGTCAGGTCATCCATGGACTTTCCCTGATGCGTAAGACACTCCTCTGCCACATCAGCTGCTTTGTTTAGATGCAGCCAGTAGTCAATGGGACTTTCACGAGCTGTGGGAAGTGTACTGTAGAAATCAACGAGTGGCATGCATGAATATGACAAGTGACTGAAGTGTTGTTTTAGGATTTTGTAGATTGCTTCAGGTCACTTCTCAGCAGTAAGTGATGTATCACTACGTATCTCCATCCTCACCACATCTTTGGCCCTCCCCCTCAACTTGGCTGTAATTTCTTCAAACTGATCGACAACATCAACATTCTTCTTTTTCAGGTACAAAGACATCATGCCAACCCATTCATGTCTAGCCGATAAACTTGAGTGAAAGAGAATATCCATCAACTCCCAACCCTTCAACAACCAGGATGTGCGCCAACACCTACCATCATTTGTTCAAGCGGGGGCAGGATGACAACCGGTTCCTTACTCGCTGATCTGGGTCCACTGAACGCAGCCATGGATTGGCATATGTGAGCTGACTTGGATCAAAGGCTCATTTTCCCTCCGGAGATCGCAATGACCACCCTGCGACCAGATCTCATCCTCTGGTCTAATTCATCTAAGCTCCTCTGTATTATTGAGTTGACAGTACCCTGAAAGGAAGCTGTCGAGGAAGCCTATGAGCATAAAAAGCTGCAGTATTCCAACTTAGCAGCTGAAGCAGAGGACAGAGGCTGGAAGATAAAGGTGCGCCCAGTGGAGGTGGGATGCAGGGGCTTTGTAGCCACAACAACTGTAAACCTGCCCAGGGAGATTGGGATCAGGGGACAGGATAACAGACGGGCAATTAAAGAGCTGGCCGACACCACCGAGAGGACCAGTCACTGGCTGTGGATGAAAAGGAGTGACATCATTTGGGATTCTAGGGCAAACAGCTAAACCACGGGACACACACCCAGTTTTGATCAATCTGTGGTGTGTCTGCCTCGGCGGAGGGTGTCACATCAAAGGATTCTAGCATCAAAACAATTCATGGAATCGTCAACATCAAAGGATTCCAGCATCAGAGCTACAATTTTTAATCAACATCAAAGGATCCCGACATTTGATAGTCTGCCTATGACATCATGTGGGATGTATATGACATCATATAGGATCATGTGTGTCTGTAATGTCTATGACATCATATAGGATGGCTAGAACATCATAGGACATCATATGGATCATTTCCTATGATCTATGGGCTATCAAAAGCTGGTCGAGGTCACATAATCCAGCTTAAGTTTTCATTGTAAATCGGCCACACCTCGGACGCAGTCCAAGGATGGATAATTTTTTTTTTCACACATAAGGAGATGTTCAGAACTCCTTATACAAAGATATAGAGTGATGATAATCAAGTCAGTGGCGGTAATGTACCTATGGGCTGGTTGCCAACCAACAATCAAATCTAAAAGAAGAAGAAGAATTTTCAAACAGTAAAACCTGCTACATGATTTTCACAAAAAAACACAGAACTGGTACAGAACCATCAACATTATATAATCAACCAATAGAGAAAGTGAGTGAGTTCAAATATCTAGGATTGTGGTTTGATAGTGCATACACATGGAGGGTTCATGTGTCTGGAGGCAAAGTGCAAAAAAGTCATTAATCTCATAAAAGCTGTAGCTGGACACGAATGGGGTGCAGATAAACAGGCATTAATTGACATTTACAGAGCACTAATGAGATCGACAATAGACTATGGATGCATGATTTATGGAGCAGCAGCAAAGACGACTCTGGAAAAAATAGAATGCAGCATAGAGCGCTTCACCTGTGCATTGGAGCCATCAAAACAACACCAAACAATGCAGTTTTAATAGAAGCAGAAGAAATGCCAATGGATTTGAGAAAAGATAAGCTCACATTATCATACTGGGTCAAGCTGAAAGGAAGTGAGGAAGTGAATGTTTCAAAAACAACACTACAAGACTGCTGGGAATATTCTAATTCCCAGGGACACAGGTTTGGGTGGACAATTAAAAGAAAAGCCAGAATGTATAGACTAGACACTATTGATATAGCTAACACCAGTCCAGTGAGTAATGTTCCCCCTTGGCTGTTTCTGGGAAAAGAAGTAGACATTAGTCTGCTAATGAGGAAAAAGGATTGGCATATGAGTGAAGTTGGTGTTAAAACAAGCATTTACCTCAGGAACAATTACTATAACTACTTACAGCTCTATACTGACGGTTGAAAGAACAAAGAGGGCTCTGTTGGAGTTCGAGTATACATTCCGGAGTTTAAAGTGACCATCTCAAAAAGACTCTCCAACAATACATCTGTGTTTACAGCAGAGATGGTGGCAATAATTATTGGTTTGTAGTGGGTGGCGGAGGTCAGACCGAACCGGGAAGAAGAGTGGACCAGTTGCTGGCTGGGAATGAAAAGGAGTGATACCATCTGAGCTTCTAAGGTAAACAGCTAAACTGAGGGACACATACCCAGGCTTGATCAACCTGTGGTAGGCCTGCCTCAGTGGAGGGTGTCTTGTGATAAATGGCCGAAACACCCTGTGATGCTGAGGTACACAACTGACGATGTGTCCCGGCGGTGAAGCCTTATAGTAGCCATCTCTCAAGAACTCCCCACGGACTCAGAAGTGGTGCAAACAAAAGGGATTGTAACAGCTAGTCCTTTCACTGAACCATGTTTGGAGCATTTATCAAATGTCTCACCTCGGAAGACAGGAGGTTCTTCATTGCTCGACTTTAGCACCACATTGAGCTGAGAGAGGTCCAATGTCGTGCCACATACCTGTGAATTTCCACCATCACTGCTCTGGTTGCTTGTGGCCTCTCTATCTGACATCAGCCTCGCTGTGACTGAATCACCAATGTGTTGACCAGTTCCATAATCAAAACACTCAAGTGCCTTAGTGTATTATCTATGTCTGGAGACACTGGGGTAGAACCATAGGGTTAAGGGGTCTGGTCAGTACTGGGCTGGCTGACAGGAGCGGGAGTTGAACTGTAGTGGGACTGAGCATCGTGGGCATGACTAATAGGGCCAGGAGTGTAAGGGGCCTGCACAGGGCTGGCCTCACTAGTATGGACGGGAGTGAATGGGCATGTGACATTAACAGTGCTAGGGTTCAAAAAAAGGTTAGTCCACCTTCTCATTATTTTATTTTTATTTTGTGTACTTTATTGATCCCCAGAGGGGAAATTCAGGGCATCCACTTAGATGGATGAAGCAGCCACAGTATGGTGCCATCCCTTCACACAATCATTCTCACCTAAGGCCACTTTAGAGTCTCGATTTAACCTAATTTGCATGTTTTTGGCCTGTGGGAGGAAAATGGAGTACCCGGGGTAAACCCACACAGAGAACATGCAAACTCCACACAGAAGGATCACTGATGGTTGGGGGTGGTATTGAACCCACGATTGTCAGGAGTGGAATTGATCCTGTGACCTTCTTACTGTGCTGCCACCGTGCTAACCACTGCGCCACTGAGCTGCCCTCACTAACATTAAATAGGGGCTCCCCTCCCACAATCCGGGGAATGCATGGAATTTGGCGTGGAAGTAAAGGGTAAACTCATCTCCCTGCTAAAACTCATCATGTGATGTACAGCCACATTTTTTGGCTTTGTGTCTTTTAACTTAATGTCTGCACTGCCTTCCACACCCACTAATCTGTAAAAAGAAAAAAAATCAGCAAGTGATGGACAAAATAAAAGTTTTACAAGGAAAACACTGAGAGGATTTAAAAGAAAATAGCTACTCAAAACAATTCTTGAAATAATGTACGAAAATATACAGAATAACAAATATAGAAATATTATTATTTACTGTGGACCACAACTTTTAAATAAAACTGAAACACATGCTGCAGTGCTACACAAACTAAATATTTGCACAATATGGTCAGAGATCAACACTAATTCTTGTTTAAATATCAACACCAAAATCACAAATGAAACTTGAATGTTGACATAAAGCTATGAGTCAGATGAACCACATGCTGCCAGAAGTTGGATCGGCTGCAGGCTGCTCTTCACCTACCAAAGGGTCACGGCACCAGATGAAACCCCCTTAGTTCTGGCATAGTTCTGGCAGCAATGATGACATTCCAGCTCAGGTCAGGTTAATGGATCTTTACTGGATAAAAATAGGCGCACACATTGCCCAGTGTGACCAACAATGTCATACAGCTCCACCACATGGAGGGCAGCAAAGGGGGCCATTACAGTAACATTTTCCTATTACATTGTGATTGTATAGTTTTGATAATATTAGCATTGTGTTCTCGACAAACTGTTTTTCTTTTACCATGAACCTGCATTATTAATAATATCAAAAATAACAACAGTGAAATGAACAATAAATATGTAAAATACAAAAAAAAAAATATCCATCCATCCATCCATCCATCCATCTTCTACTGCTTAATCCTTTTCCGGGTGCGGGGGTGCTGGAGCATATCCCAGCATCTTTGGGTGAGAAGCAGGGTTCACCCTGGACAGATCACTAGTCCATCGCAGAAAAGAAATTTCTGCAACACAAAAATAAAACATTTATATCAGGGCTAAAATAAAATAATCACAAATAAACAAATAAATAATAGACTAAAATATCCCTTGACACAACATACCTGGATAAAACCAGAAGCATATATTGCCCAGTGTGACCAACAACGTCATACAGCTCCTATACACAAAGAAACAGCAGGTTGGCACACATACACCAATATGTTAATTGTGCAACACCTTGTGGTTCTAAACACACTAGCAGCTAACAGGCTAGTGGCTAATGGGCTAACAGCTAACAAGCTAGAAGGTTTTTTTTTTCGTTAATTTAGAACAGAAGGTTGAGAATACAAATTAACTCAGCCACGGCCATAAAATATCTCAGCTATGTTCCTGTCACTTCCTATGAATGTCACTCAAGCCTAAACAACAACTGAACAGATTAATTCACCAAGTTTTAATAGAGCTGTATGAGATACATACCACCACACGGAGAGACAGCAGCAAAAGGGGATTGCTGCAGGCTTCCGCTGGCATGGAACGAAATCCAGTCACTACACGAGGGCGCTGTTTCATCAAAATATAAAATAAATGAAAATAACGTTCAAAATAGCCTGACAAAAATAAGCAAAATTAAACTGCAAATAACTTCTTCAAAAATAGACTTAAAAGAATACTGATTGAATACAAAGATTTTTGGCAAACTTCAACTAAAATAATCCTGTTACACTGGCATCACTTGTATTCTGTTTCATTTAGTACACTATTTGATATTGATCCAGGTGTGGCTCCACCTCCATACAAAGCTCCTGAATTAACAATTTCTCCAGTGTTTTCATAATGTTTGAGGTAAGAACCACTGGCCTAAAATCAATGTTCACCTGGGGGCATGTTTTCTTAGGAACTGGAATAATGACTGATCTTTTCCAGTGCTCGGGTACTGAATGAGTGTCAATAGAGAGCTGGAAGCCTTGATGTCAAGCTGGAGAGAGTGCCTCTGCAAATGTTTTTAAAAGAAAAGCAGACATGTTGCCTGGCCCTGTCGCTTTATTAGTGTGCATTGTTTTTAAAACTCCAATATCCCAGCCCCTGACCAACAGTGATCTGTGTGGAGTTTGCATGTTCTCCCCGTGTCTGCTTGGGTTTACTCTCACATGCCAAAAACATGCAAGTTAGGTTAATTGGCATCAAACTGGGGATTCTAAATTGTCCTTAGGTATGACTGCGAGAGTGAATGGTTGTCTGTCTCTCTGTGTTGGCCCTGCGATGGACTGGTGATCTGTCCAGGGTGCACCCTGCCTCTTGCCCAAAGATGCTGGGATAGGCTCCAGCACCCCCCCCCCCGCCCCACGACCCAAAAAGGATTAAGCGGAAGAAGATGAATGAATGAATGAATGAATGAATGAATGATTGCACGTTGATTAAAATCCTATCCTCATGTCACTACATTTAACCCCCTCTAAAATCTCCCTGCATTACTCCTGGTTATCATTTTCAAAATGCAGATAAAAATCATTTAGTTCATTGGCTTTTGTGATCTCATCATTGGTAAACTTTTTGTGTGCATGTTGGTCATGCTGCAGATAGAGTTCCACAGTCTCTTGGTGTTCAGCATTGAAAAATCTTGTTCTGTCATGAATCACCCCTTCGTGGAAGAGAGAAAGACCCAGGCGCTGTGTTCAGTCTTACACCTTGCCTTGTCCTTGGCTCCTATTACAGACATAATATCTGGCAACAAGGATAAAAGCAGGTATGGGCACGTGTGTAACTTCTATTTGGCCGTTTTTGGAGCTTCTGGGGCGAGCCACCTGTCCCTTGGTCGAGGTGGTTCGTGGTGTTCCAGACATATTTGGTGGCGCGCGACTTTGGGAAGCTGGAGAAATTGAGGACACGTGCTTTGCTGGTTCATAATCGGGAATGGAGGGACAGCGAATTTTGAGTACGTTAGGTGACTGTGATAGCTTTGAGGAAGTGATGGAGCTAATGGCGTGCCATTTTCTTGCCCCGGAAAACATCATCATCAGTAGGATTCAGTTTCGACAGCCCCGCCAACGGGTTGGAGAGTCGGTGCAGCGGTTCGTGGCAGACCCGAGGCTACTGACCCACCGACAAATGGACACCCTGGACTGTTCTGTGGACACCCTCTTTTTTTGACTGGAAACGGACCTCCATGTGGGAAAAAGCTCCAGAAAATGGTGGCTGTCCCACTACCAGTCGGTTAGCGGACTTCTGCGGTGTTCTGCCCCCGTGGAGGGTGAATGGGGGTGGGCACTTCTAAACACAACACTGCTAAACAGCGGATGAGCTAGCGAGGGCCCCAGACGGATCAGAGCTTGGCTACAGTGGCAGTGGGAGGCAGGGCTCGGCGGAGGAGCTAACCGAGGCCCCAGCTGGATAGGAGCCGGATCGGAGCTCAACTACAGCAGTAATAAGCAGTGGAGCTAGCAGCGGAGGGGCTAGCTGAGACTCCAGCTGGATCCGAGGTCAGCTGGACCAGATACCGGCAACACCAGCAGAAATTATCCTGCTATCATCAGGTCAGTAAAAAGTGCCACCAAAGGAAGAGGAAATGGAAGAGATTAAAAAATCTCTGAAATTCATGTCAGAAGAACTTACCAAAGTTGCCAATCAACAGTCCAAATTATTAGGGCTAATGGAGGATGTCCAAGAGTTGAAATTAACAATTAAGGAAAGAGACAAAAAATTGCAGACTTGGAGCGATGCATCGAGGATCTTGAACAATATACTCGTATGGATGATTTAATCATTAGTGGACTAGACATTAAATATCAATCATATGCTCATACTACAGCAGGAATGAGAGGTGAGGAGGCTCCCCCAAGTGAATCAGTCTCCTTGGAAAACCAGGTGCTTCGGTTCCTTGAAAGCAGAAACATAAAGGTTGAAGTAAATGCAATTTCAGCCTGCTATACACTACCCAGAAAGGATAATAAAACAAAGAAATCAATTGTGATGTGCTTTGTGAACAGAAGAGTAAAAAATGACATACTGAGGCAGGCCAGAAAGGTACGGGGAACAGAAGTTTACCTAAATGAACATTTAACAAAGACTAATGCTGAAATAGCACGGCAAGCACAGATGCTGAAAAGACAAAACAAGATACAGGCAACATGGACAAGAAACTGTAGAGTCTGGATTAAACTAAATGGAACACCTGAGGAACTAAAGGCCATAATAATAAGAGATCTCCCTGTCTTAAATAAACATAGATGAACACTGATTAAGAAAATTAAGAGACTACGATAATCCATATCTACACACACGGCAAGAACAGTCCTTTTTGTGACATAACATAATAATGTACTTAAAAAAAACCTCATGACTGGCTTTAGTAGACATCAATCATTCCCAACTGGAGGAAGTCATTTGACACAGAGAGAGGAAATTCAGACTCTGAAAATATCTCATTATGCTGAACATAAACTACAAGAGATGGAGAATGATATTGATCCTGATAACCACTTCTTCAATAATATTCATAATCACTGTGAATATTACACTGAAAAGCAATTCAAAAGTCAAGTGCAAGTAGATGGTAAACTATCAATAATACACTTTAACAGCAGAAGTCTTAACAAAAACTTTCCACAGATTCAGGACTATTTAAAACAGCTGGATAGAAAATTAACAGCTATTGCAGTCTCTGAAACTTGGCTCAAGGAAGAGCAGGCTTCTTTGATGGCAATAGAGGGATATCAGATGTTTCATATTAACAGATCTCAAAAAAAGGGCAGTGGTGTTGCACTGTATACTGATGAATTGTATAGGTTTAAACTTGTAAATGGAATGTCCTTTGCACTACCAGGGATTCTGGAATGTGTTACTGTTGAGATTGACCAAGATAAAACAAAAAATCTAATTATAAGTTGTATATAATAGTTTTTTGAATGCAAAAGATGCAATAGACTTACACAATGGTCCCCTCCGGCATACAACTAGGAAAATACCGGTCACTATGGAGGGTGAGAATATGTATGGGCACATAATCATACCATGTAGGATAACTAAGTAGACGGTTATGCTGTTTCATCCCATCTAGCTACAATGCTCAGCACTGGGTGTGTTTATATTTATATATCTATATATTTATTCCATCTAGCTACAATGCTCCGCACTGTGTTTTTATATATCTACATATTATTCCATCTAGCTACATTGCTCCGCACTGTGTGTGTTTATCTACTTACATATTTATTCCACCTAGCTGCAATGCTCCGTACTGTGGGTGTTTATATATTTACATATTTATTCCATCTAGCTACAATGCTCTGCACTGTGTGTTTATATATTCATATATTTATTCCATCCAGCTACAATGCTCTGCACTGTGTGTCTGTGTGTGTGTGTGTATATATATTTTATAGTAATATGTACATATGTATATTAGCTGCTCTTGCTTGCTTGTTTTTTTCTTGCCTTCTGATTGTTGCTCTGAGTGTTGCTATCCCTGTGCTGTTGCAATCCTGGAATTTCCCCATTGTGGGACTAATAAAGGCTTATCTTATCTTATCTTATCTTATATATAGAATGCTGGGAACTTGCGTTGAGACATTCAGAGATAAGTTAGTCAAGATGTACAATAATATAACTAATAAGAAAATGGTTCTAATCTGTAGAGACTTCAATATTGAATTACTAAATCCATTTCAACAAAATGTAATTACAGAGTTCATGAATTCTATGTACAGTGTGAGTCTATATCCCACAATAACACATCCTAGTAGAATCACAGTCCACACTGCTACACTTATTGACAACCTGTTTGTTAATATTATTGATAAGAAAGTAGAAAGTGGATTATTGATAAATGATATAAGTGACCATCTGCCAGTCTTTGCACTTATCTATGGCCACACAGGGGTCAGTACAGAAAAAAACTTTAAAATCTTTCAGATACAAATCACAAAATGCAATCAGTTATTTTAAAGAAGACCTGCTGAAGCAAGACTGGACAAAAGTCTATGAATCATAAGTAAATTAAGCCTACGACACATTCATGAATATTGTAACTGCTCTTTATGAAAAAAAAATTGTCCATCAGTAAAGAAAAAGCTTAATCAGAAATTTGTCGACAAGCCATGGTTAACCAAAGGATTACAAAAAGCCTGTAAAAAGAAAAATTCAGTATATAAAGCTTTTCTAAAGAAAAGGACAAAAGAAGCAGAGCAGCGGTATAAAACATACAAAAATAAGTTAATATATATATATATATAATGAGATGTAGTAAAATAGACTATTACAGTAAAGAACTAGAGAAAAATAGAGATAACACTAAAAATACATGGACAATACTTAACAATATTCTTGGAAATAAAAACAGAAATACAAGCTACCCAACCAATCTTTCAAAAAAAAAAAACTCAGAGTGTGAATGCAGTCTCACCTGCAGATGAATTTAATAAATTATTTGTTAACATTGGTCCTAATTTGCCTCCAGAAATACCCATTACGGCACCTACAGGTGATACAATAAGCAAAAGCATTGCTATAAAAGACTCCATCTTCATAAAGAACACAGACGAGAGAGAGGTCATTGAAATCGTTTAAAAGTAAAACATCTGTGGGTTGTGATGGTATTGACATGCTTTTAGTCAAAACTATCATTGAATGCTTAGTGAAGCCACTGACGTACATATCTGTAACCTGTCTCTCCCAACAGGTATATTTCCCAGTGCAATGGAAATAGCCAAAGTAATTCCAATATACAAGACAGGTGACAGAGGGGAATTTTCAAACTATAGGCCTATTTCACTATTGCTGCAATTTGCAAAGATACTTGAAAAAATATTCTGTGAGAGAATTGACAATTTTATAATGAAGAATAATTTATTGTGTGAGCAGCAATCACACAATAAAGAATACAGAACGGCCCCATCTCGGCCGTTCTGATCACATGTCCGTGATGCTGGTTCTTGCCTACAAACCTTTATTGAAGCGCAGCAGGCCAGCAGTGAAACAAATCAGGATTTTGCCAGAGAGTGCAACCTCTGCACTGCAAGACTGTTTTCATCACACAGACTAGAGGATCTTCAAAATAGCAGCCTCCCAGGAAGACAGGACAGATGTGGAGGAGTATGCTGATTCGGTCACCAGCTACATCGCGAAGTGCACAGAGGATGTCACTACAGTGAAGACCATCACTATGCGGGGTAATCATAAGCCTTGGATGACTGCAGAGGTGCGCTCGCTGCTTAAAGCCAGAGATGCAGCGTTCAGAGCGAAGGACAGGATTGCCCTCCGCTCAGCCAGGTCTGCGCTTTCAAAGGGAATTAAGGTGGCAAAGCGCGCCTATGCGGAGAAAATCCAGGGACACCTCTGTGACACTAGGAACACCAAGCAGATGTGGCAGGGAGTTCGGACACTGACGGGCTTTAAGTCTAGGCAGGGGGTCAATGATGACGACGCTTCGCTTCCAGACAGGCTTAACGACTTCTTTGCACGTTTTGAAGCATCAAACTCGACAATCAGAGGGAGGGCCGGCCCACTCCCACCATCGGTCGGACCAGCTTTTACCATTAACACAGCGGACACACGGAGGACCCTATCCAGAATCAACCCACGCAAAGCTGCAGGTCCAGACAACATTCCGGGACGTGTGCTCCGAGACTGCGCGAGCGAGTTGGCGGATGTCCTGACTGACATTTATAACATCTCCCTGAGTCAGGCCATCGTTCCCAGATGCTTCAAGACCTCTATCATTGTACCGGTGGCAAAGAAACCAGTGGTGTCATGTTTGAATGACTATCGTCCTGTTGCACTTACACCAATTGTGATGAAGTGTTTTGAACGGCTTGTCAAACCACACATCACAGCCTGCCTCCCTGCATCACACGACCCGCTCCAGTTTGCATATCGTTCAAACCGCTCCACGGAGGATGCTATAGTCACCACCCTACACTCTGTCATCACCCACCTGGACCAGAAAGACACCTACGCCAGACTCCTGTACATTGATTTCAG
The DNA here is from genome assembly GCA_020510985.1 of Pholidichthys leucotaenia. Classification (NCBI taxonomy): domain Eukaryota; kingdom Metazoa; phylum Chordata; class Actinopteri; order Cichliformes; family Pholidichthyidae; genus Pholidichthys; species Pholidichthys leucotaenia. The sequence goes on from CM035840.1 coordinate 344,322,854, forward strand.
TTCAGCATTCAACACCATTATTCCCCAGAGACTGATAGAGAAATTACTCCTTCTCGGTCTGAACACCGCCACATGTCTCTGGATCCTGGATTTCCTGACTGAGAGACCTCAGTCTGTCCGGGTTGGAAACAACATCTCCAACTCTGTCACGCTGAGTACCAGAACCCCTCAAGGCTGTGTACTCAGTCCACTGTTGTTTACACTTCTAACACATGACTGTGTATCCAAACACGAGGGGAACCAGATTATTAAGTTTGCAGATGACACCACGGTGGTGGGACTTATTCAGAGGGATGAGGAATCAATGTACAGGGAAGAAGTGAGAGACCTGGAGGGCTGGTGCAGGGAGAACAATCTGGTGCTCAACGTGGACAAAACAAAGGAGATGATTATCGACTTCCGGCGGTCACAGCCTGAGCACGTCCCCCTCAGCATCGGCGGCCGTTTAGTGGAGAGAGTAGAGAACATCAAGTTCCTCGGAGTGCAGATCTCGCAGGACCTGACCTGGAGCAAGAATTCCTTGGAGATCAGGAAGCGGGCTCAGCAGAGACTACACTTCTTGAGGAAACTCAAACAGGCCTCTCTCCCCATCTGCATCCTCAGGACCTTCTACAGAGGTGTGGTGGAGAGTGTTCTGACGTACTGCATTGCTACATGGTACTCCAGCTGCAGTATGTCAGACAAAAAAGCCCTGCAGAGGATAGTCAAGGGGGCGGAGAGGGTAATTGGAGTCTCCCTCCCCTCTGTCCAAGAACTTTTTCAGAACCGTTGTAGGAGCAGGGCACTGAACATTGTCAAGGACCGTTCTCACCCTCTGCATAAACACTTTGAACTTCTTCCATCTGGTAAACGATTCCGGAGCATCAGAGGCAGAACCACCAGACTGATCAACAGCTTCCTCCCACAAGCTGTCAGGATGCTGAACAGCTGACCCGGAATCTCACATACACACTACTGCACCTATGGACATTTTGTATATTATAGTTAGTTATTCTTTTTCCCCAAGTATGTCTCAGGGATGTGTGAATGGATGGGGGGGGGAGCTATGTGGGAGTGTGTCTTAATCATGCTGCTTTTTATATGGATGCCGAGAGAAACGCAATTTCATCTTGCCTGCACTACAGTTGTATGTACAGCAATATGACAATAAAGTTTGATTTGATTTGATTTGAGCAATATGGGTTCAGACACAAGAGGACAACTGCATTTGCTCTAATGGAATTTATAGAAAAAATATCAACTGCTGTAGAAAATAAAGAGTATTCAGTTGGGGTATTCCTGGATCTTAAAAAAGCATTTGATACAGTGGATCATAAATTATTGTTAAAGAAACTACAAAATTATGGCTTTAGGGGGATAGCACTGTCCTGGTTATGTAGTTACTTAAAGAACAGAGATCAGTATGTATATGTTGGTAGCAAAAACTCGCAGTTACTGAAGGTTACTTGTGGAGTCCCACAGGGTTCAGTTTTGGGGTCATTGTTATTCAATATGTATATAAATGATATATGTAAAATATTGGAAAAAATGGATTTAATATTGTTTGCAGATGACACTAATTTATTATGCAGTGGAAGCAATTTGGAAGAACTTTTGGATACACTGGGAAAGGAATTAGGAAAGCTTAAACTGTGGTTTGATTCAATCAAATTAACGCTCAAGTTAAGTAAGACAAAATTTATCATTTTTAACAACCATCACAACAGTTCAGTATCTAAACTCAGTGTAAATGGTGTAGAGATTGAAAGAGTATCCGAAATTAAATTCCCTGGAGTAATAATTGATAATAAATTGTGTTGGAAGTCACATATTAATTATATATTAAAGGTAAAATATCCAAATCAATCGCAATACTACACAGAGTGAAATATTTGCTGAATCAACCCACACTATATACTTTGTATCATTCATTAATACTCCAATACATGACATATTGTACTGAAGTATGCGGAAATACATACTGTATAATAGAAGCTGGATGGATGGATACTGTATAAAACAAACATATATCCAGTCTTTATGCTTCAGAAGAGAGCTATTAGAATAATAAACAAAGCTGCTTACAGGGAATCAACAAACCCACTTTTTCTTAAATTAAAAGCTCTCAAGTTGAAAGATCTAGTTGATTTTAAAACTGCAGTAATAATGTTTAAAGTGAATAATCTATCACTGCCCGCAAATATCCAAAAGTTGTTCCAAATAAGGGAGAAACAATACCATTTCTGACGAACATGTACAGTATATTTCAAAAACCTTCAGTGAGAACTACCACCAATCCACACTGTGTCTCAGTGCAAGGAGTCAGACTGTGGAACGCTTTTGGACCTAAATTAAAATCATGTACAATGCTTGGACAATTTAAACAAAAACTAAAGGAAGAAATATTCCAAACATATATACAAAACGACATGTAAAATCACATAAGGATTATCATATCCAGTTTGTGTTGTGCTGTTGCTTAGTTTTGTTTTGTCACATTTTGTCTTAGATTTGTTTTGATTTGTAATCACTTTTATTTTTTTATTTTTTTTTTTAATTCTTAGATGGAACATGGGTGGGTAATATAAGCTGCAGCTTCAGCCATCACCCATTTACCTTTTAACTTATGTTGAATTACATAATCTGAGGAGTTATTGTTTAATTTGACCTTGTTGGATTTTTTTTCCCCTTGATATATTGTTCTGTTCCTTTCTTTTAATCTTTTAATCTAGTCTATACGAAATAAAGATTCATCCATACTGGCTAGCGACTGCCGGTTTGGACCACTGGAGGAGGAGATGATTCGTGATCAGTTGGTAGAACATACTATCTGCCCTGCTGTCAGGTCAAAACTGCTCATGTTCTCGGGTGACCTGACACTTTCTAAGGCTATTGATTTGGCTCAACAGTTGGAGGCGGTGGATAAGCTATCACGGGAGCTGTGGGAATACGATACATCACCATACTGAATCACAGTTGACGGCGCAGGCAGTGGACCTGGACAGCGACGATGGTGTAGAAGGTGAGGAGGAACACGCCAATGATGTCAAAATGAGGTCCGCCCTGGGAACACCCATGTGCATGGGTTGTGGTTCCACGAAGCACCACTATAAGACCAGGGAATGTTCGGCGACCGTGAGGACCTTTTTCCCACATTATAAGGTTGGGGGTGATTCGGCACCGCTTTGCGGTTATGGTGGAGGAAGACTGGCCACGGTGAGCTCGTCGAGACTGATGGCTTGGTACAAATCTGCGGAGGTGTGCAATCTGAAGTTCACTCTGACTGCCCATGGTGAAAATATAATGGGATGTGATTTGCTTTATGGTTCAGGCTTCACCATTAAGAGCAGTACTGGAGAGGAGTGGTTGGGATGTGGTTTGTAGGACCAGCCGGTCCCACGAACGAAAGATGGAGTTGTGTGGGACGAGAACTTGCCTGGCACTCTGGAGAGTGAGGGGGACCAACACCATCCAGGCCATCGCAGGAGGGTTCCAGTGCCAGAGCTCAAGACGCCCTAGACGAGGGGACTGGGTGGCACGGTGGGACACCTGTGATGGCGGGTGATGCTGAGGAGCTGGCCCCATATGTTTCCGGATTTCGGCTGGATGGGACCGGAGAACAGAGGGTCAGAAAGGCTTGGGCGACAGCTGAGACAAAAACAGTCGGGGCAGGACCAGATGGCAAGGTAAAATGATGTGCCAAACAGAGACACTGTAAGCCGAGTAGTGCCCCTCTGGGGGTCGCGGATGTGGTCTGGGCCCGGGAGGAGGCTCGGTCAAGGAGGATTCGGGCCAAGCGTCGAATGGACGATCATCAGGGGAGGCTGCAGGTGGTGGCCACCCGGAAGGATGCCTACCTCCAGTTGTCGGATGGCTCATGGAGGCACCCGAATGAGCTGCGGCACACCCGGGAGACGATTAGTGGGCTTGGGCCTGAGCATGGAGCGTCCCCGGTGGTGGCAAAAAGGAGGCTCACCGAGGTCGGATCAGCCAGCGGCAATCAGGGAGGTCATTCCCCTCCTGGGGTGGACTGATGGGAGGACAGTCCGGGGGGGGGGGGGCATGTATGTATTCCCGTGGTTAGTGTGAATTGGTTGTGATGTTCTATGATGTTATGACATATATATACCTATTGTTTATTCATGTTCATGGGGATTAATTTCATGTGGTGTTTAGATTAGGACACGGCGATGTTTAATGTTATATTATTTGGTGTAGCGTATAAGCGTCAGAATAATGTGCTTCGCCGTGTGGGGTGAGGTGGCAGTCTACCCATCCTCCCCTAATTTAGTTTAGTTATTTTGGAATGACTGTGTTAGGCCATTTGTGTTGTGTTTTGTTTTAGTGTGTGTTTCAGGTTCCAGATTTGGGTGGGTTTGAATTGTGTGTATGGCTTGGGGGTTTTTTTGTTTGTTCGTTTGTTTGTTTTTTGTGAGGGGGTAGAATGTTGTGTTGGAGTTTGGGGCTCTTGTTTGTGTGGTACTGGTGGTGGCTCCAGCTTTCCAGTTCCGCCACTACCCGTGGGTATAAGAGGGCAGCGGGCATGAGGGGCAGTCTCTTGGCCATCTCTCTGCCTGGCGGATGTGCCTATACTCTGTGAGGTCCCTGTTAATAAATCTGCATTCAGTCTTACACCTTGCCTCGTCTTTGGCTCCTATTACAGACATAACACACAGGATCAAAAGGGTGCTGTCAACAATATAAATATAATGCGTCCAGGACTCCATCGATCCAGGCGGTGACGTCTCGTGTCTGGTCCTCTGGAGGTCCAGCTTCGGCTCTGCTGCAGCGGCCCCTACAGCAGGCATGGTGGTAGATATGGTCCTGGGACCTCCCAGGGAAGTGGCCCACACCGGAGGCTCGCCGGCGTGGACACAGGAGGTCGACTCCCTGCTGGCGCTGGATCCTGCACTGCTGAGGCCAGGGGACGTTCAATCATTGGTGCAGGTTTCAGCTCAGAGGCAGCGCTCTCCCTCTGTCGAGACTGTTGCTGCGGGGCTGGAATCAGGTCCTCCAGGGCCGCAGGCTTTTCCATTGTCCAGCGGCTTGAACCTGGGACTGGCGGACACTCGGGGGACAAAGGAGGAGACACAAAGAGAGCAGGTGAACAGTCTATAGCTGCAACAGGTGGTGAGGACACAGAGGACTGCATAATCTGAGCCCCACCACCGGGAATAAGGCAAGTTAATTCATTTTTTGGTGAATGAGAGTGAAAAAACTCTTGCCTGAGTTCCCGGGGCACGATGTCTTCTGCTGCAGCTGGTTGAGAATCAGCATTCTCCGTGACTTCAGTGGTTGAGGGCCCCTCAGAGGAACGTAGAGGAGCCATCCCTGCAGAAACGGCGACGGGCAGAGCCGGAGAGGAAATGTCTGGACCCTCAGCAGCGGGAGGAAATGTTGAGGAGACGGGAGTCACAGCAGAAAAGGAGGAAGAGGAGGCTGATGGGACAGCTGGCAAAGTGATAACTGGAAGAAGGAACTGCTGTGGGGTTTGTCTGGCTTGGCATAGAAAAAAACTGCTGACTGAGATGTGGAGGCGTTCTTCCGGGGGAATTTCCCTGGACAGCGGCGTCCCGGAGCAGGTGCAGCAGAAGCAGGAACTGTTGTCGGAGACTGGTGAGGAGGTGATAATACAGAGGCTCGGGGACACCTCCCCTTCAGTGCTGATGCAGGCTTCTTTGGGGAATTCCTCACCATCCCACTGTTCTCATGTTGCAAAGCCACCACCAGCAAAATCCTCTCCATCCCCTCAGCATGCTCCGTGAGCTGAGGGCACCAGCAAGCAGCTGCCTCCCCTAGACCCAGGTACCACAGGGCATCTTTGGGCATAGGAGCCTTGCAGGTGTTGGAGACAAGATCGTCCATCTCCATCAGTGTTTTGCAGACCTCCCATGCCTGACTCATCGGGTACTCGTGCCTGCCTCCCAAAGAGAGCAGACGCTTTTTCCTTCTCTCCAGCTCCGGCTCTTTATCTCTCTCCTCCCTTAACTGACTGGATCCCAGCTTGCTATCGTCTGTCTGCGTGTCTCTACTGCTGATTATCGAACAAAATTATGGATTTAATAAGCTGGGCTTTGAACGCAATTGACACTATTTTTTCAATGAGGAAAAGTGCCCCGGGGGAGGCAGTTTGCCCCGCAGGAACAGCGGCCACGGGCTATTTGAAGGACACAAGTAATTGGAAACTCTTGTGCCTGTGTGATCTCTCTATCGAAGATGTTGATGATTTATACATCTTCGTAGCAATGGTCATCGGAATCTTACTGATTGGATCTGGGATTGTTCTGGTGTACCGTAAATTGATGAAGATGGACGGAGCCTATCAAAATGCTGACCAGGTGAGGCTTAACCATCAAATTGAACAATTGGGCAGTACTCTGACAGCGGCTAATGGAGAACTGTCTAGGAAAATGGATTACATCATGATTACGCTGAGAGCCGTCCATGAAGAATTCAACGTCCAGCAATGAAGGATTTAAGTACTGAATCTGTAAGAGAATATAAAGTTTTTCTTTCTCTGAAGTCAGTACTATTTGACTTATTTGACCTGCCCCTATAATCAAAGTCCTCCAGATTATCTGCAGTTTTTGTTTTCAAAACATGTGAGCAGCATTGACTCTATGGACAGCCAGCTGTCTGGCAAAAATTTTCCATCTGTTGTGCAAGGACACAAGCGCCAGACGCTAGACACAACATCTCCTGCTGAAGAGACTTTGTTGTTCTTAACTGATATAAACACCTTCACTCAACACCACACTCACACTGACTCAATAAACTGATGAGAAGATTATTCATTCACTGCTCTCTTTGTGTCCTCGTAGATTCTATTGTCTGCTACTTGTGCACTGAGAGCTTTATTTCTTGTAATCATAATATTGATCATTTATGACCTGTATTCTGACAATGGTTTTTTTCTCTCTCCTATTGTGTTTACCCCCTTCCTCCCTTATGCTTCCTGTTCCCAATCTGCTGACAGGCACGTCACTGATGCTGCCGTGTCACTGAAAATGTCAACTATGTCGTTTTCAGTGTCAAGTCAAATCCCTCCTATGTTTATCAGTTGTTTACTGTGAATGTACTTGGCAATAAATATTTTCTGAGTTCTGAAAAAGAGGTGTAGCCGGGGAACATGCTGAAATTGCTCTTGTGGAAAACAGGTGAGTGGAAACAAAAAAACCACAAACTGCAGCAGCTGGGTCTCAAATTGGTCAGAGTCTACTGTCATGAATCGCCCCTTTGGGGCAGAGAGAAAGACCCTGGCACTGAACTGCAGCTTGTGGTATTTATTAAAGGAAACACAAAAATCCATAAAGTGCACAAAAAATAAACTTACAATGAGTAGTCGGTGGAATAAACACAGGAAAACATGTCAGGACAGGGAGAAAGTCCTGACGGGAGTAGGTAGATGTGGGATGAGACTCTGACAAGGAGTGAATGAAAAACCAGTCTTAAATAAGGCAGGAGATTAATCATAATAAATGATACTAGGTGTGGATCACATGAGCGGGCAGGAGGTGAGAGTGATTACACAATACAGATCAGCTGTGAGTAATGAGAGGCGAGGAAACGGGATTGACAGCTTCACAGGAGCACCGCCTACTACCAGAGCAAAACCAGGAAGTGCCTCTGACAGCCGCGACCCTGGAGAGAGAGAGAGAGAGAGAGAGAGCACAAGATCAAAAGGGTGCTGGCAACAATATAAATATAATGCAAAAATGCAATAAGGGCAAATAATAAATTTAAGGATAAAAACAGATAATACCAATTAAATAAATAATATGACTGTGATAACGTAAACAGGGGAACAAGTTGAACTAAGAAATAATAAACCAACCAAGAAAAATGACAGGAACCTAGGAACCCAAAAATACAACAAATATACAAATATGGAAAAGACCATGAGACTGAGCACAGCGGAAACCTCAGTACTCAGATCATGACATGTTCAGCCAATTCCTTGTATTGCAGCTGAGCTACTCTCATCCTCTGGTTGAGGTCCTTTTGGGTCGCCCTGACACCTGCAATTTCCTCTGATTAAAAAGCACTTTTCTTCCTGTTGATACATTCCCTTTTTTCCCAAGTGATGTAAGGTTTGTTATTTGGGTATTTCTTAATGGTTTTCTTAGGAATGATTGAATCAGTACAGAAAGAGATGTAAGCAGTGATTGATTCTATAACAGTGTTGATATCTGCATTCTGGATATCAACACATCATGGTCATGGCACATTGGACCAACTTTTCACCCTCTCAAAAATCCTCGAGGCTGTGTGGGAGTTTGCCCAACTGGTCTACATGTGTTTTGTGGACTCGGAGAAAGCATTCAACCATGGTTTCTTGGTGGGGGGTGCTTCTGGAGTATGGGTTATCAGGCTCATTGTTATGAGCTATCCAGTCTCTATACGATGGTTGTGAGAGTTTGGTTCCTATCGCCAACAATCAGTTAAACTTGTTCCCAGTGAGAGTTGGCTACGCCAGGGCTGCCCTTTATCACAATCCTGTTCATAATATTTATGGACAAGATTTCTAGGTGCAGCTACAGGTGACCACAGGATCTCATATCTGCTGTTTGCAGATGATGATGCCCTGTTGGGTTCATCAAGCAATGACCTACAGGTCTTACTGGGACAGTTTGTTACTGAGTGTGAAGCAGCCGGGATGGCAATCAATACCTCCAAGTCTGAGTCTATGGTTCTCAGTTTGAAAAGGGTATTGTCCTCTTGAGTATCTTGGGGTCTGATTCATGAATGATGGGAAAATGGAGCAGGAGATTGACAGACGAATTGGAGACACATCTGCAGTAATGCAGGCATTGTACTGGTCTGTTGTGATGAAGAGGGAGCTACGCTTTAAAGCAAAGCTGTCAATTTACCACTCAGTCTACATTCCTACCCTCACCTATCTTCATGAACTTTGAGTAATGACCAAAAGAATGAGAACACGGATACAAACAGCTGAAATGAGCTTTCTCCATAGGATCACTGGACTCACCTTTAGAGATAGGGTGAGGAACTCAGTCATCCGGGAGAGGCTCAGAGTAGAGCCACTGCCCCCCCCCCATTGAAAGGAGCCAGTTGACGTGGTTTGGGCAACTAATTAGGATGCCTCCTTGATGCCTCACATTTGAGGTGTTTTGGGCATGTCCCACTGGGAGGAGACCCCAGAGAAGACCCAGGACAGGCTGGAGAGACTATGTCTCTCAGCTGGCATGGGAACGCCTTAGACTAGCCATTGCATTTCTGCAGAAATTTCATCAGTCAGCTCTGTCACAAGCCTTCCCTACTATTTCAGGGCTAGTCAGTCCTGTCAATTCTTTGATGTTGTCTAAGTATCTAGTTGTTGGTCTCCCTCATATTCCTTTTCCATACACAGTTCCCATCAAGAAATCATTGTTCAGTTCAGTGTTGTATGCTATGTGTCCGATGAAGGAGAGTTTACTCATATCAGTGTCCTTTAGAACGTAGAGACCTCCTACTTTCTAAAGTTGATTGGTTGATTCTGTACAAACAGCACATCAGCATAGAAGACCACTCCTCCCCCAGACGAGCAGGCTATAAGTCTAGATCCAGCTAGGGTGAAGAGGACCCTCTCCAGGATAAACCCAAGCAAGGCAGCTAGACCAGACAACAAACCAGGTCACGCTCTGAAGGACTGTGTGGAGGAGCTCATGGATGTCCTGGCCAACCCCTTCAACATCTCATTTAGTCAAGCTGTTGTCCCTATGTGTCTCAAAACTGCTACCATAATACCAGCAACAAAAAAGCCTCTCCCATCCAACTACAATTAGTATCAGCCAGTAGCACTGACCTCCATCATAACGAAGTGCTTCGAGCGACTGGTCATGCAGAACATCAAGTCCACCCTGCCTTCCTCTGATGACCCATATCAGTTTGCATACAGGTCAAACTGTCACAGCCCACTCACGCCTGTCATCCGCCCCAGCTAAGCGCACACCTGCACCTCATCAGGCCGCGCCTATTTAGCCAGCTCTGCCCAGGGCTTCGGCCTGGAGTCGTCAGCTCTCCTCCTCGTGAAGCTCTGCGTTCGCCTACGTCTATTGCCTGTGCTTCTCCTATGCACGTAAGATCATCCACTTACCTACTTTCTCAGTCCTCCCCTGTGCACAGGTGGACCTCTTAGCGGCGGAGCCCCCTCCTCATCACCGTGCCTCTTCACCTTTGTCCCTTGGAGCCGATCAGAGCGCTGTCTTCCATGCGTGAGCCGGTCTTGCCAACGCCAGCCACCAAATTCTTGCAAGTAAGCCACTCTCATTACTCATCATACCCCTGTGTGTGTTCATCTCACCCTTGTCCTCTGCTTGTCCTCAGGGTTGCCTGGCTGTACGGTGTTCTGGTCCGCCCTCGGTGCTCCTGTCCCCGATACGACATCCACATTCCACATTCATGCATCCATACACCTGCTTTTCAATAAAGACTCTCAAATCCTACCCAAGCCTGCGTGTGTGTTCCCTGGGCTAGCCCTAACATGACACAAACAGATCCACGGAAGATGCCATCCCTGCTGCTCTCCATCCAGCCCTCACTCACCTGGACTCAAAGAACTTCTATGTGCAAAGGCTGTTCTTGGACTTCATTTCGGCATTCAACACAATCATCCCCCAGCACCTAATACAAAAACTCAGACACTTGGGACTCAAAACCTCTCTCTGTAACTGGGTGCTGGACTTTTTCACAGGGAGGCCACAGAACGTGCGGGTCAGCAGCAACACCTCCAAGACCATCACATTGAGCACAGGGACCCCACAAGGGTGTGTACTCAGCCCGCTGCTCTTCACCCTGCTGAACCATGACTGCGTACCAGCCTACAGCACTAACCACATCATCAAGTTTGCGGATGACACGACGGTGGTGTGCTTCATCACAAACAATTAAGAGGCCAACTACAGAAAAGAGGTGAGCCAGCTGGTCCAGTGGTATAAAGACAATAATCTCTTTCTGAACGTGGGAAAAACCGATGAGATTGTGGTCGACTTCAGGAGAGGACACAGACAGCGTGCCCCTCTGATCATCAATGGAGCAGCTGAGGAGAGGGTGAGCAGCACCAAGTTCCTGGGGGTGCACATCTCCGAGGACCTCTCCTGGTCTAACATCACATCACTGGCCAAAAAGGCTCAAACTTGCCTCTATTTCCTCCCCAAACTAAGGAGAGCATGAGTCCCACCTCCCATCATGTGCTGATTCTACTTGGGCACCACTGAAAGCATTCTCACCAGCTGCATCACTGTGTGTTACAGAAGCTGCACCGCCTCCTGCCAGAAGACTACAACACACAGTGAACGCAGCCAGCAAGATCATCGGTGCCTCTCTGCCCTCCCTCTCGGACATCTACCACACCCGCCTCACCCACAGAGCCATCAACATCACATGCAACACCTCCCACCCCTCACACTCCCTCTTCAGCCTCCTGTCCTCAGGGAGAGGGTACCAGAGCCTACGGGCCCATTCCACAAGATTGCTAAACAGCTTTGTTCACCAGGCCATCAGGACCCTGAACGCTGCCCACTTCCCCCCACCCCCCGCCCCCTGCCCCTGGACTGTAACACACTCATCCACACAATAACTCTACCTCAGCTGTTTGCACAGAAAGCCTTTGCACACCAACAGTACGATATCTGCTGCTGTATGTCTTGCACCTTACTGCAACCATTTGCACAAATGCCATACCTGCTGCTGTCTGTCATTGCAATAGTGATCATACACAGACCAATCTGTCACTGTCTGCTCCCTGGTTACCGCATTGAACTTGCAGTTTACCAGTAGTACGGTTTACTGTACATTGGATTGCTTTATTTTTACTGTTTTTTGCACTATGGGTAACATTACTGTACATAGATTACACACACCAATAAGAGAGAGAGAAACAGCATTTCAGCTCTACTGTATGTCCTGTACATATAGAAGTATTGACAAATAAAAATCTTTGAATCTGTCTTTTTGCTGACCCAAACATTGCTGTACTTCTCAGTCCAACTAATACAGAGGAGTCAACTGCAGCTTTTGAACTGTATCATTGAAAAGCTTATAGTCACTTTTGATCTGTTTTCTTTGTGACCCAGGATTTAGAACCATATGTTGCAATAGGAAATATGAGGCTTTTTAGGAGTTTAATTTGGTCTTTGTAGCTATGCCTTCCCAAAGAATTACAATAATCTAATCTGCAACTAACAAAAGCATGGACTAGTTTCAAAGCATCACTCAGAGACCAAATATTCCTCATCTTGGCAATGATTTTTTTTAAGCGGTTTTGGAAATTTGCTTGATGTATTAATTAAAGGGAAAACCCTGATCAATAAAGATACCAAGGTTCCTCAAAAAATTGTAGGATTTTTTTGGGGGGGAATTAGAATAATTCAGGAATTAGAACAATTCACATGAAACTAAATGCTTGATTTGAACTAATATTTATCAGGTTTTCTGGTGGCTCAATGCAATAAATTCAGTCTAATTTGAATTTAATAATGAGAAATTTTCAAGTCATCAAGGCTCTGATTTGAATTTTTTTTCATTGGTCAACAACGAAATTTTGCTGCACTCAACTATGATACAGCAGACCTGTTAATGATGTAAAATTTGGGGGAAAATATAGACTTTAGGAAGACATGTTGTGTTGTTATAAAATATTGTAAAGTTTCACCTTTTAAATTTCAGGGCCGGATGTCCAATCAAATTGTTTGGCCAGAAATAACTGCTGCATAACATTGCTTTTAAAAATATAGCTTTTAAAATCACAGGATAAAGACAGTCTTCATACAATGTGGTATTTTGATTTGGGTTAAGTGTTCTTATATAAGTTTAGATAACCAACTGTGTTGAGAAATGATTCAGTTTGAACCCCATTCCTTTTATGGCTGTGTTAATGTTAAAGCTGCATACCAGCATGTGTACAGAAATGAAGCTCTGAATTATGACTGTTTCTGAATTTCATGAGTTTCCAAGAGTAATAAAAATGAATTCCTCCATTTTTACAGCTTAAACAAACAACGACAAAAAGCGTGAGATGTGACCTTTATGAGTCATGTGCAAGTTTTTCCAAAGCAAAAAGAAACAGAGGAGCAGAAGCTTGTCATTAGTTCTGCGGAACTAGAGCTCATGACCACAACTAAAAGTAAAGCAGGAAAGAAGTTCATGCCATATTCATATACGGTGGTGTGAAAAAGTGTTTGCCCCCTTCCTGATTTCTCATTTTTTTTGTATGTTTGTCAAAAAAAAAAAATCCAAACCTCCATGGCCCCGTGTGAAAAAGTGACATCCCCCCACCACCACCACTACCACCACCCTGTTAAAACATAAATTAACTGTGGTTTATCACATCTTTGGAAAGCTGAGTTAAATTTCTCAAGCCACACTCAGGCCTGATTACTGCCACACCTGTTCTCAATCAAGAAATCACTTCAATAGGGCCTGCCTGACAAAGTGAAGTAGACCAAAAGATCCTCTAAAGTAAGACATCATGCTGCAATCCAAAGAAATTAAGGACCAAATGAGAAAAAAAGTAACTGAGATCTATCAGTCTGGAAATGGTTATAAAGCCATTTCTAAAGCTTTGAGGCTCTAGCGAACCACAGTGAGAGCCATTATCCACAAATGGCGAAAACATGGAACAGTGGTGAACCTTCCCAAGAGAGGCCGGTCGACCAAAATTACACCAAGAGCACAGTGACGACTCATCCAAGTGGTCACAAAAGACCCCGCAACAACATCCAAAGAACTGCAGGCCTCACTTGCCTCAGTTAAGGTCAGTGTTCATGACTCCACCTTAAGAAAGAGATTGGGCAAAAATGGCCTGCATGGCAGAATTCCAAGATAAAAACCATGACTGAGCAAAAAGAACATAAAGGCTCGTCTCAGTTTTGCCAGAAAACATCTTGATGATCCCCAAGACGTTTGGGAAAATACTCTGTGGACTGACGAGACAAAAGTTTAACTTTTTGGAAGGTGTGCGTCCCATTACATCCGGCGTAAAAGTAACACAGCATTTCAGAAAAGGAACATCATACCAACAGTAAAATATGGTGGTGGTAGTGTGATGGTCTGGGACTGTTTTGCTGCTTCAGGACATGGAAGACTTGCTGTGGGAAATGGAACCAAGAATTCTGCTTTCTACTAAAAAACCCTGAAGAAGAATGTCTGGCCATGTTTGTGAGCTCAAGATGAAGCTCACTTGGGTTCTGCAGCAGGTCAATGATCCAAAACACACCAGCAAGTCCACCTCTGAATGGCTAAGAAAAACAGAATGAAGACTTTGGAGTGGCCTAGTCAAAGTCCTGACCTGAATCTGATTGATATGCTGTGGCATGACCTTTAAAAGGTGGTTCATGCTCAAAAACCCTCCAATGTGGCTGAATTACAACAATTCTGCAAGGAGGAGTGGGCCAAAATTCCTCCACAGCGCTGTAAAAGACTCCTTGCCAGTTACTGCAAACACTTGATTGCAGTTGTTGCTGCGAAGGGAGGCCCAACCAGTCATTAGGTTTAGGGGCAATCACTTTTTCCACACAGGGCCATGTAGGTTTGGATTTTTTTCCCCTTAATAATAAACACCTTCATTTAAAAACTGCATTTTGTGTTTACTTGTGTTATCTTTGTCCAATATTTAAATTTGTTTGATCCAAAGATGCTGGGATAGGCTCCAGCCCCCCCACGACCCAAAAAGGATTAAGCAGAAGAAGATGGATGGATCTGAAACATTTAAGTGTGACAAACATACAAAAAATGAGAAATCAGGAAGGGGGCAAACAATTTTTCACACCACTGTACCAGCCTCCTACACACATTAACACGGCCACTCTTACTCTCAGCAGAAGTGAAAGTAATTTTTATTTTTGGTCCACCTACACATCTTTGGGTCTTTAAAAGTATATGTGGGTTTCAAGAAAAAAACGAGAATACCTCTGAGATGAAATTCATTCAATTAATGAAAACTTCACATTTATTCTGACAAATATCAACACAAAAGCAGTAATAATTTTATCTCATACATTTTAATTTACAATTTGTTGATTATATTTTTCATGAATTTTCTTTATTCTTGGGGATCTGATCAAGATGCCTCCTGGACACCTCCCACTTGCGACGTCTTGGGAACGTCCCATTGGAAGGGCACCCCAGGGCTGACCCAGGACATGCTGGAGAACTTAACCCTGGATTTAAGCTGGATTCATTCTGCACCTCTGCTGTCCGTGTATGTGCAACCGGAAACCTCGTGTGACGAAATTTACATCATCGTCTCCAGTCCGGTAGTGTCCAAAGGGCTCTTCTGCGGACGACCACATGCAGCTCAAATTTTATGACCGTGCTGCCTGCCCATGACCTGAACGCACTGATAGCGCATGCGTAAAACTGAACATCCCTTTCACAAGGTGGTGCTACCAACACAGCATACAAAGACAAAGTAGATGAAGAAGACAATGAAGAGACATGAAAGACGAGAATAAACATACATTAATCCTTTTGCAGCAGCAGCTTGAGCTGAGACGAGCACTGGAAAATGGTAATTCCTCCTTTTCCTTGAAATGTTGTTGCTACAAAAAAAAAAAAAAGTGTGTCGCTGTCGTGTTTATAGCCCGTGAACAAACTGACATGTTAGCATATTTGCGCTTCCCATAGGGCTGGGGCAAAACTACAAATAACAGTTGTGTGCATGCGTCAACCGCTTGGCCTGGTAGATTAAAAAAAAGCGAGTATGTACAACACTGTGTGCACACCGGGCTTGTACAAAGCGCATGCAGACCAAAGTGGACCAGAAGGGAAATGTAGCATGAATAAGGCTTTACACTGACTCCGGATGCAGTCCATTGCAGACGCAGTGCAGATGGAGCCTTGCGTCCATCGCTACCAACTCCATTTGTGTTTTGCAGTGGCATGGATAAGAACAGAGTTTGAAGTACAAGATCGCATGAGAATTATATAAAATAACGTGAGACTTTGAGAAAGACTGAAGAGAGGTCGAGGGCAACCAATTGAGATCACTTGATAACAACAAGGAAGTGTGATGTACCAGCGCTCCACCTGGATTTTTGGGCTCTAAAGAAAACATAAGTAGCCCGTTAATTTTAATCCTTTGAAGTGTTTGTTAAGTCAAGTTTTTATTTTCTCTGACACAGTGGTGGAGGAGTAGACGTTAGAAAATAATGGATGAACCTTAAATCATTTTTAATGAACAAATGACTGTTAAATGCTATGAGACACCACAGCATTTCCTTGCACATTTGATCCAGCATCTGTCAAAAATAGACTTGTTGTGTTTCATCAGCGATCCAAATCTGGCTCATTCCACAATAGTCAGGACAAGGTGGGGATTAGAACAGTGACGAGAATGGGAACTATATGCTGCGGAGTCTGGATTGCAGCCATAATAGACCGGATTTGGAGTCAGTGTAAATCCATGGTATGTCTCCCAGCTGGCCTGGAAACACTTTGGTATCCCCTCTGAAGAGCTGGAAGAGGTGGCAGGAGTGAGGAAATTCTGGGCTTCTCTTCTTACACTGCTGCCTTATCCGGATCCCTGGAAGGTGGGTGGATAATCTTTCCATACACATCATCATCATCATCATCATCATCATCATCATGTCATGCTACGTTGCACAGACTTCAAGGACTCTCCTTCCTCAGCCATCTCTGTTACTCATCATTGCTGCCAGCAGTGTTAATTTTGTCGACCAAAGCTATTTAGTCGATTAAATTTTTGTTGACTGAAACTAGACTAAAGCCACTGATACTGAATAGACTAAAATGAAACTATGACTAACTACGATTAAAACAAAGGCTAAATAAGACTAAATCTCAACTAAAATTAGCTGTCAGTAGAAACATGTAAAAATTGTCCTTTTAGTTAAATTTCTAGCTTTAGCTGAGAAAATAATTTTAGTCAGATTTAGTCAGTGAAATTAACACCGGCTGGCAGGTCTTGCACAAAGTTTTGACTTCATAACTGACTATTGGAACGCCAAGGCCAAAGTCAGGACCTCAGCAGAACGTGTCCCTTGTTGACCTGTGCAGTGGACAATGCAGTATGGCGAATGTTTGGGTTTAGAGGTCATGTTAGTCTTTGCGTAGCTGATATCTGCACTCATGGACACCACCCCTAAGTGATCCTGACTCTTGAGCATATGATGAGATTCCCCCACTCAGCATCTACTTACCTAGATAAGTTCTTCCATCGCCCTACAAAATCCACCACACTGCAGTCTAGTAGCTTGACTAGGATAGCTTTCATGTGCTAGCCTTGCCAAAAGGCCACCTGAGATTTTGATCTGAGGCTGTTTATTCTTTTATTTCAAATCTGACCTGTCCTAGGTCGTTCCCCTCAGTGTCACCTTGGGACCCGCCTGGTAAGTTTTTCATATATAGTATGAAAAGCTCTTGACATACAGTACTAATTAAAGCATTAAATGTTTGATAATATAAAGGGGCATTCACACCAAATGCGAAAGCACAGCACAAATTCATGTAAATTTAATGTAAACTCCACCATTCTGAAACTCACTCAGATGTTAGAAATATATTTACATTTGGTACTGTATAAATGGTCTTGGTCTCGACTGGGTCTCAAACACTTCAGGTCTTGGTCTTGGTATACTCTGGTCTCGGTCATGTCTTGGTCGCGGTTAGTGTGGTTTCAACTACAAAACTATTATTCAGGTTCATTTGGTCACACTCTTTCAGTTACTTTTGATTTCACTGACATGTGCTGTGGCCTATGCTGTTGATACTGTAATATGTTTTTATCAGAAATGACTGCATCTTTAGTTGTCTTAGTGAATTTATCATTTAATTTTGTTATAAAACAGTGTTTTATAGTGTTTTTAGTGTTGAAATCATCATTCTTATATTTTTGCTGAGAAAATGTTTCATTTATGTAACCGGGTCATATTTATGGATCTTTGTTGATTTGATTTGCGTTTAAATATTTTGATTTGAACTTGACTCAACAGGAAATGACTTCAGGGTGTGGGCGGGATATGCCAGGTAGAGGATTTTGAATATCTGGGGTTTTTTCGGTTGGGAAAACGGTTCAGGAGACCGGGTTTGAAAAGCAAGCAAGACGAGGAATAATCTTCATAAAGAAACATTGTAAGTTCACCAATGCAGTTAAAATATATTGTTACTCTTAACGAACACGGTGAATTATGCCGAGGAGGATGTAATAAAGTCGGCCTAGTAACAGATAAGACGTAGATTGACCTACAGATTTGCTGCCTGACTAGCATGGTATACCGTGGCTGAACATAGTGCCTATCCAAGAGGATATAGTTTAAAATATCGGGCTATGTACGATGTAAGCATGAGTGTAAATGTAAAAGTGTGTTGTTTGCTACTCTGGTCACAATGTTATGATGTGTTTTTTTGTTTTACACGGTGACGAGTACTGAAACATTTTATACTGTCAATCAAACCAGGGAGACTCGGGTGTCCTGTGAAGATCAGTCAGTGATCACGCGCTGGTGTGGCGTCGTGTGTATGTTGTAAGTGAAAAGCTTTTCTTGTTAAGTTTTGAGCATATTTGGAGTGTGAACTTAAGGTTTGTGGTGTACTAAAGCTATTATGTGCCTTTCTCATTTCCAGTATCACCACTACCGTTTGTACGGACTTATTTGGGGTCATTAGTTTACTGAGCATTTTATCAGATTGTATTTTTCTTTGTTAGTAATCCACCATTTTGTTTAAGGTCCGCCTCCTGTGTGTTTGAGGCAGTACAAACTGCAACACAAACGTGAAAGTTATATACAAAGAGACAATTTGTACATTTCATTTTATTTTATTTACATTTTAAAAAATTATTGTAAATCTTTTAATTCTGAAGCGTGCTGCTCTTTATTTTCTATATATCAGATAAAACCCATAAACTACATTTGTTGTTCAGTGTGTATTATTTCCCGGCAACAAATTTTGGTACCAGGAGTGGGGTCAATTATCTGATAGTTTAGAGTGGGTTGGTGTACAGTAAACGGTAGTGGTGATACGAAGCAGACGAGAGCGGCTGGACGGTTGGAGCCTGACGGGGTGCAGACGGAGAGACCGGCCGGAGTGATCGTGGACCTTGGATCAGCGGAGAGGACTCGGGGCCAAGAGACTGCAATTCCCGGGGTTCCATCAGACTGGACAGTTCAACACAATATCCTCGACTACTTGTAAGAGAGACTTTTGAACATGGAAGAGGGCGCAGTGGGGGGCGTTGAAAACAGAGGCGTTGAGGACTCCTCTGCGAGCAGAAATGCTGAGGTATCACCTGAAAACAGAGACCTTTTAGAACAGGTTTCTGAACTGAAACGTAAACAAACTGAAGCCTTGACAGCCATCGCGGCTTTGAGTGAGGAACCACAGAGATCCTATGTTTATGTACCTAGAGAACGGCAAATCCCCCCTTTCAGTGGTGATTATGATAAGGATGGTCGTTCTGTTGAGGATTTTATTGAGGAGGTTGAGCGTGTAGTGCATTCTAGATACCAATCAAACAGTGACCGGTATGACTTCATAATGTCACTTCTAAAGGGTGCAGCTCTAGAGGAGATGCGATTTCGTAGTGGGGGGAAATCACTACCCGTTGCTGACCTGTTCAAGTACCTCAGAGAAGCCTTTAGAGATAAAAGATGCACCGCTCAGCTCTTACATGACCTATACAGTCGATAACAAAAAGATGGTGAAGATATCCTTGGCTACTCACATGCCTTGTGTCAGATTTTGAGAACGATCT
The DNA here is from genome assembly GCA_020510985.1 of Pholidichthys leucotaenia. Taxonomy (NCBI): domain Eukaryota; kingdom Metazoa; phylum Chordata; class Actinopteri; order Cichliformes; family Pholidichthyidae; genus Pholidichthys; species Pholidichthys leucotaenia. Next base: position 344,342,544 of record CM035840.1, read on the forward strand.
CAAAGCACGACGCAAATGCCTTAGCTAATGAGCAGAAAGTTCTTAGGGATCAGTTCATTGAAGGCCTTAGTGATCCACTCCTTAAGCGAGAACTGAGGAAGTTTGCAAGACAGAAACCAGACTCCACTATGATACAGGTCCGAGAAGAAGCCTATTTGTGGTCAGTGGAGGATGCTAGCCATTCCAGATCTTCTAAAAGCCGAAGTAAAGGAGACAGTGGAGATAGAGAGACCCAGTGCAGTGCCATAACGGCTCAGGAACAGCAAGTGGGAACTGTGGGTGATCTTTTCAAAGTAGTAGCAGAGCAAGGGAAGCAGATCAGTGAGCTGGCTGCTGCGGTTAAGACCCTAACTATGCAGAGAACAAATTCAAGTGAACAGACCAATACCCGCCGTCGAGCTCAGTTGAAATTTACAGATGATGGAAAACCCATCTGTCTTAAATGTCAAGGGGAGGGGCATATAGCCAAAAATTGCACCCAGAAGCAAAAGGCACAGCAAAGCGGTCAGAATCAGGGAAACTAGAGGCCCCGGTCGCCGTGAGTCAAGCGATTAGGGGGAACACTTCAGACTCAGTTAAAGCACAGATTACTCAGGATCAGTTACTGGCCCGTGCAGTAGGAACATGTCCCACGGTAGAGATTAACATACGTGGTGTGGTAACCCGTTGCTTACTAGACACGGGCAGCCAGGTCAGCACCATAACTGAACAGTTTTTCCGTCAGCATTTGTGTGGGGAGGATGATGACATGGTGACTACAGCGGGGTAGTTAAGGTTGACTGCTGCTAATGGATTAGAAATCCCATATTTAGGATATCTTGAGTTAGAGATTGAGACCATGGGACTGAAAATACCTGATTGCGGTTTCCTCGTTGTGAAAGACCCACCGAATTCAGAAACTGCAGGGATTGTCGGCATGAATATCATTAGCCGCTGCCGTCAACTGGTGCATGCTGAGTTTGATACTGTCCTTGGGGGGAAACTCGATTCAGACTGGAGAAGTGCCTTTCAGCAGGTTCAGAAATGTACAGTCACTAGGCGGAGTGTGGCTAGGCTGGTAGGTAGGGATGGAGCCCACATCCCCTCAGCATCAGTAGTTACAGTCATGGCAAAAGGGTTTCCCAAGGTACAAGAGGGTAACGGCTTGAGATTACTAGAGCTGGGGAACATGACTTTGCCAAGTGGTCTGGTTGTCCTACCCACCTTGGTTGAAGCTAGCAGTAATACTGTCCCAGGGCAAGTAGTGAATCTTTCATCGGAGGATGTGTGGCTAAACGCGAGGACCCGGCTTGGGGTATTTTCCCCTGTGGAGTGCTTAAGTGACGAACCCCCAGTTAAAGTAAAGTTTAACCGTATTTCAGCAAGTATCGAACATGTCTCAGTTGATCAGCCTAGTGCCCTTGATGCCAGCACCTCGTCTGTCTTGGACAAATTAGACATTGGGGGGAGTAAATAAATGTATCCAAGATGGCGCCCACAGCGGTCGACATGGTGCTTCGCTGCGCTCTTTGTTTGTTTTTGTTTGTCAATTGTGTGTCTGCTTGCACTTATACCCGTGAAGAACTTCTAAATATCAGGACTTTCACCCCCACGGACCTCCTCCCAGTTTTTCTAGCCCCTGCCGCCGATCTGGTTTATTGTTTGGCTCGGAAAGTGAGACGGCGGAAGAGAGGAAGACGAGCGGGCGCTCTCGTACGACTTCGCAGGAGAGGCTCGCGAACGGCGCTGCCTGGCATATTTTTGTCCAATACCAACTCTCTCTCTAACAAGGTAGATGAACTGAGACTGCTGATGCGTTTTAAGGACCTCACCTCCTCAGCTGTCCTCTGCTTTACTGAGACCTGGCTCCGGGAAAATATACCGGACAGCGCGCTGCGCCTCGACGGCTTTCAGCTCTTCCGTGCTGATCGTGACACAGAGCTTTCCGGCAAGACCACAGGAGGCGGTGTCTGCTTCTACATCAACTGCAGCTGGTGCTCTGATGTAACGGTAATTTCCAAACACTGTTCACCTGCCTTGGAATTTCTTGTTATCAATTGCAAGCCCTTCTATTCCCCGCGGGAGTTTGCTTCTTTCATAATGATCGCTGTGTACGCCCCTCCCGACGCGGACACGCGCGAAGCTCAGCGCGTGCTCGCGGATCACATTCAACACACAGAGCGGAGTTTTCCAGACTCGCTGATTATTGTGGCTGGCGACTTTAATCAGTGCAATCTGAGCCACGATCTCCCCCGCTACAAACAGTTTATTAAATGCCCCACCAGAGGATTAAACACACTGGATCACTGTTACACCACAGTGAAAGACGCATATCACGCTGTCCCTCGAGCTGCGCTGGGATTATCTGATCACGTGATGGTTCACCTCATTCCCACATACAGACAGAGATTGAAGCTCACTAAACCTGTTGTGAGCACTACGAAGATACGGACCAGTGATGCTGAGGAGAAGCTGGAAACGTGCATGGAAATATCTGACTGGGGCATGCTTAAAGGAGCCACGCATGATCTGGATGAGTATACGGACACTGTGAACTCATATATCCACTTTTGTGAAGAGAACATTCTTCCATCACGCACCAGGGTGAGTTACTCTAATGACAAACCCTGGTTCACAGCTAAGCTCAGACAGATCAGGAAGGAGAAGGAAGCAGCGCTGAAAAGTGGAGACAGGGACTGCTACAGGGAGGTTAAATACCGGTTTAACAGAGAGCTGAAGAGGGCTAAATCTCTATACTCAGAGAGACTCCAGCAGCAGTTCACTGCTAATGATTCGGCTTCCGTGTGGAGAGGACTGAGGCAAATCACCAACTATCGACCTAAGGCTCCTAAAGGTCAGGATGACAAAGCCCTTTGTCAAAGACTGTCCCAACACTATGCCCATTTTGACACCTCGTCATCTGTGTCCAACTCCCCCCCTCCCTCCAGCTCCACAGCCTCCACATTCCCTACTTCATTTAAGGCACCCCCCCCTCCTCCCCTTATCATCAGTGAGCAGGATGTGCTCAAACAGTTCTCCAGACTGAACCCGCGCAAGGCCCCCGGCCCAGACGGCGTGTCTCCCTCCACCCTGAGACTCTGTGCGAAACAGCTGGCTCCTGTATTCACAGACATTTTTAACACCTCCCTTAAGTTATGCCACGTGCCGTCCTGCCTCAAATCCTCCACCATCATCCCTGTCCCCAAGAAGCCACGGATCACTGGACTTAATGACTACAGACCTGTAGCGCTCACCTCTGTAGTCATGAAGTCCTTTGAGCGCCTGGTCCTGTCCCACCTCAAGTCCATCACCACCCCTCTCCTGGACCCGCTGCAGTTTGCCTACCGAGCCAACAGGTCTGTAGACGATGCAGTCAACCTGGCCCTCCACTCCATCCTGCAGCACCTGGACTCCCCGGGAACCTACGCCAGGATCCTGTTTGTGGACTTCAGCTCCGCATTCAACACCATCCGCCCCGCTCTGCTCCGGGACAAGCTGTCCCTGCTCAACGTGCCTGACTCCCTCTGCAGGTGGATCATCGACTTCCTGACGGACCGGAGGCAGCATGTGCGGCTGGGAAAGACTGTCTCAGACTATACTAGCATCAGCACCGGATCACCCCAGGGCTGTGTACTTTCCCCCCTACTCTTCTCCCTTTACACCAACTCCTGCACCTCCAGCCACCAGTCTGTCAAGTTGATCAAGTTTGCGGACGACACCACCCTCATCGGGCTCATCTCCAACGGCGACGAGTCCGCCTACAGGAGAGAGGTGGCCCAGCTGGCGTCCTGGTGCAGCAATAACAACCTGCAGCTGAACGCTCTGAAGACAGTGGAGATGATTGTAGACTTCAGGAAAGTCACTACTCCTCTGCCCCCCCTCACCCTCTCAGGCTCTCCCATCACCACTGCTGATTCCTTCCGCTTCCTAGGCACTACCATCACCAGGGACCTCAAATGGGAGCTGACCATCAGCTCACTCATCAAAAAAGCCCAGCAGAGGATGTTCTTCCTGCGGCAGCTGAGGAAGCTCAAGCTACCCACCAAGATGTTAGTGCAGTTCTACACAGCCATCATCGAGTCCATCCTCACCACCTCCATAACCGTGTGGTACGCAGGAGCCACTGCCAGGGACAGACTAAGGCTGCAGCGCGTCGTGCGCACTGCTGAGAAGGTGATCGGCTGCAAGCTCCCATCTCTCCAGGATCTGTACATCTCCAGGACCCGGAGGCGTGCTGGCCGGATCATAGCCGATCCCTCACACCCTGGTCACGTACTGTTTGCCCCCCTCCCCTCTGGTAGAAGACTTCGGTCCATCCAGACTAAAACCTCCCGTCACATGAACAGCTTCTTCCCCTCTGCCATTAGACTGCTGAACACTAAGTGACTTATTGACTCTCGTGCACCATGTACAGCAGCTCAACCAGACTCATGTCAATCATCACTGTTTTCTTCCTGCATTACCGACTGCACTATATAGTTCTCCACAGTATCTGCTGCTGGCTAATATATATTTTAACTGTTGACCAGTATCACTTAATCTTATCCTACACTTTATTACATGTATAGTTTATTTCTCTTATCTTATCATGTTTAATGTTGCAGCATTGTACCGAGACAAATTCCTAGTTTGTGTACTACATGAACAATGGCAATAAACCTGATTCTGATTCTGATTCTGATTCTGAGTAAAGAGCAACAGGATCAATTGAAAACTGTGCTGGCCAAGTATGTTAATGTTTTTGCTGTCGATGATGATGACTTGGGGTACACAGACAGAGTCAAACATGACATAAACCTAGTGGATGATGTACCTGTGAGCCTACCCTATCGGCGAATTCCACCCAACCAATACACAGAGGTTAAAGAGCACATATCCAAGCTGTTGAAAAAGGGGATAATCAAGGAGAGTTGTAGCTCTTACGCATCTCCTGTGGTGGTAGTGAGAAAAACTGATGGTAGTATATGGCTATGTGTGGATTTCCGTAAGCTTAACCAGAAGACACGAAAAGATGCTTTTCCACTGCCGCGAATTGATGAGAATTTCGATGCTTTGCAGGGAGCAAAGTTTTTCTCAACAATTGACTTAGCAAGTGGGTACCACCAGGTGGCAGTAAAAGAGCATGACCAACATAAAACAGCCTTCACAACCCCTTTTGGTCTCTTTGAGTACTTGCGCATGCCCATGGGTGTCTGTAATGGTCCAGCAACGTTTCAAAGATTGATGCAAACTGCGATGAATGATTTGATTTTCCAAATAATGCTGGTGTTTTTGGATGACATTTTGCTGTTTTCCAAGACATTCACGGAGCACCTAGAAAGAGTTGACATAGTCTTGAAATGACTACAAGATACCGGTCTTAAAGTCAAACTAGAGAAATGTCACTTTCTGCAGCAGAAGGTTAAGTTTTTAGGTCACCAGGTTTCAGCAGATGGAATTGAAACAGACCCAGGTAAAATAGAGGCAGTGAAGCAATGGCCAGTGCCTACCACACTGAAAGCGTTGCGCTCGTTCCTAGGCTTTTGCGGTTATTATAGGCGATTTGTTGAGCACTTTTCCCAGATAGCTAGCCCGCTTCACGACCTGGTGAATCTCTGTTTGAATTCAGGGCCTCCTTCCAAGGTGAATCAATGGATGTGCAGTCTATGGACGCCGCAATGCCAAAGCTCGTTTGATATTCTGAAACAGAAACTCACTAGCGCCCCAGTACTAGGGTATGCGGATTTTACTCGTCCCTTTATTGTTGAGACAGATGCCAGTAATCAAGGGTTGGGAGCAATATTGTATCAAGAACAAGGGGGAAAGAAAAGAGTAATTTCATATGCAAGCCGTAGGCTCAGAAATGCAGAGAGGAATAACAGAAATTATAGCAGTATGAAATTAGAACTTCTAGCTCTGAAATGGGCAATATCAGAAAAATTCAGAGGCTACCTACTAGGTTCTAAATTCACGGTCCTTACTGATAACAATCCGTTGTGTCATCTCAACACTGCTAGATTAGGAGCACTAGAACAGCGATGGGTGGCTCAGTTAGCAGTGTTTGATTTTGATGTTCAGTATCGGCTTGGCCGGTCTAACCGGGCTGCTGATGCATTATCTAGGCACCCGTTTGCAGGGGAGCAGGAACCAATGTTGGACGACATGGATTATGATGGGTGTGTGGCTATCTGCAATGTGATACAGAAAGGGACAACACTTGGCACTGAGCTAACCAGTGCTGGTCTTGAGAGTTGCAGGATTAGGCAAATGCGGGCAAACGAAAAGGGAGATGGTTCCGGTTCTGGAGCCCAAGGTAATACTCCTACCTTACCTGGCTACTCAAAAGAGGAATTAAGGGAATTTCAGGGGCAGGATCCAGTACTGGGAGTTTTTAGAAGGTTTTGGGACGGCAAAAGTAAACCTAACTTTCAGGAGAGGAAAGACCTTGAAAAACCAGTGCTCTCTTTATTGAAACATTGGCCACATATTAGGGAGAAGGAGGGACTGCTTTATCGGGTGATTGAGGATGTGAGGTATGGGGAACGTTTTCAACTACTAGTGCCAGGCTGTTTAAAGTCTCAGGTGTTAGAGAGTGTGCATGACTCGATGGGGCACCAAGGCATTGAGCGTACTCTGGAATTGCTACGACAAAGATGTTTTTGGGTAGGGATTCATGAGGATGTCAAACAGTGGATAAAGAAATGTGAACGCTGTGTGTTAACAAAAATGCCAAATCCCAAGATTCACCCCCCCATGAAATCATTTCTAGCTAGTAGGCCCTTAGAGGTAGTCGCAGTTGATTTTACTCTTCTAGAACCCTCTAGCGATGGTAGAGAAAATGTTCTAGTGATCACCGATGTGTTTACAAAGTTTACGCAGGCTTTCCCAACACGTGATCAAAAAGCTGACACAACAGCCAAGGTTCTGCTGCGAGAGTGGTTTCTCAAGTATGGTGTCCCTGAGCGTTTGCATTCGGACCAGGGCCGGAATTTTGAAAGCGAGGTGATCTCAGAACTCTGCAAGTTGTATGGTGTAAAAAAAAGTCGTACAACCCCCCATCATCCTACTGGGAATGCCCAATGTGAACGTTTTAATAGGATGTTGCATGAACTCTTGCGCACCCTCCCGCCTGAGAAAAAACGCAGATGGCCAGAGTCTTTGCCAGAGTTAGTCTATGCGTACAATGTTACCCCGCATTCAACAACAGGCTACTCCCCTTACTACCTTCTGTTTGGTGTGGACCCACACCTTCCTGTTGATGCCCTTTTAGGACAGGAGTCCACTGCAGAGCCCAGTCACGACTGGCTGGCGATCCACCAAAGGCGTCTGAATGATGCTCATGCCAGGGCCAAAGAGTACTGTGAACAGAAAGCTGCTGAACGCATTTCAATGCATAACGAGAAGGTGTACTGTCCCCCTATTGAGCTAGGTCAGATTGTGTATGTCCGAAACCGGCCCCCAGACAGAAACAAAATTCAAGATGCTTGGAAACCCATTCCCCACCGTGTGCAGATTCAAGGAACTACATACACGGTAGAACCTGTAGAAGGAGGACCGACAAAAAGAGTTAACAGAGTTGACATCAGACCATGTGTGTCCCCACCCGTCTTCAGGTCACAACCGAGTAGCCAGTGTCTTAGAAAGTCCCCAGAGTCCCCGCCGGAGGACAGTCTAAATTCAGAGGACCCTACCGATGGTTTAGTTTTGGAAGAAGTGAGGGCTCTTAGTCCCATCCGTAACCCAGCTGACACTGATGGTCAGGTCAGGATCCCTAGCAGTGAGAATAGTGCGGAAGGTAGCATCAATGGTGAGTCAGAGCAGGATGATGAATTTCCTGAACCAGAATCTGAGGTAGACTCACAAGAAACACGGTCTGATACAGAAGATGAAGCCATACCTGAACCTGTTCCCTTTCCCCGCAGGAGTCAAAGGTCAACAGCAGGCCAGCACTCAAACCCGTACCATGAGCCAAAGTCAGTTTTGGATCCCAGTTCTTCAGCTATAATCGCTCAGATTTTTGCAAACTTAGGCACGGTCTTGTTTAGAGAAGCTGTGAGGGAAATCAAAAACTCATTTGTAGTCACCGAGGCCGTTGACTTGTAAGCAGGGGAGAATGTAACCGGGTCATATTTATGGATCTTTGTTGATTTGATTTGCGTTTAAATATTTTGATTTGAACTTGACTCAACAGGAAGTGACTTCAGGGTGTGGGCGGGATATGCCAGGTAGAGGATTTTGAATATCTGGGTTTTTTTCGGTTGGGAAAACGGTTCAGGAGACCGGGTTTGAAAAGCAAGCAAGACGAGGAATAATCTTCATAAAGAAACGTTGTAAGTTCACCAATGCAGTTAAAATATATTGTTACTCTTAACGAACACGGTGAATTATGCCAAGGAGGATGTAATAAAGTCGGCCTAGTAACAGATAAGACGTAGATTGACCTACAGATTTGCTGCCTGACTAGCATGGTATACCGTGGCTGAACATAGTGCCTATCCAAGAGGATATAGTTTAAAATATTGGGCTATGTACGATGTAAGCATGAGTGTAAATGTAAAAGTGTGTTGTTTGCTACTCTGGTCACAATGTTATGATGTGTTTTTTTTGTTTTACACGGTGACGAGTACTGAAACATTTTATACTGTCAATCAAACCAGGGAGACTCGGGTGTCCTGTGAAGATCAGTCAGTGATCACGCGCTGGTGTGGCGTCATGTGTATGTTGTAAGTGAAAAGCTTTTCTTGTTAAGTTTTGAGCATATTTGGAGTGTGAACTTAAGGTTTGTGGTGTACTAAAGCTATTATGTGCCTTTCTCATTTCCAGTATCACCACTACCGTTTGTACGGACTTATTTGGGGTCATTAGTTTACTGAGCATTTTATCAGATTGTATTTTTCTTTGTTAGTAATCCACCATTTTGTTTAAGGTCCGCCTCCTGTGTGTTTGAGGCAGTACAAACTGTAACACAAACGTGAAAGTTATATACAAAGAGACAATTTGTACATTTCATTTTATTTTATTTACATTTTAAAAAATTAATGTAAATCTTTTCATTCTGAAGCGTGCTGCTCTTTATTTTCTATATATCAGATAAAACCCATAAACTACATTTGTTGTTCAGTGTGTATTATTTCCCGGCAACATTTATCATCGCAAATGCTATAATTTGAGTTATAACATGAACACAGTTTGAACGCATGTAAGAGGGGAAAAAGCTCCGAAATTGCAGAAAGTAAAATTGTAGTTGTCTGGACAGGGCTGCTGTTCCCTGTCCACACTTTGTGTTTCTTTTGGACTTATTATCATTATTATCATCACTATTATTGTCTGTGTTCCTGCTTCTCTCTTCATTTTGGGCTTATTTGTGGTGACAGAACCTTCAGTTACTCTGCTCCTCATTGCCTTTTCTGTTGTCAATTATTGACAGCTGTTTCTGATTGTGTTAATCACCACCTGCCCTTTATATTTCTTTTTTTTTCTTTTTTTTTAATACTTTATTTTAATTGTTTTACCCATGGAAGACCCAACAGGATGGGGAAGAGGGAAAGGAAGTGTGTGAAGGGTGGGAAAGAAAGGGGAGGGGAACAGACAAAAAAAAAAAAAAACGACAACTAAAACAAACAAAAGACAAACTGCTTCTTCCACCGGAGATGTCTCAACACAAGTCTGGTTTCTGCACCTGTTAAAGGAGAGAGACTTGTACATGTACTGTATGTCTGTGTGCCTATATATGAGAACATGCGCAAAATAAGTGTGTGCATGTGAATGGTTTGTCAGGAAACATACGAGCGGAGGGCCGGTCGCAGCAGCCCTCCCCCTGAGGACCCCGAGCAGGCAAGGCAGCACCACCAACCCCCAGCCCCGAGGTCAGCAAGCCCCAGGAAGCCCCAGCAAGCCCTTTATATTTCTGCACTCGCCTCACTTTCGTTGTGGTGATCTACTGTTAAGTTCACTGTTTAGTGTTCTGCTAGGATTACTTTTGCTGCATTTCCGCCTTGTTTGGCACAGTGTTTATTATTTTTCCAAGTGACTCACAGTTTAGGTTTTTTCTAGTTTATCCTGCCATGCAGTTTGTGTTATTTTTTCCAACCTCGTGCTGCGTTTTGAGTTTATTCCACAATAAATTATGTTTCCTTTTTGCCTGGTGAATGGGTCCTCTTCTTCACCCTGTAGGGGCCATCATGACAGAAGATCGCCACCAGCACTGGATCCAGTGGGCAAAGGAAACAGGAGAAGGAGGAGGCTGTCGGAATGCTGTGGAACTTGGTTACCGCGGCTGGCAATTCACTTTTCCCGGAGGAGGCAGAGGATTGTCTGGGAGCAGCCACTAACATTCTGGATGCTCGCCCAAACCTGCACTTCCTTCCCTGGCTGCGGGGGCTCCCACTCCCCACTTTACCACCATCACCACCCCCCTCCTCTTCGTCACCTGCTGAGCCTGAGGAGTGCAGCTGGATCCAACCCGAACAGGACGTAACAGGTACGGACTATTGGAGTTTTGGACTGAATGCAGATGAGTTGTGGGCAGCTCAAACCATTGAGGATCTTATTTCAGACGCCCTCACCTCCCATTCACCTGAGACAACCCTGACATTCTTGGACCCCGAAGCCAAAATAATAAAGGCATTCCCCAGCCTGCTGAGCTATCCCGAGCCGGGCACGTTGTTATGGTGAGGAACACACATGGGTCGTCAAGGTGTGTGCCGACAAAAAAGCATCCCCCGCCTCCAGTGTCCTTTCCTCCTCGCCATCCTCTGGTATCCGGTCCAAGCCCAGCCCCACCAGTCCCACAGCCACTCCACGGGCTGAAGATGGGGGCACCATCTACGGCAAAGCCTGTGCCAACGGATAAGTGTCCCCTGGCCCCGGGGACACTTATCCGTGATCCGGGACATCCCTGGCTTTTCTCTCCAACTCCTTCCCGCTGCGCTACAGCTTCTCACCAGATGGTCACCGTAGCCACCCGGAGTGATTCATCTGTTTCTCCGGTGGCGGATTCTACAGCAGCGGCAACAGAGCTGAGGACATGGCAAGTACCATTTTCTCATTTTTTTTTTTTTTACAAGTAATAGTGAGAGATCTTGTCTTGTCTTCAGTGAGGAGACTCAGCTGCAACATGTTATTGCTGCTGAGCCCGCAATTTTTCTTCTGCTGCCATCCCCTTGTGTATTCTACCACTCACCTTAACCCCTTGTTTTCTTGAGGTCACCTCCACCTCAGCTGGGTCCATGGCGAAGGAGGTGATCCCAAGCATGGTCACTGCTCCTCTCCATGTTCACGCTCCAGCAGAGACTGTCCCGCCTCACGTGCATGCGCCAGCAGAGACTGATTTGCCTCACATGCATGCTCCTGTAGAGACTGCTTCACTTCATGTGCACACTCTTACAGAGACTGCTCCTCTTGATGTCATCATCCAAACATCGGCAGCACCGGGGTCCTCGCCAGTGGAGGAGCAGGAGTTAAGACACGTCCTCTTCTTTGTTTTCTTAATATCTGTTTTAGAGAGGTCTTGTCTTACTCCTGATGAGGAGACTATAAGTGCAGGTTAGTTAGTTAGTTAGTTAGTTAGTTAGTTAGAGACCCAATTGCAGCGTCCCTCTGCTTCTGACTCATTATCATTATTGTCATCACTATTATTGTCTGTGCCTGATGTGCTTCAGTAAATCTGTACTTTGTGCTCCCACTAAAATAACAGTTGAGGAGAAATTTGCATGGAGCAAAGTACCAGAGGCTAAAAACAATTATGTAATCTCCTTTTCCAAGAAAGGAGAGAAATAGACATGAAGGCTTGTTCCATGAGATGGCCTCCAGTGGTGCAATTCATTGACTGCCAAAACATTGCAAGTTACGGTGACGTGGTAAACACCCAGGGGGGCTTCTTTGCATCCTATCATCTGACAATCTGGTGCTTTTTTAAAGCCATAACAGCTAAAGCCATATTGGTAAAGAAGACTTTTGAAGGAGTAAAATGTTGCTGTAAAGTGCTTTGTGTTCTTTAGCTGACTCAAAAAGCCAGTTAAGTGTTTAAACAAACTCTTCGTATAATTATTATCAAAATGTCCCATAACTTACAAGCTCAGAACAGGGCTATCTCGACCTTTTTGGGGGCCCCTATGCAAGACTGTAATGGGGGGTATTTTTGTGACTGAGAAATGTTCAAGACATTTAAAATGGGGGAAGAAAAATTCTCCCTCTAAACAAAAATATTAAAAAAATTAATTTGGGTCATTGCCCAAGTAAATGGAAAACATATCTGGCCATTACATATAATTTTAAAAAATCAACTAGCATCCATATAAATGTTCCAAATTTTAAAAATTAAAAAAAAGTTACAAGAAAAAAGTCAAAAAATTACAAGAAAATGCTTATAAATTTAACTAGAAAAAATTGCAAATTTATGAAAAAATCATAAATTTTTGAGGAAAAAATAGCAAATTTCCTTTAAAAAAGAAAAAAGTTGGAAGTTTACAAGAAAAAAAGATATACACTGAGTTGAAAAGGGAGTTTCTGCACTTTCTCTCAAAACAACTGAAGCTGTAAGAGGTGCCTATCAGCTTAAGTACATGAAAGTCACTATGGACAGACGGAGGCGACTGTCCAACACATACCTTGAATCTGTTGGGGTTGGTAAAGACACTGGTTTCCGCTGCATATATGATGGTATTTAATTGGAAGTTACTGGTGTTTCAAAATAAAGTAAATGGCAACTGTACCTTTAACTTACCTTAGTTAAACTACCTCTTAAACTGGACCTTAGAAGATAAGACTTGGCCAGAGGGTGTTGTTGTTGCTGTCATAACCCGAGTGTCGGTTCTGGCCACACTCGGGTCTCATATCTTTTGTTTCCCTGGCTTTGGCAGCTGAGGATTCCTTCCAGCTCCTCGGGCTCTTATTGTGAAGGCGCCCGGGGGAGCTCCCTGCTGTCAAAGTCAGCTGCTGCTCCGCTGTCATTAGGAGCAGCTGTGCCGCGTTGGGGTCATTAGCCGCCAGAGATATAAGCAGGTGCTAAATGTCCTCCAACGCGGCAGTCTCTGTTATGATCACCTGTTATGCTCATCTGTTATGTTCTCCTGTTATGTTCAGCTACGTTCTGTTCATCTACGTTCCGATTGTGCTCCTGTTATGCTCAGGTATGTTCCCTTGAGACTTCACCCTCACTGTTGTCCGTCTGGCGCATCGGGTGCTCCCCGGCTCAGACGTCACCCAGCCACTGTATGTGTTCTGTGTGTGTTCAGCCTTCTCTACAATAAATTACCACTGCAAACTCACTGGTGACTGAGGCGTCTTGTGACGGTCCGTGAGGGCCGTCGTGACAGTAGACTGCCGCCAAACGCCCGGAGAGGAGGCGTTGTTTCAAGACGCCATTCACCGTGCAGTTTGCAGTAGTGGACTGTTTGTTCCTACCTGTCTGAGTGTCTGCAGCGGGGAGTATGTTGTCATCCAGGGGCCGTTGTCGGCAGCAAGCGGAGGTTCTGAAGGAGGTAGACTACACCATCTTCACCGCTACGCTGTTGGACTCTCCCAGCAACATTCGTAGGTACCTGGACCTAGCCGAGGAGATTCTGGATTCTCTTCCCCGCTTCACCAATCATCCAGAGGTAAGCGTGAGGAGAGATGACATCGCCACCCAGCGTGAAAGACTCCGAGGGCTGGAGGGAAATCCTGGCAGGGAGCCGAAGCGGAGGAGACATCGCCCCTCGCTTCGGGATCCCGCTCCTGCCTCCGTTCCGGCCCCGGAGTTCGCTCCATCCGGAGGTCTTTTCCCACCGGGCATGTCGTCACTCGGGATTCCCCCAGAGAAGCTGCAGCTGACAGCAGACAAGATCTGGGACCGGGTGGCTGCTGCTTGCTCCGCTAGGAATCCTCCAGCGTGTATGAAGCATGTGGTGGCGGCGGTCAGACTGGTGGAGAGGAATCCAGCGCTGCGTGAGTTTCCTGAGTTCGCGGACTTGCTTGCCGCTGTTTCCGCTCAGGAACGGCGGTTTCCGGACCTCACCTTCGCCTCACCCCCTACAAGGAACAGTCGTCACACCGGCTTCCAACCTCGGCTAGAACCCCGTCTGGATGCTGTTCCGGGTCGCCGCAAGGACTCCACCCCCCACACAGCTGTCACTCCTGCGCCTCGTCAGAGGGGAATTCCCGCAGCCTCGTCTTCTCCCGGGCCCTCGCCTGCTGTCCCGTCAGCGCTCCATGCCCGACTGACCCCGGCTGTCGCCCCCTCCTCCTTGTCGCCTATCCTGGCTGCTGTGTGTCACGAGAGCTCCGTTTCGGCGAGCCTCATCCCGGATCCGCCTCGAGTGGCCTCATCTCGTCTTCCCAGAGGGCCCTCTGTCGCCATCCAGCGGGGAAAGGAAGGAACGACGTCCCCCACAGCGGGAACCATCTTACCCTTAGGGGAAAGGCAAGTGCATGATAATTTCTTTCCTTTTGATATTGTTTTGCCTTGTCTGACTCCTGGGGGTGGAGTTCGGGGTATGCAGCCCCCCGAGCTCCCTCCACCCGCTGTGGATGAAAGTATTAACCCTGCTTCCTCTGTGTCTCCCCCCGCTGAGCGGTCCTCGACGTCAGGCCAACGTCGCTGGATGAGGAGGGGGCCTGCGGTTCTGGAGAGCCTGGTTCCGGTTCCGCAGCCACATCATGGGCGGAGGAGGAGAGCGGACTGCAGCGTGGAGCCATCACCGATGAACAAGCGTCCCCGGGGTTCCACGGAGGAGCGGTCCGGTCCAGCAGGGCGAGATTCTCCTGCCACCACGCCGTGCGGGCCACCGGCATGGACATCGGTGCCGGAGGACTCTCTAGCTGCACGCACCATCATGCCAGCTGCGGAGCCCGACGCAGCTGAGTGGGAGCCTGAGGACGACCTCCTGACTTCTGAGCCCGGATCATCGCAGTCCTGGATGGCGTCAGAACCCGAGCTCAGGCAAGTGCTCTGTTTTATCTTTCTTCTTCACCTTTTAGAGCACTTTTGCCTGTCTCAAGGGGAGATGAGCCGGGTGCAGCCACCCGCTGCGTCCGAGCTTATCTTGCCGGGTTCTGGCGCTACCGGTGATCCTGATCCCGGGTTTTCTCTCTTGTGTGAGTCTTCTCCCAGGGTCGCCGGCGAGGGGCTGCTCTCGCCTGCTGCACCAGAGGTTCCGGTTTCGGGGTTGGAGGTCGAGTCTGGTGCCACGTTGACCGGGTCCACCGGGAGTGCTGTTCCGGTCCAGTTGGGGTCCACCGGGAGTGCTCCGGAGGCCCAATCGGGGTCCACCGTGGGTTTGGTTCCGGAGGCCCAATCGGGGTCCACCGTGGGTGCTGCACCAGCAGGTCCTAGGTTTGGTGAGGGAGCTGCAGATCCCCGGCCACCGGATGCTGGACAGGCTCGTTTACTTCATCACCCTCATCTCCACCGTCATCCTCCTCGTCTCCCTGAGGAGCGCTACCTGTCTCCACCTGGGGCCGTTGGGGTCCCGAACGCTCCGTCCGGTTCCCCCGCACCTCTCCTCTTCTCTGCGGGACCACCGGCTGCTTCCTTCCAACGGTTCTGGTGGGCTGGTGTCGCGGGACGGCCGCCTGAAGGACTGTCTCGTCGGTTTGGTTCTCTGGGTCGGCCCCCCGACCTATTTGTATTCCTGTGCGGCGACCTGCTCCAGCCGCCTGAAGGACTGTCTCGTCAGTTTGGTCCTCTGGGTCGGCCCCCCGACCTATTTGTATTCCTGTGCGGCGACCTGCTCCGGCCGCCTGAAACTCTCTTCTCCCGAGCATGGGACTGGGGTAGGCCGCTCGAACTGCCCTCTTTTCCCCTCCTTGTTCTGTGGCCTCTTGTTGCCGGACGACTCCCCGAACCTTTTGCCCCCATCCCTCCGGGTCTGGAATGCACCCTTCCCGGGTTCCTGATCTCGTCTGTGGGACTGTTGGGGTGTGTGTGTGGGGGGGGGGGGGATTGTTTTGTGTTTTTGTGGCTCACCAGGTTGTTTCTGAGTTTAGTGGGGGGGGGGGGTTTCTTCCACCTTATGTCTCTCTATTTGCCAAAAGGCATATTGCCTATCTTGAATTTATTGTGGTTGCCCACATTTTTGGGGATTATGGTTTTTTTTTTTTTCTCCCCCTACCTTTATAGCCTTGTTGGTTGTTTGTCTCTCTCCCTCCTGCCAGCGCCCCATCCACCCACCCTAGGGGGGTGGGGTGGGGGGCTTGGGTGTTACTCGGCCGCTCAGAGCTCGGCCTTGAGGGGGAGATACTGTCATAACCCGAGTGTCAGTTCTGGCCACACTCGGGTCTCATATCTTTTGTTTCCCTGGCTTTGGCAGTTGAGGATTCCTTCCAGCTCCTCGGGCTCTTATTGTGAAGGCGCCCGGGGGAGCTCCCTGCTGTCAAAGTCAGCTGCTGCTCCGCTGTCATTAGGAGCAGCTGTGCCGCGTTGGGGTCATTAGCCGCCAGAGATATAAGCGGGTGCTAAATGTCCTCCAACGCGGCAGTCTCTGTTATGATCACCTGTTATGCTCATCTGTTATGTTCTCCTGTTATGTTCAGCTACGTTCTGTTCATCTATGTTCCGATTGTGCTCCTGTTATGCTCAGGTATGTTCCCTTGAGACTTCACCCTCACTGTTGTCCGTCTGGCGCATCGGGTGCTCCCTGGCTCAGACGTCACCCAGCCACTGTATGTGTTCTGTGTGTGTTCAGCCTTCTCTACAATAAATTACCACTGCAAACTCACTGGTGACTGAGGCGTCTTGTGACGGTCCGTGAGGGCCGTCGTGACAGTTGCCTGAATGGCAGAGAGATAAAATGAGAAAATACACTTGGTTTTGACATTAGATTTTGGATCAACCAAACAAAGTCCCTGCTCTTTGGCTAGTCTCTTCTTCCTATAGGAGGAACAAGTTTGACAGTAATGCTGTCTGTTTTCTTTTTTGTTGCTCACTGAAAACCAGTTGATTTTCTTTTTTTTTAAAAAAGGATCGTTAGGACCTCCAATAAGTCATGTTCTAACATGCGTCAAACAAAAATAAAATTATTATATACACTGTGGCGGGTTTGAGATAACCCCCACAACAGACTAAGGACAGACAGCTCTCTCATTCCTGCAACTGCTGCTGACACTCACTCTTGTGTCTCTCTGCTGAGAGCCTCCGGGCTCGCTCCCGGCGCGCATGCACGGCGCTGGGGCGAGCTCCGTGATGGCGGTATGATTTAATAAACCTGCTTAAAACCTCTCATTGCTCTGATTCCTTCAACTGCTGCGGGCACACACACTGTGTCCCTCTGCTGAGAGCCTGAGGACGCCACTCCAGCCTGCTTGCACAAGGGCTGGGGTGGAGTTCCTGTGACGGCGGTGTGATTTAATAAACCTGCTTAAAACCTTCACCACGCTGCTTTATTTCATGCCGCTGCAACACTGCCATTTCTGGCTATAAAGTAGAGTATGCAAATGCTTCAGCCCCATCAGCTACGGGTAGCATTTGCAACTTTTTTGGCATTAATTGTGTCATGGTTCAGCTAAAGTTTGGATCCAATTGCAGGACACAACACACAAGACAACAGATGAGGTTTTATTGATATAGGAGCAGGAAACTGCTTCCTGCGGCATGGGGGATTTTAGGCTCCTTTGGAGACAGAAAGAAGATGGGTAAGTAATGAGAACTAGTTTGGTGAGTATAGCCAGACAGATGATGTAGGGAATAGGCAGTAGCAAGAAGTACAGTAGGTAGGGTCATAAAGCAATAGGTCACAGGCCACAGATGGGATTGAGGTAAGAGTTTGTTGGAGGATTTAGAGTTCAGATACTTTTCTTGGGGGCTTATCCCGATGCAGGGAGTCCAGAATAACATGGGGTTTATGATTTCAGAGTTCTTACTTGGAACATTTCCAAAGGCTGAGAGCCCTGGGGAAGTTTTCCATGGAGAGGTGAGCAAAGAGGTAAGAGATCCTGAGGCACAAGGGTTAGGGGAATTAGAAGCAGAGGCAGCAGGATCAGGGCAGACTGCATGGTGCGCCCACGCTGAGGGAATCCAGGAGGGAATCTGGTAGCAGGGAGACAAGGTGACAGGATAACCTGGGAGATATGGAGAGAACCAAGGTGAGTGGGAAGCTAAATGCTAGGACTGAGGTAGCTAACAGAGCTTGGAGATCATGAGTAGAAGTTTACAGACATGACGGCCCCACGCTGGTCGACTCACTGAGTACACCTTAAAAAGACATACTCAGAAGACAGGGCAGTGTCTAAAAAATAGGGGAGTTTCACCAGCTGCCACCAATCATCCTCCCGAGCCTGGGAGTTACATATCAGCAGAGTGTGGAAACACAACTAGATAGCTGACTGCAGCACTCACCCCAGATCCACAACAAATTAGCTGCCAGGGCTGTTTCCTGGTTTTGGGAGGAGCCCTATGCAAGATCATGCTTTGGAGCCCCCTGGTGCATCAGTCTAGTACACAAGAAGAAAACAGGCTTCCTATTCCCCAGCAGCCCTTGCAAATGATGACATGTTAAATGTTGGAAAGTAAGCATCATCTCCTTAGACTGCAAGGGCATACTCTCACTGTAGTGGGGGTTCCATCCTGACCGAGGTTTGACCCCTAAAGTATGGAACCTCTGTCAGTGTGATCACTCCCTGCTATTCTGCAGAACGGCAGCTTCTCCTACCTTTGAATGGTTGAAAGAGGTAGTCTGTGGAACAAAACTGTGAGAGATTCCTGAGTGGTGAAAGCAAAAAAATGGTTCTTTACACTGTCCAAGATCGTTTTTCTTATTTTATTTATTTTTTTTATCAACCTACAACAGCAGTCCATCATCCATTAAAAGTGACTGGAGCTCCATGGAGACCAAAATGAAGGACGGTAAATTGAAAATGGCCAAAAGGGGGTTTTAAAGCTATTATCTCAGGAGTAAGAGGGACTTGCCAATAGCCTTTACAGAAATTAAAGGTTCTGATGAAATTTGCTCACCCGATCCTTTCTACCAGATCATCAATTCTTGGCATGGGGTATAACTCCAGCTTACTGATTGCATTCACTTTCCTGAAGTCCAAGCAAAACCTTAGTGTAGAGTCTTTCTTTGGAACCAGGATGATTGGACTGCTCCACTCAATGGAAGATGGCTCTATCACTCCCAACTCCCTCATCACCTCCAACTCTCTCTTCATCACTGGTAACAGATGCTCTGGGACCCTATCGACAGATTGGCAAATCAGCTTGGCATCCTACGTCAAACAGGTTCATTTTGTCTTCTTTCAATTATTTATCCTTTTTTTTTTTTTTTTTTCCTTTGAAAGACAAAAGTAAAATAGAAAGATGTCTTTACCTTCTTTACATGTTTCAACTGCACTGCAGCCTTCATCAGAAGAGTCAGCTGATTGCTGCCAGGTGACATTTATCAGCTGATTTTCGTAGGCGGGGCCAGCTCAGCAGATCTGTCAGATCCGCCGAGCCGGCCCCGCCTCCCGCCGTCAGATGGTCTCTGGAGAATGTGGTCCCAGGTGTGAGAAAGCATAAAGGCCCCCTCATCTCGGTTCATGGTGTCTTTTCCCCGCTTTCTGATCTCTATTGCCTCCTTGATCCAACGTTTGTGTCTGTTGCTCTCCGATCCAATAATTTTTGTGTTGTCCCAGTCCATGATGTGATTATTTCTTTTGCAGTGGTCCGATATAGCTGATTTTAATGTTTCTTGTTCTGCTTTTTCTTTTTGTGATCTTGTGAGTCGTCCTTGCGTTTCCTTCTCACATTCCTTTTGGTGTTCTTTTTTTCTTGTGGTGAATAATCTTCCGGTTTCTCCAATGTAGGTTTTGTTACATGATCTGCATGATATTTCATATAATACATTGCATTTATTGTCTTGTTCTATTCTGTCCTTGGGGTGTACTAATAACTGTCTTAATTTTTTGTGTGGTTTGACTGCTGTGTTTATTTTGTATTTTTTCATGATCCTTTGAATTGGTTCCGTGATCCCTCGTATGTATGGTATAGTTATGGTTTCCTTGTTTTTGATTTCAGCTTTTGTTCTGTGTCTTGTGTCCTGTTTATTTTCTTTGTTTTTGACTTGCTGTTTCCCTTTGTTTATGGCCCATACTGGATATTGGCAGCGTATAAGTGCATGTTTTATGTGGTTTTCCTCTTCCTGTCTGTCTTCTTGTTCCGTGATGATGGTGGCTCGTTCATATAATGTCCTGACGACTGATAGCTTGTGTGCTGTGGGGTGTTCCGATGTCCAAAGTAGGTATTGATCTGTGTGGGTTGGTTTCCTGTAGACTGTGATTTTTATGCTGCCATCCTCGTTGTGGTGGATTTTCATGTCCAGAAAGGCTATGGTGCCATTTTCCTCCTCTTCGTGTGTGAATTTTATGTTCCCCGTACTGTCTGTACTGTTCAGATGGTCAGTGAGTTCTTGTGTATGTCCTTTCCTTATTTTTTCCAGAATGTCATCTACGTATCTCTTCCAAAGGGTGGGTTTGCATATTGTGGGTGCTGTGTTGATGGCTTTATTTTCCAGATCCTCCATAAAAAAACTGCTCATGATGGCTGATAGTGGGTCTCCCATTGCAAATCCTTCTTTTTGTTTGTAGATTTTTCCTCTGAATTGAAAATAAGTGGATTTTGCAACAAACTGTAGTAATTTGGATATGTCATGGACTGTGAGGTTGGTGCGTCTTTTTAGGGTACTGTCCTTGTTGAGGCGTTCTTGCACTATATGTAGTGTGACGTCAATAGGAGTCTTTGTGAATAAAGAGATGACGTCATGTGAGATGAGGATCTCGTCTGATTCTATTTTTATGTCTTTGAGTTCTTGTGCCAGCTCTTTTGAATTTTTACAGTGAAAGTCTGATAGTCCAAGGAGGGGTTTGATGATTTCAGCTAGGGCTTTTGATAAGTTGTATGTGACTGATCCAATGCTGTCTATTATTGGCCGCAGTGGGATATCCTTTTTATGTATTTTCGGTGTTCCATAAATCCGAGGGGTGATGCTGGCTGTGGGGATCAGGTGATCATATGCGTCCTTTGTGATTTTATTGCTTTCTAATAGAGGTTTTAGAAGGGCTTTGAGCATTTTTTTCTTTTCTTCTGTCGGGTTTGTTTTAATGATTTCGTATGTGTTACTGTCTGCCAACATGGTTTCCATCTGTTTTTCGTATGTTTCCGTGTCCAAAATTACTGTTGTTCTGCCTTTATCTGCTGGGAGTATTGTGATCGTTTTATCTGTCTTGAGTGAGTTTAATGCTTTTTCTTCTTTTCTTGTAACGTTGCTTTGTGGTAATTTGGCCGTTTTGAGGATTCCTGCGACTGCGTTCCGGAGTGCTGCTTTTTCTCCTTGGTCCTGGATTTTTTCACATGCCAGTTCTGTTGCGAGGATGTATTCTTCATGGGGGATTCTGGCTGGTGTGATGGCGAAGTTCAGTCCTCTGTTCAGCACTGTTTTCTCCGTGTCCGTGAGTGTGCGTTGTGATAGGTTTTTGACCCACTTATCGTTCTTTTCCGTGTGTGTTTGTCTTCGTCCGTTCTTTCTTTCTGTGAGTTTTTTTAATTTTTTCAATTGGCGGTTTTTCGTTGTGATGAATTCTTGTTCGTGTGCGTGTTTCAGTTGTGCTTTTATCTGCTCCTGCGTTTTCTGGTCCGTCGGGTAGCGTTGCTTAAACATGTCCGTTTCCTCTTTGATTTGGTTGTTTATTTTGTCTACTTTATTTGCCGTTATTCTTATACGTTCTTTTATAAGGTCTTTCCGTGCTTTGTTGATGATTTTTTCTGCGTTCTTGGTCGGGATTGGATTTCTTATATTGAGGCTTTGGGGTGTGACCTCCTCATCTCTGCAACGGAGGTTGAATCGTAGGTGGTTTCTGAAGCGTGCCCGTGTTTTCTCCAATTTCTCCAGCCGGCGGAAGTCTTTAATGCAAACTTGTCCATAACTTCCACGTAATACGTCAAACAGGTTCATTTTGTCTTCTTTCAATTATTTATCCTTTTTTTTTTTTTTCCTTTGAAAGACAAAAGTAAAATAGAAAGATGTCTTTACCTTCTTTACATGTTTCAACTGCACTGCAGCCTTCATCAGAAGAGTCAGAAAACTTCAAAAATCAGCTATATCGGACCACTGCAAAAGAAATAATCACATCATGGACTGGGACAACACAAAAATTATTGGATCGGAGAGCAACAGACACAAACGTTGGATCAAGGAGGCAATAGAGATCAGAAAGCGGGGAAAAGACACCATGAACCGAGATGAGGGGGCCTTTATGCTTTCTCACACCTGGGACCACATTCTCCAGAGACCATCTGACGGCGGGAGGCGGGGCCGGCTCGGCGGATCTGACAGATCTGCTGAGCTGGCCCCGCCTACGAAAATCAGCTGATAAATGTCACCTGGCAGCAATCAGCTGACTCTTCTGATGAAGGCTGCAGTGCAGTTGAAACATGTAAAGAAGGTAAAGACATCTTTCTATTTTACTTTTGTCTTTCAAAGGAAAAAAAAAAAGGATAAAAAAAAGCTTGGCATCCTTCAGAGTGATGCAATGCTGAACCACCTGTGTACACCCTGAAATCTCTGTGAAAAGATTTCTTTCTGTCATCTGTCAAATAGTCCACCACAAGGGTTGGCTTCCGGTGGTAAGGTTGGCTTCCTGTGGTAACGTATCATCACTTCCTGTGTTGCTGGCTGTCTGTGTGGCTTGCTCTGTGGTTAGCTCTCCTCATTCTCCTGAGGATTTTGCCTTTAATTGTAATTTTAATCACTTTTTTCCTTCTACCGTTAGCTCTCACTTCTGTTTATCTATCGTCTTGCACCTGTGTGCGCACTCCGTGTCATCTAATCACCCTCTTTAGCCTTCTGTTCACCTTTCATCTGTGTTTTTGTTAGCTTCGGGTTAGCCAATTGCTATGGCTACTAGCTCTCGTTCCCCTGCTCCTCTGGTATGCGCTCTCTGTCAGATGTTTAGCTACACCTCTGCCTCTTTTAGTGATAACAGTAAATGTAATAAATGTTGTCTTTTTGAGGCACTCAAGGCAAGGTTGTCTGATTTGGAATCCCAGCTCTGCTGCATTGAAACACCGTCTGCGCCAGTTAATAATGACGGACTCCCCTTAGCTGCACCGGAGCTCCCTAGCTTAGGACGGCCTGCTAGCGGTCCTCCGGACCTCCTCAGCAGCAAGCAGACTGGTTGGGTGACAGTGAGAAGGAAGCCTAATCGCAAGGCCCCGGTTCACCACCAACCTGTTCATGTTTCTAATCACTTTTCCCGCTCAGCGACACATCCGCTGAGGAAAAAACTCTGACCATTGGCGACTCTGTAGTCAGAAATGTGAACCTAGAGACTCCAGTGGCCATAGTCAAATGCTTTCCTGGGGCCAGAGCAGGCAACATCAAGTCAGATTTGAAAATGCTGGCTAAAAGTAACTGTAAATTCTCCACAATTGTTATCCACGCCAGCATTAATGACGTCCGACTCCAGCAGTCGGAAGTCACAAAACTTAACGTGGAATCGGTGTGTGACTTTGCCAAAACAATGTCTGCCTCTGTAATATTCTCTGGGTCCCTCCCCAATCTGACCAGTGATGACATGTTTGGCCACTTGTCATCCTTCAACCGCTGGCTGTCTGTGTGGTGTTCTGCAAACGATGTGGGCTACATAGACAATTGGAGCTCATTTTCAAGTACATCTATCTATCTATCTATCTATCTATCTATCTATCGGGGAAAACCTGGTCTTATTAGACGAGACGGCGTCTATCCCACTTTGGATGGTGTGTCTCATTTATCTAACAATCTGGCATCATTTGTATCCAAATTTCCAAAACATTGACAACTCAGAGTTGGGACCAGGAAGCAGAGTCCCGTCTTACACACCTCTCTGCAGCTCCTCTTCATCCGCCACCCCTCAACTTAGCCCCTGTCTTCCCCATCAGAGAACCATTTTCTGCTCCCTCCAAAGTAAATAAAAATATAATGTATAAGCATCCCAAAGTGATTAAACAAAAAATTGGTAAAACTCAAATTAAACATGAAGTCTCTAAATTGAATGATTTGGCCTCTGTTCCTTCTCATAATTTAAAAATTAAATGTGGTTTGTTAAATATTAGGTATCTAACTTCCAAGTCTCTGCTAGTCCATGATCTGTTAATTGATCATCAGATTGATTTAACCCTTTGAGTGTGAGAATTCACATGCCCCTAGTGGCAGAGCATGGCATGGTGCCTGCCTTCTCACTCTGTCAAAAGGAAGTGAGAAATTTCTGATTTGCTTTTTTTTTAAATGATTTCTTGTTCATATACTTTGAAGATAAGATGATGAGGTACCTCTGTACAAAAAATGGTGTCAAAAGACAACCATTTTTTTGTGTAAATACGTCCAAAGTCCAGTTTTGACTGAGTTATGGAATTTAAAGAGGTGGTGCGACATTATGCAAATTAGATGCATAAATTTATTCCTATCTGAAACTTTGGATCATATTTTACATCTTTCTAATCGACAGTAAGCCATTATCTCTTACCACTTTCAAGTTATAGCCTTGGAAATCTTCAGGTTCAGGTTACTTTATTTGTACCCGTAGGTAGATTTATTTTGCAGTCAGGTGACATCCATATTTACATTCAACATGAACACAAACACAGGCACACATGAAGCTGACTGTAAACATGATAAAAGTACTCAAGTCTCCATCAATCAGGACATAGGACAAAGAGATAACAGAAAAAAACAAGGAGATAAGAGAGAAGGGTCATATTAGAAAGTTAAAGACTAGTCAAAGAGGTTAAAGACACAAAAGTCTAAAACCCAATAAAAGATTTAGAACCCCAATAAAAAACCTACAAAAATAAGTAAATATAAAATCAAATTAATAAATAGGTAACTAAATTATGTGTAATATATTGTTACATCTTGTTCAACTCTTTAACAGCAGCAGGAACAAAGCTGTTTTTGTCATGCTGGGTTTTACTTTTTGGGACAGCAAACCTCCGTCTGGAGGGAAGAAGCTGAAGGTGGCAGTGCAAAGGGTGGGAGTCATCATTTAAAATGGAGGTAGCAAACCTCTGTACCTGTCTGGTGTACAGGGATGTCAGGCTCAGCTGTGACTCACCAAGCAAGCGACTGGACCATCTAACAACCTGATCCAAGGATTTTCTCTGTTTCAGTTTTGTCTGACCAAACCATGACACTAAAGAAAAGGATAAAACAGATTCAATAAAAGCCCGATAAAATATTGTCATTATGGTTCGGTCAATGTGGAAGCGTGCAAGTTTCCTTAAACAATGCAAATGTTGCTGACCCTTTTTGCACACCCTTTCATAGTTCTCTTCAAAGTTCAAATTACTATCAATAATCGTCCCAAGATATTTGTAGGACTGTACATATTCAGTGGTCTGGCCTTTTAGTACAGTGACTTTGTGCCTGGGAGTTTTCCTCCTAAAGTCAATAATCATATCTTTAGTTTTTGTCGTATTCAGCTGCAGGTAGGAATCCTCACACCAGTGAACAAAATCATCAACTACTGGGCCGTGGCCACTCTCACCATCCTGGAGGAGACTGACAACAACTGAATCATCAGCATACTTTATAATGTGTCTGTTGTCATGTCTGCTCCGACACATGTTTGTGTACAGGATGAAGAGTAGTGGTGACAATACACACCACTGAGGAGAGCCAGTAGAAGAACACTTTTGGTCAGACAATGTACCATTGACCCTTATGCTCTGTGTCCTGTTGGTTAAAAAATCCATAATCCAACCCACCAGATTATTACTCAAATGAAATTGTTGCAGGAGCCTTTCAACTAAAATATGAGGTTGGATTGTATTAAAGGCGGAAGAAAAGTCCACAAATAAAAGCCTGGCGTGTGTCCCATTAAAATCCAGATGTTTAAAAAGCATATTAAACAGAGTGACAGTGGCATCCTCCACCTCCTCTGTGAGGCCTGTAGGCAAACTGCAAAGGATCCAATGCATGCTCAGTCTGCTTTAGGACCTCAAATCTGACCAGTTTTTCAAAAATTTTCATTAAAATTGAGGTCAAAGCAACTGGTCTAAAATCATTTACCATTTCTGGACAGCTGGATTTTGGAACAGGGACCACCACAGCATCTTTCCAGATCTTAGGCACATGTGTCTGTAAGGACTTATTGAAAATGTAGTGAAACACAGGACTCAGTTCATGTGCACAGGACTTTACCAAGCGCCCACATATATTATCAGGGCCCTGACTTTTGTTCACTTTTACAGCACAGAATGCCCTTTTAACATCCTGCACCTCAATATTAAAGTGCTGATTGTTTTTGAGTTTCTGTTTCAAATCTTGGGTTTCTGTGCTAAAATCAAATGAATCAAAACGACCATAAAAACAATTAAGGGCATTAGCCAGCTCTGTATCTGAATTAAAACCATCTAAAAACACATGATTACTGCGCTCTGTGCTCTGAAGGCCTGCAATAGTTTTCATACTGGCCCAGGTTGAACCAAGTTTGTTTGTTGCCATCTTGCTTTCCAACTCTGATTTATAATTCTGTTTTGCTCTTAAAATTTTGGCCTTCAGCTCTTTTGTGGCAACCTGTAGCTCAGAAACAACCCCCTGTTTAAAGGCAAGTGCTTTCCTCTGTAAGCAGGATTTAACTGATTTTGTAATCCATGGCTTGTTGTTGGGATATATTTTGACACGTTTACGTAGAACGATCATGTCTTTGCAGAAAGCCATGTATGAGCATGTCACGTCCACTAAAGAGTCCAAATCTTCTCTGCAGTCTAGCATGAACACCTCCCAACTGAACTGTCGGTACAGTTAAAGCATTCCTGGAGGTAGTGAACTGTATCCTCTGTCCAAACGTTTATGTCCCTGGTCTTTGTCTTCTCTCTTTTGAGAGCAGTTTTATATGTGGGCAGCAAATGTACACGGTTGTGATCTGAGGATCCTAAAGGAGGAAGGGGAAGAGATTTATAGGCCCTCTCTATGGATCCATAGCACAGGTCCAATGTCTTTTTTTGCCTGGTTGGGCAGGAGACATACTGATAAAAGTTTTTAAGTGTCTTCTTTAGAGACACATGGTTAAAATCCCCAAGTATGAAATTTGGAGCCTCTGGGGAAAATGACTGCAACCGCTGTACCACATCAAAGACGGTGCTGGAGGCGGAGGCAGCATCGGCCCTCAGGTGAATGTACACAGTCGTTATGAAAAGTTGGGGGAACTAGCGGGGCAGATAAAAAGGGCGTAGTGACATGGACAGCAGCTCCACATCTGGTGTACAGATGCACTCTCTGACCATGACAGATGTACAGTATTGTTTATTAATATATAAACATACACCGCCTCCCTGACGTTTCCCCGTTACCTCTTCCTGCCAATCCAAGCGAAGTGGGGCTCCAAAGCCATCAATCCACAGGTCCACATCCCGGTCATGCGCCATAAGCCACGTCTCCGTGTAAGCCATGACACAGCAGTTCTTAAAATCCTTCTGATATCGGACACTTCCTTGAATTTCATCCACTTTATTTCTCAGGGATTGTACATTCCCCATAATAATGGAAGGAAGAGGAATGCGGTTAAGCTGACGCCTCCTCAGGCTTAATCTTATGCCTCCATGCTTTCCGCATTTCCTCCTCTTGTTTCTGTTTTCATTGCTGTGTCCATGAAAATCTCTTAAAATAAAGTCTGGCAGTTGCAGCACAGACTCAAACACAGATGCTGCATTATCCATGTTTAAATGCAGTAACGTGTCTCTGGAATACTGTATTCTTCCCGGCGAGATCGCAATCGCGCTTACCTCCAAGACAAAGAGCCGGTAGGAAAGAAAAGACAAAAACAAGAAGGAAATCCATACTGATGGAACCAGGGAGCTCTTCATTATATAGTCCACAAACATTCATGGACAAAAACGGCACAGAGAATCACGTTAAAACACATTAAAGTGCATAAAAACAGAGACACAGATGTCAAACTTTTTTCACCCGTTGCCGGTCGCTGCGTGCGCATGCGCCCCTTTCTGAATCTGAACTATTTGACTGACAAATAATATTTACCACTCTTGACCACTAGGGGGTATGTCGCAGTTTGACAACATACACACTCATGGGGTTAATATCCCTTACAGAGACTTGGTTAGGGCAAGAGGATTATGTTGGTTTAAATGAATCAACTCACTCTGGTTGTTTAAACTGTCAAAATCCCAGAAGTTCTGGTCATGGAGGAGGAGTAGCAACAATTTACCATTCCAAATTACTAGTTAATGTAAAGCAAAAAACACGTTATACCGTAATTCCTTTGAGGGCCTGGTCCTTAGTATTGGGCATTTTAGCAATTTTAGGCTAAACTCAATTTTATTTGCCATAGTTTATCGTCCTCCATCAACCTACTCATAGTTTTATCCAAATTTGCCAAATTCTTAGTTGATTTAGTGCTGAAATCAGATAGAAGAATTATAGTAGGGGACTTTAATATACATATAGATGAAGATAGTGATTGCCTTAATATGGTATTTAATTCAATATTAGACTTGATGGGGTTTTCTCAGAAAGTAGGAAATTCTACCCATTATCTCCACCATACGTTGGACCTTGTTCTGACATATGGCATAGAAATAGAAAATCTGGTAGTGTCTCCTCATAACCCTGTACTGTCAGGCCATTGTCTGTTAACCTTTGATTTTACTATTTGGCTCCTAAAGAAAAATGTTACTACAGTAGATGCCTCTAAGGTGATGTTGTACCCAAATTTATGCAGATTGTTTCCTCTATGCCATGTGTCAACACAACGGAAATAAGCTATACACAGCTTGCTCCTTCTGTAATTGATTGCATGGTAGATAGTGTTACAGCTTCTCTGCATCAGACTCTAGACATGTTGGCCCCTCTAAAAAAGAAAAAGTCTTATCAGAGATTTCTAACTCCTTGGTTCAACACAGAAACTTGCAGCTTAAAACAGAAGACTCGTCAATTAGAAAGAAAATGGCACACCACTAATTTAGATGAAATCTATTTAGCTTGGAGAAGTCATCTTTTAATTTATAAAAAAAACTCTTAGAAAAGCTAGAACGAGTTATTATTCTGCATTAATAGATCAGAACAAGAATAATCCCAGGTTTCTTTTCAGCACTGTAGCCAGGCTGACAAAGAGTCAGGACTCTGTCAATCCTAGCATTCCATTAGAGCTTTCTAGTCAGGACTTTATGAACTTTTTCAATAATAAAATTTCATCTATCAGAGATAAAATCAATCAGATTCTTCCCACCATTAACTTAAATATAGTAACTACTACAACTCCATCCATCCATCCATCCATCTATCTATCCATATTCTTCCGCTTAATCCTTTTCGGGTCGCGGGGGGGCTGGAGCCTATCCCAGCATCTTTGGGCAAGAGGCAGGGTACACCCTGGACAGATCGCCAGTCCATCACAGGGCCAGCACAAAGAAACAGACAAGCATTCACTCTCACAGTCATACCTAAGGACAATGTAGAATCCCCAGTTAACTCCTTCAATTGATATCTGTTTGGAGGAGTTTACTCCAATTGACCTTTTAGAGTTAGACAAAATAATTTCCTCATCCAAGCCTTCAACTTGTCTTTTAGACCCTATTCCAACGAGGTTATTTAAAGAAGTCTTCCCATTTAATGGTAGCTTTATTCTTCAAATAATCAATTCTTCATTAACTTTAGGCCATGTACCGCAGGCTTTTAAAACTGCCGTAATTAAACCCTTACTCAAAAAAGCAACACTGGATCCGGGAGTTTTAGCTAACTATAGACCATTTCTAATCTCCTTTTCATTTCAAAAATCTTAGAAAGAGTTGTTGATACGCAATTATTTGACCACTTGCAGGGAAATGGTTTATTTGAAGAGTTTCAGTCTGGGTTTAGAATAGTGCTGAAACAACCTTAGTGAAGATCACTCATGACCTCCTTGTCACATCTGATAATGGACTTGTTTCTGTACTTGTCCTTTTAGACCTTAGTGCAGCTTTTGGTACTATTGATCATAATATTCTACTTGATAGATTAGAACACTATGTTGGACTTAATGGAACTTTGTTGCAGTGGTTTAGATCTTATTTATCTGATAGGTTCTAGTTTGTTCATGACAATAATGAGTTTTCTTTCAGCTCAAAGCTCAGTCATGGAGTTCCACAGGGATCTGTGCTAGGCCCTACTCTTTTTAGTTTATATATGCTTCCGTTAGGCAACATTATTAAAAAGCACTGTATACATTTTCATTGTTATGCAGATGATACACAGTTATACCTATCAATGAAGCCAGATGATAGTAATCAATTAGCCAAGTTAGAAGCCTGTCATAAGGAAATCAAAGCTTGGATGATTTGTAATTTCCTGTTATTAAATTCAGATAAGACTCAAGTCATTCTTGTTGGTCCAAAAAACCTTAGAAATACCTTTCCAAATCAAACTTTTAGTTCAGATGCGGTTACTCTTTCTCTTAATAGCTCTGTGAGGAACCTTGGAGTTATTTTTGATCAAGATCTGTTTTTCAATTCACATGTTAAATTCGTTTCTAAGACTGCCTTCTATCATTTGCGTAATATTGCCAAGATTAGGAGCATCTTGTCTCAGAGTGATGCTGAGAAACTGATCCAGGCTTTTGTTAGCTCTAGATTAGATTATTGTAACTCTTTATTATCAGGTTGTCCTAAAACATCTTTAGAAAGTCTTCAGTTGATCCAAAATACTGCAGAAAGAGTTTTAATAGGTACTAGAAAGAGAGATCATATCTCTCCAGTTCTGGCTTCCCTTCATTGGCTTCCCATAGAGTTTAGAATTAAGTTTAAAATCCTTCTTCTCACTTTCAAAGCTCTAAACAATCAGGCCCCTTTTTATTTAAAAGATCTGATACTACCCTATTATCCTAACAGAGCATTATGCTCCCAAAATGCTGGATTACCTGTAATACCTAGAATCTCCAAAAGTACAATGGGAGCCTTCAGTTATCAAGCTCCTCTCCTGTGGAACCAGCTGCCAATATGGATTCGGGAGTCAGACTCAATCTCTGTTTTTAAGAATAGAGTTAAAACCTTCCTTTTTGATACAGCCTACAATTAGGGATGGATCATGTGTCTCTGAACCCTCCCTTAGATATGCTGCTAATAGGTTTAGACAGCCGGGGGACCTCTAATAATGCACTAGGCTTCACTCCTTTCTTCACTCTCAATGATTTTTTATTTTTTTTTTATTTTTTATTTTTTTTTGCTGGTCATTAACATCTGTTTGTTCTCTCCCATAGATTGAGTCCCCATCATGCTGTTTGCTCTCTACATGTCTGTTCTTTTCATCTTCTCTATCCCCTCATCCCCCAGCCAGTCACAGCAGATGACTGCCCCTCCCTGAGCCTGGTTATGCTGGAGGTTTCTTTCTGTTAAAAGGGAGTTTTTCCTCTTCACCCTCGCCAAGTGCTTGCTCACAGGGGATCGCCTGATTACTGGGGTCTTTCTGCAATTGTGGGGGTTTCCTATGCTATGAGATGACTGTTGTTGTGAAATGGCAGTATATAAATAAAGTTGAATTGAATTGAATTGAAGGGCATTGCTCTCACCTTTTACTGGTGAGTACTGCTCTTCTAACTCCACCTCCTCATTCACGGCTTGAATAAAAAATGAACTTGCCAATGGTAATGGTACAGTAGAACGAGGATGCCATTTCTTAAGCATATTAACATGAACTGTCTGTAGAGGCTGTTTTCTTCCAGGCATAAGTATTTGATAGGTTACTGGTCCCATCATCCATTTAATCTGGAAGGGACCCTGCCACTTTGCCAACAACTTACTCTCTGGCATTGGCAAAAGCAACAGGACTTCCTCTCAAGCCTCAAAGCTCCTCTGTTGAGCAGACTAATCGTACCATTTCTTCTGCTGTACATGAGATTTAAGAAGATTCTCTCTTGCCAGAGCTGTAGTCTTCATAAGATGCTCCTGCAATTGTAGGACATAAGAGATTATATTTCTGTCCTCAGTCTCATCTGACTCTTCCCAGGTCTCTCTCAGTATGTCCAATGGACCTTGGACCTGATGGGCAAGTAAGAGCTCGAAAGGTGAAAACCCAGTAGAGGCGTGAGGAACCTCTCGGTAAGCAAACAGCAGAAAGAGGAGCCACTTATCCCAGTCCTTTACAGTCTTTGATACAAACTTCCTCAGCATACTCTTCAGACTCTGATTAAAACACACCACCAAGCCACCAGTTTGAGGGTGGTAAGGAGTGGTTCTTAATCTTTTAATCCCCAGTAACTGATAGACCTGTGTCAGTATTTGACTCATGAAGTTGGGACCTGATCTGTAAGCACCTCTTTTGGAATCCCCACCTGAGAAAAAAACTTGAGCATTGCTGCTTCTACCTGTTTAGCTGTTACCTGTCTTAAAGGAATAGCTTCAGAGTATCTAGTAGCATAATCACAAATGACTAAAATAAACTTATTCCTTGACTGACTCCTCTCCAGTGGACCAACTATGTCCACACCAATACGTTCAAAGGGGGTACCTGCAGTCAACTTGTCATGGTTGGTGAGCACGCGCTCCCTCCTTCCCATTTGTTTCTCCTCAGGTGACGAAACAAACCTGGGTGAGGAGACGCACCTGCTGCCTCTCATCTGCCAGCGTTTAAAAGGATCAGCTCTTCAGTGCTTTGACGCTGGATTGTCTGGGTATACTGCTTAGCAGAATCCAAAAGAAGCAAGTATTGTTTATGTCTATAGGTGAAGTTTCCGCACTCACCTGTTTCTTTCTCTCTTCTCCAGGTTGCTGCCTCTATGCGGGTGCGTCTTCGTGGACTGCGTGCACTCACCTGCCCCATCATCCTCGCTCAACTGCAACCATACTCCACCCAGTCAGGCACCACCAGCTCCACCAACCTCACCCTGCTGGTTCGTCTCTCCCCCACTGGGGCCCCTGCCGGTTCTCCCTATTAACTCACATAAGTGGTAATTTGGTTGCCCATTTTCCCGATCTCCATTCCTCCTCTCACAGCTCTCATTCTCTTTCCACAGGCTATTTCCTCTGGCGAGTGACATTTTCCGTAGCTGTGCATCAGACTTCTTGAAATTCAATAAATCCTCAAACATGTATTGTGCTTTTGATTGTTCCTTTGTGGCTGTATTGTAGTAGTAGTAGTAGTAGTAGATTAGTTTATTTGACAGGGACAGTGCAATAAACATAGACAATTAATCAAAGACAATCAATCTGATGTGTTGCACATAGAGTGTATAGCTATTAGCTAATTTGCAACTCTTGTCCCTGGATGGGCTTTAGAAAAAAGAATCAAGATAAAAAATATACACAATAACCACATACATCAATGCAGAAAAATTATAAATACACAATTATAAATATTATAAATATTATAAATACACAAATATAACAGCCTGACTCACATTTAACATAAATATTATAAATATTATAAATACACAAATATAACAGCCTGACTCACATTTAACACATATAACATAACTCACATTTGCCTATTTCAGGCCTTCCTCCCTCTGTCACTCACTATAAACAAACACATTTATTCCTTCCCTTCATTCACTCTCACTTTGCAGACAAATAATTCATACATGAGTACATTCTTGTTTATTTTTCAGCCAGTTTTTAACATTTTTAGTGAATGTTTTAAAGTCCGTTATTATTTTAATTTCATTTGGCATTGTGTTCCAGATGTGACTGCCCTTTATAGAGAAAGCTGTTTGTCCAAATGTGGTTCTGCGGTGGAATATTTTACAGTTATTGTTAACAGAACTCCTGGTGGCTCTGCTGCTGTCCTGTCTTTGGACGAAACCAGCAAGTGGCTCGGGTGCTGATTTATGGAAACATTTGAACGTTAATTTCAGAAGACAGAGGTCAATGAAGCTCTCAAAACTCAATAGGTTGTATTTTTTTAAAACATTACAGTGATGCCACCTAATGGGCTTTTTGTCCAAGATTTTTAGGGTTTGATTATATAATGAACCTATATGTCTTATTGTGGAAGGGGCTGCTTGAGCCCAGACTGTCAAACAGTATGATATATGAGAAAAAACCATAGAATGCATATACAGTGCAGCTGCTTCGTAAGGTATGTAATATCTAATTAATTTAAAGCAGTTCAGATTTTTTTTTACTGTTTTTGAAATTTTCTTTATATGAAGATTAAATTTGAGTTGAGGATCTAGTACAATGCCAAGGTATTTGAATTCTGTAGCTAAACTGATGTCATGATCATGTATATTAACTTTAAAATGTTGCAGGTTACATTTTTTGATTGAAAAGCACATTGAGACTGTTTTCTGAAGGTTCAGCAATAGATGGTTCTTGAGGAGCCACTCTTGGACATAAACCATACTTATAGACAGTACATCTGCAGCCTGTGCTGGAGTCTTGGCAGCTGTGTAAATAACTGCATCATCTGCATAAAGTTGGCATGTTGCAGCTGAGCAGTGTAACGGCAAGTCATTAATAAAAATGCTGAAAAGTAAAGGACCAAGAATGGACCCTTGTGGGATACCCATGCGGTTGTTTAAAAATGAGGATTTATCCTGGTGAACTTTTACACACTGTTCTCTATTCTGGAGATAAGATGCAAACCATTCTAATGTATTTGGGGAGAAGTTAAAAGATACCATTTTGGATAAAAGCAAACTGTGGTTTACAGTATCGAAAGCCTTTTTGAGATCTAGAAAAACAGCTCCTACCACATTACCCCTGTCCAAGGACTGTTTGACGTTTTCAATAAGGCAACAATTTGCTGTTTCTGTTGAGTATCCTGGTCTAAAACCAAATTGACGTGGATGAAGAAGTTGACTGTCTTGTAAGTAGTCTATCAGCTGTGTAGCTACAACTTTTTCAAGAACCTTAGATAGGACTGGTAAGATAGAGATTGGGCGGTAATTGCATATATCGTCTTTACTGCCTGATTTATGAACTGGTATGACGACAGCTTTTTTCCAGCCAGATGGAAATGTACTAGACCTAATGGAGAGATTAATGAGATGAGTCAGTGGTTTGATTAATATTTTGCTGTGCATTTTGAGAAAGGAGGTGCTCATATTGTAGATATCATTAGTTTTTGAGTTTGACAGTGTTTTAACAATACCAGCAATTAACTTCTCATTTACCTCATCGATGTGAAAAGTATCTGTTGGAAGTATGGAATTTGTGTTGTTGAGCACATTTGGCAGCACAAAAATTTTTGTTAAGTCTTCCACAGAGCCCACAAAGTGTGAATTAAATTCATTTGCCAAAGTAGCCTTGTCACTGACGGTCTTGCCATTGATTCTAAGTTCCTTTACCCCCTTCTGATCGTTTTTTTTATTAGTTAAGTTATTTAAATGCCTCCATAGGGAACTGTTGTTACCCTTTGCATGATCTATCAGTTTATTGTAATAAGATATTTTTGATTTTCGCAGCTCATGTACCACTTTATTTCTTAAACTTTTGTACACAAGGTGATCATTTTGTAGTTTGGAGGTTAGTGATGTTTTCAGTGCATAGTCTCGCCTCTTCATAAGTTTTCTTATTTCATTATTTAACCATGGTAGGCTAATCTTCTGTTGTCTACTTTTAATTTGCTTTGAAAATTTTTCTATAGACTTTGTGATTGTTGCAGTTATAAAATTACAACAATCATCTACTTCACATGTTGCCATGAGCTGCTCCCAATTTTGATTCTCTAAGTAATGTTCAAACTCCTCATTTTTTGATTTGGGGATAATAAAATTTGATTTGTCAATATCGACTCCCCCAAAATACTGTAGTCGCTTTTTAGTAAGTTTCCTGACAGCAAGAACCATGTTATGATCTGAGAGACCAGTTACAAGATTATAGGTTCTGGTTATTCGTTCTGGTTTATTAGTAAATACCATGTCAATAAGTGTTCTGGATTGTTTGGTTATCCTGGTGGGTCCTTTGATGATTTGCTGGTAATTAAATTTAGTCATGAGGCTTTTCAGTTTTTGTTTGTCTTTTTTATCAGACCAGTTGATATTAAAGTCACCATGAATTATTGTTTCTCTGTTCTTCTCAAGTTGTTTAACCAGATCACTTAATTCATTATAAAAGGAAGAGTTGTGTGACGGTGGGTTGTACACTACTGCAATGTTGAAATTCATTACCGGAGAGAGACATACATTAACAGCTAAACATTCAAGTGAAGTATTCAAATCAACCAGTTGACATTTATATTTCTCTTTGATGTAAATTAAAACACCTCCTCCCCTCCCTACCTGCCTGTCTTTTCTAAAACACTGGTAGCCCACAATATCGATCATATTAGTGTCTATGTTACTGTGTAGCCAGCTTTCTGAGAGACAAAGGTAGTCCAGATTTGAGTCCAACAGCAACACCGAAATCTCATCTCTTTTGGGGATTATGCTCCGTATGTTTAAATGACCGCCGAGGATCCCCTTTGGTTTAGCCTTGGTGTCCCAAAGAACTCGTGCATGATTAACAGTTTGGAAAAATAAATGTTGTTTTTGCTTTTGTACAGCTCGGTTTTGTGCTAACCCAGTGGTCTGCTGTTTAATAGTGGCAGGTCCAGGGTTAAGGTGAATATCTCCTGCCAGAAGTAGCAGAACTAACAGAACTTTAACTGTATATCCTCTGCCATATTGTGATTTTTGCTTAACAGCCATGTTTGCCTTAATTTGGAAGTTTTTGCTCAGGGCTTTTAAAGACCACATAGAGTGTAGGGTGAGATGTCCAAGCCCAAATCCATACAGATAAAACTTTTTAACTTCACCTTTGGTTGAGTTTGTCGGAAAATCCTTCTTGTTGCAGGTCCAGACACACAAAGACAAAACGAAGAGGAAGTAGAGAAGTAGAGAAGGCTTATTAGTGGTGCCCATCAGCCCACTTTTTAATCCGGTGGCAGCCATCTTCAGTCTTTCTTGGAAAGAAGGAAAAGGAAAATCTGTGGATAGTAAAATAAATTCTGCTTATATCGCCAGAATCTGATCCGATCGTCCTCAAATCCAGCTGGGCCTCAGCTAGCCAACTAGCCCCTTCCGTTGCTGGTCTCGTTGCTCATAGTCGCCGTAACTGGTCTCCCGTCCCACTCCTCCAACCGAGTCTCGTCACACACCGCCGCTGCCACCGAGCTCCGCTGAGGTCACGGTAAATCCTCCGCTAGGCACCGCCACCTACCGTCGTCTGCCTGGGTGAAATCTCTGCTGAGCCCCGTCAACAAATAGCCGCTTGCCTGGTAGTATCTCCGCTGGGCCTCGCAGCTGGGCTTCGATTCAGGCTGGTGTAAGGTGGAATGACTGGCGCCAGCATTAAGCTAACTAGCGTTAGCTTAGCAATCGCTTCGGGTAGTCTCGTCGCACACCGCCGCTGCAGTCACGGTAAGTCCTCCGCTGGGCACCGCCGCCTACCGCCGTCTGCCTGGGTGAAATCTCTAGAGACCAGTCTGTGTGATTTTATAGTGGAAACTGAAGTCATGGTTTCTCTTCGTCCTCACACTTCCACGTCGGTGCTTTTTTCTCCAGCACTCAGCACAGACCATCAATGGCAGGTCTCCATGGAGCTACATCAGCTATTCATCCATGAGGAGCAGAACAGCAGCAGAACCACCCACACCGACCACATGGAAGCTAGATAGGTCCATCTGTGCTGATTTTCTCCAGGGATCCTGCGACATTATGATAGAAAAAGTTGTTTAAGAGCCGATATTTTCTCTGGTTTGAACCATCCGAAAGAGCTGTTATAAATTGCCAGCAACCTGCGTCTTGTTTTGGTGTGACGTCACTACCCAAGTGCACGTGGGCTGTCTTTATTAATAATCATGACACAACTGACATTCCAGACATGTTCTGCAATAGATTTTTTTTTTTCTGACTGTACATCCCAGGCCAATAAAATCTCTTAGATATTTGTAAAAAGGTTTTCGTGAAAGCTAAATGGCCTGCCCAAGGAACTGTGTGTCCCACCCACAACACTTGGTCTCTGCATATCTCTAGAAGGACAAAATGCCATTATTCACCAAAAAGTATTCATTTAAGAGACTAGGGTCCTTCTCTGCTTCCTTAAACCACTCTGTAAAGGATGTGTCATCTTTTTGCTCTTTAGCCATATCAAATGAGATGACATTTTGAAACTGAGGAATAACCAACTCTTGCTCTGGCTGAGCAGATTGTAGCTGTCACAGTGTGGGCTTGAGCTTAGGCTCAAGTCTACACTTTATGTTCAATTATTGTTCTTCTGTGATCATGTATGATTATTTTGCATTTATTGCCCTCTGTGTTTCCTGAGTCCCCTGTCTTTGTCGTCTGTGTTCATCCCTTGTCTGGTCTTGGCGTCTGTGCCCATGCTGTGTTCCCCACCTGTAATCACTTCCCTGCTGCCCTTGAGTGTACCCACCTATTTGTGTTGTGGTGATTAGTTTCTGTCTATATATCCTGTGCACTGTCTGTGTCTAGTGTGGCATCATCTACGTTGTTTGTGCTTCTTCCCTACCGGTAACCCTGTATCCCGTAAGTTTCTGTACGTTTTTGTACCCAGTGTTAGATTTATTTCTCCAGCCCTTGTGCTGTTATTGGTTTGTTCTTTTCTGTTAATAAATCATGTTGCGCCTGAGTTTGGCCTGCTTCTTGAGTCCATCACCTGTGCCTACCGGAGGGAATCATGACAGAATGATGCCACCAAAGAAGGACTCAGCAGGCATGAACTTTGGGAGCATGGGGCTAAATGAGGATCAAGTATGGGCAGTGAAAACCATCAAGGACCTTGTCTCAATTGCCTGCACCAGTTCCAGCATGCTGGAGGTGACTTTGGAATATCTGGACACCTCGGCAGAGGTGATGAGAGCATAGCCCAGCTTGTGGCATTACCCTGAGCTGATCGAGCTGTTAAAATCAGTTGCTCAGTACCGGCATATGTACCACGAGATGGTGGGAGACATACCTGGGCTGCCAAAGCTTGTGCTGATGTTGAAAAGTTCCTCAGCTCCGCCAACCTTATCAGCCTCTCCTCACCCACTGGTTCCAGTATGCCTCTCCCCAGCTCTGCAGCCACATTCCAGAGAGGGGAAGAGTGTTCCCTGCTTGCCAAAATCTATGTCAACAAAACAGCGTTCCCTGGTTTCGGCATTACAGGACCCAATGCAGTCTGCAAGACATTCCTTGGCACAGTTACACACGTCTCCTTGTTCCACTCCAGCCTCAAGCTCTTCAGTCCCATAGAATGTCCCAGCCCCAGAGGGCTCTCTCACATTGATCTCCACACCAGTTATGGACACTACCGAGCAGGATATGCAGGCAGGCAGAGTCCGCACAGCTAGACCATTTACTGAGGTGTAAACCCTGGCTCACACCAGAATTTGTGTTTTCCCCAAGTGCGGACCAGCACACTTCAAGGGTCGCTATGGGGAAGTGAGCGGTGGATAAGTCTGCAGTTCAGCCTGTGAATAAGCCTGCAGTGCCAGCTCCTACGTTTTCCATGCCAGTGCCCACGCCCGCTGCTGTGCCCCAGACAATCTCGGCAATGGTTCATCCAGTTTTCCCGGAGGTGGAAGTTGCCACTTCAGCTGCAGAGTCACCAGGGACCTCTCCGACAGTAGGGTGGGAGTTAAGGCAAGTACCATATTTAGAATCATTACCCGCTGTACTTTGTAAGTCTTGTCTTACTCCCAGTTGCAGCTTCCATTTGCTTCTGGCCTCCCTCCGCCGGGCTCCACTATTGGTCCCTGTACTGACTCGTCCTTTATCTCCCCCATGTCCGAGCTTCCTGCATCAGGAACTGAGGTGCACGCCACAGATCTAGCTGACTCCGAAGTGCATGCCATAGTTCCAGCTGATTCCAAGGTGCACGCCACAGCTCCAGTTGGCTTCGAAGTGCACGTCACAGCTCCAGCTGATCCCAAGGTGCATGCCACAGCTCCAGCTGATCCAGTGGTGCACCCGCAAGCTCCTTTGGTTAATCCTGAGGCGGTCACCCCAGCAGAAGTGGACCAGGAGATTAGGCAAGTAAGGGATAAGGGATAAGGACCTGTACTTATATAGCACTACTTATATAGCACTTTTCTAGTCTCAAAGACCACTCAAAGCGCTTCACTAGTACTAACCCTCTATTCTAAGGGCCTATAGGAGACAGATATCTAGGGACAATACACTTCAAGTACTATTCTTTACTTTCTTAACATCAATATTAGTAAAGTCTTGCATAACTCCTGGTGATTGTGGTGACGCCTCGCTCACCCCCAACCTTTCTTCCCCATCTGAGGTGACTGCAGCGAGAGTGATTCCCCAGACATCAGGGTTGGACGTCCCTGCACCACCTGCCGCTGTGCAAGAGGTCATGGGACCACCACCCAATGTCCGAGAGGTCAGTCCGAGAGGTCAGGAGACCTCCACCTGACGTCCAAGGGGTCTGAAGACCTCCACTCATTGTCCAAGGGATAGAGCAATCCCCTCCACCTTCGCCACCTGAGGTCGCTGCTCCTCAGTTACTGTTAGCCCCTGAGCTGAAAGTTCCTCTGGCTCTGTCTTCGGACCTAGAACATCCTGTACTGATGTCTTCTGAACTAGAAAATTCTGTGTTGATACCTGCTAAACTAGGAATCCCTGTGTTGTAGGGGTGTGCCATATCGTATTGTTCACGATAATACCGGTATAAATTTTGATACCGGTGTAAAGATTAATATCACGATATTTGGGGTCTGTTACACTGCCAACGGAAGTCATGTGTTACCATAGAAATGAGAAAACAAACGTGGTGTGGGAAGTGGCACTCCG
Source organism: Pholidichthys leucotaenia (assembly GCA_020510985.1). Classification (NCBI taxonomy): domain Eukaryota; kingdom Metazoa; phylum Chordata; class Actinopteri; order Cichliformes; family Pholidichthyidae; genus Pholidichthys; species Pholidichthys leucotaenia. The sequence continues at coordinate 344,383,152 of CM035840.1, forward strand.
TGCTTGGAACGTTTTCATCTGGTTGTGAGGAAGTAATTTAGTTTTAAGGCCATTTTCGACTGCTGCCATGTTTTAAAAAAAAAAAAAAAAATGGTGCAGCGATGCAGATAATCAGCCTGCATTTTTTTCTGCATGTCAACAACGCCGCTTCAGGGAAAAGTTTTACTTCGCCCTGAAGCAGTGTTGTTAACGTCCAAAGTGTCCAGAAGTTTAGTTTCGTTCCATTGTGGCTGCTCCAGCATGATTTATTCAAACAACCAAAAGAAAAAAAATCCATTAACAGCCCCAGGAGTTGTCTGTGCAATGGAGATTTCTAACGCAGGTAAACTGAGAGAAAGAAAGAGGGGCGGGAGGTCTGATTCAACGCTCATTTTCCAGCAGAAGTGTCTTGTTTGGGGGGAAACTGCAGACAGGTAAGTCCAGCATATAGCAGACAGGTAAGGCCAGCATATATTATATATATTATGATAAAAATGATGAAATGATAATAGTTTTAAATAAGCCCACTCCCTCCCTATTTTATAAAGACCCTCTTCCCGACCCGGTGAAATAACATACTAGACTAAATGAATTAAATATGTTAAAAGAAGCACCCACCCCCCACCCCCGCCATGCCCCAGAGCATAGAAATGAGATGAAGATAAAAGTAATGCAGTGAAAGCGTGTCTGTGGTTATATTATCCTGGTGTAGCTGTTTACAGTTTGGGGTTTACCTTTTTAAATGTAACATATAGGTTGCATTAATTGCTCTTACATTCATAAGGCAATGTTTCTAGGACTATTAAGATGTTTTAAGAAAAATCTACAGAATTTTCAAAACTATGGGCTATATGTAGTCTGCAGTACCAACTTTACTCTCATCTGCTTGTCACCATTCTCTCCTACATTTGTTCTTTCTCATTACTGAAACATCTTTTCATAAAGGTACATTTTTTTAAAAAATTTTGAATGTTTTTGGTGACAAATTTGTGACCTTTCTCATGCAAAATTAGAACTTTTTTACTTAAAGACCTTGTGTTTTTACTCTGAAAAGGTGAAGAAATCAGAAGCAGCACCAGATTTAAATTAAGATTAGTCAATCAATTGTTTTAATAATCAATAGATCAGTTGACTATTACAATCCAAATTTATAATTTTCCCCCCAGCTGAAGGTTATAATTACATTTATAACTAGTTTGATATCTGTTATTTTAAAATGTTGGTCTACTAAAAATGTGGTGGTTTCTGATTTCCATTAACAGGGTGGCCTAGAATGAAGTCAAATTTTCGTCCTGAAATTTTGTCCCAGTTCACCCCTCAGTGCACTTAAGATGTGTCATTTATAATATTTTCTGGTAATATATGATACAGAATTTTTAAAAGTTTGAAAGTCATTCTAAACTGATCTTTATAAACTGGAGAAATAAGAGTTTTTGATTTGTTTTTACTGAATATGTTGAACATAATTAATGCTAGCCTGTGCAACTGTCCTTTATAAATTTAAAAGAAAAAAACTGTATTCCTTGATATTGTGAAGAATATCGTTATTGTGAAAATTCACAGAAGTATTGTGATATCATTTTTAGGCCATACCACCCACCCCTACTGTGTTGTTCCCTGAACTAGAAACTTCTGCATTATCTTCTAAATTAAAAACCCCTGAGTTATTGTCTTCTGAGCTAAAGACCCCAGTAGTTTTGGTACCTGAATTAAAAGCCCCTGGATTGTTGCCCCTAGAGCCAAAAGCCCTGTTGTTGCTGTGTCCCGAGCTCTCCATCCCAGATCTTTCTTGTCCTGTAGTCTGGCAGCCTAGGGACTTATTAGACCACCAGACCCACCATGTACCCGAGCTTGGGGACCCATGGACTTGGGTAGGCCCCCGGATCCATTTTACCCCCCATCCCGATGGCTCTGGGTCGATGGTAGACCACCTGACCCATTTTCTGTTAAAGTTTGGGGCCTTGGAATTTTGTTTGGACCACAAGAGATGCCCTTGTTTTAGACTTGTTTTAGCTGTTTGTTATCTGTCTTTTGTGTTGAATAAATGTGTTGTGGTGTAACCCCTGCACGTAAATCCTCATCATTTCATCCTCCCTCTCCGTGCACTGCGTAAAAGCGCATGGGAGTCATAACAGAATGACCCAGCCTGAAAAGAGGATTTAGCAGGTACACCCACACATCCCTTTATCCACTTTTTTTTGTGTGTCATTTTTTGGGACTCACTTGTGTTGGAGTTGGTTATGGATTTGGCGGGCTGGAGTTATCCTTTGAGCCTGGGATGGGAATGCTGCCGAGCATTAATGGATAACGATGGGCTAATTGCCTTGGCAAGCAAATATTCCACCCCGGAGGATATACTCTGGTATGTACGTAGGTCGGCATGCTGAGGCAAGGGAGAGGATCACCCAGTTGGCAGCAATGCGGCATGGGTGCGGCGAAGGGGTGAGGAAATCGCCTAAGAAGACCGAGCTCATGCCGAAGGGGGAGTGCTCCCGGGGCTCTGTTTCTCCTGCTTCCTGCCAGAGTGTGACGCCCGCTCCCGTTCCGGCTCATCCAGCTCCAGCACCCAGCAGTCAACGTCGTCCTGCAGGGAAATGACGGGAAAAGCCCTCTTCGCACTGAGCGGCCATCATCCCTCCAGCTGATGTGAGGTCTGACAGGGCCGCCCCGGGAACGCTCACCTCCGTCACCAGGGAGATGGCTCCTTCACCTTCAATGGAGAGGGACGGCAATCAGCTTGCTGCAGCCATGCACAACGAACTCCGGGAGAACAGGCAAGGGTTTTTTCATTCCATTCAATTAAATCATGAAGGACCTTGTCTGTCTCCCGAGGGAGAAGCCCAGCCTCAGCAGTCTGCTGGGTCCTCTCCTCCAGCTGCAGTTGATAACTCATCCCCTATTTCCTCTGTGTCTCCTCCTTTTATCCCAGAGTGCCCGTCAGTCCTGGAGCCAAGCCGCCAGACGGTGGAGGAGTTTGGGGCCCTGGATGATCCTGCCTAGGGGCCTACACAGAGGTGTTTTCCTGCAGCCACACCGGTGGAGTCCCCAGCATTGGAGCCGCTGCAGGATTATGAAGAGACTGCTATGACCATCTTGCCAGCTGCGGAGGCGATGGCAGCAGAGTGGGAGCCAGAGACGGACCTCCTGGAGGTCGGGCCCGGGATCACATCGTCAAGTTTGACGGAGTCCTGGATGGTGGTGGAGCTCCAGCTCAGGCAAGTTATCTCCCTTGTATTTCTTTTGTCTGTACTTGCGAGATCTTGCCTGGTTCTTGGGGAGGAGAGTCAGGTGCAGCCCTCGGTTGCATCTGAACTCACTTTGCCGGGCTCCACCGCTGCCAGCAACCTTAACCACCTTCTCCTGCTGTCTCTGGGCCTTTGTCTTAGGGTCGCCAGAGAGGGTGCGCCATTGCCAGAGGTCACTGTGGGTCCGATCTGACTTGCGGAGGATGCCGCTGCTCCAGCTCCTCCTGCCAGGGTCGTCAGGGTTCCCCCCATTGGCCGCCTCCTCAGCCTGGTGCTCCTGTGGGTTGGCCTTCTCGCCGTGGGGGCAGCAGGGGCCTAACCAGGCTCCACCGCAGGTGCAGCTAGGCTCCAGCCGGAGTCCACTGCGGGTGCAGCAGGGGCTCAACCGAGTTCCACTGCGGGTGCCACATGGCTCCAGCCAGAGTCCACCGTGGGTGCTATATGGCTCCAGCCGGAGTCCACCATAGGTGCTGCAGAGCTCCAGCCGGGAGCCACTGCAGGTGCAGCATTGGCCCGGTCAGGGTCCACTACAAGTGCAGCTGTGCCCCAGACCGGGACCATCAAGGGTGCTGCCGGTAAGCCTGAGATCACCTGTGCCATTAATCCTCAGCCTGATGCCGTCACCATCCCCATCTCCTCCCAGTCTGACACTGTGGGGGTTCCCTCCCTACTGTCCGGTCACCAGCCAGAGAGCCTCCCGGTGGGCAGGCCACTTCCTGCTCCACCCCCCCAGTCCTGGTGGCTCTACAACATTGGCCGACCACCGGAGGGACTGAGTTTCTGGGCCAGGTGGCTCGTGTTTTCCGGCAGGCCACTGGGCTCAGTTTGCCGGACTGCTTGCTGGGCCTGGGACTCTGGGCAGCCTCCCGAGCCTCCATGCCTTTGGACTTGGGGTGGGGGGGTTGGTAATTGTGGGCCCTGGGCAGGGTATGGTGTTCCCTCCTTTCCTGTTCCCCCTACCTCCCACCCTGGGGTTATTTTTTGCTGTTGTTCCTGTTGGGGGGTGGGGGAGTCCTTGGGATGTTACCTTGGGTGTTTAGGAATCCACCCCTTGAAAGGGGGGCTCTGTCAGGAGTCGAGTTGGCTTGGTTTCCCTGGTTCGGTCCTGACCTCCCTGTGGGTCTAGGTGCCACTGTAGATGTGTATTATTATGTATTTCAGTGTGCTTCCCTATCTTTAGCCACTGCTCTCTAGCAAGCAGCTGTGAGGCAGTTCTCTTTGGCTCACTCTTCTGTGAGCACTGGCTGGCAGCCTGCTGGTCCGACCACACCCCCTCTCTCATTATCACCAGCTGTTCCCATTCCCGTGTGCCATCTCCTCACTCCTCGCCAGGTGCTCCCAATTTCACCATCACCAGCAATGCGTGTACTTAAGCATCCTTGTGCCAGTCACGCATTACTGGGTCATTGTATTGTCTGCTGAATTGTCAGTATACAATCTGATGTCAGGACTTCAACGATATGTATCCACTCTGCGCATTTCGTGGTTCTCTCTCACCCACACAGCGATACTGGCTGTGGGATGCCAGTGAGGATACACGTTTCTCTTCATGCGTTCGCGGGGAGATGCCAGCCCATGAATGCCAACCGTAAGTGTTTCTTTGTATTGTTGTAAGTCTTCACCTTTTTGGGAACTGTTTGTTATCTGTCTTTTGTGTTGAATAAATGTGTTTTGGTGTAACCCCTGCCCATAAATCCTCATCATTTCATCCTCCCTCTCATGACATAAAGGGGTTGACGCTACACCACTATGAACTTTTCAGCCCCTCCCCCATATACTGAGAAGAAGCACTGGTAAATGAACCAGCCCACATTTCCACACCCTCTGACTTACCCTTGGTTTGACATAGCAGTCCACCATACTGATGGGTGCCTTGGCCTTTATGTATAATAATAATAGTAATAATAATACATTTCATTTATGAGTGCCTTTCATGACAATCAAGGTCACCTTACAGTAATAAAAAATAGATAAAATACATGAGAATAAACATTTAACATAGACAAAAGATAATGCAACTCAATGGGGATAAGCAAGTCTGAACAAATGGGTTTTGAGTTTAGATTTGAAAAGTGAGAGAGAATCAGTGTTACGGAGATCGGGAGGGAGTGTATTCCAATATGTGTCCACCAGATCTGCTGCTTTTGCACCATTCTTTGGGGCACGCTCCTTAACCCATGTCTTAACCTCTGGAAGGAGCACCTTCGGGTATTGTTCAAGTACAAGAGTCTCCATAATTTCTTCCTTTGAAGATGTAGCATAACCAATTTTTTATTCTTCTTTAACACCGCTTCCTTTAGTTGGTCGCAGTCTATTGAATGAGTTGGATCCATTGCCACAAAACAGTCCTAGCTTTACCAGTCATTAAAGGGATTAGGCGAATAGCCCATTCCTGTCTTGGCCATTTATAAAGTTGCCAGTCTTTCAAATGTTGTCAAAGATTGCTCCACATCAGCATTCTCCTCCAGTTTCACCCTTTTTGGCTCTCCAACTGGCACCCCTGTAGCTTGTCCGGTAGGCCAGCCCGACCTACTAGCTTCCAGATCTAATTGGAGATGAATTACCTGATGCTTAAGAACACTGAGCTTCTGTTCTTGTTTTGCTGTTTCCTTCTCTTGTCTTTTATCTCTTTCCATCTGAAATTGCATGAAGGTCTCAAACATCTGAGCCAAACTGGAGAGACTCATTTCAGGTGTGGTAAGCAAGTCAGTGGAAAATTTACAGGCATCCTCACCAACTCCTCCTATGGCCCCTTCTTCTGGAGGTTCTCCATATGGCTGTGGTTGCTGCTGCTGCTGCTGCTGCTGCCAAGTCTGTACACTCTTTGGAGGCATCCTTAGCACTGATTTCTTTGTTTCTGACACCACATGTGAGAAGCTGGCTGAGTCGTAAAGGCAGAAAAAATGGTTCTTTACACTGTCCATGATCCTTTTTCTTATTACCTCCGCCAAGGAGGTTATGTTTTTACCGGGGTTTGTTTGTTTGTCTGTCTGCCTGTTACCAACATAACTCAAAAAGTTATGAACGGATTTTGACAAAATTTTCAGGACAAGTCCGAAATGGGACAAGATCACCATCTGGATCCAGGAATTTTTTAAAAGATTCTTTATCATTGTGAGATAGGGCCATTTTTAGCATATGTGTATATAACTTCTCAATAAATGGTCAGGACGCTTGCCAAAAAAATACAGGATAAGATCCCAATAGGTTCTAGGAAATATAAAAGACTGATCCGGATCCTGCAAAAAATCCTGATGCTGTGATCTACAACAGGAAATAATAGGGATCTTTGGAATTTTCATCACTGTAAGGTAACAAATTAAGATATAAACATACAACAAACACCAAAATATAAATCCCACAATGGTCACAGAAATAACTTGACTCTGACAAAAGTGGTAATTACCAATAATTAACCAATGAAAATCAGACAGTGCTTTTGAATTGTGGTTCAACAGAATTATTTTAAAAAACAAACTCATGAAACAGGTCTGGACAAAAATGATGTCCTGATGTCCTGATACCAAAAATGGTATCCTTGAACCTCTACTGAATTTAGTTCAATTTCACCAGTAGTGAATGCATCCAATCAAATGACAGCTAGCTTAACAAGTGAAGCTTAACAATTTTCAATCCTAGAAAAGATTGAAAATAATGTGACCATAGGGACATGTTCAACTAAGATGTGTCCTCTAATTAACATCACAGGTGTCTACAAACTTGTAATCAGTCAGTCGGCCTATTTAAAGGGTGACAAGTAGTCACTGTGCTGTTTGGTGATATGGTGTGTACCACACTAAATATGGACAAGAGGAAGCAAAGGAGAGAGTTGTCTCAGGAGATTAGAAAGAAAATTATAGACAAGCATGTTAAAGGTAAAGGCTATAAGACCATCTACATGCAGCTTGATGTTCCTGTGACTACAGTTGCACACATTATTCAGAAATTTAAGATCCACGGGACTGTAGCCAACCTCTCTGGATGTGGCCACAGGAGGAAACTTGATGAAAAATGGAAGACACGGATAATACTAATGGTAACAAAAGAGCCCAGAACAACCTCTAAACACATTCATGGTGAACTCCAAGGTCAAGGTACATCAGTGTCAGATCGCACCATCCGCCGTTGTTTGAGCCAAAGTGGACTTCATGGGAGACGACTAAGGAGGACACCACTGTTGAAAACAGATCATAAAAAAGCCAGACTGGAATTTGCCAAACTGCATGTTGACAAGCCACAAAGCTTCTGGGAGGATGTCCTATGGACAGACGAGACAAAACTGGAACTTTTTGGCAAGGCACATCAGCGCTATGTTCACAGACGCAAAAATGAAGCATACCAAGAAAAGAACACTGTCCCTACTGTGAAACATGGAGGAGGTTCTGTTATGTTGTGGGGCTGCTTTGCTGCATCTGGCACAGGGTGTCTTGAATCTGTGCAGGATACAATGAAATCTCAAGACTATCAAGGTATTCTAGAGAGAAATGTGCTGCCCAGTGTCAGACAGCTTGGTCTCAGTCACAGGCCATGGGTCTTGCAACAGGATAATGACCCAAAACACAGCTAAAAATGCCCGAGAATGGCTAAGAGCGAAACACTGGACTATTCTAAAATGGCCTTCTATGAGCCCTGATCTAAATCCTATTGAATATCTGTGGAAGGAACTGAAACATGCCGTCTGGAGAAGGCACCCTTCAAACCTGAGACAACTGGAGCAGTTTGCTCATGAGAAGTGGGCCAAAATACCTGCTGAGAGGTGCAGAAGTCTCATTGACAGTTACAGAAATCGTTTGATTGCAGTGATTGCCTCAAAAGGTTGTGCAACAAAATATTAAGTTAAGGGTACCATCATTTTTGTCCAGGCCTGTTTCATGAGTTTCCATCCATCCATCCATCTTCTACCGCTTTTCCGGAGGTCCGGGTCGCGGAGGCAGCAGTTCAAGCAGAGAAGCCCAGACTTCCCTCTCCCCAGCCACCTGTTCCAGCTCTTCAGAGGGGATACCAAGGCGTTGACATAGTCTCTCCACCGAGTCCTGGGTCTGCCCCGGGGTCTCCTCCCAGTGGGACGTGCCTGAAACACCTCAAGTGGGAGGCGTCCAGGAGGCATCCTAATCAGATGCCCATATCACCTCAACTGACTCCTTTCAATGTGGAGGAGCAGCGGTTCTACTCTGAGCCTCTCCCGGATGACTGAGCTCCTCACCCTATCTCTGAGGGTGAGTCCAGCAATCCTACGGAGAAAGCTCATTTCAGCCGCTTGTATCCGCGATCTCGTTCTTTCGGTCATTATCCAAAGCTCGTGACCATAGGTGAGAGTAGGAACGTAGATTGACTGGTAAATCAACAGCTTTGCCTTAGGACTAAGCTCCCTCTTCACCACAACAGACCGGTACAACGTCCGCATCACTGCAGATGCTGCTCCAATCCGTCTGTCGATCTCTCGCTCCATTTTCCCCTCACTCGTGAACAAGACCCCAAGATACTTAAACTCCTCCACTTGGGGCAGGAGCCTGTCCCCAACCCGGAGAGGACAATCCACCTTTTTCCGGCTGAGGACCATGGACTCGGACTTGGAGGTGTTGATTCTCATCCCAGCCGCTTCACACTCAGCGGCAAACTGTCCCAGCAAGAGCTGTAGGTTATTGCTGGATGAAGCCAACAGGACAACATCATCTGCAAACAACAGAGATGAGATCCTGTGGTCACCAAGCATGACACCCTCCATTCCCTGGCTGCGCCTAGAAATCCTGTCCATAAAAATTATGAACAGGATCGGTGACAAAGGGCAGCCCTGGCGGAGTCCAACTCTCACTGGGAATGACTCCGACCGAGTGTTGGCAATACAAACCAAACTCTCACAACGGTCGTACAGAGACCGAATAGCTCGTAACAACAAGCCCGATACCCCATACTCCCGAAGCACCCCCCACAAAAATCCACGAGGGACGCGGTCAAATGCCTTCTCCAAGTCCACAAAACACATGTAAACTGGTTGGGCAAACTCCCACGAACCCTCAAGAATTCTCGAGAGGGTAAAGAGCTGGTCCGATGTGCCACGGCCAGGACGAAAACCACATTGCTCCTCCTGAATCCGAGGTTCAACCAACGGGCGGACTCTCCTCTCCAGTACCTTGGCATAGACCTTCCCAGGGAGGCTGAGGAGTGTGATCCCTCTAAAGTTGGAGCACACCCTCCGGTCCCCTTTTTTGAAGAGAGGAACCACCACCCCGGTTTGCCATACCAAAGGCACTGCCCCCGACCTCCACGCAATGCTTTCCTTCTTGCCTTGAGAGAGAGCAGTCGCATTTTTTTTCCCTCCTCCCCTGCCTTCCTGACCTATTCCCAGCTTTTGCAATGTTGCATTTTTGTCTGTGTTTAGTCGCTCTTCTTCTGCTGAATCTTAATCTAAACGGAAATTATGGATTTGGAAGCGGCTTAAATGTGCTATTGTCACTATTTTTCAACAAGAATTGGGCCAAGGGGGAGCCCAAGAATTGGAACCTACGAGAGACTCATGGAAATTGGAATCCATGCGTCTATGGAAATATTATTGGCTATGATCTCAGGACTTCTATTTTTGGCTGTGGAGTTCCCTGATGCATCAGAAATTGAAGGAAGTTGAGAGAGCGGATCAAGCGGACCCAGCCAGCTCCTTCATCAAATTCGACCAGTTGGGGAGGGCACGAGTAGCGGCAAACGGTGAACTGAATGACAGTGATTCAGTGAAGGAATATATCTGAAGCCCTGTGCTCTCTATGGAAAAACAGTTTAAGCCTGCATATATAATGGAAGCACAGAATTACACGGGTGAGGACAAATTCTACTCTCTGAGTGCACTGTGCTGATTTGATTTGATTTGACCTTGTTTGCCCCGTGTTTACATTCCTCCTGACTGAGATTAGCGGAAGAACCGGCTCTTATGTCTACCCATACAATCAACAATCAGTTGTTGTCGTCAGCGGATTGGACTCTCAAGGACAATGCCCATGTGCCTTCTGCAAGCAAGAGAGAAGAGAGATAGACTCTGAACTCTGGACTTGTTTATAAGTCACATGATTATAACATCTATCCACTGCCAGGAGGCGCCCTCTGCTGCTCACTAACAACTGTTACACTTACACTACACAATGACATGCAAATATACACACACTGCTCTCCCTCCCTCTGCTGTGTGATTGTCTACTAAATGTTTGCTAAATATGCATTGAGGGTTTTTTGCCTGCAATCAAAATTTCGCTTACCCATTAAGCGTCAATTTGATAAAACATGTTTTTTTCTCTCGCCTATTGTGTCATATCATTTCTTTTCTTTTTTTTCTTTTCTTCTTTATGACTGGCGCCTAGCGGCTGCCCCGGCCTTGGATGCGCTCTGCAGAGCGTGCCCAAATGCCAAGTCACGTTTCGTTACCTTGTATTCATACATGTGTAATGACAATAAAGTTGAATCTCATCTCATCTCAAATGCCTTCTCCAAGTCCACAAAACACATGTAAACTGGTTGGGCAAACTCCCACGAACCCTCAAGAATTCTCGAGAGGGTAAAGAGCTGGTCCGATGTGCCACGGCCAGGACGAAAACCACATTGCTCCTCCTGAATCCGAGGTTCGACCAACGGCCGGACTCTCCTCTCCAGTACCTTGGCATAGACCTTCCCAGGGAGGCTGAGGAGTGTGATCCCTCTAAAGTTGGAGCACACCCTCCGGTCCCCTTTTTTGAAGAGAGGAACCACCACCCCGGTTTGCCATACCAAAGGCACTGCCCCCGACCTCCACGCAATGTTGCAGAGGCGTGTCAACCATGACAACCCAACAACATCCAGGGCCTTGAGGTACTCAGGGCGAATCTCGTCCACCCCCGGGGCCCGGCCACCAAGGAGATTTTTAACCACCTTGGCGACCTCAGCCCCTGTGATAGGCGAGTCATCCCCCTCGTCCCCAAACCCTGCTTCCTCTGTGGAAGGCGTATCAGTGGGATTGAGGAGATCCTCGAAGTATTCCTTCCACCGCCAGACGATATCCCCAGTTGAAGTCAACAGTGTCCCATCCGCACCATACACAGTGTGGACGGGGAGCTGCTTTCCCCTCCTGAGCCACCGAACAGTTTGCCAGAATCTTTTTGAAGCCGTCCGAAAGTCTTGTTCCATGGCCTCACCGAACTCCTCCCATACCCGGGTTTTTGCTTCAGCAACCACCCGAGCTGCACTCCGCTTGGCCTGCCGGTACACCTCAGCTGCTTCGGGAGTCCCACAAGCCAACCAAGCTTGATAGGACTCCTTCTTCAGCTTAATGGCCCCCCTCACCACTGGTGTCCACCACTTGGTTCGGGGGTTGCCACCACGAGATGCACCGACCACCTTGCGGCCGCAGCTCTGGGCCGCCGCTTCAACAACAGAGGTGGAGAACATGGCCCCTTCAGACTCCATGTCTCCAGACTCCCTCGGAATGTGGTTGAAGTTCTTCCGGAGGTGGGAGTTGAAGACCTCCCGGACAGGGGCCTCAGCCAGATGCTCCCAGCACACCCTCACTATACGTTTGGGTCTACCAGGTCTGAATGGCTTCCTCCCCTGCCATCGGATCCAACTCACCACCAGGTGGTGATCAGTTGACAGCTCTGCACCTCTCTTTACTCGGGTGTCCAAGACATACGGTCGCAGGTCTGATGATACGATAACAAAATCGATCATCGACCTGCGACCTAGGGTGTCCTGGTGCCAGGTGCACATATGGACACCCTTATGCTTGAACATGGTGTTCGTTATGGTCAGACTGTGGTTAGCACAGAAGTCCAATAACTGAACACCACTCGGGTTCAGATCGGGCAGGCCGTTCCTCCCAATCACCCCCCTCCAGGTTTCATTGTCGTTGCCCACGTGCGCATTGAAGTCCCCCAGTAGGACAATGGAGTTTCCAGGAGGAGCACCCTCCAACACCCCAGTCACAGACTCCAAAAAGGGTGGGTACTCTGAAACATCATTTGGTGCATAGGCACAAATGATGGTCAGGACCCGTTTCCCAACCCGAAGGCGCAGGGAAGCAACCCTTTCGTCCACCGGGGAAAACGCCAATATAGAGGCAGCAAGGTGGGGTGATACAAGAATACCCACCCCTGCTCATCGCCTCTCGCCCGGGGCAACTCCAGAAAAGGCCAAGCTCCAGCCCCTCTCCAGGAGACTGGTTCTGGAACCGGAGCTGTGTGTTGAGGTGAGGCCGACTATATCTAGCCGGTATCGCTCAACCTCGTACACCAGCTGAGGCTACTTCCCCACCAGAGAGGTGACATTCCACGTACCAAAAGCCAGTTTAGAAAGCTTGGGATCAGTCCGCCAAGGTCTCCGCCTTTGACCGCCACCTAATCCACATAGCATCGGACCCCCATGATCCCTCCTGCAGGTGGTGAACCCACTGGAGGGCGGACCCATGTAACTCCTTCGGGCTGAGCCCGGCCGGGTCCCATGGGTGGAAACCCGGCCACCAGACGCTAGCCTTCGAGCCCCTCCCCCGGGCCTGGCTCCAGGGTGGGGCCCCGGTAACCCCATACCGGGCGGGGTACACTGAATCCTTGATATACAATTTATCATGAGAGTCTGTTGGATCGTTCTTAGTCTGGCCCTTCACCCAGGACCAGTTTGTCTTGGGAGACCCTATCAGAGGCAAATTGCCCCCGGACAACATAGCTCCTGGGATCACTGGGGCACGCAAACCCCCCTACCACGATAAGGTGACGATCCATGAGGAGGTGTTTCATGAGTTTGTTTTTTAAAATAATTCTGTTGAACAACAATTGAAAAGCATTGTCTGATTTTCATAGAATTTTTCCTAGAATTTTATATATATATATACAGTATATACGTATATATATATATATATATATATATACACACTACCGTTCAAAAGTTTGGGGTCACCCAGACAAATATTTTGTGTTTTCCATGAAAAGTCACACTTATTTACCACCATGAGCTGTAAAATGAATAGAAAATATTGACATTGGCAAGGTTGAAATATTGACAAGGTTGACATTGACAAGGTTAGAAATAACGATTTGTATTTGAAATAATAATTTTTTCCTTCAAACTTTGCTTTCGTCAAAGAATCCTCCATTTGCAGCAATTACAGCATTGCAGACCTAACATGATTGCACAAGGGTTTTCTAATCATCCATTAGCCTTCTGACGCAATGAGCAAACACATTGTACCATTAGAACACTGGAGTGATAGTTGCTGGAAATGGGCCTCTATACACCTATCTAGATATTGCACCAAAAACCAGACATTTGCAGCTATAATAGTCATTTACCACATTAGCAATGTATAGAGTGCATTTCTGATTAGTTTAAATGATTAGTTTACCGGGCCTCCTGAGCCACTGCCGTGGGGACGGCAGTGGCTCAGGAGGTAGAGTAGGTCGTCCAGTAACCACATGGTTGGCGGTTCGAATCCCGGTCTCCCCAGATATCCTGCCGTTGTGTCCCTGGGCAAGACACTTCACCCCAATTGCTCCTGGTGGGTCTGGAAGCGCCATGTTAGGCAGCATGCCACCATCAGTGTGTGAATGTGTGTGTGAATGGGTGAATAGCAGCATCTGTAAAGCGCTTTGGTCATCAAGAGATGAGAATAAAAGCGCTATATAAGTGAGTGCCATTTACCATTTTTATCTTCATTGAAAAAAAGTGCTTTTCTTTCAAAAATAAGGAAATTTCTAAGTGACCCCAAACTTTTGAACGGTAGTGTATATATATACTGTATATATATATATATATATATATATATATATATATATATATTGTTAACCGTTCCTGCTTCTCGTCTCCTAACCGTGGTTGGGGGACGCAGGGGAGATCTGTCTTCTCCAGGGCCGGAGGCGCTTTTCCTCCTCCGGGGTCAACTCCCGAGTAAAACCTCACTCTTGTTAAACAGGATATGGTGGTACACAGAGGCGCAGGCCGTATTGCTGAAGCGTTGGGGCTTTATTTACAGACTGCACTGTTGATAGCAATGATATCTACCTGCTCCGGTCGCCTCGCTCTCTTCTCTCATCCGCCCAAAATCACACACACCGTTCACTCGTCGGGGCCATTCCACACACCCCTGGGGCGCGCCTCGGCTGCGCGCACGCACTCACTCACGTTCACACACTGAGCTGTCCTTTCTAAACACCTGCATTAGGCACATCTTACAACAATATGTATATATATACAGTATATATATATATACATACACACACTACCGTTCAAAAGTTTGGGGTCACCCAGACAATTATTTTGTGTTTTCCATGAAAAGTCACACTTATTTACCACCATGAGTTGTAAAATGAATAGAAAATATAGTCAAGACATTGACAAGGTTAGAAATAATGATTTGTATTTGAAATAACAATTTTTTTCCTTCAAACTTTGCTTTCGTCAAAGAATCCTCCATTTGCAGCAATTACAGCATTGCAGACCTAACATGATTGCACAAGGGTTTTTTAATCATCCATTAGCCTTCTGATGCAATGAGCAAACACACTGTACCATTAGAACACTGGAGTGATAATTGCTGGAAATGGGCCTCTATACACCTATCTAGATATTGCACCAAAAACCAGACATTTGCAGCTAGAATAGTCATTTACCACATTAGCAATGTATAGAGTGTATTTCTGATTAGTTTAAAGTTATCTTCATTGAAAAAGTGTTTTTCTTTCAAAAATAAGGAAATTTCTAAGTGACCCCAAACTTTTGAATGGTAGTGTATATATATATATATATATATATACTGTATATATATATATATATATATATATATATATATATATATATATATATATATATATATATACATATAAGTGCTACAATAATACTTGTCCTTTGCTCTGCTGTTTTTAATCAGTTTGAGCCTGTGACCCTGCTACAATTACAGGATGTGGTTGATCATATTAAGCCCTCAGGTTCCCCTTGTGTTGCTCTCCCTCCTCGATTTTTTTTAAGAAGTCTTTCCTAGCATAGGTCAGTCAGTTTAAATGTCAGTTTATCTTCCAGTATGGCTCCTGCAAACTTTGACCATGCAGTAGTTTAAACCTCTGATTAAGAAATCTGGTCTGAATCACTCTGTGTTGGATAATTTTCAACCAATCTCCAAGCTACCTTTTATTTCAAAAATATTGCTGAAAATAGCTTGTTTTCATTTGAAGGCTTTTTTTTGGGGGGGGGGGGGGGGTGAACATGATATCCTGGAGGTGTTTCAATCTGGTTTTAAATCTCTAAATCAGGGGTCACCAACTGGTGGACTCTGGTCTGGAGCTGGACCTCGAAAATTCTCCGTCCAGACTCCGAAGCTTTTTAAAATAATTTAGGGAAAAATTATACTGTTTTGTTTTAACCAAATGAAAAAGCAGAACTCAAGCGCTATATGACATTTTATGGCGTGAGACCTGGGGCATTCTCCATGGGATACAGCATGCGAACAGCCATGCTTCCTTCCCGGTGTGTAACCGTGGAATGAAACGCTGCTGTGAAATTGTGTCCACCACCACTCTGGCTGCCTGCGATGGTATGGGTCCACCCGGGAGGGTGTTGACAGAAGGTCGCCGCAGCTCCTCCACACCTTCCTGGGACAGCATCCCCGTTGGGCCACCATGACGTTGTTTATGGAGGTAATTTCCATGACCCTCTGATATCATGTCAAAACAATAATTTGCTCTGTGAGTTGCAGAACATGAAAAGTTCCTCACACATTCACTTCCTCTCTCCCTGTGACAGAGTGTTACCCAGACAGACACAGACAAAGTTAATAAGATAAAAACATTTACATAAAAAAACCTGCAAAGGAATTCTGTACTGAGGAATTAATTGTGTTTTCTGTCCCTTTTTTAGGCTTACAGTTTGAAAGTTTTTTTAAATACTGAAAATATAGTATAAAAGTGGATTTTTGTAAGATTTTGTTTTGTAAAAATTAATCTTTTTAAATGTATGTAATTTAGTTTGTGTTTTCCCATGAAGCTTTCAATTTTTAGGATTTAAGTTGTAGATTTTAGAATTTTAGAGCTATTTATTTGGAGTCAAAACACATTTAGTGTTCCACTGTATTATTATGATGAAATTATTACATTTTATTTGAAATTGAGCAAAGCATTTATTAGATTTTTTTGTTTAAAAAATGCAGAACTAAAAGCAGTTAAAATATCAGCTTAATAAAATAATGGTTAAAAGTAAATGATACCGGCCTGCTGGAGACAGCTGTGGTCTTCTTAAAGAATATCCATGAAAAGATGACACAAGAAAAGAAAGCACATTTTCAGATAAATTTGCTCATGTGACCTGTCACATTTCTTTTCCATTTCTTTTATTAAAAAATGCCTGAAGTAAATTCATGGGTCACTGCAAACACTTGACTTTAAAAGTACCAAGCTGTCACACAGTGAGAGGAAAAAAACCTGAAAAAAAAAACCAAACAAAAAATGCATCAAGAATTGTTTTAGAACCAAACTGGAGACCCTGAATCATAATTGTATCGTGAGCTGCCTAAAAATCCCCAGCACTAATTCGGACCTCAGCTGGGGAGGAGGACTGATTTATTAGACCTCTTGCACTTTTAGTTGGTGATCCCTGCTCTACATAGTACAGAGTCAAAACTGTTAACAACTAAACTTTGGAACAGTCTTCCTTTGCCTATTAGGCAGGCTTGCTCACTGTCCATTTTTAAAACTAATCTTAAAACTCATTTTTACTCCTTGGCCTTCAACCCAGCATGAGACATTGATCTCACTTGTTTTATTGTTTTTATTATATGGTGATTGTCATTTTTACCTGTCTTGTTTTATACTTTTCAATTGTATTTTATTGTCTTTTATTTCTTTTTATCACTTATATGTCTTTCATGTTTTATTTATTCTTGATGTACAGCACTTTGTGTCAGCTGTAGTTGTTTTTAAAGTGCTTTAGAAATAAAGTTGGATTGGATTGGATATTTCAACTATATTAAAACCAAGTTTATTCAGACATTCCCTGAACCTCCCCCTCCTCCATACCACACTTGGCACATTCCCCCAGAAATTTGATCATTAAAAGAATCAAACAGCAGAGGCAGTTCCTGGGCCCAAACCAGAAGGCCAAATGCAGTCTGCAAGAGAGGTGAGAGAAACATATTTTTTCTTAATACATATCATATAAAATTTTAAAAAAAAATGAAAATAATGGAAATTTCAAACTATCCTGCTTACCCTTAATTCATAAATGCAACATCACAGTAAAACAACAAAGATATTCTAAATTTTGGAACATGCTAGAGGTCACGGGGTTACCCTGTGACGAGAATGAACGCAAATGTTCATGTGTATGTACAAGCATGTGCACACACATGTATAAGGCTGTCACTATAACTTCGCTACTGACAAGTCAACAGGAGGTTGCCAAGCGACCCCAATAGTTGCAGCTGGGTTGGGCTATTTTTTTTTTTCTGTGTGAACGTGCATTTTTTCACCCACATTTTTTTTCTTCAAATCTAGAGCTTTTTAGCCAGCTGTTCATGACGTGGTGGCCTCAGCCGGTGATGAGACTGGGTTAAGTTGTTGGTCCCAGAGGAAATGGCAGAAAGAGAGCATGACTGAGGAGGAGGAGGAGCAGTAATGGCCCAGGACCACCATGACACCGGCATTTGGGGGAGGACACTTCTGTGTGGAACAGTTGGGGTGCTGCAGGAGAGAGATGGCAAGAGGCAGGGTGAGGAGCTCTGCCTGGGCTGTAAGTATATGGTTCCCAGATAGCAGCACCCCATGATGATGATGATAAGAATGACAATGTGAAATATGGATATACTGCTGGCAAATGTCCCCTGTAGAGGTTTCCTGAGGGCATCGGTGTTGTGTTGGCAGTTGGAGCCTGGCCTGGAAGAGTGGATCCTCCTCAGATTTTATGGACTTTTATTTTGTTTTTTAGCCCACTTTTAGTTGTTTTGTTTTTTTTTACCTTAGGTTTTTTTTTTTAGGTAGTATTCTATTTTTAGCTTATTATAACTTAATTTTAATTCTTAGGTTTTAGGTTAGACTTTTTATTTTAGTGGGCATTTATTTGTACATATTTTATTGTAAATGAATCCCTTGTTGAACATCCTCATTTTAAAGTTTCCACTTTGATTGCTACCTGTGACTCTTCACCTGGTTTTAAAGAACCTTGAGAAGTTTGTTTTTAATGACCATCGACTATATTTTACATACTGTATACTCCTACAGAAGAGTTGAAAACAACAAGAGCTACATACTGAAAACTCTGCAGACAGGCTGTTTCTGTCCCAACAACCCGAGTGATAAGCTCCAGTGACCACATGAACAGTGGAGGCATCTGCCCTGACTTCACAGAGCTCTGTGGCTGTAGTGTGTCTAAGCGGTTTCAACTATTTAATGGTAGGCTACATTAATTGAGGATATTATCCAAACTATTAATTATTTTTTGCCACTCTTCACCAGTTAACTACAAACCTTTAATTTTTAAAATGCAAACCTCCGATGGCAGGCCACTGCGGATGTTGGAAAGTTGGTGACAGAAAAACTTAATATTAGAAATAAATTTAAAATAAACTTACCACTGCTGCTAAAAATAGTCTCCGTGTTGCTTTTAAACAGCGCTCATCTATGCTATTTTTTTCTTTTTAATATGACTTCCTCCACATAAATTTAATGTTTTCTGCAAATTTACAGGTTTATTTCTAATATATTTCTGACTTTTTCCACTTATAGCTATATTAGACTTATAGCTATAAGCTATAAGCTAACTTATAGCTAATATAGCTTATAGCTATATTAGACTTTTTTCATGTAAATGTGATACTTTTTTCTGGGAAATCTGAGTCTTTGTTATCAACAATTTTCTTTTCTTTCTGGTGGAAGGTCGTTTGTTTACCTTTAAGCCAAGATGTAACGCAACGCTGAAGGAGGTGTCCCATGCTCCTCAACTTATTAATGTAGGCTACAAAATATCTATTTCTATAGATATTTTCTTGCCGCTTGTGAACTACAAACACCAAATTTTTAATTTTTAAAATGAGCACTGTGTGCTCAGCTCACTGACAGTGCACCCTGTAGTGAAAATGTAAGCTACTTCAAATTTGTGCTCTGGTCTCATGCGTGACAGGAACAGGGAGAAACGTGCTAAAAAAGTACAATGTGAGTACGGCCCACTGTGGGCCAGTGAGTGGGTCATCCAGTTGAAGTTGCCTCACATGTGAACGGTTTGCTAACAAGACATGGGGTAGAGAACGAAGGTCCAGACTGCCAATGACAGCGTAGTCTGATAGGAGGTCAGTAGCTGCGTCACCGGACAGGGGTAAGGGGTTGCGTGAGAGGGCACCAGGCACTCTGTTGTGTGTGCCAGGTTTGTGAACAATAGTGAAGTCGAAATCTTGAAGTCTGAGGGACCAATGGGCTAGTCAGCCAGAAGGGTTTGGACAAGACATCAGCCATCTAAGACTGTTGTGGTCTGTGAAGATGGTGACATGGATGCCCTCAACATAGGGTCTGAAATGTTCAAGAGCCCAAATCACAGCGAGACACTCTTTCTCTGGAGTCGAGTATGGCTGTTCAACTTTGTGGAGGGAGCGACTTGCATATGCCACAACTACCTCTTTATCCTCTTCATCTTTTTGCATTAGAGCTGCACCAAGGCCAAGGTCACAAGCGTCAGCATGGATGAAAAAGGGGCGTGTGAAATCGGGGAATCTCAACACAGGTGCTGATGTGATGGACACTTTCAAACTTTCCATGGCTCTTTGACATTTGTCACCCCATTGAAAAACTGTATCCTTTCTGATGAGTGCATGAAGGGGCTCCGCAAGGCGGGTGTAGTTTTGGACAAAACGACGGTAATTTCCTGTCAGACCGAGGAATTATCTCACTTGTTTGACATTGGATGGGGCGTTGAAAGCCATCACAGCTTTTACTTTGTCTGAGTCAGGTTTTATACCAGAAGATGTGATGCGATAGCCAAGGACGGTTTGCTCACTCAAGCAGAATTTACATTTTTTGTTTCACAGATAGACCAGCCTCTTTCAGTCTGTTGAGCACCTCCTCTAAATCAGTCAAGTGTTGTTCAAAAGTGGGAGATGCAACAACAATGTCGTTTAGATACACTGCACAAGTTTTGTAGATGAGACCAGCGAGGACACTGTTCATTAGTCTCTGAAACATTGCAGGGGCACTGCGAGTCCAAAGGGGAGCACACGAAATTGGAAAAGCCCACAATGGGGAAACAAAGGCAGTTTTCAGTCTGGAATCCTTTGCAACTGCCACTTGCCAGTATTGCCAGTATCCTCGAGCTAAGTCTAGTGTTTCAATGAAATGTCCTCTTGCCAAAAAGTCAAGTGACTCATCAACTCATGGTAGTGGATATGAGTCTTTTCGAGTGATCTGACTCAAACCTTGGAAATCCACACAAAACCTGGGGTCTGTATTGGGCCTGTTTACAATGACAACAGGGGCAGCTCATGCGCTTGTTGATGGTTCAATGATGCCATCATGTAGCATCTGTTGTACTTGTTCCTCAATGACACGTTTCTTTGCAGGGGATGTGTGATAAGGTGGGAGGTTGACAGGTTGTGCATCGCCTGTGTCAATTACATGTTTAGTCAGAGAAGTTTGTCCCAGGTGACCATCAAACATGTCGTCAAACCTGGTAAGAAGATCCAGCATAGCTGACTTTTGTCCATGTTGAAGGTTTGCCTCATCAACTTTGGTTGAGAGAGAAGATTGTAAGGTATCCAGGGACATGATGCTGTCCTTAACTAGAAAATGTTGAGCTTAATTGTCCAATTCCTCTTCTGGGTAAGGACAGGGGGTATCATCCACCAAAACTGTCATGGAGGGTTGGTGGATAGTCACAGCGGCTCTGGTCATAAAATCCATACCCAAGATGAAGGGAGATGACAGATTTTGGATTATAGCAAAATCCTGGTAAAAGTTTTTGTTCATGAAGCCAACTGAGAGCCAAGTTACGCCGTCAGGGGTGCAGGGGGCGTTATCTGCAAGACTCACTGGTGGACCTTGCCACTGACCAGTTTTGCTGGGATATGTGCCATTCACCCGTATGAGGTCTGCTCGTACCACTGAAAGAGAAGCACCAATGTCAAGAGTGGCTTCCACAGATGTACCATTAAACTTTACTTTGGATCTTAGAAGTGTGTTCCAGTGGGCTGGTGAGTGTGTGTCCCTCCACATGACCTAGAAAATGTAGTTCTTGCGTGGGTGGGGTATTTGGGGCTTGGGTTTGAGGGGATTGGACTTGAGGGGGTGTGACTTGGGTGTGGAGAGGCCGAATTAACATCTGGAGGGAGGATTGCCTCTGCAAAATGTCCTCCCTCCCCTGGAGTTTTCTAACTGGGGACGGCAGTGCTAAGGAGGTAGAGCAGGTCGTCCAATAACCACATGGTTGGCGGTTCAAATCCCGCTCTCCCCAGATATCCTGCCGTTGTGTCCCTGGGCAAGACACTTCACCCCAATTGCTCCTGGTGGGTCTGGAAGTGCCGTGTTAGGCAGCATGCCACCACCATCAGTGTGTGAATGTGTGTGTGAATGGGTGGATAGCAGGATCTGTAAAGCGCTTTGGTCAATTCAATTCAATTCAATTCAACTTTATTTATATAGCGCCATTTCACAACAACAGTCATCTCATAGCACTATCAACTGTAGGGGGAACCCCCACAGTTGCAGAAAGACCCCAGCAATCGGGCGATCCCCTGTGAGCAAGCACTTGGCGACGGTGGAGAGGAATAACTCCCTTTTAACAGGAAGAAACCTCCAGCAGAACCAGGCTCAGGGAGGGGCAGTCATCTGCTGCGACTGGCAGAGAGTGCCAGTCTTTTATTCTCATCAAGAGATGAGAATAAAAGCGTTATATAAGTGACTGCCATTTACCATTTTACCATAACTGTCTGAGGAATGATAGGGTGTCGGCAAGTGAAGGATCCGTATTAGGTCTTGGCTCACCTGGGTCTGGAGTTATGGGTGATTGTAGATAGAGAGCTGGGGAAGAAATCACATGGGGTGGAATGTTACAGCTTGGGCAAGTGCGAGTTGTAAAACCTGGTCAAGAACATTTGAAACAGGCTCACTTTTTTGGTTTCCTCTGAAAGGCACTGGAGGAGACTGGTGGCCACCTGGCCCAAGGACAGCGTGGAGCTCATGAGCACGGAGTAAAAAGTCCATCGCTGAGTGGGTAGGCGTGCCATAGAGAGCAACTCTGTATTTCTCAAGAGAGTGTTTACTTATCAGTTCAGTTTGTTCCTGCTCTGGTGGTGGGCTCTTCAATTTATTGAACTTACTTATTGTGTGGGCTACAAATGTAGGAAGGGGCTCATCAGGTGCCTGCATGCTGTCTAGAATGCCTCTAAGAACACATTCTTGGTTGTTAGAAGGCAGAAAAACAGTCCTGAAGAGCTGGCAGAATTGTGGCCATGAGACGTGATCTGAGCACCTTAAACCATTTACTGGGCTCTCGTGCAAGGAAATGTGGTCTCATGTCCACTGTCGCAGTTTTGGCTGTAGCCCCAGCAGGTGTGAATGGAGTAGATGTGCCTATAGGAAAAGTAGCTGAATGGGTTGTGGGTGAAGTGGAATCTGTTCCTGTCAACCTGCTGTCAGCTCCTGTCAATCGGTGGATTTCTGTGTTTTGGTGCTTGGTTTTTGACTACTTTTTGGCTTCTGATAACTGAATTTGGATTACGGACTGGACATCCTCGTTTCCACCCTTGCCTGATTTAAGATGCCGATAGCGTCATTTACAGACTGGGAAAACGAGAGCAGAGCTGAGCGGCCCGCCATTCAGCTAGTTAAACAGCTGTTCAGTAGCTGTTTTGTCAACATAAATCGTCCGGGATCATGGGTCCCAAGACAGCTCAGCAGACTGAGGAGGTGGACAATATTAAAAGATCGCGCAACTTCTTGGCTGAAGAGATTTCTGCTGTTAAGCTGCAGCAAAAAAAACATTCTGGGCCGGGTCGAGGAGGTGAAAGCGCTGCGGATCCAGAATGCTGAGAAGGATAAGAGGCTGGCCTATCTGGAGAGCAGAGTGGTGGAACTGGAACAATACACCCGGGTGAACAACGTGATCATCACAGGGCTCCACATTAAAACCCTATCATATACTCGGGCGGTGGCCGCGGACAGCGGAGGGAGGCTCGATGAGCTGGAAGCCGAATCCATGGAGCAACAAGTGGCGGCCTTCCTGCAGTCCAAAGGAATCCAGCTGGACAGTAATACCATTGAGGCCTGCCACCCTCTGCCCAGGAAAAACAGCGACAAACCAGCTGTCATCATGAGGTTTGTCAACAGAAAACACAAGACTGCTCTGCTAAAACAAGGGAGGAAACTGAAAGGAATGAACATTTACATAAACAAGCACAGAAAACACAGAAATAGCCAGAAAAGCAAGATACATGAGAAAGCAAAAAAAGATTCAAAACACCTGGACAATAAATTGTAAAATATACATCAAATTAAATGGATCACCTGAAGAAGCCAAGGTCATTAACATCGAAATATTATGGAACTGGACAAATATCAATGAACATTATGAATTGGAGTCGACAGCAACAAATGAAAACTGTAAGACACTGAAGGATTATACTCATCTGCAACAGGACATATAACTACATGAAACAAAAGATCAACAAATAGGGTCAACAGGAACTGAAAGTTATTGAATATACACTACCGTTCAAAAGTTTGGGGTCACCCAGACAATTATTTTGTGTTTTCCATGAAAAGTCACACTTATTTACCACCATGAGTTGTAAAATGAATAGAAAATATAGTCAAGACACTGACAAGGTTTGAAATAATGATTTGTATTTGAAATAATATTTTTTTCCAGATACTCAACCTGCTCAAAGGAAGATCAGTTTTATAGCTTCTCTAACCAGCTAAACTGTTTTCAGCTGTGCTAACATGATTGCACAAGGGTTTTCTAATCATCCATTAGCTTTCTGACGCAATGAGCAAACACATTGTACCATTAGAACACTGGAGTGATAGTTGCTGGAAATGGGCCTCTATACACCTATGTAGATATTGCACCAAAAACCAGACATTTGCAGCTAGAATAGTCATTTACCACATTAGCAATGTATATTAGATATTAGAGTGTATTTCTGATTAGTTTAAAGTTATCTTCATTGAAAAAAAACAGTGCTTTTCTTTCAAAAATAAGGAAATTTCTAAGTGACCCCAAACTTTTGAACGGTAGTGTACGGATCACAACCCACAGGATGTGGAATATAACATAGACCCTGACAATAATTTATTTACCTCCATCAATAATAACTATAGATACTACACGGATGAACAGTTTAACACAATGGTCACATCTGATTTCAATATTTCTATGATCCACTTCAACAGTAGAAGTCTCTATGCCAACTTTAATAACATTATAGATTATTTACATCAGTTTAAAGAGCCATTCAGTATAGTGGCAATATCAGAGACATTGCTCAGTGAAGAGAAAGGAGTGGATTTTACATTGGATGGCTACCAATTAAACTATATGAATAGAAAAGTGAAAAAGGAGGAGGAGTTGCAATTTATGTAGACAAGAGCTTGCAATACAAGGTTGCTGAAAATTTGTCAGTGACTGTGGATGATTTATTTGAATGTATTACAATAGAAATCTGTTTGGACAATATGAAGAATATAGTAGTGAGCTGTGTATATAGAACACCTTGATCAAATATTGACTTATTCAAGGACTGGATGGAAAAAATGGATGCAAAACTTACTCATAAAGTTATGTTCATCTGTGGGGATTTCAGTATAGATCTTATGAATTCAAAACAACATAGTTCGACAGAAGAATTTATCAACACAATGTACAGTATGGGCTTACATCCAACAATCACCAGACCTAGGAGAATCACGTCACACAGTGCCATATTAATAGATAACATATTCACAGACATTATGGAAAATAATATCGTGGGTGGGCTTTTACTGAATGATATCAGTGATTTTTGTTGTCAATCAGTGTGTTTATAGGAAGAAAAAGTATACCAAAAATATTAAATATAAAAGAATAAGAACTGAAGAATCTATGTATTTACTGGCAAAGGAATTAATGCATGACTGGAAGATAGTTTGTGATGAAAATGATATAAATAAAGCATATGATGAATTCTTACAAATATTTCAATCACTGTACAATAAAAACTGTCCTATAAAACAATACAGTGACAGACAACAAAACAAAAATATTCCATGGGTCACCAAGGGGCTATTAAATGTATGTAAAAAGAAGAATACATTATATAAACAATTCATTAAGTATAGAACAGTAGAGGCTGAGATAAAATATAAAAGATATAAAAACAAGCTAACTAATATAATGAGGACTTGTAAGAAAGAATACTACAACAGAATATTAGAGGACAATAAGAATAACTTAAGAGGAATATGGCAAGTGCTCAATGGAATTATTAGTAACTGATCAAAGAACGCTAATTATCCAGAATATTCTATTGAAAATGACAATTTGATAAATAATATGGAGGATGTGGTTAGTGGTTTCAATAATTTTTTTGTAAATGTTGGTCCAGAACTAGCAAAAACAATAGTGACATCAGAAACAAACGATAGTGGTTCTGTAAATGAAATAGAAGATAGAAATCCAAACACAATCTTTTTGGGTGCAGTAACTGAAAAGGAAATTATGGAGACTGTGAGTAAATTTAAGAACAATAAATTTAATTTAAGATAATTAATAAAATTTAAGAACAATAAATCAATTGACTGGAATGAAACTGACATGACAATAGTGATAAAAGTAATTGAAGGAATTGTTAAACCACTACCACATCTGTAACCTGTCATTTCAAACTGGTACATTTCCAAACAAAATGAAAATGGCAAAAGTAATACCACTACACAAAACAGGAGACAGTCATTATTTCACAAATTACAGGCCGGTCTCTTTACTCTCACAGTTCTCCAAAATACTTGAAAGAATCTTCACTAAGAGACTGGATGATTTCATTGTAAAACACAACCTTCTTACAGACAGCCAGTATGGTTTTAGAGCAGACAAATCTATATCTTTGGCACTGATCGACCTCATAGAAGAAATTACTAATTGTATAGATTAAAAAAAAGTTTGCTGTAGGAGTATTAATAGATTTAAAGAAAGCTTTTGACACCATTGATCACAGAATTCTACTGAGGAAATTGGAAAGGTATGGGATAAGAGGGGTTGGACTGAGTTGGGTGGAAAGTTGTATGTATGTATGTACAAATTGGTGAGCACAAATCACCCTTCATGGACATCACTTGCGGTGTGCCCTAGGGATCAGTTTTGGGACCCAAACTCTTTATCTTATATATAAATGACATATGCCAAATATCAAAAATTCTGAAATTTATTTTGTTTGCGGATGACACAAATATCCTTTGCACTGGTGAGAATTTGCAGCAGGTTTTAGAGGTGGTCACAACAGAAATGAAAAGGTTAACACGGTGGTTCAACAAAAATAAATTATCTCTAAATGTGAAAAAAACAAAGATTATGCTGTTTGGAAATTATAAAATAAATCATGAAATAATGGTAACGATAGATGATACCAGAATTGAACTAGTACAGGAAATTAAGTTTCTGGGGGTGATGCTAGACAATAAAATCTGCCGGAAACTTCACATCAGTCACATCTGGGCCAAGTTGGCAAAATGTATAGGGATACTGGGGAAGACGAGACACATTTTGGACTATAAAACATTGTTCTTACTGTACAATTCACTGTTTCTCCCATATCTTAACTACTGTGTAGAGGTCCGGGGAAACACCTACAAGACCAACCTACAGCCAATATGCACATTACAAAAAAAGCTATAAGGATAATAATAATGTAGGATATAGACACCATACCATCTCATTGTTTTTAAAGTCACATGCCATAAAGTTTATGGATTTAGTTAAATATAAGACAGCACAAGTAATGTACAGGGAAATTAATAATTAACTCCCAACTCATACACAAAAAATATTCAAAAAAAGAGACAATGATTATAATTTGAGAGAAGACTTAAATTTTTACAAAACCTAAGGTACAAACAGCTAAGAAAGTATGTGCATATCTGTCTGTGGGGTGGATTTGTGGAACAGTCTGGAGATGGAACTAAAACTATGTACAAACAGAAATCAATTCAAAAATAGGTATAAACATTATTTGCTGAATGGATATATGCTAGAGGGGTAGTATTAATATGTACAATTCACTACGCTCACACTGGGACAGTATGGTAGGTGGACCAGTACTGTGCATATCTGTGTATATCTGTGTTGTTTGGGGCTGGGTATAGATGTATGGACCATATGTATGTTGGGATGGATGGGTGTCAATGTTGATATGTACAAAATATAGTTAATTGTCTACTTGGGGTCTTAATTGAGGTAATAGGTATATATTTCACATGGGTTGTATTTAGGGAACAGAGGAGTTGGAGTAAATAAGTGTTAACTTCTTCCTTCTCCCTTTCGAGCACTATATACTATCACTTTTATTGCACTTGTCATTTGTTTTGTTTTTTTTGCTTTTTTGTTCGAAATAAAGTATCTGTCTAACTCATTTAGTATTTGCATGTCAGAAAGGTTTAATGAGGACCTGTATGTGTTAACAGTATAGCGATATGCGATTTATAATTATGAGTAGGTATAAAGATTATTTAATTTGTATTAATGTATCGGGACCTGAGATTTACTCCAGGTCCACACACACAGAAAAAGTTAGTAAACACTTGTAGGGGCACCAGTTCATCTCTTTGGTGAACAATTTAGTCATTAATTTCACTTTATACCTATTTAAGCACTCAACAAATTAGTCTCAAAATATTAGTGAATTCGATACTGGGGTTTTGAAACCAGACTCAGAATGGAATAAATTCCCAACAGCTTCTCTCATTTGTACAGATGTATTTAAATTAAATGATGATCAAATATCACATTCAGATAACTTGTAAACAGTGAAATGATCAACATTAACCATCACATTACTTGTAACTGAGGATAGAGTGACAATGTGATAACATTTGCAGAACCAGGGTGAAGCTGTAAGCTGAATTTAGATCAGTTTGAAGCTGACAGATTATGAAAAACTGAACGCAAATTTATGGGGAAAATTAAACTAATTATATGGAAAATTCTGGATTACTCTTAAGAAAATGAAAATGGAATTTTAATAATTATATTATTTCTCTTTTAATTTTGTATCTGATCAGATGCTGAATCTCTCAAATCTCAGCCGTTTTATTCACTTTCAGCAGATGGAACAGAATACAGCTCATGTGAATCCTTGCACGGTGGTCCTTCCGGTGGCTTCTCCTAAAGCTTTAGTTGTAGATGGCACCCAGAACCAGAATATCTTGCCAGCAGATATTCAGACAAGTTACAGCAGCTTCTAAGGTCTACAGTCACAAGATGAGATTTTGACTGTTGGGCTGAGGTGCAGCAAAGATGGCGACGGTATTTTCTTCAGGCAGCGTAGTGGCGAGATGTGTCGAGGCTTGCATGGGTTAGTGGCTTCTCCCAAGGGAATTTGAGAAGAATAACAAAATCTGATCCCAATAGCAAAATTAAAAGGCAATTTTCTGACTTTGTGGAGTTGTAAATAGTTTCCAGTATGGAGATGGTCAGTCCCTGAAAAACACATGGTGGATTTAAAGAAAGTTTAACAATATAAAAAGTTAGACAAACAGAAATGCCTAGGAACGGGAGTTTTAACTCCGAATCAAGATTTGAGTTCAGGAAAGAAAGAAAGAAAGAAAGAAAGAAAGAAAGAAAGAAAGAATTAATTCCTAGATGTTTAAAGAAAAACATTAAAATACACAGAAGTTTACACAAACACAATATTCCATGTTCTCTGCTCTGAAGTCTCAGGTCTGCAGTCTTCTTAAACTTTTGAAAAACTGCTTTTCAGGAGGGCATCTCCCTCCTTATAACTTCAGATGACTTCTGCAGGCTTCCGGGGACTGACAGAAGCCCAAGCCAATAGTTTTCCTTCATGGGCGGGTTTTATGAACTTTAGTCCAATGAACAAACAGTCTTTTGTCTGTAACAGCCAATAATATTGAAAGAGCTGTTGCTAAGCAGAGACTGGCGGCAACCAGTCACATGACTTGAGGAAACTTTCCTCCAGAGTGACATATTTTAATACTGAAGATTCATCAATATACTTATGTATAAAATCTAACGTACTTCAGTGATTCATGCAATTTTATAACTAGTGCTTTTAAATTAACATGCAAGAATAAACATTCATTTAAACATTTTAACATGCATATATTTAAAATCAAGGATTTATATTCTTTCAAACTCATTATTGATCGTCCACAAAATATCAGAGTCCCACAGAGGTAGTGATCTTCAACAACTGGTGTCCTTAGAATTGTCCTGGGAAATGAAACTTGAAGAAAGAGTTAATTTCAGTTAATCAGTGTAAGTCAAAAGTGAGCGTCTACTCCAGAGACATCCACCAGGGGTAGTGTCGAGCTGTGGCCAATCCTAGGCCTTAGATGATGCCTTTAAAGTTTTATGGTATGCCTGTTGAATATAAACCTGTCTTAGCTGAGGAAGTTCCCAGTTTATTTATGATGTGAGTTAGTTCGTCCCTGGCAGAGATGGAATCCTTATCTCTCACACCTCTTACAAAGGAATGTGTTCTCCACAGTGGTCCTGAGATGAAAAAGCAGTTCTTGACTGGCCTTCTCCTGGGTGAAACAATGTCTTTAAGATGAAGAATAATGTTACTGATGAGAGCCAAAGCAAGATGATACTACAACAGCTTGTAACCAATCTTTTGGTGGCACTTTGGCATCACCAGCAAACACAGGGGATTCTAACCTAGCATGGTGTAAAGCAGCAGCTATCACCCTGGATGTGTTGTTAAGATCAAGTGAATGTGGTTGTAAGAAAGAGCTAGCACCACCTGAGTTCCAGGATGAGGTCTCATGTCCACTGTTGCAGTTTTGGCTGTAGCCTCAGCAGGTGTGAATGGAGTAGATGTGCCCATGGGAAAAGTAGCTGAATAGGCTGTGGGTGAAGTGGAATCTTCCTTATTTTTCTGGCCCCACAGATTAAGCATACTGTGCTGCAGGTCCAATGAATCCTGAAGACATACTCATAATCTTTCAACCTCTGCTTGTAAGTCATGGTCCTGCTGTCCAAGGTCCTCAGTCACTGGTTGAGAAACAGTGCATATTGGCAGTGATATGAGGTCCATGTCAACCCAGTCTCAGTAAAAAGTGTATCTAAAAAAACATTTTCCCACCCCTCTAAAAACATACATATCCACATTAAATCAAAAAATAACATGCCTCACTACGTTTTCTCAAGTTCATTCACTGCACAGTCCTCACCGCACATGCGCAGAACAATGCATCTTTTAATTTGATTTCCCAGTGCTCAGTCAGTTGGTGGGAGGGGCATGCTTACACAGCTGTTTCTGCAAAAACACACGAGTTTGACTCCCACTTTCGTCTGTCACTCACCTTTTAATTCATTTTTTTCCTTGTTTTTTTTTCCTTACTTTGTTTTTCACTCCGCTAATGAAAGGTTCCTGTGAGGTTAGGGTTAGGCATTAAAGGGCCTATATCATGCAAAATTGACTTTTTTGAGCTTTTAAGCATATTATAATGTTAATTCCTCACCAAAAGCACCCCCAAAGTGGTATTTTGCTCCATTCACGCATCTCTGAGTATTCCTCCTCCACCCTGCTCTCTGAGCTGCTGCTCTGCCGTGTCCCTGATAATGACTGGGTCCCCACGTTTATACGTATGAACGTGGGTGAGCCGCCCACTCTAGGAAGTGCCTGTGCTGCCAGCACTGCCCCCAGGCTAACACACACACCCACTTTCTCCGCGCAGCTAACGGAGCGGTGATCGGCAAAACTCTTTCACTTTAGCATTGACGCTATGAAGAAGTAGTTCCTCTCGCACCTAATCTGCTCAGTGACAACAACTGTTTGCTTTTTTACGTAAGACAATGTCTTCTAAGTTTTCGTGGGCGGAACCCAGCGACACGCTGCAGCAGCCAGCTCAGGGGTTACGTCATGAAATGGGCGGCAGCCACAAGAAGGAGAGGCAGAGCCTCAGAGATTGAGGCATCTTACTTCTGGGCTCTCGAAAATAACTCATATTTCATAAGAAATTCATTCTCCAGTGTACCAAAGGTAATATACTATCACATACATGCATATAGTTTACTCTGAAAGGCTTAAAATAGCATGATATAGGCCCTTTAAAGTATGGGTTGGGTTAGGTTACTTGCTCCATGCTCACACACAATAAAAGTGGGAAAAAAATAAAAGCTGTCACACATCTTTCTTAAAGCTGTAAACGCCACATACCCACTGCACCTCAAAAATCACTTTTACATGCCTCTGTATGTTTTCTGTGACTGACAAAATGTGCAATTGAAAGATTTTTTGCTCAGACTGGGCTGTCCATGTCATAGTCTGAGTCAAAGTCATTAGTGCATGAGTCTGGGTGGGAGGTCATTATGCAAAAACATTTCAAAATTGTGAATTAACTTTACATTCAGCACAACATGAATACTGAGAGCAAAATATGTTGCTGATCAACCAGTAATTAAGCAAAATTAGCAAGCAGAAATTTTCTTCTAGATTATGAGCATCCGTATATGATTTCCACATAGGTAAAATGTAAAAATTTCACCCAGAAAAGTCATTAATCACCTAAATATTTTATCACTATAAGGTACAGTTACTATTACTAATGTGAACTTGCATCATGGGCAAAGCACAGTGAGAAATGTAATGATAAGAGCAACCAGAAGATGGCAGTCTATGCCATTGTATTGCTGTTAAACCAAGAGTTGTAGTTTAGAGCAGTAGAGCAAGACAAGCTGTTGTATGCTATGCTGTTAACATGTGCTTTAGTCAGATAAAGTTTGTACTCTTCAAGTTACTAGATCTCATTATTGAAGAACCCACAATATAAACACAACATGGCATCAGAAGATGGTCTTGAGGTGTAAACGCCAACACTGAAAAAGCAGGACTGAAACGTTGTGAGAGTGCATTAGCAACGAGCTGACTCTGCTAGCAAGAAAGTCAATACAGACAAAATGGAGGGATTACAGCCTCTGCCCTGCCCTGCCTTCAGCTGACAGGTAATGTGGCTGAAAATTGGAGAAAATTCAAGCAACGTTTTGAGTTGTACCTGACAGCAATTGGTGCTGATGAGAAGAGTGAAAAATTGAAAGCGTCACTATTCCTGCATGTTGTTGGTGACGAAGCACTGGAAGTATATAATTTCACATTTGATGCCGTAGACGACAAGATGAAGTTGGCCAAAAATATGGAGAAGTTTGAGTCATACTGCATACCTAAAAGAAATGTAACATTTGAGAGGTACACATTCTTCACGTGTGTGCAGAAAACAGGAGAGACAATTGATCAGTATGTGACTTGAGTTAAGAAACAGAAGTAAAAGTTTCCGGTTCCGGTTCCGCCGGACCGGCGGCGCCACACGAGTCGGCTGCCTGTTGCAACAGCCTTTTCTTTTTATCTTCCTTCTTCTTTCTACACCTTTCACTCTGTATATATATCACGGACGCACGGATCGCCCCGGGGGTCTCCCGGGTCGGCGGACGGAGCCACGGTTTGCAGCGGGAGACGTTACAGCGGGGAGGAGCTAGTGCTAGCTAGCACTTGGCCGCCGCCCGGTGCTAATGGGAAACTCGACATACCGGGAGCTGTAGCGAAAACGATGCGGGTGCCGGGCTGGAGTTTAGGCGGCGTGAAAGAAATATAAGACAGAATAATAAAGAGTGATGGCAAGAATCAAGCAGACCGCCCGTAAAATCTACTGGAGGAAGAAGCCCCCCCCCCCCCCCCCCCCCCCAGGAGACAGCTAGCCACCAGGGCTGCTCGGAGAGGCGCTCTGGCCACCGGCAGAGTGAAGAGGCCTCGCCGTCACAGGCCCGTGGCTCTGAGAGAGATCCGTCGCTGCCAGAAATCCACGGAGCTGCTCATCCGTAAGCTGCCCGTCCAGCGCCTGGTGAGGGAGATCGCTCAGGACTTCAAGACCGTCCTGCGTTTCCTGAGCTTCGCCGTCATGGCTCTGCAGGAGACCTGCGAGGCCCACCTGGTGGGTCTCTTCTTCGCTAAGGGGGCCACCATCATGCCCAAACACTTCCAGCTGGCCCGCTGCATCCGCGGAGAGAGAGCTTAGACTTTCTGCTGCACATTCACCAGCCATAATGCTCTGCACTGTGTGTCTATATATATATACATTTATAGTAATATGGACATATGTTTACTAGATGTTGTTTTTTTCTTGCCTTCTGATTGTTGCTCTGAGTGTTGCTATCCCTATGCTGTTGCAATCCTGGAATTTCCCCATTGTGGGACTAATAAAGGCTTATCTTATCTTATCTTATCTAAAACATGTGAGTTTGGAGGACTGACAGACTCTTTAATAAAAGACAGACTTGTGTGGGGGATTCCTGATAGGGAGTAAAACCAGCAAACAGAGGTGGACAAGAAAAAATATGTGGTCGGTGTGGGAGACAGCCTCCTAAAACATGTCCAGCCTTTGGCAAAACGTTCAAGAACTGCAATAAAAATAACCATTTTGCTAAGTGCTATAAAACCCCAACTCAAAACAAGGTACATACAGTGGACAAGTGTGACTCTGAGGAACTTTATGTTGATGTAGTCACAAAAAATGAAATGAAGAACAAGGACTGGATAATGACATTAAAAGTAAATGATATCCATCTGACAATAAAACTGGATACAGGAGCTCAAGCTAATGTGATGTCAGAAGCTATGTTCAGGAAACTCAAGCCAAGACCAAAACTGCATGCAACAAATGTTAAAGTAAGTGGATATTCAGGAGCTGGAATGCCTGTGAAAGGAAAATGTGCTGTGAAAGTGACACACAAAAACAGGCAGCATGCACTTGCATTTATAGTAGTGCCAAAAGATGTGCAGACTATATTAGGTTTATCAGCTTGTGAGAGACTGAACTTGGTAAAAAAGAGTGTACATCGTTGAAAGTGAAGGAGTCACTGACTATGATGAACTTCTGAGAGAATATGATGACCTGTTTCAGGGTCTAGGATGCCTTCCTGGAGAACACATGATCAGGGTTGATAAAAATGTGTCACCAGTCAGTTATCCTTGCCAAAAAGTGCCATTTGCCCTTTTAAAGCCTCTGAAATAAGAGTTAGACAGAATGGAAAGAATGGAGGTGATAGAAAAGATTGATGAGCCAGCAGAGTGGGTGAGTTCCCTGGTCATTGTAGACAAAAAAAAAAAAAAAAAATGGAAAGCCTAGAGTATGCATGGATCCATGGGACCTAAACAGAGCAATAAAGTGAGAACATTTTAAGCTTCCGACAAGAGAAGAGATAATGTCACAGTTTGCAAATGCACAGTACTGTATTTCAGCAAGCTGGATGCATCGTCAGGATTCTGGCAACTTAAGCTGGATGGTGCAAGCTCAAAGCTATGTACCTTCACCAGTCCATTTGGAAGATACAGGTTTCTCACTCTACCATTTGGCATTGCTTCAGCACCTGAAGTGTATCACAAGACAATTCATATGATCTATGAACATTTACATGGTGTGGACACATCAACGGATGACATCATAGTGTGGGGGAGCACAAAAGCTGAACATGATGAAAGACTAAAAAATGTTCTGGAAGCAACTGGGAAAGCCAACTTAAGACTGAACAAAAAGAAGTGCCAGCTTGGAGTCAGAGAACTGATATTTGTAGAAGACATTTTGAGCAGTGAGGGTGTCAGACCTGATCCCAAAAAAGTATCAGCAATTGTAAACATGCCAAGACCACAAAACAAGAAGGATATACGGAGATTTAATGGCATGATAAACTACATGGGCAAGTTCATTCCAAAACTCTCTGAGAGGATGGCACCTCTGAGACAGCTGACTGAGAAAAATATCGAGTGGGAATGGAATCATGAACGTGAGAATGCATGGAAAGATCTGAAGATAGCGCTTACAGAAGAACTGGTGCTTAAGTTTTATGACCCTGAGGAACCCCTTAAGACTTCATCAGATGCATCACAGAGTGGGTTAGGAGCTGTTTTACTGCAGAAGTATGATGACTGGCAACCAGCAGCATATGCATCACGCTCCATGACAGATGCAGAAAAGCGATACGCACAAATTGAAAAGGGACTACTCAGCATCACATATGCCTGTGAAAGGTTTCATCAGTTTGTCTCAGGATAGTTGATCACTGTAGAAACTGACCACAAGCCTTTGATTGCATTGTTCAAAAAAACCACTCAATGACTGTCCTTTGAGAATTCAAAGAATGACGATCCGACTGCAACGCTATGCGCTAAATGTTGTATATACACCAGGCAAACTAATGTACATGGCTGACACATTGTCGAGAGCAACTGATCCAAAAGAACCAGTAAACACCAAAATGGACAATGATGTGAACGCCTATATTGATGTGATCACAAGTGCATTGCCTGTAGCAGATGCAAAGATGGAGCTGCTAAAACATGAAACAGACATTAATGACACATTGTCAAGACTAAAACATGTCATAATAAATGGATGGCCCAACATGAAGCAAGATTGCATGTCTGATGTTGCTGAGTACTGGAACTGCAGAGCAGAACTCTCTGTAGTGGAGCACATCATCTACAAGGGAAGCAAAATAGTCATCCCAAAAAGTCTCCGAAAAGAAATGCTAAAGAAAATTCACGAAGGTCATCTTGGGATTGAGAAATGTAAGAAAAGAGCACGAGAGGTGATGTATTGGCCGAGAATTAACCAAGATGTAACAAATGAAGTGTCAAAATGCACTATATGCCTGAAATATAGAGCAAACAATCCTACTGAGCCACTGAAACCACACCCAGTCCCAGCAAGGCCATATCAGAAGGTTGATGCTGACTTGTTTGTTTGTGAGGGAAAAGACTACATTGTTGTTACAGATTATTATTCTCTGTACCCAGAAGTCTTTAAACTACAAACTACAACAGCAGAAGCTGTGGTAACTTCTATGAAAGCCATATTCTCCTGACATGATGTACCTAATGAAGTATTCACAGATAATGGCCCACAGTTTGCCAAGGCAACATTCAGACACTTTGCTGAGGAATGGAACTGTATATACTACATCAAGCCCACATTATCCACAGTCTAATGGCCTAGTGGAAAAGTCAGTGCAGACTGTAAAAAGGCTGATGTACAAAGCAAAGGATAGTGGAGCTGATTTCTACCAGAGCCTGCTGGTGTACCGCACAACTCCTCTGGAATGTGGTATGTCACCTGCACAACTCCTTATGGGACAGCGTTTGAGGTCAAATCTACCCATTCAGGAGAATCTGCTGAAAATGAAGGAAGGTGAAACAATTAAAGAACTCAAAGAACAGCTAAAAGAAAAAAACAAAGGTTCTATTATGAAAGAGGAACACAGAGCCTAACTGAGCTACATGCTGGTGACCAAGTGAGACTTAAGGACAAAACAAACACATGGGCACAGAAAGCAACTGTTCTCAGTGAGGTCCAGCCAAGGTCATACACAGTTCAAACAGAAGATGGTGCAGTTCTGAGACGTAATCGTCGTGACCTTCTTATGGAACAGACAACAGAAAGAACAAGAACTGATATTGCTGAACAACCTGAGAGAACATCCGAGACTCCATTACTGGAAGCCATACCACAGGTTCAAGAGCAAGTTATCAGAAAGTCTTCAAGACATGTTAAACCACCTGCAAGACTTATTGAGCACATTTGAGAACTTGTTCTTTACTTTAATGTTGTGTAATGCCATGCTTGCAGAATCATTTAAGTTTACTAGAGACATACTAGAGATGTGTGCTTAAGTTAAGATTACTAAGGTTGACTGTTAGGCTGCGTGTCCACCAAATGTGTTTTTTCAGCTCTGGGCGGCTATTTTCCATTTATTCTTTATGTAGTCCAGCGTTTACAGCGCTGAGCGCCCACGGCGCTGAAACGCTCTCGGCATTGGCCGTTTTTTGTTGCGGCGCTCAGAATTGAAAAAAGTTCAACTTTTCAGAGACTGCAGCTGAGCTCGTCAATGTCAGACCTAAGCAGCCAATCAGAACTGCTGCATGGGCAGGACATAGGACGCCAGTACTAGTCTGCACTCAGACTTCTGCTTTCTGTGTCATCATATTTTACATCCAGAGCTGCTAGAAAATGTTTCCTGTCCATTGTTATTTAGAGACTGCTATTAAAAAATCTGTAGAAAGTCTGACAATAGGAAAAGCGGGAGCGATGAGCTGAGAGTGACAACCTGTTGCAGGGATACAGGGCACAGACTTTTTTTCCCCCAGTGTGCCGCGTACAAACGCTGAAAAAGAAAGCTCAGGGCGGTTGGGTGACAAAAAATGGGTTTGGTGGACACGCAGCCTTACACACTCATGGTTACACATTTACTAAGCTGAGAGTCTGTTGAAGCTTAAATGTTCATATTGACAGTTTTAAAAGTATAAACACTTATTTTGAGAAAGGGAGGTGTAATGATAAGAGCAGCCAGAAGACGGCAGTGTATGCCATTGTTCATTCATTCATTCATTCATCTTCTACCGCTTAATCCTTTTTCGGGTCGTGGGGGGGCTGGAGCCTATCCCAGCATCTTTGGGCGAGAGGCAGGGTACACCCTGGACAGATCGCCAGTCCATCGCAGGGCCAACACAGAGAGACAGACAACCATTCACTCTCACAGTCATACCTAAGGACAATTTAGAATCCCCAGTTTGATGCCAATTAACCTAACTTGCATGTTTTTTGCATGTGGAAGGAAACCGGAGAAATCCCGGAGTAAACCCACGCAGACACGGGGAGAACATGCAAACTCCACACAGATCACTGTTGGTCGGGGGCTGGGATCGAACCCAGGATCCCCCGGCCTAGGGTGAGTTGCTGTGCTGCCGCAGTGCTAACCACTCCGCCACCGCACTGCCCCATTGTATTGGTGTTAAACCAAGAGTTGTAGTTTAGAGCAGTAGCGCAAGATGAGCTGCTGTATGCTATGCTGTTAACATGTGCTTTAGTCAGATAAAGTTTGTACTCTTCAAGTAACCGGGTCTCATTATTGAAGGACTCACAATATAAACGCAACAAGAAATAGGTAGGGTTTTTTTTCTCTCTTTTTTTCCTTTTTTTAACCAAATGAAATGAACAATTTCCGTGTCTCTCTTTTTTTTTTAACAGTTACCATGTATCACTACACAACCTGAGTGTCTACAGTCCAGTCCGTTCGTTGTGATGAGGGAAAGAGAGACCAAAAGGGGTCTGCGACGCACAGCAAAAATGAAACTTAGAGTCACTGAGATCCGGCTTCCGCGTAAAGCTCCTTAATTCCAAAAGAAAAGAGAATTTATCCGTACATCCATGGTGTCCCACGGGTCTTTTTCAAAAGGGTTATCCAAGGCACATGCTTTAGAAAAAAAACTGAAATAGTTTTTAATGTCTGTGTCCTTTTATTTTATTTGCCTCCTGGTTTGCTGTATGGAGGGTGTGTAATCCTCCTTCCAGTCTTTGGAGCGGGCAGGGCTACTGCCCCATCTGTGAAGGCTGGCCAAGCAGGGGCCGTGTCCAGTCCTGAAGCGATTGAGTGTAGACCACTGTCTCCTTGGGAGGTTGGTGCCCGGGACCTGTTGGTTGGGGTTTGTCACCAGGTGTTTGTTTGGGACCTCCTTTGTCTCCCATTCCTCTTGCCAAGCTGTCTGGATGGTGAAATCAGCTGGGGGAGGGTTTTTTCCAAATCGGCCGTCTGGATGGAAGTCGGGCAGTGGGTGGGGTGTAGATATCTGCATGGATTGGTAAGTGAGGAGAGTCTTTGGCTTTTTGAAGCATCCTTTGAGTTAGTGCTGCTCGCCGGATGTGTGGGGGGGCTATGTTTGACAGTACGGAGAGCCAGGGGAGTGGTGTTGAGCGGATTGTCCCAGTTATGGTTCTCATGGTTGTGTTGAGCTGGGTGTCTACGTGGTGTGTGTAGGATGACCTGGACCAGACAGGGGCACAATATTCTGCTACAGAGTATGAAAGGGCCAGTGCTGAGGTGCGCAGGGTGGAGACTGCCGCCCCCCATTTTGCACCAGCGAGCTTGCAGAGCAGGTTGTTTCGTGCCTTCACCTTAGCAGCCGTCCCCTTTAAATGTTCCTTTAAGGATAGGGTCCTGTCAAGGGTCACTCCAAGGTAGGTTGGATTCGAGGCATGCTTAAGCTTGAGTCCGCTCAGGTGGATGTTTAGTTCTCTGGCAGCTTTTACATTGTGGAGATGGAATACACTGGAGACGGTTTTTGCTGGGCTTGGTTTTAGGTGCCAGGTTTTGCAGAACTGGTCCACTTTGGCAAGATCTTCCGTGAGCACCCGTTCCAGTGACTCAAAGTCTGGTGCTTGGAGTGCCAAACAGATGTCGTCTGCATAGATGAATTTGCAGGATTTTGTAGTGGGCAGGTCGTTTATGTAGAGGTTGAACAGGGTTGGAGCTAGAACTGAGCCTTGTGGGAGTCCGTTTTTCTGTGTTCTCCATGCGCTTATGTTCTGACCGAGGTGGACTCTGAACCTTCGGTTGGTCAGCAGGGTTTTTATAATTGCTGTTGCCCAGGCAGGGATCGCCTTTGTAAGTTTCAGGAGGAGGCCTTTGTGCCAGACCGTATCATAGGCGGCTGTAAGATCGAGAAACACAACCCCTGTCTTCAGTCTGCATTCGAAGCCATTTTCGATGAAGGTGGTTAGGGCCAGTACTTGTTCTCTTGTGCTGCGGTCCTTGCGGAAACCTGCTTGATCCACTATTCTTGGGGAAATACGTTGCAGTATTAGGCGCTCCATGATTTTATAAGGAACGCTGAGTAGGGAGATTGGGCAGTAGCTTGCTGGTAGTTTGTGGTCTTTGCCAGGTTTTGGTATGGCAATGACCTTTGCTGTCCGCCATTTCTTTGGGATCGAGTTTGTTTGTATGATCCTTGCGTAGAGTTGTGTCCACCAGGTTAGGGCTCGGGGGCCAAGATTTTTCATGAATTCTGGGAAGATGTTGTCGTATCCTGCTGCCTTTCCACATTTCAGGCCCTGTAGGACTTTCTCCAGTTCAGCAGCCTCGAAGGGTTCAGGGTTTGTTTCCTCTATGGGCATTTTTTGGTGTTTTTTTTAGCTCAGTTGTAACTGCTCTTCTGGTGTCTTTGTCTTGGGGTGCTTTGGTGATGGTCAGTAGGTGGGATGCAACTTGGTTGGGTGTGACAGATGCTCGGCTTTGGCTAGGGGGCTTCTGTGCAGCTCCAAGGCGACAGAGAAGACTCCAACATTTCCTGCTAGAGTGGATAAAGCTCCGGTCAGCAACTGACTCCTCCCATTTCTTTTGCCGGGCTGTACTTAGCGATTCAATGAGATGGTCTGCTATTTCTGGATCCCCTGATGTTTGATAGGATTGTAGGAGGGCAGCGCTTTCTCCGTCCAGGCATGGGACATAGAGGGGTCGGTAGCCTCGTGGGATTGCAGAGTGAGCAGCCTTGAAGATTGCGCTGCAGAAACGGTTGTATGCTTCATCTACAGTGATGGTGTGGAGTGGGATGGTAACAGCACTCCGATCCAGGGTTTCACTGAATTTCTTCCAGTTGGCTTTGTGGAAGTTCCAGCGTATCTTCCTTGGGCTGTTTATGACTGGAAGTTGTAGGCCAATGTGTACAAGCAGGGGCCGGTGTTGGCTGTGTGGAAAATCGTCAAGAATGAGGATCTGTGTAGGATATGGCGTCCCATTCAAAGAGCTGACCCAGCACAAGTCAGGAGAATAGTCCTTCTTCCACCTAGCAGAGTGGAAGGTTCCTCTTTGTTTGGGGTTGTGTATCAGAGCGAGATCATTTCTAGATGCCCAGTCTGAAAGTACCTCCCCGTCACTATCCACTGCTGGGTACCCCCAGTCAGGGTGATGGCTGTTAAAGTCCCCCACATAGATGGCAGGGTGGGGTAGGGTGGGTAAGACCTGCAGATCCCAGTTGGCACTAGGGGGCTTGTACACATTGACAATATGGAAGCCACCAATGGTTATGGTGTCTGAGAAATGTGTTGTTGTCAGGTGGTTTACTTCAACTACAGTGGGGCAAAAAAGTATTTAGTCAGCCACCAATTGTGCAAGTTCTCCCGCTTAAAAGATGAGAGAGGTCTCCAATTTTCATCATAGGTATACCTCAACTATGAGAGACAAAATGAGAAAAAAAAATCCAGAAAATCACATTGAAGGATTTTTAAAGAATTAATTGGTAAATTCCTCAGTAAAATAAGTATTTGGTCACCTACAAACAAGCAAGATTTCTGGCTCTCACAGACCTGTAACTTCTTCTTTAAGAGGCTCCTCTGTCCTCCACTCGTTACCTGTATTAATAGCA
This sequence comes from Pholidichthys leucotaenia, assembly GCA_020510985.1. Classification (NCBI taxonomy): domain Eukaryota; kingdom Metazoa; phylum Chordata; class Actinopteri; order Cichliformes; family Pholidichthyidae; genus Pholidichthys; species Pholidichthys leucotaenia. The sequence continues at coordinate 344,424,744 of CM035840.1, forward strand.
CCTGTTTGAACTCGTTATCAGCATAAAAGACACCTGTCCACAATCTCAAACAGTCAGACTCCAAACTCCACTATGGCCAAGACCAAAGAGCTGTCAAAGGACACCAGAAACAAAATTGTAGACCTGCACCAGGCTGGGAAGACTGAATCTGCAATAGGTAAGCAGCTTGGTGTGAAGTAATCAACTGTGGGAGCAATTATTAGAAAATGGAAGACATACAAGACCACTGATAATCTCTCTCAATCAGGGGCTCCACGCAAGATCTCACCCCTGAGCAAAAATCCCAGAACCACATGGGGGAACCTAGTGAATGGCCTGCAGAGAGCTGGGACCAAAGTAACAAAGGCTACATTAGAAACACACTACGCCGCCAGGGACTCAAATCCTGCAGTGCCAGACGTGTCCCCCTGCTTAAGCCAGTACATGTACAGGCCTGTCTGAAGTTTGCTAGAGAGCATTTGGATGATCCAGAAGAGGATTGGGAGAATATCATATGGTCAGATGAAACCAAAATAGAACTTTTTGGTAAAAACTCAACTTGTCGTGTTTGGAGGAGAAAGAACACCATACCTACTGTGAAGCATGGGGGTGGAAACATCATACTTTGGGGCTGTTTTTCTGCAAAGGGACCAGGACGACTGATCCGTATAAAGGAAAGAATGAATGGGGCCATGTATCATGAGATTTTGAGTGAAAACCCCCTTCCACCAGCAAGGGCATTGAAGATGAAACGTGGCTGGGTCTTTCAGCATGACAATGATCCCAAACACACCGCCCGGGCAACGAAGGAGTGGCTTCGTAAGAAGCATTTCAAGGTCCTGGAGTGGCCTAGCCAGTCTCCAGATCTCAACCCCATAGAAAATCTTTGGAGGGAGTTGAAAGTCTGTGTTGCCCAGCGACAGCCCCAAAACATCATTGCTCTAGAGGAGATCTGCATGGAGGAATGGGCCAAAATACCAGCAACAGTGTGTGAAAACCTTGTGAAAACTTACAGAAAACGTTTGACCTCTGTCATTGCCAACAAAGGGTATATAACAAAGTATTGAGATGAACTTTTGTTATTGACCAAATACTTATTTTACTGAGGAATTTATCAATTAATTCATTAAAAATCCTTCAGTGTGATTTTCTGGATTTTTTTTTTCTTATTTTGTCTCTCATAGTTGAGGTATACCTATGATGAAAATTGGAGACCTCTCTCATCTTTTAAGTGGGAGAACTTGCACAATTGGTGGCTGACTAAATACTTTTTTACCCCACTGTATGTCAGAACGCACATAGGTGGCACGTCCATGTTTGGCATGTGGAACATAGCACAGGAGGTCAAAGCCATTGATGGTGTAGGGGCCAGCTTCCTCTGTGCCAATATGAGTCTCTTGGAGGCAGATTACATCAATCGAGTGTTGGAAGGCGAGGACTTCAATAAGGCTTCGCTTGGCTGCAGATAGCCCTTCAATGTTTAGTTGTAGTATGCGAAGGGCAGGTCCTACCGCAAGGTGCTCTTGGGGCTGTTTGCTTTCGGCTTTGGGACTGTGACTAGGATTCTTCTTTGACTTGGCACTGAGGCATCGTCTCTTCGAATTTAGTCTGCTGGTAGGATCATGAGCTTCCCTGGGCAAGCCCGGGTACTGGCGGAGGGCGCGATGAGAACGCTGATCCATTGCCCTACTTCTGTGTCCATGAAACATGTGAATAATGCTTTACCTCAGCACCAAAGGGATCAGATTTTTTTTTTTTTTCAGAAATCCACAGCCATGACATGCAACAGGATGAAGGGGAAATAAGCAGCTCCTCCAGGGTGGGTGGTATGTGTATAAAAGGGACAAATCCAAGCAAAACGGTCGGTCCTTCTCCTGGTGGTAACCCAACAGGTCCAGTGATGGTAGATGGTTCCCTTGGAAAATGGCACTTTCCCCCTCTGGATTGCGCGCAAAGCTATGATGGTCTGTGTCAATGATGTTGCTGGCTTTAGCAGTTAGCTACCACGAAGCTTAACATGAACGGTGAAAGAAGTGGAAAAGTGACTTATCTTCATGTACAGTGGTGTGAAAAAGTGTTTGCCCCCTTCCTGATTTCTCCTTTTTTTATGTTTGTCGCACTTAAATGTTTCAGATCATCAAGCAAATTTAAAATATTAGACAAAGATAACATGAGTAAACACAAAATGCAGTAAATGAAGGCGTTTATGACTAAGGGGGAAAAAAAATCCAAACCTACATGGTCCTGTGTGAAAAAGTGATTGCCCCCTAAACCTAATAACTGGTTGGGACACCCTTAGCAGCAACAACTGCAATTAAGCATTTGCGAAAACTGGCAGTGAGTCTTTTACAGTGCTGTGGAGGAATTTTGGCCCACTCATCTTTGCAGAATTGTTGTAATTCAGCCACACTGGAGGATTTTCAAGCATGAATCACCTTTTCAAGGTCATGCCACAACATTTCAATCAGATTCAGGTCAGGACTTTGACTAGGCCACTCCAAAGTCTTCATTTTGTTTTTCTTAAGCCATTCAGAGGTGGATTTGCTGGTGTGCTTTGGATCATTGTCCTGCTGCAGAGCCCAAGTGCACTTCAGCTTGAGGTCACGAACAGATGGCCGGACATTCTCCTTCAGGATTTTTTGGTAGACAGCAGAATTCATGGCTCCATTTACCACAGCAAGTCTTCCAGGTCCTGAAGCAGCAAAACAGCCCCAGACCATCACACTACCACCACCACCATATTTTGCTGTTGGTATGATGTTCCTTTTCTGAAATGCTGTTACTTTTATGCCGAATGTAATGGGACACACACCTTCCAAAAAGTTCAACTTTTGTGTCGGTCGTCAGTCCACAGAGTATTTTCCCATTAGTCTCGGGGATCATCAAGATGTTTTCTGCCAAAACTGAAATGAGCCTTTTATGTTCTTTTTGTTCAGCAGTGGTTTTCGTCTCTGAACTCTGCCATGCAGGATATTTTTGCCCAGTCTCTTTCTTATGGTGGAGTCATGAACACTGACCTTAACTGAGGCAAGTGAGGTTTGCAGTTCTTTGGATGTTGTTGTGTGGTCTTTTGTGACCTCTTGGATGAGTCGCTGCTGCGCTTTTGGGGTAATTTTTGTCGGCCGGTCACTCCTGGGAACGTTCACCACTGTTCCATGATTTTGCCATTAGTGGATAATGGCTCTCACTGTGGTTTGCTAGAGTCCCAAAGCTTTAGAAATGGCTAGAAAATTGAACTCAGCTTTCAAAGATGTGATAAACCACAGTTAATTTATGTTTTAACAGGGGGCAATCACTTTTTCACACAGGGCCATGCAGGTTTGGATTTTTTTACCCTTAATAATGTACGTCTTCCGTTAAAAACTGCATTTTGTGTTTACTTGTGTTATCATTGTCTAATATTTAAATTTGATGATCTGAAACATTCAAGCGTGACAAACATACAGAAAAATGAGAAATCAGGAAGGGGGCAAACACTTTTTCACTCCACTGTACTTGCACAGGTGCCCTCTCTGTAATGGTGTGCAGGCTCGCTTCGTGGTGCAGAAGGTCCAAGAGAACTTTGTTCGGGCACCATTTGTGACGAGTCTGAGCTTAATGTTGTCAGCAAGGCAGTTTGCAGGTAAGAAGAAAACGGGAGGTCGCACTGGTACTAACAGTCCACAGTGTTTCTTATTTATTAACAGCAAATAAACAACCTTGCAATGCCCAGTTGTACAACACTATTATCTTATTCCATGAAAATAAGTAATAACCACACGTTACCCAAATCATCACAAGAGAGTTGAGAAGATATTCTTGCAGAGCTCAGCCATAAGTGTTCATACTCCATGAGTGTGTCCTTCCAACTACGCAGCAGCAGCAGCACGCCAAGTGAGACATAGTGACGCAGAACGTGCTTAAAGGTGCATTTCACAGTTTTGATTGTTACACTGGCATGGAACTTGCAAGCAATGCTCAGAGAAAAAGTAATGCTTATTTATGAAGCACTTTTCAGAGACAAGCACTGCACAATAAAACACAATAAAAGGAATTTGATAGAAATAATTTTAAAAATATAAAAACAAGTTAAAACACAAGATTAAAATAATTTAAAAGTATCGGACTTACCATTTAAAAGCAGTTGAACTGAAACTCAACAGAAAGCCTTGTTAAAGTTTTCAGCTGCTTTTTAAAAGAGTCCCCAGAGTCAGCTAAACGTAGCTGGAGAGGAAGTCTATCCCAAACACTGTCCACCCACCCCACCCCCCCAGTGTGCAGAGACACGTCTCTGTGGAAAATGAAGCCCCGAGAATACTTTATTATATGAAAGAGATGTCAACAGTTTTACTTTAGGACATGATTTGAGGTTGAATAAGGTGGAAAAAAAAATTGAAAGCTCTGGTATTGCAATACTCGATACCGCAATATTGTGATTATTGAATCGTGATAGGATCATGACCCAAGAATTGCGATCCGAATAAAATCGTGAGAACCCTCACGATTCACACCCCTAACTCATTGTTATTGTTGTATACTGTACATGACCAAGATGTGATATTTGAGTTTCAACTTTAATGCACCATTACAGCTTTGCTGCACCGCGAGTTTAAGGGCTATGAAGCTATGTTAGATACGTCTTTATTGTCAATTTGCAACTTTTTTCTCATAAATTTGTGACTTTTTCTTGTAAATTTACAATATTTTATGTATAATTTCCCCATTGTTGGACTAATAAAGGTTTATCTTATGTTGGTTAAATTTTTATTGTTTTTTCTTTTCTTTTCATTAAGACAAAGACCCATTTTTTTCTTAATCTTTATAGGATGAGGAGAGAGATTGTCCGTTTATCCCCCCATTTTTAAGTGTTTGAACTCTTTGCTATTACAAAAATTGCCCCCCCCCCCAAAAAAAAAACCCCCACAACCCTAAAGGGGCCCAAAAAACCTATAAACGACCCCTGACTCTATAGGATCAGTGGATAAGTCAGTAACTGATACCTAATTAGGTCTACTGTACATTTGTTTAGAAAACACGATTATGTACCCCTCCATGGATCGCCACTGTATCGTGGTGAAGGGGTTTCAGTGCCTGAATGATCCCGGGAGCTATGTTGTCGGGGGCAGCTTGCCCCTGGTAGGGTCTCCCAAGGCAAACAGGTCCTGGGTAAAGGGCCAGACTAAGAGCGGTCCAGTGGATCCCATGAAGAAGGTTACATCAAGGACCCAGTGTACCCAAAGGGGGCACATGGGTCCGCCCTCTGGTGGGTTCACCACCTGCAGGAGGGATCATGGAGATTATGGTGCTATGTGAACTGGGCGGAAATCTGGGCTGCTCTGCCTGGACTGATGCCCCCGTGACCCGGATCTCTGGATAAGCGGTAGAAGATGTATGTATGTATGTATGTATGTATGGATGGATTATTATGTAATTTCCCTGTCAGTACTTGTCTCCTACCCCACCGCCCCCCCCCCCCCCCCCCCCGTTCCCTGCACTCTGCCGCACCTGTACTGGCGGTGCGGCTCGTGCGTCAGAAGATGGAGCGACTTCTTGGAGCCGGATCTGGCTGCAGACCGGGTCAACGCTGCGGGGCGGTCGCAGTTCCTCCCCCCGCTGCAGCTGCGCTCACATTCCAGTCTCTCTTCTGCTCGTTTATCACATAACAGCGGCGCAATAATATCCAGCTTTCGGTGAGATTTTGCGGCGCGCATAAACAATTTCTGATTTTTGGCACGGGGAACGTTGCTGCTGTTCTCCTCCGCTCTACGCGCCGATTTTTTGCAAAATAAACTTCAAGAACCACCATGCAAGTGTACGTGGCTGTGCTGTTCGCTTATGGGGTGTCAGGTGAGTTCATGTGTCTGTATTTTTTTTTTTTTTTTGGTGGGGGGGGGGGGGTGCACTTACTTCACAACAGTTTAAAATTGATATGTTAATGCAGTATTGCCTTCAAAGCAAGCATGCCTTACATCCGCGGAGAGTAATTTAACCGTAGAGAATTGCCGACTCATATTTAACAGTGATTTTCTTGCTGTGTGGCATTCGTTTCAAGCCATAATCACCCAATATGCTGGTGCTGATTTATGTGGAAATGGGTTGTTTCCATTGAGAGAGAGCGGTGACAATTCGTTGAGGTTTTGCCCTTGTGTGCATGTATATGGAGCGCAGAGCTTACCTTCTTACCTCCTTTCATCATTTGAAGTGTTTGAAGATTCAAATGAGGAATGGCAGCGCTCATACTTTAACTTGTATGAGCAAAACTCTTCCCAACACAGCTGCATAAAAGAGATAAAAGTACTATAACTATTAAACAGGAAATAAGGACCGGCAGACAGTTTTTACACAACAGGAGTACAAAGTGAGTCCACTAATTAGGTTTTACAAAAAAATAAATTCGAATGTCAAGTGTATTTGCACATGCGATTTTAAGAGAGAAAATAGCTCAAATCAATCTGATAGCATGGGCAGTATTTTCAGTTTCAGTTCATATGGATTATTTACAGTTTTACTAGTATTCATTTGTTCTATTTAGTCTCCATTTTTTTAATCCTGTATTTAAAGGACTTTAGTAAAGGTTATTCAAAAAACTGCTTGCACAAATTGTTACATTACTATTCCACGAGTTATTGTCATTGTGTCCTGAGTGCACACGTGCACTCACATAAGAAATAGAGAGCAAAAAGAACAGAAAGGACAATTGTTTCATTGAAGTGAAGCAGCACACCAGTTATTGAAAACAAGTGCTGCAGAGGAAGCTTCCCGGTCTGTGCAGAACATTGTTATATAGGAGGTGGATCAGTTTTTTCCTCTGCATGAGTCTCCTATAGTCACCGTAAATGCTTAGAAACATTATACAGTAATGCCACACATTTCCATCTCCTGCCCATCAGGGCATTAAATCAATATTTAAACTCTTGAAGATAGTAGTTGTCATTCACCAAGAGGTTTTGATACTTTTGTGTCAGAAGGTTGGGGAGTGGTTGTCACATAGTTTATGCCTTTTCCACCCATAATTGGGGTCTGTCTTTAAAGCAGACGGACAGTGACATTTTTTTGTTGAATCAATCAACAGATTGTATGAAAATATTCTATTCTGTCTATTCCCGCGATTTAATATGTGTCACCAGCTTCCATAAATGACCTTATTTGCTCATAGCTCAGCCTTCACTTAGTGAGGCTGCAGTACCGCCATCTCTCGATAGGTGCGGGCATTGGTGACGTCACAACAGCAATAGTAAATGGCAGAACAAGAGCAAAGTGATTCGGACAGCGATTATTTTCTCGAGTTTGACGACCTCAATATAAATGATGACATTGAAAATGAGGAATCGGATGATGAAGTAGTTTTGGGTGGTGCCTGCCTGTGCAGTGAGCCTCATCAGACAAACATTCCCATCTGATCACTACAAGGGATTTTGCCTACCAAGATGAGATTTATGAACAATGATATGTACATAAATGTAAACTCATATATTGAGTTTATTAATGTTCATGTCAATGTTATAATTCTCATAGTTCAGCATTCATCAAAGTCGCATGTCATATACATTTGAATAATTTGAACACACTAAATTCTTCTCAATTTGAAGAGAAATATTACATACTATACCACCTTTGTATGAACGTTTGAAAACACAGCAGAAATATACAAAGAAATACAAAAATCAATGGAGTATCACTACAGATTAAGAAAATAACTAGTTTCCAGATATAGCAATTATTATATCCCAATAAATAACATTTCACAGTTATAATGGGCACCATTTTATGGTAGAAAATTGGGGTTCCATTTTTAAAAGCACATTTCTCTTACAATCTTAGGCTTATATTTATTTTTCTTAGCAAATATGTTGCTTCCCTAAAAATTGAAAGCTGAACTGTCATTGGTAATTACCTCCGCCAGGCCGAAAAGGCCAGGAGGAGGTTATGTTTTTGCCGGGGTTTGTTTGTCTGTTTGTCAACTCCGCGTTCTTCAACGTTTTAGGCACAAAAGCACGCGCAAAACACTGGTGGCCTGGGCCCGCCAGCGTGCCTCTGTTTGCGCGACGCTGCAAAACCTGACACGGGCACCTGTCCATCGCCGGATTATTTCCCAGAAATAATTCGATTTTGAAAATCATCCATTGCTTGGAATTCATTTAAAATGTTTAGTAAACATTTGCAGTGAATATTAAAAATACAAAACTTACCCTGTTTACTTCTTGTTTTCTGACAGCTGATCGCATCGGTAGATCACCCTGGCTTTTCACGCCACTGTCACTGACACTTGTCTCAGTCAGACTTGGGAATTGAGGGATATATAGTTGGAATAGCCGTTTTCTTTATCACCAATCTTTTTGCAAATTGCATCTTATTCTTGAAATCGCTGTAAACGAAATGTCTACTGCACATGTAGGGCGCTAACGAGGTGCAGGTGTGCGCGCAGCTGAGGCAGATGCGTGAGAGCGGCGAGCCGTGACACCTGCAAAATATATGTGGACAAGAAAGACTGACAAACCTGGGTACTATTTCACTGGAGTCTGCTTTAATACAGAAGCTGAAGCAATAGGGAACACTGTATGTCTCTGTAATTGAGAACTTTGCTTCTAAAAAAACACAGGAGGATGGACTTCCAATATAAGTAACCGGTGAGTTAAACTGTCTTTCTTCAGCATGTTTTTTCCCCCTAACCGTTCTTATGATCATGAAAATATTTGGTAATTCCGAGAAATATCCGTAATCGCCGATTTTAAAACGTAAACATCAAGTGTTGCATGAAGCAAAACACCGCAGGACCATCGCACCTGTAGACAACACAACGCCAAACCATATTTATTCGATTCCTGAAATCCTAATCTTCATAAATAATCTATTTGTAATCCACAAGTATTCCGAGAAATATCCGTAATCGCCGATTTTAAGACGTAAACAAGTGTTGCATGAAGCAAAACACAGCACTGGCCGCCGACCGTGTGCGTGTGTTTGCCGGTGGTGACGTCACACAGTCAGTGGCCATCTTAGCCGCTGATCGCTTGGCTGGGTCAGACAGCTCTGCACAACAGCGTACTTCAAGAGCGCATTGTCACCTTATGCGACATACGTTGACACCAAAACATGTGCGGTTCGACTTAGCTCGTCTCAGACAACAATTTGAGATAAGAATTAGCGATATTGAATTTTCGTCTGTCCGTCTGCTTTTTAAGGTTTACAAGCATAGAAGGTAGAAGTTTAAAGCCTTGTTGCATTGTTTTCACCTGTAAGGTGACGACAATGTGACAATGACAATGTGACGACTGCTGCAATGCCCAAATTAAGGCCAAAGCTTCTTTCTCTATCACAGAGTAATTTAATTGGTTTCTGTTGAACGTTTTAGAAAAGAAACTCACTGGTCTTTCAACACCAATATCATCTTCCTGCAATAACACCGCCCTTGCCCCAACATGGCTGGCATCAACCTGTAGTTTAAAAGGCTTCTTTGTATTTGGAGCACCTAGAACCGGAAAATGATATAGAATGGCTTTAGCATCTTCAAAAGCCTTCTGACAAGATGGTGACCAATCATACATAAAGACGCACTCCAGCAGCTTTAAAACCACCTCAAAAACAAATATGTGTTGCCCAAAATAGTATATTGCGGCTTTTTATCCACAAAAAAACCTTTCATTGCCTTAGAATTGCTTGGAAAGCGCTTTGACATCTTCCACCTACTTAACCCCTTGCACTCCGGTCAATTTCCCTAAAAACGCCAAAAATTAACGTGCCCAAATTAAATCAAAAGCTGTTCTTCAACCCTTTGCAGCATCTTTATGGGGTTGGTCTCATTTAAAAGAAAACACTTTGAATTTTTTGGCAAAATAGTCATAATCTCTCTAAGTGCTCCGGCCACTGAGTTACAGTCATCTAAACATAGTGAACTTGAAGAAAATAAATTTGGCCTGGGTGTTTTTTTGGATACAAATGCTTGCAAATAACACACAGCTTCAGATCCGGGCTGGAAAATGCAACAGAAATGTAGAACCAAGTGTTATCCAGCTGAGGTCCAAATTTTGTAACAATACCACAAAAAATGAATATATTACACAGCTTTTTACTCAGGCTGTCCCCAGGCGTTTTGGAACTGTGCCAAATGGCACAGTTTGGAAAAACGTCTGTAACTTTTGAATGATTCAATGTAGAAGCTTCATTTTGGCCTCTAATGAAAGGTCACACTCAGGGCTGTCTGTGTGTGTTTGTGGGGGGGGGGGGGGTTGTCCCCCCGCTCGCTACAGAGGATGGACATTGGCCATCGCTACACAACGGATTAGCCTCATGTGGCGATGTGGGACAGCAGCGCAGTCACCGCGGCTTCCCCCCTCCCCCCGCTACAGAAGAATAGCGGGGGTGGGGGGGAGGCGTTCACGGTCTGTATGCGGTGAACAACCCCTTGTACCGCGGCGTACGAACTTCAGACTTCGTGCGCCACACAGTTGTAATTTACCGATTGGTCAAAAGTCATTTTGGATTACAATTTCCAGGGATAAATAATAATTTAGCTTATAACACCTTACCTCTTCACAGCAGCAGAGTCCTGGCGAACTTCTCTTCCTCACTGTCAGATGAACGCGACGCTGGTCTGCTCGTGGTTCTGGTCTCACGACCCGATCAAAACATAATTCCATTATTGCGGTTTTGTGCTTCCATGATTGCGGTTTTTGGCGAACGATTTTTCAAAACAAATAACAGTAGTAATTAAAAAAAGACTGGCAAAGGCGTGTGTGTCACTCAGCCTTCGTCGTCAGCCTCCGTCGGTCTATGACCATGGAAGAAATCATAACGTCTACTCTGCTGGAACCAAAACAAAATAAGCACCGCCTGTGGCCGAACATGCCGATGCGCGAATGGCACTCCCTGTCACACAGGTTGCATTTGTGGATGGTCTCCGTGCTGCTGGGTCTGTGGGGTTCTTCCTGCGGGTCCTTTTTTGATCCACTGCAGCAGCCAGTCTTCACCCAGCCTTAAAAAAAACAGCTCGCAAACTTCTCTGCTTCAATTGGCTCACTGCATTCACAGCGTTGGGAGGCGGGTCCTTCTGGCTAGGTTTTCAGTCATTGGTTCTTCAAGGTTTCAGAAACCCAATTCAAGGCTCTTATTAGTCGAATGAGAGGTCAATCAGATGAACTAATTTGTTCACGGCTGTGTCTGCAGCTTTTATTTTCAGTGCGCGCTTGGACGCCATACACCACCTACATCACAATCTCCATCATGCGTCCTAGAGCGCACGAGAGCGCCCTCGTGCGCTCTAGGACGCAGAGACTTGCCCGTCCGTGGTACAACGGAGCGCAAGAGGTTAAGTATGGCGGATCTATGAATATTCTAATTAGCTCCACCCATACTTCCGCCCACCAGTAGTGGATGCTGCATCTAAGGCCAGCCCTCCACTGTCCTCTGACCTGAGAACACCGAAGACTGCTTCGCTAAAGAATGGCTAGTCAAAACATCGGAGTGATTCAGCTGTACATGTACGCGCCACCAACCCCCACCAAAATGAGCTGGCTCTCGGCGGTCCCACCTGGGGGCTGACAGGTGCCCGCTGGGTAGTTTGCTGGGGGCCAGCGGTCTGGTGTGCCTGCCTGCCGCTGTGGACCACGACCTCAGTGCAGTGAGTGCAGCCAGCACGGCTTCGTGCCCCCCATGCTCCCTGGTTAACCAGCTCACCTCCTTCCTCTGGAGGGAGCAGGGAGGTGTCTCCTCCTCCGTCCTCCCTGGTGGGGATGGAATGGAGTGCCCAGGGGGTTTTGTGTCCTCCCCGAAAACCCTTTCACCAAACCGAGTCAAACGAATGCAAAACAGACGGGTGGTGGTCTTTGCACCTTCATCCCCCTAACAGCAGATGTCTCTTTCTGGTTGTTGTTCTTGCCGTCTGCCTCCCATTCCTCCATGAGTGCCTCCAGAACCCCTCATGTGCAGGCGCAGCAGCCAGTGGGCTCCAGTCTTCGAACTGACCACTTTTTATTAAGCTGTTAAGTTCAAGTTTCCGACTCATGTTTCATGGGTCATTATTTTATTTAGCTATGGGAACTTTTTGTAATAGGCTGTTCAAACTTCTACTGTTGCACTTGTCTGCATCATTCATTTCCTAAAAAGAGAATTTATTTATTGTATACATTTTTATTTTGTTTATTTGAGAATATTTTATTTATTGGAGAATTTACTGTTGGCAGTTTGCAGGATGTTTTTTTTGTTTTTTGTTTTTTTTTTTGTCAGAGCTGTTCCTGCTTATACAAAAGATAAGGAGTTTTATGTTTTGCATTTTGTTTCCTTACTGTACTGAAAAAGAACTGAACCATGACCTTAAAGCCAAGGTACGTACTGAACCGTGATTTTAGGCGGGCCGTTACACCCCAAGTCATGGCACATGCCTTAAACACCTTAGGATGCAACTTTTCACTTTCATCTGGACAAGTAGTACAAAGAAGCACAGGTTTGATAGTTGTTCTTTCCACATTTGAGCCTCCGCCACTCTCAGTTATTAAAATAACTGTAACACTATTTATTGGCAAAGTAGAACGCACCCCCATTGTCCCTTTTATCTATCCATCCATCCATCCATTTCCTACCACTTTTCTGGAGGTTTGAGTCGTGAAGGCAGCAGCTTAAGCAGAGAAGCCCAGACTTCCATCTCCCTGGCCACCTGCTCCAGCTCTTCAGAGAGGATACCAAGATGTTCCCAAGCCAGCTGGGAGACATAGTCTCTCCAGCGTGTCCTGGGTCTGCCCTGGTGTCTCTTCCCAGTGGGACATGCCCGAAACACCTCAAGTGGGAGGCAGGAGGCATCCTGACTAGATGGCCAAACCACCTCAACTGGCTCCTTTTGATGTGGAGGAGTAGCAGTTCTACTCTGAGCCTCTCCCGGATGACTGAGCTACTCACCCTGTTTCTAAGGGTGAGCTCAGCTAGCCTATGGAGAAAGCTCATTTCAGCCGCTTGTAGCCGCAATCTCATTCTTTCCGTCATTACCCAAAGTTCATGACGATAGGTGAGGGTAGGAATGTAGACTGACCGGTAAATTGACAGCTTTGCTTTAGAGCTCAGCTCCCTCTTCACCACAACAGACCGGCACAACATCTGCATTACTGCAGATGCTGTTCCGATCTGTCTGTCAATCTCTTGCTCCATTCTCCCCTCACTCGTGAAGGAGACCCCGAGACTTAAACTCCTCCACTTGGGGCAGGAGCTTGTCCCCAACCCACTGACATTTCCCCAGTAAATATGTCAGAATGTAGTACAAGTCTACGGACAGGAACATGTACAACTGTCATGCCCACGATAAATGAGCCTTTGTCAGTTTCCTCAGAAAATGGTAGAGCAGATAACAAGATGAATGAACTGAATGCCCCAGTATCATGCAGAATAGTAACTGGTACCCTTTTGTCACCACCAACTAGAGAAACATATCCCTGGAGAATGAAAGGCTGGTATGGGTTTAGACTACATTTTCTTACAGCGGATGGTACATCAACTAGCTGGTCAGCAACATTCACAACTGGTAAAACAGCTGCAGCTGGCTTAAATTGAGCTTCATTCGGCTTGGCCTTGGATTTCAGCAACCAACAGTCTTTGTTCCAGTGACCCTTTTTTTATGACAGAAATTACAAATTTCTGAGTCACTGACACTGCAACCATTTCTGTTTTCCTGAAACCTTCTTGGACTAAATTGAGAAGAATGTTGTGTTCTGGGAAGTTTTTCCACAAAACATTTGGTCCATTACCTTTATGGATTGGGCAGCACGGTGGCGGAGTGGTTAACACTGCGACAGCACAGCAACTCACCCTTGTCCGGGGGATCCTGGGTTCGATCCCAGCCCCCGACCAAAAGTGATCTGTGTGGAGTTGCATGTTCTCCCCGTGTCTGCGTGGGTTTACTCCGGGATTTCTCCAGTTTCCTCCCACATGCAAAAAACATGCAAGTTAGGTTAATTGGCATCAAACTGGGGATTCTAAATTGTCCTTAGGTATGACTGTGAGAGTGAATGGTTGTCTGTCTCTGTGTTGGCCCTGTGATGGACTGGCGATCTGTCCAGGGTGTACCCTGCTTCTCGCCCAAAGATGCTGGGATAGGCTCCAGCCCCCCCGTGACCCGAAAAGGACTAAACGGAAGAAGATGGATGGACCTTTATGGATTAGTACAAAATCATCAGCTAGAGCTGCTGCCTCTGAGACAGTCTTTGCTTTTTGCTCACTTACAGTGGTGTGAAAAAGTGTTTGCCTCCTTCCTGAGTTCTCATTTTTTTGTATGTTTGTCACACTTAAATATTTCAGATCATCAAACAAATTTAAATATAACACAAAGATAACACAAGTAAACACAAAATGCAGTTTTTAAATGAAAGTGTTTATTATTAAGGGTAAAAAAAAAAAATCCAAACCTGTATGGCCCTGTGTGAAAAAGTGATCCCCCCCCCCCACAACATAAATTAAATGTGGTTTATCATATCTTTGGAAAGCTGCGTTCAATTTCTCCAGCCACACCCAGGCCTGATTACTGCCATACCTGTTCTCAATCAAGAAATCACATAAATAGGACCTGCCTGACAAAGTGAAGTAGACAAAAAGATCCTCAAAAGCCATACATCATCTAAAGAATTCAGGAACAAGTGAGAAACAAAGTAATTGAGATCTATCATTCTTGAAAAGGTTATAAAGCCATTTCTAAAGCTTTGGGACTCCAGCGAACCACAGTGAGAGCCATTATCCACAAATGGTGAAAATATGAAACCTGAAGACCAAAGTGAAGACCAAAATGAAGACCAAAATTACCTCAAGAGGGCAGCGACGACTCATCCAAGAGGTCACAAAGGACCACACAACAACATCCAGAGAACTGCAGGCCTCACTTGCCTCAGTTAAGGTCAGTGTTCATGACTCCACCATAAGAAAGAGACTGGGCAAAAATGGTGTGCATGGCAGAGTTCCAAGACAAAAACAACTGCTGAGCAAAAAGGACATAAAGGCTCATCACAGTTTTGGCAGAAAACATCTTGATGATCCCCAAGACTTTTGGGAAAATATTCTGTAGACTGACAAGACAAAAGTTGAATTTTCTGAAAGGTGTGTATCCTATTACATCCGGTGTAAAAGCAACACTGCATTTCAGAAAAGGAACATCATACCAACAGTAAAATATGGTGGTGGTAGTGTGATGGTCTGGAACTGTTTTGTTGCTTCAAGACATGGAAGACTTGCTGTTGTAAATGGAACCATGAATTCTGCTGTCTACCAAAAAATCCTGAAGGAGAATGTCCGGCCATCTGTTCGTGACCTCAAGCTGAAGCGCACTTGTGTTCTGCAGTGGGACAATGATCCAAAACACACCAGCAAGTCCACTTGTGAGTGGCTTAAGGAAAACAGAATGAAGACTTTGGAGTGGCCTAGTCAAAGTCCTGACCTGAATCTGATTGAGATGCTGTGGCATGACCTTAAAAAGGCAGTTCATGCTCGAAAACCCTCCAATGTGGCTGAATTACAACAATTCTGCAAAGATGAGTGGGCCAAAATTCCTCCACAGTGCTGTAAAAGACTCATTGCCAGTTATCACAAACACTTGATTGCAGTTGTTGCTGCTAAAGGTGGCCCAACCAGTTAATAGGTTTAGGGGGCAATCCCTTTTTCACACAGTGCCTTGAAGGTTTGGATTTTTTTCTCTTAATAATAAACACCTTCATTTAAAAACTGCATTTTGTGTTTACTTTTATTATCTTTGTCTAATATTTAAATTTGTTAGATGATCTGAAACATTTAAGTGTGACAGACATACAAAAAAATGAGAAATCAGGAAGGAGGCAAACACTTTTTCACACCACTGTGCATACACTGCAACATTGTCAGAGACAGAATTTTTAAACTGCTCTAGCAGAACTAAATTACAAAGACCTTCAAAATTGTCCATGTCAGATGCTGCACACCAGCAATTAAAATGGGTCACAAGGTCTTAAGTGTGTTTTAGTTCCTTTAACTAAACTTCTAAAACACTGGCGATATGCCTCAGGGACCATCTCATATGCTTTAAGGACAGCATTTATAACCATTGTGTAATTTTGACTGTCACTTAAGCTCAGAGATGAAATGGCATCCTGTGCACGACCTGTTACTACCGTCTGCAGCAGAAGTGCTAGATCCAAATCTAACCAACAACGAGTATCAGCAACATGTTCAAATAAAACAAAAATGTTTCAGAATCTTTCTCATTAAACTTTGGAACCAAGTGCAGAGATCGTGTAATATCTACATAGTCATCCTGTTTACCTGGCCCTCCATGCTGAAACACAAACCACTTTCCCTCTTTCACTAATTGGAGTTTTACATTTTCTGATTCAAGTTTCACCAATTCTGTTTGTTGCCTTATTTTGTTCTTTATCACGCTCAGTTTGCCATTGAATCTTTTCTCATGCTCGCTCTTTCTCCTTTTCAAGTTCTAATCTAAGTTTTAACAGATCTTTTTGTTGCTCATAATTTAAAGGTGTAATAGTCACTAATGTTTGACCTCCAGTAACCCCAGTTAAATCAGAAGGTGACTGTCCAGATTCATCCAAAACACCAGTTTCACACAAGTTTTCCTTCAAAATTGTTTTGACATTTTCTTTGAGTCTTTTATCACCAACATCTATTTTATTATGGTCAACAGTTTTGACTAACTCTTCCCTTGTACACTGATCCAGTAGTTTTCCTGATGGCACTTTAATGTAGTTCTCCACGGTTGCCATAATTAACAATGTACACTAAAGATTTTCACATAACCAGAAGTTTTGACTCTACAAGCAAAAAATACACCCTTTATTAAACTGAACGCCCCTCTAACTGCCTAATTAAAGCTGACTAACTCCACCCTAGTCTTCAGGGGATACTGGGAGGGGGGTTAAGCACTGAACCTAGTAGTGTGGCAAAGCGACCAGCAAGCTGGCAACTCTGCCAAAATCACCAAAGTCCACCCGAGACAACTGTTTGACCCACTTTCATCTAACACTACTGATGTTAAGGCACAAACATCAAAGGAGATAAGTGCTAGGCCTAGGGGAGCCAGTTTAAAGATGCAGGTGATTTTAGAGTCCAAACCTAATTTGACAAAATGAAAGTATGGTGGAGGAGGCTAACCCTGACATCACACAAATCAATTCTCCAAGAGGTTCCCTTGACGGGCTGACAAGCCACTTAATCAAACATTTCCAAAAGAGCTATTCCCTCAGAGCTCCCAATTTGTTATGATCCAACTCATGGACCATAACAAATAAAGGAGAGCAACTGTGGAATTTCTAAAAATAAGCAGCCTTTATAGAAGTGGAGACAGTGGCCAGCTGTCTCCAGTTCCTTGATGGGGGGTGGGGGGTGGGGTGGAGTTCCAATCCCAATCAAACCTGCAACACATGCACAAACAACAGGAAAGAAAAAGAAACGCAACAGGCCTGAAAGCTTATGCTGGGGTTGTCACAAGATCAGTGGAAGCTGTATGATCATAACTCATTTACCTCCCTGCCTGTGTTCTTAACCCTTCTGGGTAACACTTTATGATAACTGCATATTATTAAGCATTAGTTAAGCATGAGGAAATACATAGTTGATCATTTATAAAGTACTGCTCCTACATTAATAAACATTAGCGAACAGTTTATAAGTGTTATGAATGCTTTATTCTTGATTCAAAAAATATATATTGTGTTTAATAATTCTACTTACACAATTTATTAGTGAAGAGTTTAACATTTAATAAGCATTAGCAAGAAGTTTATTAGTGCTGTTATAAATGCTTTATTGTTGATCAAAAAGTGTAGGTATAATGTGTTTAATGATTGTGTTTACATACTTCATTAATGAACAATTTAGCATTTCTAAATTAAGTATTAAATTATTTATAAACCAGTTAGTTAGGGGTTGTCAGTGATTCACAAGCTCATTTAGGGTGCTTTCACACCTGCAGGCTTTAGTTCGTTTCAGTCAAACTCAAGTTAATTTTGTCTGTTAGTGTAATTCGTTTTGTCTGGTGAGAACATGGTAATCGCACTCAAGTGCGTACCAAAACAACCGTACTGAGAGCTCTTGAAAGAGGTGGTCTCGGTTCAAATCAAATGTCGAACTCTGGTGTGGTCTTGCAGGTGAGAAAGTGACCGTACTAAAACAGGACCAGCGGTAAACTGCAAAACATTTTTTGTCACTGTACATACCTGATAGATCTTTGAAAATATTTGTGGCTGAGCACGTCACGGTTCTGGAGGATTAATGAATGTTAACATGTTCTTTTTCATCCGTAGCAGCACTTCATTTTCAAACTGTACGATTTACTGAAATGGTATATGCACTTATGTAATATACAATAACCAGGGCAATGAAAACCCCCCATAGATTACGCTACAATTTGTATTATTTTCTCCCCAGAAATGCATAAATACACAGTAGTCATTCTATTTCCTGTATTTACCTTTCCTGTTCTCGTGGCAAAAAAATCTGACCAATAAGAACAGAGAACGTTCTAAAGTAAGTCTCGCAGGATTTAATGTGACAGTTTGGTCTGCTTGAATTTTTGCCTGTGTGAAAGGGAACTGAACCAAGGAGAAAATGATACAAAGTAACAAACTTGTGAACTAATTTGGACCAAATTAAACAAATTTAGGTGTGAAAGCACCCTTAGAAAGTGTAAGCAAATGATTGAAAAATATACATTTAAATAGTTTATTAATCTGTTTAGACCTGCATTGTTACTGTGCTATAAAATGTGTTGTAAACCCAAATTCCTACTGTAAATCAGGATTAATTCAGGTAGTTATAAAACATTTAGTGCTTGTTAACTATTTTTGTGAGCTCATCTTAAGTGAGGACTGTCTATGCCTTGTAAAGCATTTACAAAGGAGATTTAAATGCTACATTATCTTCTCCACAGAAAAAGAACAAAACAGAGTGATAAAGATTATAGGACATTTTTTTTTCACTTGCCTTCTGATTGTTGCTCTGAGTGTTGCTATCCCTGTGCTGTTGCAATCCTGGAATTTCCCCATTGTGGGACTAATAAAGGCTTATCTTATCTTATCTTATCTTATCTTATTTCAGGATGCAAAGAATGAACTGTAAAAATGTACACTTGATATATATTTCAAAAATAAATTTCCACAATAAAATAAATAATAAATAAAAAACATAAGCATCGAAATGAACAAAAATTCTACATTTCAAACTAAAGACTTACAATTAACAGAGACAGAAAAACAAATATACTCAACAAATGATCAAAGAATATTTTATTTACAGTTTATGGCATTGCAAAAACTAAGTTTATCTCCCCAATAGAGAGAATTTCTTGCTATCTTTCTCTTACACTCTTCCATTTCATTTTTGCTTAAAGCGGTTTCTTCTTCTGAAGCCACTTAATCAGTTTCAGGATGTTATTTGTGGAGCTGCGTTTATTAATAAGCTTTTTTAGGTGGGTTAATCTGATCATTTTTTTAAATGAAATAATTTTCTTAGATGGTAACAAGTGCTGTCCAGAACGTTTGTGATGGGCTAGAGAAATCGCGGCACACTCGCTTTGTACGTCATCAATGTGGGACAGAGGAAAACTTGTGCTTTCTGCTAGTGCAATGGAGAACTCTTACTAAAATCAAAAAGTCATGTGGATCGGCACCAAGATGAATGCCAGTGTGGAGGTGGATATACTGGATGATACGTCTGTCAGTAGTACTAGCGGTGAGTATGTTACTTGGTCACTGGCACATTATGGCTGATGCGACTAGCTGCATGTCTGCACTGCATGAATTAAGCTTAGCTGTGAACAGGTGATGTTTGTCATTGACATTTTGACTCTGTGTAATGTGCAGGGGCAGGATGAGATGAGAGTTTGTTAGACAGCAGTAAAGTTAATAGAACATTCTCAGTTCAATGAATAATGTGCATTACTTTGACTTAGGTGTGTCCATGGCCTTCACTGCAAAGCTAACAGACAAAAAAAAATCCCATGAGTTGGAGATGTGTAAGCTGACAGTGGAGTGGCAAAAGGAGAAGACTGGTGAGCTGACCAAGGAGAGAGATTATCTAATGGAGCAAATGGAATCGGGTAAATTTCCCAACATCCATCATTTATTACAATTATAGTCAGTAGGTGATTTGTTAGTTTTTAACAAGGGCGGTGGTTTTGGTTGGGATGGTGTGTAAATGTAAAGTAAGAACAAATTTGCATGAATAAAATGTGCAAAATATTAAAAAAACTATGGCAATTCACAATAAAAGAGTCACAAATTTATGACAAAAGTTCCGTTTATGAGACAAAAGTTGCAAGTTTAAGAGAACAAATGGCAAATTTATCAGAAAAAAGTTGCCAGTTAGTCAAAAATTTACAAGAAAAAAAGTCAAATTTATGAGAGAAGTTAAAAAAAATCAGAAAAAAATCTAACTGTGAGAAAGAAGTCACAAAATCACGAGAAAAAAGTTGCAAATTTACATGAAAAAGTTGCAAATTTACAAGTAGAAAGATAAAAGAAAAAAGTTTAAATGTATGAGAAAAAAGTTGCATATTTATGTGAAAAAGGCACAAATTTATAAGAACTTGAAATTTTACAAAAAGGGTTGCAAATTTACAAGAAAAAATGCAAAAATTTAAGTTAAAAAACTTGCAGACTTACAAAACTTGCAAAAAAAAACTTGCAGAAAAAGTAGGTAAATATGAGAAAAAAAATTCCTGTAATACTGTAAGATTTTTCTTAGAAACAACTTTTTCTTGGCTATAAAAGTTAAAAATTTACACACACACACACACAGACACACACACAGACACACACACACACACACACAGACACACACAACTGATTAAGGGGATTAATTTAACAGTTTAACTTTGGACTGTACTGATATTGTCTTGATGTGGTATCTTTCTAGCATGTTGGAGTGGACCAGAACACAGTGGTGGTCAATGCTGCAATCACAGAGCTGTACATCGGTGCGCCTGTCAAGTATCAGGAACTCTTTTCAAAACCATAGCAATGAATTGACCTAGGATCTAGGGAAGTTTTCACATTGAAGTTGCTGCTGTCCTCTAATACTTGAAAGTTAGTAGTTGAGGTGTGTTCAGACCAAATGTGAAGTGAATTTTTCGCGTGGCACAAATACGTACAAAGTCAATGGAAAGAGGTGAGCACACGCAAATCTCGCGAAGCAACAATCAGTTGGAAGATGTTTCTTCTGAAGCTGTCTTACAGTATTTCCACAGAAGAAGCATCTTAATTCAGTTGATTGTGCCTTCTTGATGGTCATGATGATGCTCCAAGAGATATCTCAAAAAATACAGAAGCAATTCTGCATTTTATGAAAACTTGAAACAGTTTGCAACCATGCTGCACCTTTATTCTCCAAAAGTCTAAATGAAGTTTCTCCTAGCTCTGCTTCCTCCTCAGATCAGACCAAAACAGTACAGTAGCTTTTCTGTAGATCCTGGATTTACTGTAGCTTCATTTAGAGCTTTAAAACAGGCCATTAAGCAGAAGAAAGTATAAAAAGACACGTGTGGCTCCTTATTGTTGGATGAAATGTACATTATAGAGTGTCTTCACAATCATTAACATGCAAGATATTAAAAATAAAAAATGGAGATCATGGTGGACCAGGGTCTGATGTTGTTCTCTTTCTTTGTGTGTATAATAGAATATCTTTACCCTGTGGAAACTGAAGACTGTGTGGAGCACTTGTCCCAGACTGATGAGAACCAGTTCATGACCCCTACCATCACAGGTGAAAACATGGAGTCATTCAGTGTCTTAAATGTTAAAGTTACAGTACAGTAACTTTAAAGTTACATCCTGTGACTTAAAATCACTTCTTTTTACAGAGGACAACAGAGAAGATCACTGGTCTTCACTTCAGCCTTTTCAGGATGTTTCATACCAACCAGGACTCATCCTGTCTTCAGACCCCCCCCCCCCCCATCCTCCCCATGCACTGTTCTCCTTGTTTTATTTATTATAATAAACTTTACACAGAACAGAAAAATACATTTTCTTCTTTTTTAAATTTTTTATCTACAGCTTTGCCTAAAACCAGAGGTGGGTGGGACAGCCAGAAATTGTTCTCAAGTAACATCACCCTGTTATTGTCATTGTTCAAGTAAGAGTAGTCACCAACAAAATGAGGATGAAAGTATTCAGTAAAACTGTTCCTGAAGTAGTAATGACAGTTTCCAATTTGTAAACTGTTTCTCCTAAATTCATCACTCTCTTCTTATAATTTCCAGAGTTTTTCTCATAAATTTAGGATGCTTTTTTGAATGTACAACTTTTGTCCTATAAATCTTTTTTCCACATAAACAAGTAAATTCACAACTTTTTACTTATAAATTAGCAGCTGTTTTCCCAGAAATTTGTGACTTTTTTCTTGTAATTTAGCAGAAAAAATGACAAATTTATAAGAAATATGTGAGTTTTTTCCTCATAAACCTGCTCCTTATTTGGTAAATTTGTGACTTTTTTCTGAAAAATTTGCTTTTTTAAAATATAAATTAGAGAATTTTATGCTAGTACACACATGATTATAATTCTATAAACTATAAATTTTATTCTATAAAAAAGTATCTTACAATAAAACAACTCACAGAGTATAATTGAAGTTATTTGAGTAGATGTACTTGAGTAAGTAGTTACTGCCCTCCTCTAACCACAGAAAATAAATGAAATGTACATTTACTTTAATACACAGTGAGAAAGTATAGTTCTGGGTGCTGTAGTTAGTCCAGTCATGACCACTTAGAATTTTTCTTTCTATAAAATAGGTACTTGGGATTTGTCTCCAAGTAGACACATTCTTGGTGACAATGGGAGTGTCTTGCCCAACCACTCACCCATATGTCTGAGATTTTTAGTCCAAAAAAGCTGAACAAGTGGGCAATCCCAAATACAGTGCAAAAAAGTTCCTTTTAATTTCTTACATTTCCAACATAGATTATTATTTAACAGACCCATCCTATGCAGTCTAGTTGGCGTCCAATAGTATCTATGCATTATTTTATACTGTGTAAGTTTACTTCTGGCTTCCTTTACATATTTCCCACTATCTGACAAAATGTTTAACCACTTTTCTTCACTCATTATACAATCCAGGTCTTCCTGCCATATTCTTCTCAAGCTGTCACATCCGTTACTAAGTATACCAGTAATTAGTCTGTAATGCATGAAGACATTTCAATGGTAATTTAAAAAAATCTATGATAATTACAGTCCTTATACTGATTCATTGATGTCAAACAGCTCCTGATTTGGAGATACTTCCAAAAGTGACCTTTCCCTGTAAGAGTGTATTTCTTCAGCAAGTCTGTATAAGACATGAGCACACCATCTTGGTACAGGTCATTCACCTGGCGTATGTCACCAAGGTGCCACGTTTTCCAGTATAATGGTGTTTTCCCAATAATAATTGCTGGATTACACCATAAAGATGAGTAGGATTGGCTAAGGTGTGGGATCTTTAACATCCTATGTATTCTGATCCAGACCTCTTTTGAATGAGATAAGATAGGGTTCAGGGGTCTATGTTGGGACTGGGAAAAACTATCTATAGGAGTAAATGGAGAGCACATTTCAGCTTCAATGTCAACCCAATCCAGTTTACTGTCTGCCTAAGTGTTTTGTTAATTTGGTCATTCCAAATGAAATATGATATAGCCTCAGGTTTGGTAACCCCAGGGCTCCTTTATCTTTTGGACAACACAGTTTGTTCATTCCGATCCTTGGTCTCTTCCCCTCCCATAGAAATTCTTTAATTATGAAGTCATATTGTTTAAAAAAAAAACGTGATGATATGGCAATTGGCAACATCATAGTTAGAGTATATAGTTGAGCTGGGGTGTAACAACCATTTTAACAACATTGATCTTGCCCCATAATGAGAGTTTTAATTTCCCCCACTTATCTAACTTAATTTTAATTTTCTGTAATATAGGCTCGAGAGTCAGACTGGGGACATCTTCAGTATTCCGGCTTAACTTTATACCTAAGTATGACATTCCATTTGACACCCATTTGAAGTTAAAGCCAGACACTGAGCTAGGATGGCATGTACCAGAAATAGGCATGGCTTCTGATTTCCTCCTGTTAATTTTGTATCCTGATAGTTTAGAATAAGACTGAATAGTTGTCATTAAATGTGGTAAAGAGTTCAAAGGATCTCTAATTAGTGTTAGAACATCATCCGCATACAGTAATAATTTATGTTCTTTCCTCCCTCCCACCACTCCCTCAATATTTCCGTCTGATCTGATGGCAGTAGCTAGTGGTTCAAGTACAATGTTGAACAGTAAGGGGACAACAGACAACCTTGTCTGGTACCTCTCGAAAGGCCGAAGAAAGATGAAATCGTCCCATTAGTTGTTAAGGCTGCCTTGGGGTTTTTGTATACTATCTTAATCCAATTAATAAAAACTGGTCCAAAGCCGAACTGTGTTAACGTATAAAGTAAAAATTCCCATTCCACCCGATCAAAAGCCTTTTCGGTGTCAAGTGAAATGGCTACAATCGGGTCCTGGTTTGAATGATTAAGCCAGATCAGGTGTAATAATTTTCTCATATGGTCTGTAGAAGATTGATTTTTCATAAGTCCGGCCTGGTCTGAATGAATTACATTAGGGAGTACTCTCTCTAAGCGAAGAGTAAGAATCTTTGTAAGAATTTTGCAGTCCACATTTAATAAGCTTATGGGTCTATAATTACAGGGTTGTGTTATGTCTTGATCTTTTTTAGGGATTACTGATATTAAGGCGTCATTAAATGATGGTGGAAGGAATCCTAATGTGAATGCCTCATTGTAGACTTCGAATAACTTTGGTGCTAATATTTCAATGTATTGTTTATAATATTCTACTGGGAATCCATCCATGCCGGGTGATTTCCCCGTTTTCATCTGTGATACTGCCATCCTAATCTCCGCCTCTGTTATAGGATTATCTAAAAGTTCCACATGTTCATCGGCTAATTTTGGTAGAATATTAGAAAAAAAAACCATTGATGTCATTTGGATTTAAGCTGCCTTGTGATGTATAAAATTCCCTAAAAAATTGTTTAAATATGTCATTTATTTCTTTACTAAATGACACCAGGATATTCCCCTTTTTAATTATTGGTATCATGTTGTAGGAGTTCTGTTGTTTAAGTTGCCTACTAAGCAGCTTGCCTGTTTTCTCCTCCTCCTCATAGAAAGTTGTTCTGAGCCTAAATAAGGCATATTCAGCTTTTTTATTATAGATTTCCTGCAACTGGAATTTAAATTTACATATATCTTGATATAATTTATCTGAAAAGTGTCTTGATAGTGCTATTTCTAATTTTCTAATTTGATATTCCAGATCCTTGATTTTATCACTATTTTCATTTTTCTTTTTTGATGCCTGTCCTATGATTTTCCCCCGGGTAAATGCTTTACATGCTTCCCATTCTGTGGCTCTTGAGCCTGTAGTACCTGAATTGAGCTCAAAGTAATACTTGAGCTCTTCCTACATTGTCAGATTAAATGTTTCATCATGTAAAAGTGATGTATTTAACCTCCATCTGCCTTTTCTATCCTTGTCAATATCAATGTCAATACATAACTCTATAGCTGCGTGGTCTGACAGGGCCATTGCATTTATTTTACTCTCAATTACAGATTTTACAATATTACTTGAAATTAGAAAAAAAGTCTATCCTGGAGTATGATTTCTGGCAGTGGGAGAAGAAGGTGTACTCCCTCCCCCTCGGATTTACCAGTCGCCAAATATCCACCAAGCCTACATCTTCACACAGCATATGTAATGCAGCCCTATCCTTTGTAGTTGCCGATCCACTGAATTTACTCTTATCCAAAAATACATCCATCACTTGGTTGAAGTCACCTGCCAATATAATTTGACCCTCTGTTTCCCCTAAAATTTTGTTCACTTCGTTAAAAAAATTTGGGTCTTCTTTATTAGGTGCATATATGTTACACAACACCATTTTTACCCCATTAATAATTGCCTTGATACAGACCATTCTGCCTTTGTTATCTTTACGTTCTTTGACCAAAACAAAACCCAATTTTTTATTTATTAGAATACAAACCCCATTCCTCTTGCTTGAGTAGGAGCTATGAAAAACCTGGCCCACCAGCCCCATTTCAATTTGGCTGCCTCCTCTCCCTTAAAGTGGGTCTCTTGAATGAAAGCTATATCTACTTTATTATGTTTCAGGTATGTTAGGACCTTCCCTCTCTTTCTAGGATCCCCACAGCCATTAATGTTCCAGCTGATATATTTAACGTAGTTATTAGCCATGTCTTTGGTTAAAAGCATGAATATTCATGATAGGGGACTGGCTGCCTGGTATCCTACTATAGCCAATATCCCACTTTAAAACTTGCGTCTTGCTTGTGATAATACTGGCAGTTATTTCAGTCAGTACCATACCCTTATCAAAACACATGTTAATATAGACTTGAACATTTTTGAACTGAATACCTCTGAACATCTGAGGTAAGAACCAAAAATAATAAAAACTGAAATGTGCTTCAGACGACATTAACAGGGGCCTAAGGTCTCTGCTCCTCAGTAACAGCTCAAAAATATAAAACAATAACAAAAACAAAAACATCTTGGACCATGGAGTATCGCTCACCCGGCCACTAGGTGTCTCCTCTGGCCTTGGCTCAGGCTGCACAAAGCTAAATCCTCAACCCCCACCCCACCCCCCCACACACACACCAATTCAACAACACAATATTAAATCTATTACCCATACGCTATATGCATAATGGTATGCAGATTCATTCATGCCTAGTAAAATTCTTCTCGATATATTCTTCAGCATCCCTTGCATTGGTAAAACTGCAGCTCTTCCCTTCCCATGTAAAGCGCAAAGTAGCTGGATATGTCAGCTTGTATCTTACGTTATGGAGCTGCAGAGATTTCCTCATTGCCTTGAAAGTTTTCCTCTTTAGAGCCAGTTCTCTAGCAACATCCGGGAACACCGATAATTTCAGATTCTCCCATTTTATTCCGCATTTCTCTCTCGCCATGGTGATCACTTTCTCCCTCGCTGATTGTCGTAGAAATCTAATGAGCACCGGTCTGGACGGCTGGTCTTCAGCAGGTCTGGGGGCCGCCGTCCGGTGTGCTCTCTCCACCTGAAATTCTCCGTCCACATCAATGCCAAGCCCTTCATATAAGATTTTCTTCACACACATTTCCATCGTGCCGTTTGTTCTGTATGTTTCCTTCAAACCCACAAGTCTCACGTTATTTCTCTTAGAGTAGTTTTCCAGCTCTTGTAGGCGGTTCTGTAATATTTCCATCTTTTTATCGTGGGCTTCATTGTCGTTCACTGGTAGGTCTACTGTATCTTCCAGTTTAGAAATCCATACCTCCATCTCCTCCAACTTCTCAAGTATGTTGTTCACTGCATTCTTTAGCTCCGTAGTTGTAGCTTTAATGGTTGAGGTATCTGCTGCGACCACCTGAAGCGTCATGCTTATTTTGGTCATTTCAACAAACATAGTCTCCATATTCCTTGGCTCGGCGTCCTGTGTATTGGGTTTTAAAGTGGGTATGGCGGCTTCCTCCACATAGCTGGGACTTTTTCTGGTAGATACGCGGCCTGCGTGTCCTCCCTTAGAAGTCATTTGGACTCAAAAACTATCTTCGGACAGCTTAAACAAACATACAGGCACTGACTGAAGCTGGTTTGCTCGAGGAATGTAGCAAATAGTCAGGTATAAAACAGTTTAGTGGACAGGGTGAGAAGAGCTAAATTAGTGTGCTGCCATCTTGCTCGACGTACCCACGTGACAGTCATTTTTATTTATTACCATTTTTGTCAGATTCAAGTTATTTCTGTGACCATTTTGGGTTTTTCTTTCATCAACAGAGGGGTACCAACAGTTTTGTCCTCGTCTGTGGACAAAATATATATATATACAGACATGGACAAAATTGTTGGTACCCCTCTATTAATGAAAGAAAAGCCCACAATGGTCACAGAAATAACTTGAATCTGACAAAAGTGGTAATAAATAAAAATTCTATGAAAATTAACCAATGAAAATCAGACAATGCTTTTGAATTGTGGTTCAGCAGAATTATTTTAAAAAACAAACTCATGAAACAGGCCTGGACAAAAATGATGGTACCCTTAACTTAATATTTTGTTGCACAACCTTTTGAGGCAATCACTGCAATCAAACGATTTCTGTAACTGTCAGTGAGACTTCTGCACCTCTCAGCAGGTATTTTGGCCCACTTCTCATGAGCACACTGCTACAGTTGTCTCAGGTTTGAAGGGTGCTTTCTCCAGACAGCATGTTTCAGCTCCTTCCACAGATGTTCAATAGGATTTAGATCAGGGCTCATAGAAGGCCACTTTAGAATAGTCCAATGTTTCTCTCTTAGCCATTCTTGGGTGTTTTTAGCGGTGTGTTTTGGGTCATTATCCTGTTGCAAGACCCATGACCTGCAACTGAGACCAAGCTGTCTGACACTGGGCAGCACATTTCTCTCTAGAATACCTTGATAGTCTTGAGATTTCATTGTATCCTGCACAGATTCAAGACACCCTGTGCCAGATGCAGCAAAGCAGCCCCAGAACATAAGAGAGCCTCCTCCATGTTTCACAGTAGGGACAGTGTTCTTTTCTTGGTATGCTTCATTTTTTGCGTCTGTGAACATAGAACTGATGTGCCTTGCCAAAAAGTTCCAGTTTTGTCTCGTCTGTCCACAGGACATTCTCACAGAAGCTTTGTGGCTTGTCAACATGCAGTTTGGCAAATTCCAGTCTGGCTTTTTTATGATTTGTTTTCAACAGTGGTGTCCTCCTTGGTCGTCTCCCATGAAATCCACTTTGGCTCAAAAAACGGCAGATGGTGCAATCTGACACTGATGTACCTTGACCTTGGAGTTCACCATGAATGTGTTTAGAGGTTGTTCTGGGCTCTTTTGTTACCATTTGTATTATCCGTCTCCTCCTGCGGCCACATCCAGGGAAGTTGCCTACAGTCCCGTGGATGTTAAATTTCTGAATAATATGTGCAACTGTAGTCACAGGAACATCAAGCTGCTTGGAGATGGTCTTATAGCCTTTATCTTTAACATGCTTGTCTATAATTTTCTTTCTAATCTCCTGAGACAACTCTCTCCTTTGCTTCCTCTGGTCCATGTTTAGTGTGGTACACACCATGTCACCAAACAGCACAGTGACTACTTGTCACCCTTTAAATAGGCCGACTGACTGATTACAAGTTTGTAGACACCTGTGATGCTAATTAGAGGATACATCTTGGTTGAACATGTCCCTATGGTCACATTATTTTTAATCTTTTCTAGGGGTACCATCATTTTTGTCCAGGCCTGTTTCATGAGTTTGTTTTTTAAAATAATTTTATTGAACCACAATTCAAAAGCATTGTCTGATTTTCATTGGTTAATTTTCATAGAATTTTTATTTATTTCCACTTCTGTCACATTCAAGTTTTTTCTGTGACCATTGTGGGGTTTTTTCATTAACAGAGGGGTGCCAACCATTTTGTCCATGGCTGTATACATACAGTATATGTATACATATATACAGTATATATACTGTTTTTTTTGTTTTTAATATCCTGTTGTTCTTTTTGTGTTGATCCGTATTTTATGTATTTAAATAGAACAGAATAGGCTTTATTGTCTTTGTACAGTTGTACAGTACAACAAAATTGTGGGTGCTCCACCAGTCTACTGCGCAGTAAAGTAGGAGGAAAGGATTAGATAAAATACAGTTACAGAACACACGACTAAACACACGACTGAAATAAAAGTAAAATGAAAATAAAAATAAAAATGGCTCAGGATTATAGAAATATACACAGGTCTTGTAGTGGCTGCGTGGGTGGAACTACTGTATGTACATAAGAGTGCAGAGTGCAGAACGCACAATTGAACACACAACTGAGTAAAATGGCCAAGGATTAGCCAGTTTAGGAAGCCTGGGATCAGACCGCCAAGGTCTCTGCCTTCGACCGCCACCTGGTCCACATAGCACCGGACCCCCATGGTCCCTCCTGCAGGTGGTGAGCCCACTGAGGGCGGACCCATGTGACTCCTTCAGGCTGAGCCCGGCCGGGTCCCATGGGCAGAAACCAGGCCACCAGGCGCCAGGCATCGAGCCCCTCCCCCAGGCCTAGCTCCAGGGTGGGGCCCCGGTAACCCCACACCAGGCGGGGTACACTGAATCTTTGTTCGAGCATTCATCATGAGAGTCTGTTGAATCATTCTTAGTCTGGCCCTTCACCCAGGGCCAGTTTATCTTGGGTGACCCTACCAGGGCAAATGACGTTGTACCAGGCCGTTGTGGTGAAGAGCGAGTTAAGCTCTAAGGCAAAGCTGTCGATTTACCGGTCAATCTATGTTTCTACCCTCACCTATGTGCAAGAGCTTTGGGTAATGACCGAAAGAATGAGATTGCAGATGCAAGTAGCTGAAATGAGCTTTCTTCATAGAATTGCTGGACTCACCCTTAGAGATAGGGTGAGGAACTCAGTCAACCAGGAGAGGCTCAGAGTAGAACCGCTGCTCCTCCACATCGAAAGGAGCCAGCTGAGGTGGTTTGGGCATCTGATCAGGATGCGTCCTGGACGCCTCCCACTTGAGGTGTTTAGGGCATGTCCCACTGGGAGGAGACCCCGGGGCAGACCCAGGACTCGCTGGAGAGACTATGTCTCCCAGATGGTCTGGGAATGCCTTGGTATCCTCTCTGAAGAGCTGGAGCAGGTGGCTGGGAAAAGGGAAGTCTGGGCTTCTCTGCTTGAACTGCTTCCTCCGCGACCCGGACCTCCGGAAAAGTGGTAGAAGATGGATGGATGTACATATGGATGGATGGATGGATGGATGGATGGATGGCCCAATGGTTATGGAAAATATACACAGTAGTGGTATCATGGATTGGTCAATAAACATGAAAGTGTGGAGTGCAGAGACAGGTGAGTTATTGTGATAATTAAAAGATCCTCAGTTCTGTGCATGTAAGTGCTCAGGGGGAGGGGGGTGGGGCATCTTACTGTTTGCAGTTCGGATGGCCCAGGGGAAGAAACTGTTTGTCAGTCTGGAGGTGTGGGACCTGATCGATCTAAACTGTCGTCCAGAGGGAAGCAAGTCGAACAGGTGGTGAGAGGGATGTGAGGGGTCTCCTGTGATGGCCTTGATCCTTCTGAGACAGGAGGATCTGGAGATGTCTTCCAGGGAGAGCAGAGAGCTGCTGATAATTTTTTGAGCGGTGTTGATGACCCTCTGCACAGTCTTCCTGTTCTCGGCCGTGGAGCCTGCGTACCACACACCCAGACAGTAGTTGAGCATGCTGTCCACTGAGCAGCGATAGAAGGTCAGCAGTAGCTTCTGGTCCAGGTTGTTCTTCCTCAGGACATAGAGGAAGTGCAGCTGCTGCTGGGCTTTCTTCACTAGGACCTTGGTGTTGACAGTCCAGGAGAGGTCAGAGGAGATGTGGGTCCCAAGGAACCTGAAGGTGGGGATGTTTTCCACACGATCGCCATTTATTGGGGGGGGGGGGGTGCTGGGTCTGTCTTTTCTTCCTGAAGTCCAGTATGAATTCTTTGGTTTTTTGGACATTCAGTTTCAGGGTGTTTGCTCGGCACCACAGCAGCAGATTCTCTACCTCTGCCCTCTATGCCTTCTCATTGTCATCGGTGATGAGCCCAACCAAGGTGGTGTCGTCCACGTATTTCACAATGACGGTGGTTGGATGGGTTGGAATACAGTCAAAGGTGTACAGGGAGTACAGTAGAGGGCTTAGCACGCAGCCCTGGGGGGAGCCAGTGCTAAGCGACAGTCTGGAGGAGTGGTGGGGGCCAAGTGCGGTTGATTTTGATTTGATGAATTTAAGCAGAAGCTCTTCAAAAGCTCACGTTTAATGGATGCAAGAATTGTGAAGGTTCTATCAAAGAAGGGGTCCTATGTTAACATGTAACTTGGCCTGTTAAGATGTTTTGATTTCAGTAAATATGTCCTCCTAATGTTGCAAATTCAACAAATGACCATTTCAGTTCTTGACAACCAATGAAATGTTTTGAAACTCTGTTGTGTATAATAATTTGGAATTGTGCATTTTTATTTTTATTTTTTTTGCCAAAAAAAATAGTTATCATTTAGAGGCTTGTTCAATAAAATTTGAATTTTGCTCTAACTGTTCATGACTTGAAAATTATATTGACTGTCATTTGCATAGACTGTTTAGGAAAATCAGAGACAAATATCATTTGCATAATAATTTGGAACGTGATGTAATGTTCTTGTTTGTAAAGCACATAGGCACATTACAGTTACTTATATTCATTTATAGTATGCAACAGAAGACTAATTTAATTTATTTATCAAATTTATTGTCTTATTATGCTAATTTCTCTTTTCTTTATTCTTATATTTACTGTTTATGTGACTCCTCACTCAAGCTTAGTGCGCTTATATTACAGTAGATTGCAAGAAAAACTTTCTAACAAGTGTTGGAAAGCATAATGAGAGAGAAAGAAGAGTATGACAATAATGCAGTTGAAGCATCATGTGGTTAACAGAAAGCAACAAAGAACTGAAGGATAATATTGGCAACATGCTTTGTGGTCCCAAAGTGGTTGTGAAATGTATGAATTCATCCAAGGTCTCCCCATTTCAACAGGAGTGTGTACATACTGTATATATGTAAGACAGTGCTTTTCAGTAACACCCCCGGGACTTTCAGGTTTCCATGGGAAATTGTCTAATGTCACTTCTGAATTGGTCCAAAAATTTCAAAATAATTTGCTGCTGTTGTGCATGGGTTCTATAGGCACTCATGCACCCTGTCATGGTCCGAGCGCCGATCTCGTCCACACTCAGGCCATACATCTTCTCCACCAGGTTTGATAGCAGAGTTACCTTCTGGCTCCCCGAGCTCTTATTGTGACAGCGCTCGGAGAAGCTTCCTGCTGTCAAAACCGAACAGCTGTGCTGCATTCGCGGCTCATCAGTGGCCGCATTTAAGCGGACGCTGAATGCAGCCCAATGCGGCAGTCTCGTTGAACATCTCTTTGTCAGACGTCGATATTCCTTTATGATTCCATGTCTACGATCTTCCCTCGTCCTTATCTGGTATCGTAAGTGAGCTTGTTCAGCCTTATAGCCTCTGTTTCTATGTAGTGTGTTTTAGCCCATCGTGGCTCATTACTTTGTTACTTTGTGTTATCCTTTGTGCTTAATAAACATCATTGCAAACTCACCGGTGACTTGTGGCGTCTTATGGTGGCTCGCGAGGGCCACCCATGACAGTAGACTGCCGCCAGGGCACCTAAACGGAGGCGCCAAACCGAGACACCGTTCCCGGTGAGTTTGCGTAAAGTGGACATTTGCTCTTTCCTGTCTGGGTACTGCGTGCTGATAGAATGCCGTCGCGGAGGGGCCACGCTCGGAGTCGGGACTACAGGCTGGCGGAGGCTTTGGAATACGTGGACGAAACGCTCATCGTTGCCTCCCTCCTCGACTATCACAGTGACGCACGCTGGTACCTGGACCTTGCTGAGGATGTCCTTAATCATCTCCCTCGCTACACTGACCATCCTGAAGTCGACGTTAGGAGGGCCGACATCGCTGCACAACACGAGATTCTCCATATGGTAGAGGAGGACTACGGCGAAAAGCAGAGGAGAAGGCATCCCCGCTCCCCGCTTTGGGATCGCATTCCTGTCCTCGATCCACCCCAGGAGTTCGCGCCACCCGGGGGTCGTCGAAGAAGTCGGCGCCCCGGCAAAGATAAACCTCAGCAAGAACCCCGTCCGGATCCTGTTCCAGGTCGTCAGAGGAACTCTGCCTCCCAGCCAGCTGCTTCTTCGGCATCACGTCGGGAGGGAATCCCTGCAGCCTCTCCCCCCGGGTCACCAGTTCCCGCTGTCCCGTTAGCTCGTCGTGCCCAGATCATCTCGGCTGTCGTCCCCTCCACTGTGACGTCACCTCCAGCAGCAGAGAGAGTTCTGAGTCCTGCCCCGGCGAAGCCTGTTCGTGGACCGTTGCGAGCGCCCCCCCCCCCCCCCGTCCTTCTAGGGAGCCCTCTGTCACTATCCGGCGGGGAAAGGGAGGAGCAACGTCCCCTACAGCAGGCACCATCCTCCCTCCGGGAGACAGGCAAGTGCAAGTTCCTTCTTCTCACCAAAGTTGTGATTTGTCTTGTCTGACTCCTGGGGGTGGAGTTCGGGGTTCGCAGTCCCCCGAGCTCCCACCACCTGCTGTAGCCCTGATTATTAAACCTGCTGCCTCTGTGTCTCCCTCCGCGGAGCGGTCCTCAACGCCAGGCCAACGTCGCTGGATGAGGAGGGGGCCTGTGGCTCTGGAGAGCTTGGTTCCAGCCCTGCAGCCACGTCATGGGCAGAGGAGGAGAGCGGACTGCAGCGTGGAGCCTGCGCCGACGACGAAGCGTCCCCGGGTCTCCACAGACGAGCGGTCCGATCCAGCGGGTCGAGGGTGCTGTCAAACCTGGTGGAGAAGATGTATGGCCCGAGCATGGATGAGATCATGACACACCCATGCACAACAATGGCAATTTACAGGTTTTTTTTGACCAATTAAGAAATGAAATTAGAAAATTTCCCATAGAAGTGTGAATGTTCCAGGGAACATTTTTTGATTCACAAACGCTGCTTTTGACTGTCATGATCCAGGGTACGGGAGGGCACCGTGTCCAGTCTCCAGTTTTAGTTTGTCTTTTTCTATCTGTTTGTTTCATTATTTCTCCTATTTGCTGTATTTGGTTCATCTTTGATTGTTGCCATTCTTTTGTGTTATTATTCACATTTTGGGGTTGCGTTGTTTTTGTGTCTTTATGATTTCTGGTTCGTGTTTTATTTTGACAGTGCTGCGCAGCTCCCAGCTGTCAAACTGGCTTGAGAGTTGCGCAGCTGTCATTAATTAACCCTGATCCTACCGAGTGGGGTCCCAATTGACCCCACACATATGTTCTTATGCACAACACGGACATATTATCGATCACAACTATCATGCTTTCTGACTTTGTTTGTCATCATCTGTGAATCATAAAAAATAAATCTGATTTAAAATACAGTTTTCTTTTGTACTGTCAGTTCAGATTTTTCATTGGGGTCCGATCAGACCCCAGGGAAAAATATGATGTTAATGATATTAAATGTATGAATTTTGTGTTATATTTCAGTGAATGATGGCTCAACGAGGTAGACTTTGCCATGCAAATATGCAAATACTTTGCCATTGTAGCAAAGTAGCATTGTATACTAGCATGTAGCATGCTACATGTAGCATGTAGCATGCTACATGCTAGTATGTACTACATGCTACATACATGTAGTACATGCTAGCATGTAGCATTGTATTCTGTAGGCCCTACAGAACACATGCACAACAATGGCAAAGTATTTGCATTTCTTGTACCAATTAAGAAGTGAAATTAGATAATTTCCCACAAAAACCTGAACGCACCAGGGCACACTGGTTGAAAAACACATTACAACCGGGCTACTCGTGCTGAAAGGCAGGCAGCCGACAAACTAGCCCCATTCCGGGATTTTTGGATCATGTTTCAAGCACAACTCTTTGTTTTAACCAAATAAAACATTTTAAGTGAAAAAAATACTTTGGTATTGCTTAATAATCCAATTAACAGTTAAATTTTGTGTGGGGTCCAAACAGACCCCAGTTGGTACTATTTGTATGTAAAATATGTTGGTAGGATGAGGGTTAATTGTGATTCTTTTCGCCACTCATGCTCCACACCTGCTGCCTATGTTTGTACGGTTATTTAAGGGCACGACAATCTGTGCTTATTGTCATGTCCTTCTACACCGTGAATGTCCTCAGCTGAGTTATTCTCTGAGTGTTTTGGGCTGCTGTTGAGGAGAACGGGAGAGCTCTGTCCAGGTCAGTGTTTCCCCTTTTCTGCCCAGTGTTTCCAGGCTTCTGCCTGCCTGTCGACGTCGAGCCCCTCTCTCCTCCAGAGCCCTTGCTATCCATTATTCGTATGTTTAGTTTGTTTTGTCTGTCTTTACTTTAATAAATGTGCAGAACACACAGTGAGCGTTTGGTGTCCTTCAACAGCCCTTAAAGGGCAGTTCATGACATTAACCCTCTATGTTTACAGCAAAGTCCAAATAAACCATATTTGAGCCATGAATAAAGAAGGATTGGGTCAATAGATGGTTTTGCATGTAGTTACAGCTAACGTGTTCTGGAGCAGGGTTGTTTTGCAATTTGTGCTACTGTGGTGATGTACTCTGGGAAGAAACGAACCACTTTCATAATGCTGAAAACCCAGGGTTAAAGCTAAATGCATGTCTAAATCTTTGTATGAGAGCAGAAGTCTCTGTCTCATATCATGGTCCTATGGTATTGTTGTCTTCTGTCTCACTTTAATTAAATCTTGTAATTAAAGGTCACAAGTAGAACAGCAATCATGTTTTTGGTAGAGAGACTCTGTAGTAGACTGCTGGGTGGCTGGTGTTTTTTTTTTAAAAATTCATTTATTCTCAGTAATCTGTTATTACTCTTGATTCAACGTTTACAGTTAATCCTCTGGTGGATAAGGAATTTAACATCATAATTTGCTGTGTTATTCTGGAGATTAAGTCATTTCTACATCCCGTTCAGTTTCTTGATGAGCAAGACAAAGACTGATACAGTTAAGTGGGAAATTCAATGATTTCAATCATTTTACAAAAAGGAAAATTGAAGCTCTCTATGTTGAGCCAAGTTTAGATGTAGTCATTTTATCTTCTCTTCCTGTCATCTATTTCCTCTTAGCTTATTACACGTGCATGAAATGTCCCTAACGAGTCATAAACCAAATGAATGTCAGTGCTACAAATATCACTTCCTGAGATAATTGTCATTCCATCCTTTTTTTAATGGATAATACTTATCTGGAATAACATGAAAGCTACTGTATTTTCTCTTCTGGTGAACCGGGTACTTGGACTGAAGAATTTTGTTTGAACTTCTAAGACTGTTCTGCAGAGTTTTTATACCACTTTATTTTTTATTTATTTTACAGAGGGTGCACACATTTGCTGCCTTCAAGTACTGGGTGGTTAATTGTGATCTTCAACTATTTTATTCTTAAGTCTATGATACCAAAACATAAAATGTTCAGATGAAGAGGTTGAGTCATGCAGTCTTTCAGGGCTTGGCAGATGATGAGTTGCTTAGAAAAATGTGTCTATAGCATTTCCAGTGTATATTTAATTTTTGAAATACTACAAGTTATATTAAGCATTAGTAAGCAAAACTTTGTGACTAGGGGTGGGTGATATGGTCTAAAAATAATATCAGAATATTTCTGTGAATTTTCATGATAGTGATCATCTTCACGATATGATGAAACACAGTTTTTTTCTTTTTAATTTGTAAAGGACAGTTTCCCAGGCCAGTATTATTTGCCTTCAACATCAGTAAAAACAAAACAAAAATTCTCTTTTTTCTCCAGTTTATAAACAGTAACTCAGACTGAGTTTCAAATATTTATTTGATTCTGTATCAAATATTACAAGAAAATAATGTAACCCCCCACATCTTGAGATGTGGCCATGAGAGAGCCAATGAGCTGAATCTGTTTGTTATCAGGTTCAACTCACCGTCCGTCACTCCCACAACACAGCCAGACCCCACCCCTCCCCCTTCACTCCCCTGGGCAGCACCTCCCTCTCCCCTCAGCCCCTCCTCCCCACTGACAACATCAGCACCAACACATCACTGTTAGGCCTTTTCCACCAAGCTAGTTTCAGTGCTTAACTAGAGCCAGAGCCTGACTTGGCACCAGTTCTTGGCTTTTCGACCAGCTAAGCACTAGCCCCAGGCTCTCAAAAGTGGTACTAACCTTGCCCCAACTCGTTGCTGGGCCAGAGCTGCGAACCAGTTGACGTTGTTTATGTCCACTACCGTGGGTGTGGTTAACTGACCAGCTTCAAAACATTACTGACCGCCATGTTGCATTCCAAACAGCAGAGCAAGCATGATGGATTCCAGAACCAAGCAGATTTGGAGCAAAGAGGAGACACATTTCCTGGCTTTATGGACAGCAGCAGAAGTACAAGATAAACTGGAGGGGGCCACTCCAACAAAGCCCAGTTTTGAGCAAGTAGGGAGAGGGCTGCCACGGGTTATGACCGGACCACCGACCCGCTGCTAAATAAACTGAATAAGCTCAAGAAAGAATTCAGAAACCATAAAAGAGACCTTGAGCGTAGCGGCAATGGGAGACTCTGAAAGAATCTGCATTTTGATATGATGAACTCTGTTTTTGGGGATAAGCCAGCCAACCAAACATCCGGGACATTGAACTCAGCTACGCTTCAGCCATCGTACTGCCATGGATGAGGCCATTGTACAAACTGGCCAAAACGCTACTGGTAAGAGTATTGTCTTTAAAATGCAAAAAGTTAACGAATATATATATATATGTGTGTGTGTGTGTGTGTGTGTGTGTATTTCCACTTTTATTGATATGTAACGGCCAAAGTGCGGATATTTTTTACTCACTCTTGAGCCTACAGTCTTTTCCGTTAGCTATACTAACACGCTAACATTGTGCTTTAACCATGACCAAACATTTCTCCTCGCCATAAAGAAATGTTCGTTTGAGAAAACTAGAACAAAAATCTTAGCATCTTACAGAATGCTTTGTTAGATATCCAGTGCAAAATATGGTGTTTTTGTTTTGTATCAATACTGTTTATTGTTGTCCCAAATAACGTTAGTGACGTCGCCATGTATTTGGAATATGCTTGTTTGAGAAAATGAGAACAAAAATCTTAGCGTCTTACAGAATACTATTTTTTATAAAGATATCCAGCGCAAAATGCACTATTTTTTCGTAGTATCAATACTGTGCATGAATGGGTGCCTTGTGTTGTGTATATGGGAGATTTTTCTCCCAATGACGCTAGTAACATCGTCATTTTTTCTATTTTGGTTATACTTCCATAATCCTGGGCCATGTTTATTTTTATTTCAGTCGTATGTTTAATCGTGTGTTCTGTAACTATGTTTTATCTAATCCTTCTTTTACTTTATTGCGCAGTAGCCTGGTGGAGCAGCTACAATTTCATTGTACTGTACAACTGTACATTGACAATGAAGCCTATTCTATTCCTATTCTTCTATTCTATAATCAGACATAAGATAAGATAAGATAAGATAAGCCTTTATTAGTCCCACAATGGGGAAATTCCAGGATTGCAACAGCACAGGGATAGCAACACTCAGAGCAATAATTAAGAAGATACGGAAGATATAAACAAGAGCAGTGGATATACATACATACACATAATTATATAATAAATATATATACAAAGTGCGGAGCATTGTAGCAAGATGGAATAAACAGCATAACTGTCTACTTAGTTATCCTACATAGTATGAATATGTACCCATACATATTGTCACCCTCTGTAGCGACTGATATTGTCCTAGTTGTATATACTGGAGGGGACCATTGTGTAAGTCTATTGCGTCTTTCGCATTCAATACTATTAGGTCGTCACGTTTTTTTGCTATCTCTGCAAGCAGCCCTGCTTAGGTTATACAGTCTGACAGCCGTAGGTAGGAAGGACCTGCGAAACCTCTCGGTTGCACACCTGTAACATGTAAACTTTGGTAATATTGATACTGAATTAAATTGCCTTCTATGTCTGCACATTTCTTAATGGAAAGCTTCAATTATACACTGCACAAACTAAAACACTTTGTTTTGTATTTACAGATTTATCACACCTAGATGATGAGGGAGAACCACCCAGACCCATGGTATGCAGCTCACCTTCACCAGCACCGAGCTTGTCCTCCTTCTGCTCTTCCTCCTCTTCTCATCAGACCAGAGTAAGTCATACACGTTCAGATCGTGACCCATTCACACAAAGGAGGAAGTGAATTAAACCAATTATACACTTGAACTGAATGTTGTGATGCCACGAACAGTAAATGGATGTTGAATAGACACATTCAATCTTCGATTGATGATTCCTACATTTTTCAGTGTGTGGTTATTTTATATTGCTTCTTATTTTTGTACTTTAAAACAGGGAAACAGAAGCGGGACACAAACATGGACCTCCTTCTAGACTACCTGGAGAGGTCAGATGATAGACAGCAGGAGCAGAGCAGGAGGGAGGAACAGCTGACGTCCAGTTTGCTGCAAAGCATCCAGAAGATGGAGGACAGTACCAATACCTTTGTTGGACTGATGGGACACGTTGTGTCTGTGCTTAAGGGCCTGCAAAAAAGTAACTATCACAGCACTGATATTTTTGGCTGTGTGTACATAATATTTCATATGTAGCAGTCTTAAGTTTTTGCACATTCTGTAAATAAAAGCTTTCTTTCCTTAAGTGTTTTTCTGCTTCCACATTAATTGTTATCCTCACACCAACCATATGCATGAAATGTAAAGCTATTTAGGATAAACAATGCAAATCACTACAACATTGTAGTGGTGGAAAGTGAAAGCACAAGTACTGAATTACTGCACTTAAGTTAATTTTTTCAGGTATTTGAAAATATATCAGGTATTCGTGGACTTTACTCACATATTTTTGACAACTTTTTTCACATTTTCTAAAGAACAAGCAGCAACAAACTTTAAATCTATGCAGTTTTTTGTTTTTTTTTCAGAAAATGTTCCAAGTTGCCTGCTTCAAAAATGATAAATAATGAGTTTATATTCTTTCGACAGCGTACCACATGACATTCTGTCAGCTCTGGACAAGATCATTTCTGGGGAAAGTACTTTTAACTTGTACACTTTAGAGTCTGTCTCTTGTTACCCCTACATGAATAAAAACTTGAATCAGTACTTTAACCAGAACAGATTACATACAAGTACAAAAGATGCATACCTTTAACAACTCTGTAAATGTGCCTATAAAATATATACATACATCATAAACACTTCAAAACAGAGTGCACTGAGGACTGATTGTCAGCCAAATTTTTTATTCTTTAAGGCTTTTGCATTACTTCACACGTTATATTTTGTAAATGATATGGCAGGCACTAAACAGGTTATTGCTCCACACTGTTAAAATACTCCATTAAAGCTGCTCTAGTGTCATCCCCTTCTACATTGGCATGGTCAGGCATTGGTTAAACTGGAGGCTGACTGTGATCAGGTGTGTCTGGGAGTCCAAAGTTGTCACCATGTTCCTCACAAATATTATGAAGCATGCAGCAGGTGAGGACCATTTTCTTGCTCAGCTCCAGTTTGCAGTCAGGAGGGACCTCCATTGTCCTTTCAAGCCGCCGAAAGCCATTTCCACAACTGAACGTGCACAGGTCATCCAGTAGTTGTAGTTACGTTGTTCAGGGGTAAGTCTGCTTGTGTCCGAAAAGGGTTTTATCAGCCACTTCTGCACAGGGTGGGCTTGATGATGAAATCCTGTGTTGTGCCAAAAAGTGATCACCGTCTACAGGAGCCAGGAGCGCCTACTTGTTAAAGGTGTACTGCCTGGTCTCAGTCCACCTACAATGTGTCTAATGTTTTGAGGTTTTATCGCATCTGAAAAATTGTAGTGTTGGCCAAAGTGTTGCAGTTTGGATAACAACATAATTTATGAGATTGCAATTGATTCCAATATTTATGTGCAAAATCCTCATTGTTGTTTAGAAGCTACATAGAATATATATTTATACAGTATCTACATGTATATATCCAGTAAATCTATGCATTTTTCCATGTAACCTTGTGACTGCATTATTTTAATCGCTTTTAATCCTAGATCAAGTTTGTTTCGGGTTCAAAATGCATCATAGGTGTTAAATATATCTTCTTATACCGAGCTAACAACGGCTGATAACTGAAATATTGATAATTACCGGCCTCCTTCAACATAGCCGCCATTCTCTGCGATTAAGAATAAAACTGTTTTTGAATTGGAATACAGGTTTGAAATAACAAAAGCAGCACTCCCAAAGAGACAACAAACTCCTCCATGTTGACAAGTTAGTGCTGCGTCTTCTTCTCCTCCTTTTAACTTCTTCTTCTGTGGTGTTCTGTGGGGGTTGCATAATGACGTAGCCCTGATGTAATCACCGACTAGCTCCATGTCGGTGGAGAACCAATTGGTTTTCCTCTCATGAGGCACGACAGTTGAACTGGTTAATCACCGGCACAAGCACCATAACCAAACTAGCACTGGTTGTTATTTGGTGGAAATGAGGTGTGTGACTACAGGCCAGTTGAGGAAACAGCTGGAGAGACTTCACCAGCGGGAGGCTACGGGCCCTGATGGCATCTCCCCCTGAATCCTGAGGACCTGTGCCAACCAGCTAGCTCCGGTACTGAAGCACCTGTACAACCTGAGCCTGAGTCATGAGCGAG
This sequence comes from Pholidichthys leucotaenia, assembly GCA_020510985.1. NCBI lineage: Eukaryota > Metazoa > Chordata > Actinopteri > Cichliformes > Pholidichthyidae > Pholidichthys > Pholidichthys leucotaenia. The sequence continues at coordinate 344,467,025 of CM035840.1, forward strand.
TACCAGTGCTGTGAAAGACAACCTGCCTGGGTCCTGTCCCCAAGAAGTTATCGCCATTGGACCATTGACCAGTTGCTCTCATCACATGTGATGAAGGTCCTGGAGAGACTTGTTTTAACCCACCTGAGGCTGCAGGTGAAGACGTGGCTGGACCCTCTGCAGTTTGCATATCAGCCCCATTTAGGAGTTGAAGACGTTGTCATCTACCTGCTGCAACGAGCTCACTTGCATTTGAATGGAGGAGGAGACACTGTGAGAATCACATTCTTCGATTTCTCCAGTGCATTTAATACCATTCAGCCGCTGCTGCTGCTGGGTGAGAAGCTGCGGGTGATGGAGGTTGACAGCTCTGTGATCTCCTGGATTACCAACTACCTGACAGGCAGGCCACAGTTTGTCCGTCTGGGCAGTGTTTTGTCTGATGTGGTGGTTAGCAGTATGGGAGCTCCACAGGGGACTGTGCTTTCTCCATTTCTCTTCACCTTATATACCACCGACTTTCAGTGCAACACCGAGTCATGCCACTTGCAGAAATTCTCTGATGACTTGGCTGTTGTTGGCTGTATAAGAGGGGGAGAGGAGGAGTAGGAGGAGGAGTACAGGGCACTGGTAGACAGATTTGTGGACTGGATCGAGCAGAATCACCTGATACTGAATGTCAGGAAGACCAGAGAAATGGTGATGGACTTCAGGAAGAAGAGGACGCTTTCACAGCCATTGTGGATTGGGGGGAGGTTGTGGTGGTAGTGGAGGACTGCAAATACCTGGGTGTTGCAATCAGCAGCGGACTGGACTGGAAATCCAACACGATGCTGTGTACAAGAAGGGGATGAGCAGACTCTACTTTCTGAGGAAGTTGAGATCCTTCAAGGTGTGCAACAAGATGTTGGAGCTCTTCTCCCAGGCCGTTATTGCCAGCGCCATCTTCTTTGCTGCTGTCTGTTGGGGTAGCAGTATCAGAGCCAGCGACACCAATAGACTTGACAAGATTATCGAGAAGGCTGGCTTTGTGATTGGTCTCAGGCTGGAGACTTTTGAATCTGTGGTGGAGAGGAGGACACTGAACAAACTGCAATCCATCATAGACAATCCTGATCGCCCCCACCACACACTGGATAGTCAGCAGAACACTTTCTCCAGCAGACTGCTACAGCTTTGCTGTTGAACGGTTAGGTACAGGAAATCTTTTCTGCCACATGCCATTTCACTGTACAATAACTCACTCTGATGTTGAATTTGGTCATCAATGCTGCCATACTGCACCTTATAGTATGATTGGTACCTCGTGTTTCACCCTGTGCCTTACAATCCTTCTCTGTACAGTCAGTACTATCCATTGACTCATAAGGATCATCATCTAGTTAACCTAGTAGTAACCTATGTTATATATAAAGTTGTCTAAACATTCTTACTTTACTTCTCGGTGTAATTCCTTTTCTATTATACTGTGTGTTTTTTGGTTGGTTGGGTTGTCTGTGTCATGCTGCTGTTACGCTGTAATTTCCCAGTTTGGGATCAATAAAGTCCATCTACTGTGTCTATCTATCTATCTATCTATCTGTCTGTCTGTCTGTCTGTCTATCTATCGTGCACTTAGGCGTTGGTGTTTTATGCTGAATCCGTTTACCTGCATTAGGAGCCTCCATTTTACCATTTGATTGATGTACTGCAAGCTGAGCTTGATGAGAACAAAAGAGGAATGTCAAAACACCCTTCTGTTTATATTCTATGGTTTAATTTTTTTTTTGTTTTAGTAAAACGCTTATACATGTCTAAAGTCTATGGGCCCTATTATGACAGTCAGCAGTGGGCTTTTGCGCCACACTTCCTTTCTTGCACTAATGCTTTTATTAGTTTCTGTCAGCACATTGTCTGTTTTTTCAGCTTGATGCCACACCAGTTAATTAATAGTTGAGAGTGTGCTGGCTTTGTGCTGGGAGGAGGGGACTCAGTTCAAAGAAGTGTGGCAGCACGAAATCTCATGTGTATCGATATTTTGGTGCATTTTATGAGAATGCACTTTTGATCAGGGAAAAGGAGGTCTGTCATCAGAAGCGCATTGTTAATGCTATTTCAGCAATGTCTTTTGAAACTGTGCAGCTCCAACTGACAGAAATGCATGAGGAAACACAACATGCTCAGTTTTTCTGTTATTTTAATGTAGATGGATGCAACAATTATAATCTAATCATCCATCATTTTTTTAAATAATGATATGATGATATACATTTTTTTGCACATGCCCCCCCCCAAAAATATGATGATATACAGGTGCATCTCAAAAAATTAGAATATCATGAAAAAGTTCAATATTTTTTGTCACTTGTTTCAGAAAGTGAAACCCATATATAGATTCATTACACAGAGAGTGATATATTTCAAGTGTTTATTTTAATTTTGATGATTATGGCTTACAGCCCACGAAAACCCCAAATTCAGTTTCTCAAAAAATTAGAATATTACATAAAATTAATTTTAAAAAATAGTTTTTTAATAGAAATGTTGGCTGACTGAAAAGTATGTCCATGTACATACTCAATACTTGGTCGGGGCTCCTTTTGGATTAATTACTGTATCAATGTGGCGTGGCATGAAGGTAGTCAGCCTGAGGCACTGCTGAGGTGTTATGAAGGTCTAGGTTGCTTTGATAGTGACCTTCAGCCCATCTGCATTGTTGGGTCTGGTGTCTCATCTTCCTCTTGACAATACTCCATAGATTCTCTATGGGGTTTAGATCAGGAGAGTGTGCTGGCCAATCAAACACAGTGATGCCATGGTCATTCAACCAGGTTTTGATACTTTTGGCAGTGTGTGTGTGTGTGGGGGGGGGGGGCAAGTCCTGCTGGAAAATGAAATCAGCTTCTCCATAAAGCTTGTCAGCACAGGGAATCATATAGTGCTCTAAAATTTCCTGGTAGACAACTGCGCTGACTTTGGTCTTGATAAAACACAGTGGACCAACACCAGCAGATGGCATGGTTCCGCAAATCATCACTGACTGTGGAAATTTCACACTAAACCTCAAGCAACTTAGATTCTGTACCTCTCCACTCTTTCTCCAGACTCTGGGACTTTGATTTACAAATGAATTGCAAATGCTACTTTTATCTGAACACAGGTCATCTGTTGGTGTTTGTCCACTGTGTTTTACCAAGACCAAAGTCAGCACAGTTGTCTACCAGGAAAATTTAGAGCACTTCATGCTTCCCTCTGCTGACAAGCTTTATGGAGAAGTTGATTTCATTTTCCAGCAGGACTTGGCACCCCCCCTGCACTGCCAAAAGTATCAAAACCTGGTTTAATGACCATGGCATCACTGTGTTTGATTGGCCAGCAAACTCTCATGACCTAAACCCCATAGAGAATCTATGGAGTATTGTCAAGAGAAAGATGAGAGACACCAGACCCAACAATGCAGATGAGCTGAAGGTCACTATCAAAGCAACCTGGACCTTCATAACACCTCAGCAGTGCCACAGGCTGATCACCTCCATGCCACGCCACATTGATACTGTAATTAATCCAAAAGGAGCCCCAACCAAGTATTGAGTGTGTACATGGACATACTTCTCAGTTGGCCAACATTTCTATTAAAAAACTATTTTTTTAAATTAATTTTATGTAATATTCTAGTTTTTTGAGAAACTGAATTTGGGGTTTTCATGGGCTGTAAACTGTAATCATCAAAATTAAAATAAACAAACACTTGAAATATACAGTATCACACTCTGTGTAATGAATCTATATAATATATGGGTTTCACTTTCTGAAATGAGTGACAAAAAATATTTAACTTTTTCATGATATTCTAATTTTTTGAGATTTACCTGTACATAATAGTTTTTTATTCCATCCGCATTTCATTTTAATTGCGGACTTACTGTTGAGTATAGTCTATAGATTAAGCATTAATGCATACATTTTTAGGGGAATAAATGAATGAACGGGGAGTCTGTGTGTGGTACATAGGGAACGCATGGTGGGATACTGTTGGTCTGAAGATTTTAAACAGCAAACCTCTCTTCTGTGACTAAGTATTGCCTCCACATACTAATCTGTCCTGTCCGTCATCATATCACATCATCATATCTCGTGCCCGTTCGTGTGCGCATGTCCCGATTAATGAAAGCACACACTCAGCTGTTGCTTTCTGTTAAATGACAGTTACTTTAAATGTGAACCATCTGAAGACACAGCAGAGTTTTTCCTGCACATCGAAAAAAAAACCTTTGCATGGGTTTCTGATTCAGCCAATCATCTTTTCTTTTAAAGACACACTCCAGGGGCTATAAATTCCCTATACAATCAAATCTACATTGTCTAAAATGGTATCTTATGCCCTTTTTCTACAGACAAAAGCTTTCATTGTCTTACAGTTTCGTGTCAAAATCTTTTCACTCCCCCACTTCAAAGACCAGAATCGGTGACTAGGCCCAGCCCACAAACCACAAGGCTAATAGTGGCTAGTGCTACATTTAACAGCATAAATCCTGTGATAAAAAGTCTTACTGGTTGAAGGACATGCCCACTTGCATGCACGGTGGCCCAGGATAATGACTGAAAGTGCATCAGTCCTTAAAGGCAGTTTAATGGTAAAATCCATCTTAATTTGGGTCAGGTTTTCAAAGCAGTTAGCCCAAAAATGCTAACTGGCTGGAGGCTAGCTTCAGTTAGGCCAGACAGACCCCATTGGCTCAACACTACTCATGTGCCAGTGGCTGTACATATCTGTAAGTCACCAGAAATGCTTTGTCTAAATTTGGCTTTTTTCAGGGCTTGGGGCTTATTAATAATAATAATAATAATAATAATAATAATGCATCGGATTTATATTGCGCTTTTTCATGGACGCTCAAAGACACTTTACAGTGGATACATTATTCATTCACTCCACAGACAATGGAAGTGGTAAGTTACTACTGTAGCCACAGATGCCCTGGGGAAGACTGACGGAAACATGGCTGCCAAGCCATGCCAATGTCCTCTCTGACCACTACTGAACATTTATACCCAGTGTCCTGGACACTGGAGGCAAGGTGGGTAAAATGTCTTGCCCAGGGACACAACAGCAGGATGGCTGGGGAGACTGGGGTTCAAACCACCAACCCTCCAGTTATTAAGTGCCCCACTCTATCGCCCTATCTCCTGAGCCACTGCACCCCACAAAGTGAAATTTTAAAGCAAAAAAACATACACATCAGACATTTGAGTGATTTCACTCTTGAGCTGTCTTGTAAGTCATCAAAAATGTGTTACAGACATGTTAACAACAACAAAAAAAAACAAACTTGATTTTTGGCAGAGTGTCACTTTAATTTAACTACTGAACCGCAGGGGGACCAGTCTGACCTACCAGGAAAAGAGCTGTGACTGCTGCCGGAGAAGAGCAGACATGTGCTGCACGGTGGCGCAGTGATTAGCACTGCGGCAGCACAGTTTACCCTTGACCGGGGGATCGTGGGGATCGTGGGATCGTGGGTTCAATCCCAGCCCCCGACCAACAGTGATCTGTGTGGAGTTTGCATGTTCTCCCCGTGTATGCGTGGGTTTACCCCGGGATTTCTCCGGTTTCCTCCCACATGCCAAAAACATGCAGGTTAGGTTAATTGGAGACTCTAAAGTGGCCCTAGGTGTGAATGTGTGTGTGAATGGTTAAGGGATAGTGCCGTATTGTGGCTGCTTCATCCATCCAAGTGGTGGATGACCCTCAATTTCCCCTCTGGGGATCAATAAAGTATACTAAATCTAAAAAAAAAAAAAAAATGTGCGTGCAGAACCGACATTCATCATTATCTAATTATTACATTTTTCTGTTTTTTTTAAACTGTTTTTTTAATCTCATTCATTGCCACTCTTTTAAAAGAATGATTCAAAATGAAAGCATCCCAACAGTTTCTTTTGAGTTGAAACAACAATTTTGCATTCAGCAGAGAAGATCAGCGGACTGTGGCTGAGATGATGAGAGATGATAAAACAGCCATATGCCTCAACACTTCTGCAGAGAAACCAGCTTCACTGGCTTAGAGATTTGACATGAATGGACAGACAGAGACTCCCAAAAGAAGCTCTATGAATGGGATCCAACAGAAGAAAACAAGGTGGTCAGAGGCAAAGACAGATGTACACATGTAGCAGGGATTTGGCATCCATTAGTCTGACTATGCAGGAGCAGAAGGTAGTAGCAACAACACAGGAAGGGTGGTGTGCAACAGTTGCAGCACTGATGTGACAGCAGTACCCATACAGAGAGAAAGAGAAGTTAACGGACCTTGGCTGAGATGAATGGCTTGCTCCTTCCCTGTTTAAAAGAGAGGTGATGAAGAAGATGAAGTTTGTCCGTAATTATGATCAAGTCTCCCCAGTGCCAGCAGGGGTGTGGATAAGGAGGCTAAAAAGCTTCTTAATTAGAGCACCCAGTTTTTTTTTGGTCTCATTCACAATGAATAGGCATCTGTGCCATGGGTGTTCTAAGGGTTAAAAGTTCCTTGCTGATAAACTTGTTTTCACTCCTCAGTGCGCCCCGAGAACTGCACCTAATATGGCCGTATGTATTTAATGGTGATTTTTAATAATTGTGATGATTTTATTCTAACTTATGTAATTAATGTTGAGAGTTATGTTTTAATCTGCTCTTAATTAGATATCAGCTCAGGGACTCTGTAAAGGTGCTACTTGCAGCTGGCTGGTTAGCTTATTATATGCTAATGCCATGGCACTGTGTCTCTGTCCACCACTCCATCCAACACATTTAATGAGAATCACTGCTCCTCCTTGGCAATTGCCTGGATGGTCGCCAAACTGACAAACTCCAGTGGGTTGCATCGAGGTTGTGCTGAAAGGCAAGCCAAAGGTCACTTGGAGCAGACCTCTGTTTTATATGTGTATATATGCGTATATATAGAGAAGTGAATGTCCTTAGTGACATTGGTATGCATTTATCAAGAATGAGCTATTGCATCTTTGGCAACCTGGTTTATTTTTCACCAGCAGCATTATAATACAGACATGCTATGGCATAAATATATAAAATTCCACTATTAGTGGAAAGAAGATATTGAGGGAATTGATCATTTGCGTTTCTGGCTTGTAGAGCATGTGAATTCTGTCTTACATTTAACTTAATTTGTCAGTTTCCTCGTGATACGCTTGTAGTTATATAAATAACAGCTCCATGCAGCTTTGACAGCACAAAAATTAATCTCACAACCACAACACACAGATATACTGTATACATTTTGTGGATTTTTTTTTTCATTAAAAAACAAAAAGAAACGAAGCATACAATAATGCTGTTTTATTTTCTCCCTTATTCACAGCACTCAATACCACTGAGGAGAAGGTGACATGCACCCTTGGACATTTCCCCTGCGGAAATCTCACCCTTTGCCTTCCTCAGGTCTATCACTGCAATGGCATCGATGACTGTGGGAATCAAGCAGATGAGGAGAACTGTGGTGAGTCATTGTTTCTACTTGAACAAAAGTCAATAAGTCCACCACCCTCATGTCTACATCTACAATGCATCACCTATGAAGGGCCCTTAGATAATTTACACATTGACCGATTGTAGGCTATTTATCAGATTATGGAACGTGATGAATTACTGATATTGTGCTATAAATAGAAAGTGAAATGATGTTGTGGTGTTAAAGAACCTTTCCTATGAAATGCAGTTTCTAAAGTTCCTTATTTTGCCTGAGGATGCAATAGGCAAAGGAATTATTATGCATGTAAGCTGATCTATGCTAATTTTTGTGTACCTTCGAGTATATGTGGCTTCATTGTGCTACACCTGCAAAGCTTGAGAGCTGGTTCCTGCCCTAAACGTAACAAACTAGAAGCACTCAGAGAGTGCAGAATACAAACATCTACAAAAGCAGTGCATTTGTCCATTTTAAATTCTTTTAAAAGGTCCATAGTGTGCACTTTAAGGGGACAATATTATGAAAATTTCACCTTTTCTGTACTATTTTTGTTTTTAGTAGGCCAATCACAAGTAAGGATCCAGTCAGGCTACGTATGTTTTGCTTGTCCAGAGAAGTGAAGGTGGTGATTATTGGTCTGTGATATCACAAACCCAACGAAATGAAATCCATTGATTTCTTTGGGAGCATAACTAAATAAAGACAGTATAACTACATGTGATCCATGGCCATACTCTATATGGTTAAAACCCATAAAAACACATTTAAAAAAAAATTCTTTCCACTAGATCATAATCAAGATTAATGTGAAAATCAAACTGATGTTTAATGTACCACACCCAACTCCTACAAAAAGGGAAATGGCAAAATTTGTTGATTAACTCTGCTAACAAAAACAAACCAACAAATCACCAAAAACAACCTCCTTAGGAGAGGTAATGAAGCTGCTGGGTGTCAGAACACTGTAGGAGTTCAAAACAGTGCAGTAAATTACTGCTGAAAAAAAAAAAAACAGTATAACTCATTGTTTGAGGTAAATACAGTATTTGTTTTTGAATCCTTTGTATTTTAGAATTAGGGCCCTGTTATGATGATCTACAGTGTTCATTTGTGCCACATTTCTTGTCTTGCACCAGTGCTTTAGTTAGTTTCTGTCGATGCATTGTCTGCTTTTCCACTGTACACCCTCACCATCTAAATAGACACTGACTGTGTGCACAGTCTGTACTTGTAGGAGAGAGTCTTTTAAAGTGGGTGTGGCTCAGCGCAAAATTTGGTGCATTCGTATTGTGTTGCATTCTTAGTCAGTGCATCTTTGATCAACAAAAACAGATCCAATCGCTATTTAAACAGCGTGTTTAAAAGGCATGAACGTGCACATAACACAGTGCTAGAATTTCTCAATGACCATTATTTTTGAAGGACTAATGTTTTAAAAAAAATAAATCGATCATAATCCATTACCTGATCTGTCCTTTTAATTTTCGTGTGATGAAAGACAGAATAGCTTTTGTTCCCATTTACATTTTCAGTTATAATTATGAACATAACAGGACAAGCATACACATTAAGCATCTATCTGTCTGTCTATCTGCCTGCCTGCCTGCACACACCAAACATCGAAACTCACAATGCCAATTTATGCATCTATCATGATCTAATTTATTACCTCTTTATTATTTCTCTCATCAGTCACAGTCATTCTTTTAACAGGGGGATTTAAAATCAAAGTGTGATAGAACCAATATTCATTTTGCCTCATCCAACAGTCCAATATCCAAAAATATTCCAACAGTCTTTTTTTTTGTGAAAATAAAACAATTTTGTACTCATCAGAGGGAACATTAAGGGACTTGAATGCTCAGGCTGAGATCTGATGGAAGAACAACTCACTCTTCCTTGGTTTTCCTCAGACAGCTGCGGAGGGCTGGTGCATTCTCGTGATTAGCAGAACCTCTGGATGGCACAGTTCTCATCATTGCATAATTATGATAATCCGTCTTTGAGGGCTGCAGGCTGATTTATTTTTTTGCCCACTGGAAATCTTCAGTGATGTTGAGGTTATTTTGGTAAACACAATAAAATATACTGTTATATTTCGCAGAGTGGAAGAGGTTAACCGCAGAGTGGAAGAGGTTAAAGTCTCTATTACAATTAGCGAGTCAGTTTCCACTATACTCCACTGTGTGTCACAGAGAATGAACATAGATAGATAGATTAGTTTATTTGACAGGGACAGTGCAATAAACATAGACAATTAATCAATGACAATCAATCTGATGTGTTGCACATAGAGTGTGCAACACAGGTGAATCAGGTTGTTATCAGGTGAATCAGGTTGTTATATTTGTGTATTTATAATATTTATAATATTTATAATTGTGTATTTATAATCTTTTTGATGTATGTGGTTATTGTGTATTTTCTTTTTCTTTTTTTTACTTGATTCTCTTTTCTAAAGCCCATCCAGGGACAAGAGTTGCAAATTAGCTAATAGCTATACACTCTATGTGCAACACATCAGAATGAACATGGAACCCCAGTGCCCGCGAGAGGAGTGTGGCAACTGTGTTCGATGTTTGTAGGGAGGAAATGTCATTTTTATGCCTCGGTGAAAACGGAGGCATACAGTAACCACTGTATGCATCTGTTTGTGGCTCTCTGTGTGTGTGTGTGTGTGTGTGTGTGTGTGTGTGTGTGTGTGTGTGTATCTGTCTGTCTGTCTGCCTCTCTGTTTCAGCTTGCCCGGTCAAAATTAAGTGGAATTAAAGGCTTATATCATTGTATCACCTGTTTTCTCGACTTTTAATTTGCCAGAATTTTGCAATAATGCTTTGTTTTTGAAATAAACACAAAAACAGCTCACCTTTACCGTCAATGGAACAGTACTGCGCATGCGCCCGGAAACTGCCGCAAGAGGAAAAATGCTGAGCAATCCACCAATACTGGGTGAAGAAATGTTTGTCTTTTTGCCCATCTGTTTTCTTCTTCTGCCACTAAACAGCAAAAGCTTCTGTTCATGTTGATTGTCATTGTATCCACATACAGTACCTCCGTCCCTTCCACCATTTAAAACTTCTGCCACCGTGCTCTTCTTTCTGTTTGGATTGCAGCTGTTCAAATCAGGTTGGCGGCTCTTGACTGCCGCCGACAATACGGGCATGTTAACTGCAGATTATTTTCACTGCATGTGTGTACTCCAAAACTACTAGATGGATTTGGATAAAATTTTTACCAGAGGTGGTCCTTGGGCTAGAGAGGAACCCATAACATTTTGGTGATGATCCGAGAATGCATAGCTCCTCCACCAAGTCTTTGGCACCGAGGCATCAGCACTTTGGTACTTTTATTTACTATGCTGATTATTTGCCTGTTCTGCAACACCATTATTTACCCTGGATCTTATTTCCTCTTGTGTTTGTAGTTCAGTTTGTTTGAACTCTGAAGGCAGAAACACAAGACATTAAAAATCCTCCCTCCATAGATTTGTCCCTGTGGTCAAAGATGCAGTTTTTCCTTAAGACCTATAAAATGCTCACTAAGACACAATTTTCCATTCTGCTTTTGCATTTAGTACTCACTGTTTGGGATCACAGTAAATCAGGTCACCATGTGGACAGCCTCAAAATGCAATTTCACTTTGTGAGCGAGCATGCAGGGTCTCCAGCACAAAATGTATTTGTCATCATATCTAAATGCTGTCATATTAGTATTATGCCTTGGACCAAGCACCCCTATCTATTCATCATCTATCACACCCAAAACATACCTCTGAATTGTTAACAGCATGAGGACATTTGTGCTTTTGTTCCAGCACAAAATCTAATTTTTGCACTGCCATTATAGCAAAATTGCCTTGGGTATGCTTATAAATGTGCTCTGTGCTATGGACAATAGACTGTTAAGTAGATCGGCGTAATATGGACCTTAGTATCTGATGGCACCGTCTGGGTCCAGATTGGTGCTTCATAGTGTGTGTGTATATATATACTGTATATATACAGTATATATATATATATATATATATATATATATATATATATATATATATATATATATATATATATATATACACTACCGTTCAAAAGTTTGGGGTCACTTAGAAATTTCCTTATTTTTGAAAGAAAAGCACTTTTTTTCAATGAAGATAACTTTAAACTAATCAGAAATACACTCTATACATTGCTAATGTGGTAAATGACTATTCTAGCTGCAAATGTCTGGTTTTTGGTGCAATATCTACATAGGTGTATAGACGCCCATTTCCAGCAACTATCACTCCAGTGTTCTAATGGTACAATGTGTTTGCTCATTGCGTCAGAAGTCTAATGGATGATTAAAAAACCCTTGTGCAATCATGTTAGGTCTGCAATGCTGTAATTGCTGCAAATGGAGGATTCTTTGACGAAAGCAAAGTTTGAAGGAAAAAATTATTATTTCAAATACAAATCATTATTTCTAACCTTGTCAATGTCTTGACTATATTTTCTATTCATTTTACAGCTCATGGTGGTAAATAAGTGTGACTTTTCATGGAAAACGCAAAATAATTGTCTGGGTGACGCCAAACTTTTGAACGGTAGTATATATATACACACAGTGGGGTAAAAAAGTATTTAGTCAGCCACCAATTGTGCAAGTTCTCCCACTTAAAAGATGAGAGAGGTCTCCAATTTTCATCATAGGTATGCCTCAACTATGAGAGACAAAATAAGAAAAAAAAAAATCCAGAAAATCACATTGAAGGATTTTTAATGAATTAATTGGTAAATTCCTCGGTAAAATAAGTATTTGGTCAATAACAAAAGTTCATCTCAATACTTTGTTATATACCCTTTGTTGGCAATGACAGAGGTCTGACATAATGCACGGCTCAGGAGACACACACGCAGGCTCAGGGTAGATTCAACAGCTTTATTAACAACAAGGATGTGTGGCTGCGTGTCTGTGGAGTAAGAATGTATTGGTGGTGGCGTCTGCATCAGGCACGGGGGCAGGAGGCCGTACAGCCGGACAACCCTATGGGAGGAAGCAGAGGGAGAAGGGTAACGGGCACCACACCAATACAGAGGATAATAATGGTTAGCTGGCTTACTTGGTTACGACAGGTGGCTGGCGTTGACAAGGACGGAGCCCGGGAGACAGCGACCTGCAGTGCCTCTGGCCGCAGCGTAGAGACAGCGGCGAGGTGAGGAATTCCGCCGCCGGGGAAGTCCACCTGTGCACAGGGGAAGGCTAGAGGAGAGAGGTAAGGGGAGCTTACCCAGATAATCTTTGCTAGCAGGCTTGAGATCCGTAGTAGCAAAAGGTGCCGAAGTTGAGAGAGACGGCTTCAGGCCGAAGTCCAGGGCAGAGTGGATTAAATACCTCGCCGCTGACGAGGAGCAGGTGTGCGCGTGGCTGGCGCCGCTGATGAGCGGCGAGTCATGACAGTACTCCTCCCTCTAGCAGCGCCTCCTGGCAATGGTTTTTCCGGATGCGCTCGATGAAACTCAGAGATGAGAGACCGGTCCAACACCAGCGAGGAAGGCACCCATTGTCTCCACTCGGGTCCATAGCCCTCCCAGTCCACCAAATACTGCAACCCGTGACCCCGGCGTCGGGCGTCCAAGATCTCAGTGACAGTCCAGGCCGGATGGCCACCAATCATCCGGGGAGCGGGGTGCGCCGCAGGTGGAGGGCAGAGGGGGTCAGAGACCACCGGTTTAATTTTGGAGACGTGGAAGGTGGGATGGATGCGGAGGGAGGAGGGAATAGCCACACGCACAGCCACCGGGTTGATAATCCTGGTTATGGAAAATGGGCCGATGAAACGTTGGGCCAGCTTTCTCCTCTCACCCTTTAGGTTGACGTCCTGTGTGGATACCCAAACTTGTTGTCCCACCTGGTAGGCAGGGGCAGGTCTCCTGTGCCGGCCCGCCGTGGATTTATTGCGCTCCGCCGTGCGTAAAAGCGCATTGCGCGCCGTGGTCCAAAGGGAGCGACACCGCCTAAGGTGCGCCTGGACAGAGGGGACAGCCAACTCGCCCTCCTGCGCGGGGAATAGAGGTGGATCATAACCCAGGGATGCTTTAAAGGGAGACATCCCGATAGCAGAGGAGCGAGAGGTGTTGTGGGCGTACTCCACCCAGGCGAGGTGAGAGCTCCAGGACGTGGGCTTGGATGTAGTAACGCAGCGGAGGGCGGCCTCCAGCTCCTGGTTAGTCCGCTCACACTGCCCGTTAGACTGGGGGTGATGGCCAGAGGTGAGGCTTACTTTAGCTCCCAGGGCATTGCAAAAAGACCTCCAGACGTCCGAAGAGAACTGGTGGCCACGGTCGGAGACCACGTCGACCGGGATTCCATGCAGTCTGACCACGTGTTGGATGAGGAGGTCCGCCGTCTCCAAGGCTGAGGGGAGTCCACGTAGAGGCACAAAGTGGGCGACCTTGGAAAAACGGTCAACAATGGTCAGAACTGTGTCAAAGTTGTTTGAGACAGGGAGCCCGGTGACGAAGTCTAGGGCGATGTGCGACCAGGGCCTGCCAGGGACGGGCAGGGGCTGGAGCAGGCCCGCAGGGGGAGCGTTACCTGACTTACTGGTGGCGCAGACGGGGCAGGCCCGGGCGTAACGGGCGGCATCCTTCCGCAGACCTGGCCACCAAAAGGATCGCTGGAGGAGGTCGATCATCCGTGAAGCTCCAGGATGGCAGGTGAGCTTAGAGGTGTGGAGCCATTGTATAACGTCCCCCCGGACGGCAGATGGCACGAAGAGCCTCCCCTCCGGTCCGACGCCAGGGTCCGGTTCCAACTCCTGCGCCCTCCGGATCTTGTCTTCTATGTCCCAAGAAACAGTCCCCACGACGCACGACCTGGGCAGGATGGTGTGAACAGCGTCTTCTGTGGCCTCCGGGGCAAATTGCCTGGAGAGGGCGTCGGGCAGGCCGTTCTTGGAGCCAGGCCTGTAAGTGATGTTGAATTTAAACCTTGCAAAGAACAGGGACCAGCGTGCCTGGCGGGCGTTCAGACGCTTGGCAGATCTTAGATACTCCAAGTTCTTGTGGTCAGTTAGGACCACAAAAGGCAAGGCTGCCCCCTCCAGCCAATGACGCCACTCTTGAAGCGCAAGCTTGATGGCAAGAAGCTCTCTGTCCCCCACGTCATAATTACGCTTCGCCGGGGACAGGCGCCGAGAGAAGAAGGCGCAGGGTCGCTTGACTCCGTTGGCTGGAGACCGCTGGGACAGCACTGCCCCCACCCCCGTGTCCGAAGCGTCCACCTCCACTATGCACTGCAGCGTGGGATCGACCTGGCTGAGGACCCGGGAGGAGGAAAACTCCGTCTTCAGCGCCTGGAAGGCCGTTGCGGCCTCTTCAGTCCACCGGAACGGGGTCTTAGGGGAGGTGAGGCGGGTCAGAGGCCCGACGATGGCTCCAAAGTTTGGGACAAAGCAGCGGTAGAAATTGGCGAACCCAATGAATTGTTGAACCTGTTTCCTAGAGGTTGGTGTGGGCCAATCCACCACCGCTTTAATCTTCGCTGGGTCCGGAAGCACCTGGTCATGGGAGATGACAAACCCTAGGAAGGAAGTTGTTTTGGCGTAGAATTCACACTTCTCCGCCTTGACATATAGATGGTTCTCCAACAGTCTCTGCAGGACCCGCCTCACGTGGACCCGGTGCTCATCCCTGGACCTGGAGAAGATGAGGATGTCGTCCAGGTAGACGAATACAAACAGGCCGATGAAATCCCGGAGGACGTCATTAATGAGGCGCTGAAAGACGGCTGGAGCGTTGGTCAACCCAAACGGCATCACAAGGTATTCAAAATGACCGTTAGGGGTGCGGAAGGCTGTCTTCCACTCATCTCCCTCCCGGATCCGGACGAGGTGGTAAGCACTGCGAAGATCCAGCTTAGTAAACCAGGTCGCCCCCTGGAGGGAGTGGAAGGCGGTATCCATGAGGGGCAGGGTGTACCGGTCCTTCTCCGTGATGTCATTGAGCGCTCGATAATCAATGCAAGGACGAAGGGAGCCGTCCTTCTTTCCCACGAAGAAGAACCCTGCACCTACTGGAGAGGAAGATGGTCGGATGATCCCAGTGCTAAGCGCTAAGTGCGTGGAGCCCCAGATTGAGGGAGATTATCAGTGGTCTTGTATGTCTTCCATTTTCTAATAATTGCTCCCACGCAAGATCTCACCCCGTGGGGTGAAAATGATCACGAGAACGGTGAGCAAAAATCCCAGAACCACATGGGGGGACCTAGTGAATGACCTGCTGAGAGCTGGGACCAAAGTAACAAAGGCTACATCAGAAACACACTACGCCGCCAGGGACTCAAATCCTGCAGTGCCAGACGTGTCCCCCTGCTTAAGCCAGTACATGTCCAGGCCCGTCTGAAGTTTGTTAGAGAGCATTTGGATGATTCAGAAGAGGATTGGGAGAATGTCATATGGTCAGATGAAACCAAAATAGAACTTTTTGGTAAAAACTCAACTTGTCGTGTTTGGAGGAGAAAGAACACCATACCTACTGTGAAGCATGGGGGTGGAAACATCATACTTTGGGGCTGTTTTTCTACAAAGGGACCAGGACGACTGATCTGTGTAAAGGGAAGAATGAATGGGGCCATGTATCATGAGATTTTGAGTGAAAACCTCCTTCCATCAGCAAGGGCATTGAAGATGAAACGTGGCTGGGTCTTTCAGCATGACAATGATCCCAAACACACCGCCCGGGAAACGAAGAAGTGGCTTCGTAAGAAGCATTTCCAGGTCCTGGAGTGGCCTAGCCAGTCTCCAGATCTCAACCCCATAGAAAATCTTTGGAGGGAGTTGAAAGTCTGTGTTGCCCAGCGACAGCCCCAAAACATCACTGCTCTAGAGGAGATCTGCATGGAGGAATGGGCCAAAATACCAGCAACAGTGTGTGAAAACCTTGTGAAAATTTACAGAAAACCTTTGACCTCTGTCAAGGGTATATAACAAAGTATTGAGATGAACGTTTGTTATTGACCAAATACTTATTTTACCGAGGAATTTACCAATTAATTCATTAAAAATCCTTCAATGTGATTTTCTGGATTTTTTTTTTCTTATTTTGTCTCTCATAGTTGAGGCATACCTATGATGACAATTGGAGACCTCTCTCATCTTTTAAGTGAGAGAACTTGCACAATTGGTGGCTGACTAAATACTTTTTTACCCCACTGTGTATACACACACACACACACACACACACACACACACACACACACACACACACACACACACACACACACAGTGGTGTGAAAAAGTGTTTGCCCCTTCCTGATTTCTCTTTTTTTTTGTATGTTTGTCACACTTAAATGTTTCAGATCATCAAACAAATTTAAATATTAGACAAAGGCAACACAAGTAAACACAAAATTCAGTTTTTAACTGATGGTGTTTATTATTAAGGGAAAGAAAAATCCAAACCTACATTGCCCTGTGTGAAAAAGTGATTGCCCCCTAAACCTAATAACTGGTTCGGCCACCCTTAGCAGCAACAACTGCAATGAAGTGTTTGCAATAACTGGCAATGAGTCTTTTACAGTGCTGCTGAGGAATTTTGGCCCACTCATCTTTGCAGAATTGTTGTAATTCTGACATGATTGGTAATAGACCCAGAAGCAGACGACAGACTTGGTTGTAATTGCAATGATCTTTATTGAGAGTGAGTATGTGTGAGTGTGTGTGAGTGCAGAATGGGAAGCGTCTGGCAACCCTACAAAGGAGAGAGAGAAAGAGTGGTGAGTAATTTGTAGCACACAGCGAGACAATGAGGAGCTGATTATAATCTTACGGAGCGTGGAGCGACAGGGATGATCAAGCTGTGGCCACGTCTTCTCCAGGTTGCAGTGGACCCGTGAAAGTGAAGAGGTGCTTGTGCAGGTATTTACAGTGCTCAGTGCAAGATGGAATTCCTCGGCCGAGGAAGCAGGGGAAAAGTTCAGTCTGTTAATTAAGTGCACTTACAGGATGCTTGCAGGAATGTGGAGACTCTCGTTCCGGAGAAGGGTCCGGGTCCACCAGGGAGAAGGTCCACCTGTGCACAGGTTAATCCGAGAACAGCAGAGGTGAGATGCAGGGGGATAAGGTTTAGACCAGGGGTGTCCAATCATGTGCCATGGAGGGCCAAGACCCTGCAGGCTTTACTTCCAACCAGTGTCTTCGACAGCAGATTTCACTGTTTCTTCCCACTGATTGCTGATAAGTGAAAACACCTGCTGTTTTGTGGATAACTATACCTTCTGCCCAACCTGGTGGTGGTGGTGGGGGGGGGGGGGATGACTGGGGTCCCCCGACGGTTGGTGATCTCGGAATTGCGGTCTGCAGTGCGGCGCAGAGCAGCCCTGGTGGTCCTCCAGAGCCGGTACAATGCCTGATGTGGGACTGCACAGATGGTACAGCAATCTCCACCTCCACATCAGGGAACGGGGAAAGGGGAGAGGGGGTTGTACCCCAAGGACGTCTCGAAGGGGGAGAGACCCATAGCCGCAGAGGTGGTGGAGTTGTGAGCGTACTCAATCCATGGTAGGTTGGTACTCCAAGACGCAGGATTAGTAGCCATGGCTCACCTCAGAGCTGCCTCCAGCTCCTGGTTGGCTTGCTTGCACTGGTCGTTACTCTGGGGGTGATACCCCGAGGACAAGCTGACAGTCGCTCTGATGGCCTTACAAAAAGATCGCCAAACCTGGGAGACGGGGACCCCAGTTCCAGACCACGTCCACCGGAATACCATGGAGGTGGACCATGTGTAGAACAAAAAGGTCAGCTGTCTCCTTGGCAGAGGGAAGCTTACTCAGGGGAACGAAGTGAGCTGCCTTTGAGAACCTGTCCACAATGGTGAGAATGACCGTATGTCCAATAGAGGAGGGAAGCCCAGTAATGAAGTCCAGAGCCACATGGGACCACGGCCTGCTGGGGATGGGTAGGGGTTGCAACAGCCCAGAAGGTGGGGAAGATGATGACTTGCCGGTGGCACACTGGAGACAAGCCTTGATGAACTCATTTATGTCCCTCCTCATAGACGGCCACCAGAAGGTCCTCTGCAACTGAGACGTAGTGCGTAACACACCGGGGCAGCACATCACCTTGGACGAGTGCAGCCAATCGATGACCTTGCCACGGACTGAGTAGTAGTAGATTAGTTTATTTGACAGGGACAGTGCAATAAACATAGACAATTAATCAAAGACAATCAATCTGATGTGTTGCACATAGAGTGTATAGCTATTAGCTAATTTGCAACTCTTGTCCCTGGATGGGCTTTAGAAAAAAGAATCAAGGTAAAAAATATACACAATAACCACATACATCAATGCAGAAAAATTATAAATACACAATTATAAATATTATAAATATTATAAATACACAAATATAACAGCCTGACTCACATTTAACATAAATATTATAAATATTATAAATACACAAATATAACAGCCTGACTCACATTTAACACATATAACATAACTCACATTTGCCTATTTCAGGCCTTCCTCCCTCCGTCACTCACTATAAACAAACACATTTATTCCTTCCCTTCATTCACTCTCACTTTGCAGACAAATAATTCATACATGAGTACATTCTTGTTTATTTTTCAGCCAGTTTTTAACATTTTTAGTGAATGTTTTAAAGTCCGTTATTATTTTAATTTCATTTGGCATTGTGTTCCAGATGTGACTGCCCTTTATAGAGAAAGCTGTTTGTCCAAATGTGGTTCTGCGGTGGAATATTTTACAGTTATTGTTAACAGAACTCCTGGTGGCTCTGCTGCTGTCCTGTCTTTGGACGAAACCAGCAAGTGGCTCGGGTGCTGATTTATGGAAACATTTGAACGTTAATTTCAGAAGACAGAGGTCAATGAAGCTCTCAAAACTCAATAGGTTGTATTTTTTTAAAACATTACAGTGATGCCACCTAATGGGCTTTTTGTCCAAGATTTTTAGGGTTTGATTATATAATGAACCTATATGTCTTATTGTGGAAGGGGCTGCTTGAGCCCAGACTGTCAAACAGTATGATATATGAGAAAAAACCATAGAATGCATATACAGTGCAGCTGCTTCGTAAGGTATGTAATATCTAATTAATTTAAAGCAGTTCAGATTTTTTTTTACTGTTTTTGAAATTTTCTTTATATGAAGATTAAATTTGAGTTGAGGATCTAGTACAATGCCAAGGTATTTGAATTCTGTAGCTAAACTGATGTCATGATCATGTATATTAACTTTAAAATGTTGCAGGTTACATTTTTTGATTGAAAAGCACATTGAGACTGTTTTCTGAAGGTTCAGCAATAGATGGTTCTTGAGGAGCCACTCTTGGACATCAACCATACTTGTAGACAGTACATCTGCAGCCTGTGCTGGAGTCTTGGCAGCTGTGTAAATAACTGCATCATCTGCATAAAGTTGGCATGTTGCAGCTGAGCAGTGTAACGGCAAGTCATTAATAAAAATGCTGAAAAGTAAAGGACCAAGAATGGACCCTTGTGGGATACCCATGCGGTTGTTTAAAAATGAGGATTTATCCTGGTGAACTTTTACACACTGTTCTCTATTCTGGAGATAAGATGCAAACCATTCTAATGTATTTGGGGAGAAGTTAAAAGATACCATTTTGGATAAAAGCAAACTGTGGTTTACAGTATCGAAAGCCGAGGAAGGAACGTAGAGCCGTCCCGCAGGGCCCCCACCCGGATCCAGCTCAGCACCCTGTGCCCTCTTGACCTTCTCCTTGATCTCCCAAGAGAGCATGCCTACCACACACGAGGGAGAAACAGTGGAATGCAGCTCCGGTGATGCCATGTCAACAGAAAATTGCCTCGAGAGAGCATCAGACTTTATGTTCTTGGAGCCTGGGCGGTAGGTGATGGTGAAATTAAACCTGCCAGGGAACAGGGACCAGTGGGCTTGTCTGGAGTTTAGCCGCTTAGCAGTCCTGAGATACTCCCAAGTTCTTATGGTCGGGCCAGACCACAAATGGTGTCATGAGTCTGAGTGCATGTTTTCACAGAGCTCAGACTCTCAAGTTATTTCTAAGTATTGTATGTCTGTCAGTTTGATTTGGTCAGTTTCTGTATATGTATTTTGGTTTGTTTACTCTTGTGGTTCCTCTTCCCAGACACTCCCACTAGCTGCTCAGTCTGCTCCCCTGTCTCTCAGCTGTGAGCAGTTAATCATCAGGTCACCTGTTTGCTCAGCAACTCACACCTGCGGCTCATTTGTTCCCAGTGTATTTAAGCACTGCCTGTCCATTATCTCTTTGCGGCAATATTGATCCTGCTATGATTTCTCCACTTCAACCTTCAACTAAAGTATCTCCTCTTCTCCTCCAGAGCAATTTCGGCTCTGGAGACCCATCCCTGTAAGTTATTATTTGTTGCATTTTTTGTATGCTCTGCACTATTTTGGACTTATATATTCTTTTCGTTAATAAATGTCACAAACGCAATTCAGTGCCTGGGTCTGTCCTTCTGCCCCGGAGGGGCATATATGACAAACAGCTGTGAAGCTCCCTCAAACCAGTGGCACCATTCCTCCAAGGCCAGTTTGACCGCCAGCAACTCCTGGCTGCCCACATCATAGTTTATGACAAATCGGTCATAAGTGTAGTTTGGGTAATCGGGGCAATCCATAATAGCATACACCCAAGCTAGAGCTCACCCCTCCAGCAGGTTTACCACATAGCTAATCTGGCTATGATTAGTGGGGAAATCCTCCGGTACTCGCTGGAAAACTAAGCTGCACTGAAGGAGGAATCCCCAAGCCTCGCCCAGCCTACCGCTGAAGCGGGTCAGTGTGGGAACTGGCATTAAGTGAAGATGACATGCTGAGGGGGAGGAAAGAGGCGGTGGGGCAGCCAAGGCCCCGGGACCGGCCTGAGGGGGCAAGGCTGCGGTAAGCTGGTCGAGCCGCGTATTTATTTGAGTTAGTTGATTCAAAATGACCTGTTGCTGATATGTAAACTGGTCTAACCGAACCTCCATGATGTTTAATCTGCGTGTGGTAGCACCATCTGTTGGGTCTGACTGATGGAGACGTACTGACATGATTGGTAATAGACCCAGAAGCAGATGACTGACTCGGTTGTAATTGCAATGATCTTTATTGAGAGTGAGTGTGTGTGAGTGCAGAAAAGGGAGGAGTCTGGCAACCCTGCAAAGGAGAGAGAGAGAGAGTGGTGAGTAATTTGTAGCACACAGCTAGACAATGAGGAGCTGATTATAATCTTACGAAGCATGGAGCGGCAGGGATGAACAAGCTGTGGCCACGTCTTCTCCAGGATGCAGTGGACCCGTGAAAGTGAAGAGGTGCTTGTGCAGGTATTTACAGTGCTCAGTGCAAGATGGAATTCCTCAGCCGAGGAAAGCAGGGGAAAAGTTCAGTCTGTTAATTAAGTGCACTTACAGGATGCTGGCAGGAATGTGGAGACTCCGGCTCCGGAGAAGGGTCCAGGTCCCCCACGAAGAGAGGTGCCGGTCCGCCAGTGAGAAGGTCCACCTGTGCACAGGTTAATTCAAGAGCAGCAGAGGTGAGATGCAAGGGGGTAAGGTTTAGACTGAGGGGTAGCTTACTGTGTGCCGAGTCTGATACAGGGTTTGAAGCTGAAGAAGAGAAGGGCAGCATAAACATTGAGGAGCTCTCAGAACTGCATGCGAGCGTAGGCATCTCCATGCAGGAGTGGAGAACCCTACTCCATTTTAAGGCTGCTGATTAGGGAGCGCAGGTGTGGGTGAAGCCACAGCTGTGGAAAATAAGTAATGAGAGGAGAGAGAGAAAAATAGCACACAGCTCGGATCACCACAAATTCAGCCACATTGGAGGGTTTTAGAACATGAACTGCCTTTTTAACCTTTAAGCTGTGTTATTTTTTGTGCCCCTAGTGGCAGAGCGCAGCGCTGCACCTGTCAACTCATAATAACGTGCCAAACACTCCCCAGCTGGACTGAGGATTTGTACTGATCATGCCAGTTCACAAGGTGGCAGGCACGCATTGGAGGACTCATGGATGACATGTAATACACCAAAGAGGAAGAAATCCTTCTTCTTCTTCTTCTTCTTCTTCTTCTTCGTCTTTGAGATTACAACACAAAATGGATGGCAGCAATCATTGTGGACATACGCGACTGCAGACTGAGGAGCAAATTTGGAGGATTTGGTCCCGAATTTGCCAACTATGATTCTAAAAAGAGATTATGTAGCTTATGAAGGTAGATGTTTACATGTTCTTATAACACAGGGAGGATGAAGCTTGTTGATTTCATCTGCCGGCACCTGGAGTGCCATGTGACTGTAGAGCAATCGCCGGTTGCATGTCATCATATAAGATAAATTTGCCTCGGAATAAAAGCGAAATTAAGGTGGAATAATCAATAGCAGTTTCTGGATGTAGGAGAGAAAGCTAAAATGACCGGGAGAGGACAAAATTATGACCAGAATGCCGCAAAAGGACCCCATCTTGCCAGCAGTAAGTGATGAATGTCTTTGTTTGTTTGTATGCAAATTAGATATGTAAATTTACTCCTATCTGAAACTTTGGATCATATTCTACATCTTTCTAATTGACAGTAAGCCATTATCTCTTACCACTTTCAAGTTATAGCCTTGGAAAGTTCTGACATCTGATCTGAATATTTTCTTGAAAAAAATCTTTACCACTGTTGACCACTAGGGGTTATGTCGCAGTTTGGCGACATACACAGTTAATGGGTTAAGGTCATGCCACAGCATCTCAATTGAATTCATGTCAGGGCTTTGACTAGGCCACTCCAAAGTCTTCATTTTGTTTTTCTTAAGCCATTTGGAAGTGGACTTGCTGGTGTGTTTTGGATCATTGTCCTGCTGCAGAACCCAAGTGCGCTTCAGCTTGAGATCACGAACAGATGGCCCGACATTCTCCTTCAGGAACTTTTGGTAGACAGCAGAATTTATGGTTCCATTTACCACAGCAAGTCTTCCAGGTCCTGAAGCAGCAAAACAGCCCCAGACCATCACACTACCACCATCATATTTTACTGTTGGTATGATGTTCCTTTTCTGAAATCTTGTTACTTTTATGCTGGATGTAGTAGGACACACACCTTCCAAAAAGTTCAACTTTTGTCTCATCAGTCCACAGAGTTTTTGGTCAGCTGAGCACTCCTGGGAAGGTTCATCACTGTTTCATGTTTTTGCGATTTGTGGATAATGGCTCACACTGTAGTATGCTGGAGTCTCAAAGCTTTAGAAATGGCTTTATAACCTTTTCCAGAATCATAGATCTCAATTACTTTGTTTCTCATTTGTTCCTGAATTTCTTTTGATCACAGCATGATGTCTAGCTTTTGAGGATCTTTTGTTCTACTTCACTTTGTCAGTCAGGTTCTATTTAACTGATTTCTTGATTGAGAACAGGTGTGGAAGTAATCAGGCCTGGGTGTGGCTAGAGAAATTGAACTCAGCTTTCCAAATATGTGATAACCACAGTTAAGTTATGTTTTAACGGGGGGGATCACTTTTTCACACAGGGCCATGTAGGTTTGGATTTTTTTTTACCCATAATAATAAACACCGTCACTTATAAACTGCATTTTGTGTTTACTTGTGTTATCTTTGTCTAATATTTAAATTTGTTTGATGATCTGAAACATTTAAGTGTGACATACAAAAAAATGAGAAATCAGGAAAGGGGCAAACACTTTTTCACACCACTCTGTGTGTGTGTGTGTGTGTGTGTGCGCGCGCACGCACGCACGCGCGCTTCATCGGTTAAATAATTTTAATTAATTTCATCACCTTTTTATCCATTTATGCTTTGCAGTATCCAAAATATTATATTGGCACCCACTGTGTGAGAAGACTGCTGGAACTCTGTATTAAGTAGTCTTACTGTCTTATTTAGCTTTTGGAGCTTTGTTTCTTACTCTCCGTGTTTGCACATCCTCCCCATTTTGATTTCAGCATCACAGTCTTCTGAACACATCAACAGTGTAAAAACTTGGATGTCTATTAATTTGGAAGCAGTGGCGGGCAAATGATGTGAGTATCACTAAGCCGATTTATCACTTGGCGTGGTGCTGCTCTGTCCATATATCCCCTAGCTTGCAGAGCTGTTCATGCTGTGTATGATGCCTAAGCACCAGCAGCTTGGATGCTGGCCAAACAGAAGCACAAACAGCTGGATCCACTGTCTGTTTTATTTAATCTTCTAAATCTTGTATTTCTTTCATCATATACAAATCCACTTCTTTTACTTTTGATGCCAGTATGTGGAATAAATTGTGTTACACTTTCACAGTGTTAGTAGTAGTTATGAATGAATGAATGAATGAATCTTTATTTCGGATAGATTAAAAGTACAGGTTAAAAGAAACTGAATAATATAACAAAGGGGGAAAGAAAATCCAACAAGGTCAAATTAGACAATAACTCCTCTGATTATACAGTTCAACATAAGTTATCCGAAATGGGTGATGGCTGAAGCCGCAGCTTATATTGCCCACCCATGTTCCATCCAAGAATTCAAAAGAAAAAGCAAAACAAGAGCGATTACAATTCAGAACAAAGCTAAGACAAAATGTGACAAAAAACTAAGCTACAACACAACGCAGGCTGGATATGACAATCCTTATGTGATTTTACATGTCATCTTGTATATATGTTTGGAGTATTTCTTCCTTTAGTTTTTGTTTAAATTGTCCAAGTGTTGTACATGATTTTAATTCAGGTCCAAAATCGTTCCATAATCTGACTCCTTGCACTGAAACACAGTGTTGCTTGGTGGTAGTTCTCACTGAAGGTTTTTGAAATATACATGTTCCTCTGAAATGATATTGTTTCTCCCTTATTTGGAACAACTTTATAATTGAAGCATGTCCAGTTTCACACATCTCTAGAAAAGAGTCAACAGAATGATGGGCGACTTTTAAGATGATGAGTGTAGAATTACATTTTATTATAGGGCTGTGGTATTAGATTGCATAGATGAAGTCTGGAACTCACTGCTCCATGATTCTGGCAGCAGATAACGCTACACTAATGCATTCATGCATGGAATGGAAAACTTTCAGACCTTAACGTGGTTATTTGTTATCCTCTACTGTAGTAGTATCTTGAGTGAATCCTGTTTACAGCTATGACTGGGTAGAGGTTTGCAAGCAGTAATAGAAACTAACTTGTAAATGTAAATTATTGTACCATTGCAGGTATTGGGGTGGGAATCGCCAGAGACCTCACAATATGATACAACAGAGACCCTAAGTCACGCCTCCTCTACTTCCGCACATGGGACCTTAAATCGGAAAAAATCTCCATTGAAATAAATGGCAAGAGCGAAATTATCTTTTGATCCTGATCGAATTTAGCCACAAGTTACACACATGATGTTTGTTAATTTAAAAGAAAATTTTCCACGTAAATAACGACGTAGGCTGTTGTCTAACTGTTAAGGTATAAGGTTGTGAAAATAGGTAAATTAAAAGACTATAAACACAGACTTACCTTAAGTTATATCATTGCTTTCAAAGAGCGCCCAGGGGAAGTACAGTAACTATAGTCTTCTGGATCAGCTGCAGCTCTCAAAATACAGTACATTTGTGTTGTTTTTCTCCTCTTTGGATCCTTCTTTCATTGGTCAGGAAACAGGATGTGAACTTTGAGAGAGAAACTGCCATGAGCATGTTTGGTGATGTGTGGTGATGGGAGATGCAGCCCACGAAATGTATTCACAAAAACTAAATATTACTCTTGTTATTATTTGACAAGTGACAACTTTAATTACGTGGAAAATTATCTTTTAAATTGACAAACATCATATGTGTAACTTGTGGCAAAATTCAATTGGGATCAAAAAATTATTTTGCTCCTGCCATTCATTTCATTGGAGATTTGTTTCCGATTTAAGGTCCCATATGCGGAAGTAGAAGGGGCATGACTTAGGCTCTCTATTGTGATGCTTGAGTCATGATGCAGTACTATCATGATACTGCAGTTCCTAACGTATTGCGATTTCAGAGAGATTGAGTATTGCAATACCACATACTTTATTTTTCCTCTTATTCAGTGTCAAATTGTGCCCACAAAGTAAAACTGTCAACATCTGTTTCATATCATAAAGTAGTCAATCTATTTAACTCACTGTGGTTGCTTTTGTTTAGGTGGCTGGAGGATCTCAGCCCTCCCTGAATTGTTGTGCTGTTGTGGTTGCATGTGGGTTTACTGCTCTGGAGGGCCACGCATCGTGGGTTGATGTGGTCCTTTCTGCTGCCCTTGGGGATTGCTCAGCTTTGGGCTTCACTTCTCAGTGAAGTTTCGGGACCACCATAGCAGTGGGACGAAGTCACATGCCTCGGCTCCAGTGTCTTAATTATGTGGCAGAGGCCTTCATTTTCCATGGTGCTGTTTGAATGCAGGTCTTTGCACGTAAGGTACAGGGTGGACTGTTGTCTTCTTTACTTGTTCGAAGTTTGGAGGTGTTGGCTGATTTCTGACTGGCACCGTTTTAGCTCAGCAGTGGTCTGCTAATGCTGCTGCCACTGGATGGTGCAGAGACAGCTGGGCTGCAGCCCTCTTGTTTCTGATGTCCCGAGTGTCTGTTTTTTTTTTTTCCATACGGCACTCCTTGGAGGTTGAGTGTATCATGTCAAGATCTTTGTCTTTGTTATAAAATCCCCAAAAAGTCTAGACATTTGAGTTAAACTATTTCTGTGCATTTCTCAGTTCTTTGTCTGCTGTTGTTCCTCCCTCCACTATCTTAATTTGTGTACCTGGCAGCAAGTCTCGCAAGACTTTGACTTCACCTGCCAATGTACTCTTACTTTACAGTATCCAGTGAATTGAAAACTCAACTGGTTAATTGATACCCCCCCACACACACACACCAGGGAAAATAAGTACTGAACACGTCATTTTTCTCATTAAACATATTTTTGATGGAGCCATTGACCTGAGATTTTCACCAGATATCAGTAACAACCCAAGTAATCCATACATCTACAGTCATGTCAAAAAATTAGGACACCCTGTATAAGCCTGTGTGTTTTTTTTAACATATTTGGACATATGGGTATTTAATATCAATGTCAAAAATACTGGGAGATTTGTATAATACAACCAAACAATTAAAAATGATTTTTTTTTCAAATTTTCTGTAAAATGTAATTCTAAACAAATAGTAAGGAATTTAAATTAGGACACCCCCCCCACATCTTTTTTAGGACATCCCCACATTCATTCACACTTAAAATGGCTAAAATAAATGTTAAAAAATGCAAATAAAATAAAAACAAGGTTAGAAATAGATATGTGAACATTTCTTAATAAAGAACTGAATATTTAGAGGGGTGTCCAAATTTTTTCACGACTGTATTTGTAAATGCACAAAATCTCTGTCTGTCTGTTTGTGTATGTGTGTGTCCATGTGTGTGTCTGTGTGCCTATTCCTCACATATCTCTCGAACCGTTCGTCAGACTGGCCTCAGATTTTATAAGTGCTTTGCTGAGGTTACGAGGGTGTGCATCCCCAAGTATGGAGTTGTTCAGTCAAAATATGTAATTTTTATCGATAAAAATTTAGCCACTGCTCTGTCTCCTCATGCTCTGGCTTCTAGAAGTGTGGGCGGGGTTTCAGATTGACTCTGTACTGTTTGGATAATACACAACATCACAGCATCAGCAACCACAGTGCTCCCTGAGCAAAACAAGGAAGCAAAAAGTGACAAATTTTACTAGAAAAAGATAATACTTAAGATTTAATGCTTAACAAAATTATACCATAAAGTTACCGTGATTGCGTAGGTCTAAAGGATAATTCAGCATATGTGGCAAACACGAGGCGTGTGAGCAGACTGGACGGAGTGTCAGTGGGAACCCGGGTTCTGACAAAGAACATTGTTGTATCCAGCACAGGACATGCTGGGAGAAGCAGCGGCCCGACCGGGCAGACTGCGGTCCTTCGCGGGGAGGCATGCCCAACCTAATTTACTGACAAATGGGCAGCACTGATGCAACGGTTGTAGTCAAACACGTCCTTCTGTTGTGTATAATAATGTTGGCTGTTTTACAGTTAATTTGATTGATTACCATTTTGAAAACTTTTTAATAACAAAATATTGCTAAAATATAAAATGATGCATTACAATGGGTCTCAAATATTTGTAAACATGTCCTGTTATAGTACTGCAAGAGTTTATTGACGATACACAGAAGAAATTCAGTATTACACTTAACTCCATCACTTCTTCTCCTTTCAACTGCTCCCTTTAGGGGTCACCACAGCGGATCATCTGTTTCCATCTCACCCTAGCTCTTGCATCTTCCTCTGTAACGCCAATCCTCTCCATGTCCTTTGCTACATCCATGAATCTTCTCTGTGGTCTTCCTCTTTTCCTCCAGCCTGGCAGCTCCATCTTCAACATCCTTTGTCCAATATATCCACTATCCCTCCTCTGCACATGTCCAGACCATCTCAGCCTTGCCTCTCTTACTTTGTCTCCAAACTGCTCAACCTGAGCTGTCCCTCTGATATATTCATTTCTAATCTTGTCCCTCCTTGTCACTCCCAATGAAAATCTTAGCATCTTTAACTCTCCCATCTCCAGCTCCACCTCCTGTCTTTTGTTTCAGTGCCACTGTCTCCAAACCATACATCATAGCAGGTCTCACTATCGTCTTGTAAATCTTCCCTTTCACTCTTGATGCTACACTTCTGTCACAAATTACCCCTGACCTCGCCTCCACCTACTCCACCATGCCTGCACTCTCTTTTTCACCTCTCTTGTGTATTTTCCATTGCTTTGAACGGTTGACTCCTGGTATTTAAACTCATTTACTTTCACAACCATTACTCCTTCCATCTTCACCATTGCACCAGCCTCCCTCTCATTCACACTCATGTATTCTGTCTTGCTTCTATTGACTTTCATTCCTCTTCTCTCCAGAGCATACCTCCACCTCTCCAGGTTCTCTTCCATCTACTCTCACTACAGATCACAATGTTGTGTGCAAACATCATGGTTCACGGAGACTCTTGCCTGACCTCGTCTGTCAACCTGTCCTTCACCATGGCAAACAAGAAATGGCTCAGAGCCGGTCCCTGATGTAATCCCATCTCCACCTTGAATCCATCCGTCACTCCTACGGCGCACTTCACCACCATCTTGCTGTCCTCATACATGTCCTGCACCACCCTCACATACTTCTCTTCCACACCTGACTTTCTCATACAGTACAACACTTCCTCTCTTGACACCCTATCATATGCTTTTTCTAGAGCCACAAAGACACAATGCAGCTCCTTCTGACCTTCTCTGTGCTTCTCCATCAGCACTCTTAGAGCAAACATTGCATCTGCAGTAACTTAACTCTACTTAACTCCATCACTAAATAGTGATATAAACTAAATTAATTGTAATGGTGACTGAACAACTCCCATTCCCCAAAGTGCAAGATACACTATAATCTGGTGGCAGCTTCCTGTGGTAACGTATCGTCACTTCCTGTGTTGCTGGCTGTCTGTGTGGTTTGCTCTGTGGTGAGCTCTCCTCAATCTCCTGAGGATTTTTGCCTTTAATTGTATTTCAGTCACTTTTTTCCATCTACCGTTAGCTCTCACTTCTATTTATCAAGCCTCATGCACCTGTGTGCGCACTCAGTGTCATCTAATCACCCTCTTTAGTCTTCTGTTCACCTTTCATCGGTGTTTTTGTTAGCTTCGGGTTAGCCACTAGCTATGGCTAATAGCTCTCCTTCCCCTCCTCCTCTGGTGTGCTCTCTCTGTCAGATGTTTAGCTACACCTCTGCCTCTTTTAGTGATAACGGTAAATGTAATAAATGCTGTCTTTTTGAGGTGCTCGAGGCGAGGTTGTCTGATTTGGAATCCCGGCTCCGCTGCATTGAAACACCGTCTGTGCCAGTTAATAATGACGGATACCCCTTAGCTGCAGCGGAGCTCCCTAGCTTGGGGCAGCCTGCTAGTGGTCTTCCGAGTCCTCCTTAACAGCAAGGAGAATGGGTGGGTGACAGTGAGAATGAAGCCTTGTCGCAAGGCCCCGGTTCACCACCAACCTGTTCATGTTTCTAATCGCTTTTCCCCGCTCAGCGACACACCCACTGAGGAAAAAACTCTGATCACTGGCAACTCTGTAGTCAGAAACGTGAACCTAGAGACTCCAGCGGCCATAGTCAAATGCATTCCTGGGGCCAGAGCAGGCAACATCGAGTCAAATTTGAAAATGCTGGCTAAAAGTAACTGTAAATTCTCCACAATTGTTATCCACGCTGGCATTAATGACATCCGACTCCAGCAGTCGGAAGTCCATCCATCCATCCATCCATCTTCTACCGCTTTTCCGGAGGTCCGGGTCGCGGAGGCAGCAGTTCAAGCAGAGAAGCCCAGACTTCCCTCTCCCCAGCCACCTGCTCCAGCTCTTCAGAGGGGATACCAAGGCGTTCCCAGACTAGCTGGGAGACATAGTCTCTCCACCGAGTCCTGGGTCTGCCCCGGGGTCTCCTCCCAGTGGGACGTGCCTGAAACACCTCAAGTGGGAGGCGTCCAGGAGGCATCCTAATCAGATGCCCATACCACCTCAACTGACTCCTTTCAATGTGGAGGAGCAGCGGTTCTACTCTGAGCCTCTCCCGGATGACTGAGCTCCTCACCCTATCTCTGAGGGTGAGTCCAGCAATCCTACGGAGAAAGCTCATTTCAGCCGCTTGTATCCGCGATCTCGTTCTTTCGGTCATTACCCAAAGCTCGTGACCATAGGTGAGAGTAGGAACGTAGATTGACTGGTAAATCGACAGCTTTGCCTTAGAACTAAGCTCCCTCTTCACCACAACAGACCGGTACAACGTCCGCATCACTGCAGATGCTGCTCCAATCCGTCTGTCGATCTCTCGCTCCATTTTCCCCTCACTCGTGAACAAGACCCCAAGATACTTAAACTCCTCCACTTGGGGCAGGAGCCTGTCCCCAACCCGGAGAGGACAATCCACCTTTTTCCGGCTGAGGACCATGGACTCGGACTTGGAGGTGCTGATTCTCATCCAGCCGCTTCACACTCAGCGGCAAACCGTCCCAGCAAGAGCTGTAGGTCATTGCTGGATGAAGCCAACAGGACAACATCATCTGCAAACAACAGAGATGAGATCCTGTGGTCACCAAGCATGACACCCTCCATTCCCTGGCTGCGCCTAGAAATCCTGTCCATAAAAATTATGAACAGGACCGGTGACAAAGGGCAGCCCTGGCGGAGTCCAACTCTCACTGGGAATGACTCCGACCGAGTGTTGGCAATGCGAACTAAACTCTCACAACGGTTGTACAGAGACCGAATAGCTCGTAACAACAAGCCCGATACCCCATACTCCCAAAGCACCCCCCCACAAAAATCCACGAGGGACGCGGTCAAATGCCTTCTCCAAGTCCACAAAACACATGTAAACTGGTTGGGCAAACTCCCACGAACCCTCAAGAATTCTCGAGAGGGTAAAGAGCTGGTCCGATGTGCCACGGCCAGGACGAAAACCACATTGCTCCTCCTGAATCCGAGGTTCGACCAACGGCCGGACTCTCCTCTCCAGTACCTTGGCATAGACCTTCCCAGGGAGGCTGAGGAGTGTGATCCCTCTAAAGTTGGAGCACACCCTCCGGTCCCCTTTTTTGAAGAGAGGAACCACCACCCCGGTTTGCCATGCCAAAGGCACTGCCCCCGACCTCCACGCAATGTTGCAGAGGCGTGTCAACCATGACAACCCAACAACATCCAGGGCCTTGAGGTACTCGGGGCGAATCTCGTCCACCCCCGGGGCCCGGCCACCAAGGAGATTTTTAACCACCTTGGCGACCTCAGCCCCTGTGATAGGCGAGTCATCCCCCTCGTCCCCAAACCCTGCTTCCTCTGTGGAAGGCGTATCAGTGGGATTGAGGAGATCCTCGAAGTATTCCTTCCACCGCCCGACGATATCCCCAGTTGAAGTCAACAGTGTCCCATCCGCACCATACACAGTGTGGACGGGGAGCTGCTTTCCCCTCCTGAGCCGCCGAACAGTTTGCCAGAATCTCTTTGAAGCCGACCGAAAGTCTTGTTCCATGGCCTCACCGAACTCCTCCCATACCCGGGTTTTTGCTTCAGCAACCACCCGAGCTGCACTCCGCTTGGCCTGGCCGGTACACCTCAGCTGCTTCGGGAGTCCCACAAGCCAACCAAGCTTGATAGGACTCCTTCTTCAGCTTAATGGCCCCCCTCACCACTGGTGTCCACCACTTGGTTCGGGGGTTGCCACCACGAGATGCACCGATCTGAACCCAGTCGGAAGTCACAAAACTTAATGTGGAATTGGTGTGTGACTTTGTAAAAACAATGTCTGCCTCTGTAGCATTCTCTGGGCCCCTCCCCAATCTGACCAGTGATGACATGTTTAGCCGCTTGTCATCCTTCAACCACTTGCTGTCTGTGTGGTGTCCTGGAAATGATGTGGGCTACATAGACAATTGGAACTCATTTTGAGGAAAACCTGGTCTTATTAGACCATCCACTTTGGATGGTGCGTCTCATTTATCTAACAATCTGGCATCATTTGTATCCAAATTTCCAAAACATTGACAACTCAGAGTTGGGACCAGGAAGCAGAGTCACAGTCTTACACGCCTCTCTACAGCTCCTCTTCATCCGCCACCCCTCAACTTAGCCCGTCTTCCCCATCAGAGAATCATTGTCTGCTCCCTCCAAAGTAAAAAAAAAAATAAATAATGTATAAGCATCCCAGAGTGATTAAACAGAAAGTTGGTAAAATTCAAATTTAAACATGAATTCTCTAAACTGAATGATTTGGCCTCTGTTCCTCCTCAGAATTTAAAAATTAAATGTGGTTTATTAAATATTAGGTCTCTAACTCCCAAGTCTCGACTAGTCCATGATCTGTTAATTGATCATCAGATTGATTTAATATCCCTTACAGAGACTTGGTTAGGGCAAGAGGATTATGTTGGTTTAAATGAATCAACTCCCTCTGGTTATTTAAACTGTCAAAATCCCAGAAGTTCTGGTCATGGAGGAGGAGTAGCAACAATTTACCATTCCAAATTACTAGTTAATGTAAAGCAAAAAACACATTATAATTCCTTTGAGGGCCTGGTCCTCAGTTTTGGGCATTTTAGCAATTTTAGGCTAAACACAATTTTATTTGGCATAGTTTATCATCCTCCATCAACGTACTCAGAGTTTTTATCGGAATTTGCCAAATTCTTTGCTGATTTAGTGCTGAAATCAGATAGAATAATTATAGTAGGGGACTTTAATATACATGTAGATAGTGATTGCCTTAATTTGGCATTTAATTCAGTATTAGACTCAATGGGGTTTTCTCAGAATGTAGGAAATTCTACCCATTATCTCCACCATACGTTGGACCTTGTTCTGACATATGGCATAGAAATAGAAAATCTGGTAGTGTCTCCTCATAACCTTGTACTGTCAGACCATTGTCTGTTAACCTTTGATTTTACTATTTCTATTTGGCTCCTAAAGAAAAATATTACTACAGCAGATGCCTCTCAGATGATGTAACCAAATTTATGCAGATTGTTTCCTCTCTGCCATGTGTCAGCACAACGGAGATACACTATAGACAGCTTGCTCCTTCTGTAATTGATAGCATGGTAGATAGTGTTACATCTTCTCTGCATCAGACTCTAGACATGTTGGCCCCTTTAAAAAAGAAAAAGTCTAATCAGAGATTTCTAACTCCTTGGTTCAACACAGAAACTCATAGCTTAAAACAGAAGACTCGTCAATTAGAAAGAAAATGGCGCTCCACTAATTTAGATGAAATCTATTTAGCTTGGAGAAATCATCTTTTAATTTATAAAAAAATCTCTTAAAAAAGCTAGAACAAGTTATTATTCTGCATTAATAGAAGAGAACAAGAATAATTCCAGGTTTCTTTTCAGCACTGTAGCCAGGCTGCCAAAGAGTCAGGACTCTGTCAATCCTAGCATTCCCTTAGAGCTTGCTAGTCACCGTTAACTTAAATACAGTAACTACTACAACTCCTTCAATTGATTTCTGTTTGGATGAGTTTACTCCAGTTGACCTTTTAGAGTTAGATAAAATAATTTCCTCATCCAAACCTTTAGCTTGTCTTTTAGACCCTATTCCTACCGGGTTATTTAAAGAAGTCTTCCCATTTATTGGTAGCTCTATTCTTCAAATAATCAATTCGTCATTAACATTCAGCCATGTACCACAGGCTTTTAAAACTGCTGTAATTAAACCCTTACTCAAAAAACCAACATTGGATCCAGGAGTTTTAGCTAACTATAGACCAATCTCTAATCTCCCTTTCATTTCAACAGCCTTGAAAAGAGTTGTTGCTACGCAAGTATTTGACCACTTGCAGGGAAATAGTTTATTTGAAGAGTTTCAATCTGGGTTTAGAATCCATCATAGTACTGAAACAGCCTTAGTGAAGGTCACTAATGACCTCCTTATCGCATCTGATAATGGACTTGTTTCTGTACTTGTCCTTTTAGACCTTAGTGCAGGTTTTGATACTATTGATTATAATATTCTACTTGATAGATTAGAACACTGTGTTGGACTTAATGGAACTTTGTTGCAGTGGTTTAGATCTTATTTATCTGATAGGTTCTAATTTGTTCATGTCAATAATGAGTTTTCTTTCAATTCTAAGCTCAGTCATGGAGTTCCACAGGGATCTGTGCTAGGCCCTACTCTTTTTAGTTTATATATGCTTCTGTTAGGCAGCATTATTAGAAAGCACTGTATACATTTTCATTGTTATGCAGATGACACACAGTTATACCTGTCAATGAAGCCAGATGATAGTAATCAATTAGCCAAGTTAGAAGCCTGTCTTAAGGAAATCAAAGCTTGGATGACTTGTAATTTCCTGCTATTAAATTCAGATAAGACTGAAGTCATTCTTGTTGGTCCAAAAAACCTTAGAAATACCTTTCCAAAGCAAACTTTTAGTTTGGATGCAGTTACTCTTTCTCTTAATAGCTCTGTGAGGAACCTTGGAGTTATTTTTGATCAAGATCTGTTTTTCAGTTCACATATTAAATTCGTTTCTAAGACTGTCTTCTGTCATTTGCATAATATTGCCAAGATTAGGAGCACCTTGTTTCAGAGTGATGCTGAGAAACTGATCCACGCTTTTGTTAGCTCAAGATTAGATTATTGTAACTCTTTATTATGAGGTTGTCCTAAAACATCTTTAAAAAGTTTTCAGTTGATCCAAAATGCTGCAGCAAGAGTTTTAACAGGTACTAGAAGGAGAGATCATATCTCTCCGATTCTGGCCTCCCTTCATTGGCTTCCCATAGAGTTTAGAATTAAGTTTAAAATCCTTCTTCTCACTTTCAAAGCTCTAAACAATCAGGCCCCTTTTTATTTAAAAGATCTGATACTACCCTATTATCCTAACAGAGCACCATGCTCCTAAAATGCTGGATTACTTGTAATACCTAGAATCTCCAAAAGTACAATGGGAGGCAGAGCCTTCAGTTATCAAGCTCCTCTCTTGTGGAACCAGCTGCCAATCTGGATTCGGGAGTCAGACTTGATCTCTGTTTTTAAGAATAGGATTAAAACCTTCCTTTTTGATATAGCCTACAATTAGGGAGGGATCATGTGTCTCTGAATCCTCCCTTAGTTATGCTGCTAATACTGTAGGTTTAGACAGCCGGGGGACCTCCAATAATGCACTAGGCTTCACTCCTTTCTTCACTCTCAGTGAAATATTTTTTTTTGCTGGTCATTAACATCTGTTTGTTCTCTCCCATAGATTGAGTCCTCATCGTGCTGTTTGCTCTCTACATGTCTGTTCTTTTCATCTTCTCTATCCCCTCACCCCCCCCCCCCCCCAGCCAGTTGCAACAGATGACTGCCTCTCCCTGAGTCTGGTTCTGCTGGAGGTTTCTTCCTGTTAAAAGGGAGTTTTTTCTCTCCACCGTCAACAAGTGCTTGCTCACAGGTGATCGCCTGATTGCTGGGGTCTTTCTGCAATTGTGGGGGTTTCCCCTACGGTTGAAAGTGCTTTGAGATGACTGTTGTTGTAAAATGCCACTATATAAATAAAGTTGAATTGAATTGAACTATTATGAATATAAGTGATAAAAGTTCACACAAATGAGTAATCCATCAAACAAGTAAACAAGGGATCTGAAACAGTCACTAATATTGGATGTCCCATTCATTTTCAATAATTAGATATTCTGTAATTAATATTCACACAATCAAATAAATCTTAGTGTCATTTAGTTCCTTTTATATTTGTGAAAGTCTAACGTGTGATTGCCAACATATAGGCTACGCCTCTTTGTATTCCACTTTCAAACACAACCTACATTTGGGCCTGTAAAGCCTAATTGGGCTACCTGTTTCAGACAGCAACACTTGTGTTCTACGGGCCATGCACTAGTATAAAGAAATCATGGCAATTGTGTTCACAAAACAAGTTATATTTAATAAAGTGGAATGACACAGGGAATAAGTACTGAACACATGAAGAAAAAGTGGTGCAAAAAGGCAGTGAAAGCCAAGAAACCAGCTAAAATCCATCAGGATTTAGGAAGCCTTAATCCCATGCCCCATCAGTGTACATTAATTTCAGATAATTAAGTCCTGACTGATAGTCTTTAAAAAGATCTGTGAATATGAGATTGTTACACCACAAAGAACTCACAATGGAAAGAAGCAAAGAGCTCTCTCTAGACCTTCACAACCTTATTGTTGCAAAACATAATGATGGCATTGCTTACAGGCACATTTCTAAACTGCTATATGTTCCAGTGAGCACTCGCAAGATTTCTGACAGAGGAGTCAAAATAATTATCAGAAGAATTATCCAAGAGCAAAAGACCACTTATGGAGAGCTACAGAAAGACCTGGAGTTAGCAGGTACTGCTGTTTCAAAGAAAACAATAAGTAATGCACTCAACCGACATGGGCTCTATGCCTGCTCACCTCACAAGAATCCATTGCTGAAGAAAAAGCATGTTGAAGTTCATTTAAAGTTTGCTGCACAACATTTGGGCAAGCCAGTAAAATACTGGGAAACTATAGTCTGGTCAGACGAGACCAAAATTGAACTTTTTGGATGCCACAACACACAGCCTGTTTGGAGGAGAAATGGCACTGCCCAAAAATGCCATCTGCCAAGATGCTGAAGATGAAACAAGGGTGGGCATTTCAGCAAGACAATGATCCCAAACACACAGTCAAGGAAACTCTCAACTGGCTCCAGAGAAGGAAAATAAAGCTGCTAGAATGGCAGCTTTATTGAAATCAGTTGACCTGAAATCAACTGAAGATCTATGGAATGAACTGAAGATCAGAGTTCATAGAAGACACCCACAGAACCTTCAAGATTGGAAGAGTGTTTGTGTGGAAGAGTGGGCTAAAATCACTCCTGAGCAATGTCTGCACCTAGTTTCTTTATACCAGAGGCTTCTGGAAGCTTTAATAAACAACATCGGCCTTTCTACTAAATATTAAATGAATTTCACCAAGGGTATTTAATACTTATTCTCTGTGTCATTCCACCTTATTAAATATAACTTGTTTTGTGAACACAGTTGCCTTGATTTCTTTGTATGTATGGATTACTTGGGTTGTTCCTGATATCTGGTGAAAATCTCAGGTCCATAGCTCCATCAGAAATATGTTTAATGAGAAAAATTATTGATGTGTTTAATACTTATTTTCCCCGCTGTATACTGTATATATACAGTATACACACACACTGTATGTTAAATTAATGAAAGATTGATATGTACATTTAGGGATTGATGTATCATTGCAAGTGCCAAGTATCATGATATTACAACATATTGATCTTGTCCCAGTCACCTAGCAGGTACTGTTACAAACAGAAAATTAAAAGACACTGTTAGATTAATTTTGTATTAAAATTAATCTGCCGACATAATGAGGGTGTGGTCAGTGGCAAGAACAGGGGCAAACAACCCTGTCCACTTCATGGGCAGGTGTGAGTATGCCCTATGGCCACATAATGACAAAGAGGATCTTCAGGACATTTGCCCACTTCGTTGGTCAAGCAGGTAGCAGTACAGGGGCGAGATGCTCTGTGAGCCGTTGCACACTTAGATAGAGGTAAGTTGGCCGGGGAAACATCACCATTTCCCTTTAGACAAAAGGAGAAGTTTCCTGATGAAATTAACCTTGC
Source organism: Pholidichthys leucotaenia (assembly GCA_020510985.1). Classification (NCBI taxonomy): domain Eukaryota; kingdom Metazoa; phylum Chordata; class Actinopteri; order Cichliformes; family Pholidichthyidae; genus Pholidichthys; species Pholidichthys leucotaenia. The sequence continues at coordinate 344,505,646 of CM035840.1, forward strand.
CTTCACAGAGTAAGGAGGGTCATCGTGTTTTCGATCAGTGGAGTGATAAGTAATGTGACGAGTGTGATTCAAGATAATGTTTGCTGTGTTATCTCTGTACATGGCCTCCTGTAAGAAGCAGACAACTTGTGGTAACTCCATTATTTTAGCAGTGATAGAGGTTTGTCCAGCTGATAGTGGCATTAGGGAACAAACATAACAATCTGAACGATTAGCTGATTTAGCTGTGTAATTAGCATATCTCCACCAGACATTGTCAGCATAAACATGATTATGATGACCTGGAGCTTCCAGCCAGTCATGGTGTGTGTGTAATGAATCCTGCCCTATGGTGTATAGGCAGTGGAACAACAAAGAATAACCAAAACAAAAGTGTTACTACGAGAATGATGAGGATGAAAAGGCAACAATACTAACCGCACCCTTCAGTTGCCAACCTCTCTCTTGCATTTTGCCCCTCCATGATAAACAAACAGTTGCTTCGTCATACAAGCCGTTTACTGGACACCAAAGGGCACCGTCAGCCGACACTTGTATCGCGAAACAGTTAAACAGTCACTTGCTGAGGATTATTAATGATTTCAGTGTGTATTAAGCAGTCTCTTGCTGAGGGTTCCGAGTGGGGTAAAGCGTTGAATGCACCCAAGAGTCATGTCCTTTGGCTTTCACAGCTGTTGGTGTTGCCAGGATAACCTTTGTGTTGTCCTTGCCATGGAGTATTGGTTCAGTTTTCCTCTTTGATGATCAGATCCCCTGGTTTGGCGTAAAGATGGGTGCACCCCCCGTGGTTCCTTTGTCACATGGCCCCTCCTGGGGAGGGCAGCATGGATAACATCTCTGTCAGTTAACATTCTTTCCATGTAATTAACCAAAAACTCTTCCTCTTCATCTAAGTTAAATGGCTTTAATGGTGAGAGTGTGTAGGGCTTGCCATTCATTATTTTCCTATTTTCTTTGTCACTATTTCCCTAAGCCTTCTTTAATAATCCTATTTGTGCATTATGCTAATCCTATAGATTGTGGATGCTAAGCTAAATGGTTTCCTAGGTAAATGTTGAGTACTGTACCTAAGTGTGATATGATTTAATTTCCAAATTGTATTCCATTGTCTGAGTAAATCATTTCACTTATTTCAAATCTTGACATTATTTCAGTTAAGGATTTCAGTTTTGCCATAGCAGTATTTGGATGAATGCAAGGGAAGGCCTTTGTCTATTTAGTGAATATGTCAATATTTACTAAACAACACCTTCACACTTATGTAACTCAATGAAATCCATGCAAAGGTTTTAAAAGGAATAAGTTTATACAGCGAAGGTCAAATTATTTTTGCTTTAAGTTCCCTTAAGCATTGTTTTCTTCTTACATAGTTGAGTGAAAATTTGCTTGAGTTAAAATTTGTTTTGTCTTTGTAGAAAATTTTAAATTGAGTCCCACAGTACACTTCATCAGCATAAATTGGACTTTCCTTAGAAATCTGGAACTTTCCCCATAAATTTGCAGCTTTTCTTTTTAACTTATTAGTTCACTTTATTATTATTATTATTATTATTATTATTATTATTATTATTATTATTATTTCCTATATTTCTTATTAAATCTTGGGACCTTTTTCCACAATAATCTGCAAAAAAAAATAAAATTCATCACATAATTTTCTTAAATATCTGCAAATGTATTGATGTAAATTTAACTTCTCCTAGTGAATGTTATGACTCCATTACCAAGTTGCAGAAATATTTGTAAAGTGTTTCACCTATATTTTTCTTTCCTGCATTATTGATCATTTTTATACATTATTTTTATTCATTATCTATTTTTACTAATTGTTTGCCATATCTATTTTTGTTAATTGTTTACTTGCTCTTGCATAATTGTACTACCCCCCTTTGATACATGGAAGTCCCCATGTATCAAAGTGGTGGCTTACTGAAACAGCGTGATAGTTTTTCCATGTTTTTTGTTAGAAGAAAGAGGTGTTTTGGTAGGCAAATGTTTTCCTTAGAGATTCAGTCTGTGCCATTAATATGTGTGGCACGATTACATATGGCTAATTTAGATGACATTTTTGAACCGTGTAATACCTTTAAAATGAGGTCTCTATAATCATGCCTCTTTTGTGTATATTGTGAGTGTTTTTCCTTGGCCTAATTTGCAAATATTTCAGTTAGAACAATTAACCCTGCTGCCTGTGCATATTTAATGTGATTGAGCATTTATAAGATAAGCCTTTAGATAAGATAAGATAAGATAACCAATTATTATTGTAGCCAATTCTGCAATTTCCATCAGGCCTACATCTTCTTTTCCTGTTGACCACAGACAGTTTTGAATTTGTGTAAGTGCACATTTGTGAAAGTGCATGTCCCTCTCCTTTTGTTAATGGAAAAGTGGACATATTACTTAATTAGATTGTGGACTTCAGTTTGCACAAGGAGTGCTTTTTTTTTACTTTATTTTTTTCCTCCTAAATTTCGATCTGGTCTGCAGTCACCGTGCCTGGCTCGGCCGAAAGCCAAGCACCGCGAGTACAGTACCTTAGCACATCAAAGTCATACAACACAAGCATTCCTTATTCCTGTGAAATGTGATACTGTCATACCATGCTCAGGTGGGAGGCTTCACTGCAATGTGTCAGACCTGCAATGTCACTTCAGGTAAACACTGCATTTTTAAAGTCAAAAGTCAGGTAAATTGATGATTGAAGTGTTATGTCAGTGTTAATGTCATTTGTTGTACTTAGCTTCGGGTCTGCTTGTCACATGCTGTGGTCCGCCTGTGAGGTCCTCCTCCCCCGGCCCGCCGCTGCCGGCGTCCACAACACTGCCTCCACCAATGGCCCTGATATTCAGATTGATGACAAACGTCACGTCCCCCTTGCCACAGCCAGCCCGTCCCACACCTCTCTCTCCGCCCCCCTCCATCACAGGGGTTCAGTATTGGTGCCACCCTGAAACACAGAACAGGGGGAAGCCCCCCCCCCCCCTCCATTGTGTCAGTAATCACACAAACAGGACTTTAATTGTGCTTTTATAAATCTTCTGAGTGTTACTCTTGTCGTCATTCAATTCTTTCCTTTTAATTTTTTTGTAACAGTGCTGGTGTGAACTCTTCCCAATTATCTGCAGAAGAGATCATGGTGATATTTTAGCCGGGCAGCAGTCCATCTTCTTTGCTTAGACTGCTGTCCCTGTGACTGGATAAATGGTAAAGGATTGATGGATGGAATTCGAGGGCTTAAATTCCACAAGGTGCTTCCCATGCACTATGTCATCCTAGAAAAATGTTGTAGTGCAACAACTGTTATCCCTTGTACCGAACCCTTAAGTCTATTCGATTTCATTAAAGGGAAAAATTTCACAGAATACATATTGTTTAAATGGGAAACTCAGACTCAAACTTTCTGAGTTCCTTTTCTAAGTTTAAAATTTAAGTAAAAAATGACCACGAACTTACAGTATTTTCTTTGCATTACTTGATCCAAGAACTCATCAAAAGCAACATCTGTTTGTCTTTTTGGACATTAGTCATTTCCTCTAAGTGAACACCATAAATGATGTTTTTTTTTATTTTCAATTTTGGTGAGTTATTTTCAGCATGTTAGAGAATAAATAAAATGGTTTCCTTTACTCAAGCACACCCATATAAATAGTAAAACAGAAAAAGTGATGATTTTATAGTATTCCAGTAGTGATTTGCATATTTGTCTATCCTCATAAAGTCCCTTAACCGATACACCGTGTATTACAATGTCTACTTTCACACAGTCTCTTATTTATTTAAATTTACAAGACAGTAAACCAACCAATTGGTCCTTTTTAATGTCAGCAGAATCAAATCTAATGAGAGAGCCCGGTATTGGAACTCTTTCCTCCCTCTTTTTTCAAATCTTGCACTCCTTCAAAACGTTGCTGTTTTGTCATGAACAGTAAAAGGATAAAAAGTTTAACAATCACATAGCCATTCATTTAGAGTGACTTTCCTATTTTAAAAAAGAACAATAATATGGTAAAGAAACATTAAAACTGTCATGAATCTGGGTTTGGAGGCCTAACCGGATTCTGACAGATGGTTGTGCTTTGACCTACTTTCCTCCTGACAGCTCGGGCATGCCCCCTCCTCCTGTCAAGCTCCGTCAGCTGCACTCACTGGTGCACGCGCGCGCACACACACACACACACACACACACACACACACACACACGCTCCATTCACTCTCATTCACATGCGCTCTCACACACTAGTTCTGCCCACGCATTCACACCGGCAATCTCTTTCCTCATTAGCGTTTGGATTATTTGTTTGCCACTGCTGAGGAAGGAGTTTGTCAGGACATTCCCCTTCATATGTGGCAGCGTTTCCTTCTACGTATGGCCATTCACTCCCAGCATTCTACCCAGCCTAACATTGCAAGATGATCCATGCCTTGGTGTTTCAGCTGGTCTGCTTCTCAGCCTCTGCCTCCAGGCTGCACGGCTCGCCCCGAATTAACTCCAGACCTGTAAGTGTTCTTAGCCTTTCTCCCGTGCTAGCAGGCCTGCAGCATTAGGCTGCTCGCCCTTCCTGTTTCGTGCATTACGCAGCCCTGTAGCACCAGGCTTCATATTCACCAGGCTGTTGAGTATTCGGCAGGCGCACTGTAACCTTGGAGGCCAACTCTGTCATTACACCTCTCTATACACTGTGTGTTGACTGTATTTGGTGACAGTTGGATTGTTATGTTGGTGGACCTTAATAAACACAACACTCTCTACTCCTGCGATTGGGTTTTTCATTCTCTCCCTCGTGCGCTATATAATGGCGCACAGGGGTTCATGACAAAAACATCTGTTTGATCATTAGCAGCCTCAGGTAAATCATATGCATAAACAACATTTTCATTATCACTTCGTTTCTGGTTTGAATCATGTCATATAAGCTTTGACAGCATATAAGCATATAAGCTGTCATATAACGCTTTTAATCATTTAGTGACAGCATTATTTCATAATCTCCAGTATAATTAGTCACATTGATGATGATTGTAGAAATGGATATGCATACACTTTTACTTAACTCTTTGGCATTTGGTGCGGCCACTGTGGACGGGAGGGGTGGAGGTGAGCATAGGCGGGGTGACGTCATTTGCTGGAGTCCTTGGGCAGGGCCATGGCTTAGCAGCAGAAGAGCATGGAGGAGGAGGAGGGGGGGACCAAAGCACGGCCCCCTGTCCTCACACCAGAGCATGTAGGGAAGAGGAGATACATACATTAGTCCGGTCTGTTCCTCTTACTCTAGGTAATCCCTTAGATTCATCAACAAATCTCACCATTAGTCCGTCGCCCTTTTTCCCTGTGAAGCTCACTGTTGCCCCTTGGTCAGAGATGATGCAATTGTGAGCTAATAAAAAAATTGCAATGATACTTCAAAAAATTGAATAAAATAGCCCAATGATGTTTATCTGCCCTTAGGCATCCCAAAAAGTAAAGACCCAAATTTTCCTGCCCTGCTAGCAGGCAATTTAACCCAAAATAAGGAAAAAAAGAACTCTGGCAATTGAGAATGTTGGATCAAAAATTCTTCCAATAGATCAACATTAGATTGCTTGGCACAAGTAATTTTCATAAAGCCAGCGAAAACCCACAAAATTTGTAAACAAAAGAAATTACTGTCAAAGCTCCCTTGAAATAAAAGCAAGCTTTGCAAGAAATACCCATTTTTTCTCTTTCTGTGTTTCTCCTTCACTCAGATCACACGTTAAGCAGCAGTTTCACACACACAGGCCTACAACACTCACACACACCCATATGCAGCTCTCTCTCACTCCCTGAATCACTCCAAGGATACTGTCAGACATCCACGGTCACACACAGTTGCAAGTTTCACCTTCAAGTTTTACCTTTTGTTCTTATTAAAGACAAAAATAGAAAGGAGATGTTTTTACCTTCTTTACATGTTTCGACTGTTCACTGCAGCCTTTGTCAGAAGTGTCAGCTGATTGCTGCCAGGTGTCATTTTATCAGCTGACTTTCGTAGGCGGGGCCAGCCAGGCAGACCTGTCAGATCCGCCGAACCTGCCCCACTTTCCACCGACCGAAACAAGACACAGATCAAAAGTCGAAAACAAAAACAAGGACACCATAACTATACCATACATCCGAGGGATAACAGAACCAATTCAAAGGATCATGAAAAAATACAAAATAAGCACAGCAGTAAAACCACACACTGTCATGGCGGCCTCTGGGCCGTCATTGGCGTCATTAGCTCCAGCTGCGCACAGACCAACAGGTGTGAATCAACGGCTGTTAAAAGCCAGTGTCGCTGACAGCCCGGCACGGAGTCGTCTGTCTTCCTCAACGGAGAATGAGCCTGAACTCCGCTCTCTGGTCTCATCAAGAATCTCTCTTGTCTCGTCTGGAACCTTGTCTGTCTCGTCTGGAACTTTGTCTGTCTCGTCTGGAACCTCGTTTGTCTCGTCAAGAACCTCGCTTGCTTCATCTAGGACTTCTTCCCAGCAACAAGCAAGTAAGAGAACTATTTGTTATTCAACTCCGAATCTATACCCCTGTGCACAGGTGGACCTCCTTGGCGGCGGACCTGCATCCCCAGCTGACGGGGTAACGCCATCACGCACACGTAGCGGTTCGCTACCACCACGACTACCGGTACGTCTTGCTCCTCAGTTGCCAGAACTGTTGTTATATCAGTTGCAGGAGTATTGGCCTACGCTATCGGTGGAATCTCTGTCATCAGCATCAGCTGTATCATTGTTGCCACTTTCTGTGGAGTCACTAACCTCGTCATTGTCTGCATCATCATCATCCCGGTCTGTGGAGTCACAGCCGGCATCATCACCAGGATTGCCATTGTCACAGCCACGGGTGGTAACCCCAGCATGTTCACGGACACCTTCACCTCCACGCTGCACGGCCGCTGGAACTCAGCAGGGTGAAGCCTGTGCTGCACTCAAGTAAGCTTCATTACCTGTAGCTCTTCACGAGTGTGGAACATTAGTAATTGTTTTCTGCTTATATGTTCCAGGGTTGCCGGGTCTCCGTCCAGGTCGCTCAGCTCCAGTGACCAGAACGATATCCTCGCACTCACACTCGCATTACACTCACTCACTATTAAATAAAGATTATTGTCACTATCTGCTCGTGTCAGTGTCTGTCTCCTGGGTCCCTAACCATGTCACACACAAAATTAAGACAGTTATTAGTACACCCCAAGGACAAAACAGAACAAGACAAAAAATGCAATGTAATATATGAAATGTAATGCAGATCATGCAACAAAACCTACAACCGGAAGATCATTCACCAGAAGGAAAAAAGAACAACAGAAGGAATGTGAGAAGGAAACACAAGGACAACTCACAAGATCACAAAAAGAAAAGGCAGGACAAGAAACATTAAAATCAGCAATATCAGATCACTGCAAAAGAAATAATCACATCATGGACTGGGACAACACAAAAATTATTGGATTGGAGAGCAACAGACACAAACGCTGGATCAAGGAGGCCATACAAATCAGGAAGCGGGGAAAGATACCATGAACCGGGATTAAGGGGCCTTTATGCTTTCCCACACCTGGGACCACATTCTCCAGAGACCATCAGACAGCGAAAAGCGGGGCCGGCTCAGTGGATCTGACAGGTCTGCTGGGCTGGCCCCACCTACGAAAGTCAGCTGATAAAATGACACCTGGCAGCAATCAGCTGACACTTCTGACGAAGCCTGCAGTGAATAGTCAAAACATGTAAAGAAGGTGAAAACATCTCCTTTCTGTTTTTGTCTTTAATAACAACAAAAGGTCAATATTTTTTTTTTTAAAAAAATCACTTAAAACAAACTGATATGGCAACCCAAGCTGGTAAAGAACAAATTTGGCACGCTCTCATGTCAACTTTTTTTTGCCCACTGCTGTGAGAACACAATTAGTTTTCTCCCCAAAATTATCACTTGCAAACTCCCATACACTGATTCCCCACTTTGTAGACAATTTTACCATTACGCCGTGAGACAATAATCACGTAACCATCCTTTTACACTTCACAATGACCAAAAAACCACCACAGCCTCAGACCTCCGTGGCACCTGCTTCTTCCACCCCCGCGGAATCTGTCTTTTCTCTTTTCTCTTGCCAGGACAATCAATAAACACAGAACAACCAGACAAACAAACAAAACTGCAGTAATTTTATTTAAATCAGCTCTATTTAAAGGTCAGCCCTCATTAATGCTCACTCGTGATGAATAAAAATGAGGTCTTATGTTGATGGAATATCATAGCTCACTCATGATGGCAAAATAAGATCTCACTATGATTTCCACGTCGTAGCAATTCCTGGTCCACTTTGTGCGATATAATACATATTATTTTTCTTGGCTTCTAACTGGGACCACCAAGCCTCTATCTCATCAAACTGAACTCTTTTGGGCTGCACCAAACAGAAAACATTCAGACTTTGCAGTATCAAATGCTCAGTTTAACATACACAAAGATACGCTTATTTAACCCCACTGGGACTGAAACCCAGGGTCAATCCTCAGTGGGACTCAAACCCAGTGTCAATCAATACATAAATGTACTCACACTCAATCCCGCCTGTAGAGTTCTAGACCCTTCACCCGGTCCGCTCCAGTGCCTCGGTTCCAAATGCCTCCACTCCAGCAACACCTAGCCATTGGGCTTCAGCCTGGGGAGGTCTTTTGTTATCAGCTGTGCACTTGCTGAAATCGGGCAGAGGCAGAACGAGATTATCTGGGTCCCTGTTTCGGTGCGCCAAAATGTTAGATTAATTTTGTATTAAAATTAAGCGTCAAAAACCAGGCAGGACCTTGAGATATGAGAAGATTTATTCTTCTGGCCAGGAGATATAATACAATGAACAGCCATTCAGAGTCCATCCATGCATCACTCAAACTCAGTCACCCATTGCTCAGTGTTTTATAGCCCTCGGTGTTGGTGAGAAGCAGAAGAGAACGTCCTTGACAGTCTAGCTCAGTACATCTGGAGAACAACAGATAGTCTAATCTCCCATGAGCTAGGGAGTCATTCATACAAGAAAGTAATAGGATGAACCCAAAACAAGGATAGACAGTATGTCACCTGTATCATCATTATTTTTCTGCTGACCCAGTCACACACACACACACACACACACACACACACACACACACACACACAGACTCTGGGGCAAACTGAAGGCCACATGAAGAATGAACAATTTATATATCAGGCATGTGTAGGAAAGCGTTAATTTTGGATAACCTCTAGTGAACCCTCAGAAACAGTGTGAATTAGATGCTAATGGCAAATGTGAATATTCTTAATAAATGTACCTAAGAGACTATAATTTAATGATTAATAGTAAATGGGAGCATTTATAGGGAATGTATTAAAGTACTGAATATGCACTGTCTAGATATGAGCTGTCAATGGAAGTAGTAGCGTTTCTACGCCAGAGGTGGCGCTCAGTAATGTTAAGACACTGTGTAGTGTTAGAGAACACCATAGAAGAAGAGTGTATGCGCTCTAGTGAGAGTGTTCCAGAGAATGTTCGAGAGAGACGGAGAGAGAGAGTGTTGAGACAAGATGGTGTCTAGTGATGTGCTGTGTATAGTGATGTGCCGTGCCGTGTGAGCTGGGAGAAGTCAATAAACAGTCGCTGCAAAGTCTAACAGCTTAGCTCAAATCATCCTTCCTCCCCTTTGCCCCTCCTGGGTGTAACAAAACTTGGTAGCAGAGGATGGTTCAGCCGTGTATAAGACGGTGAGTGAGCAAATAAATAAAAAAGAAAAAAAAAGGCCGTAACAATGGAGCTGGAGCAGCTACAAGCTAAGCTAACTGAGGCCTTGGTGCCGTTACGGGCCGAACAGCTAAATGAGATCTGTTTATTTGCAAAGATAAGCCCAGCCGAACGGTCTAAGAAGTACACGCTGATACGACTGTTAATCGAGGAGGTGGAGAAAGCCATCGAACGCGAAGAGGAGGATGTTGTCCGCGAGTTTCTGCTAAGGCTAATAGCATGTGCTAACAAAGCTAAGCTAAGTGAACCGTTGACGCAGGCAGCGACAACGGCCGGCACGAGCCGCAAGGCGGAGGCACTCGCCAGTTTACAGAGCCAGTATGCCGCTCTGCATGAAAGTATTATTGACTCAACTAAACGGGTTGAAGAAGAAATAAGGCTGACGGATGATCAGGCCGCGCCGTCACCGGGCCGCCATTTTGAGACACAGCCCGAGGCCGCGCCGCCGAGCCGCCATTTTGTGATACAGCCCGCGGTCCCCACAGCGCCCCTACCGCCAGAAGTGATCATTAAACGGGAGTTTAAGATAAATGGGCAGATAGGGGAGAGAGGCCAAAAAGACAAGTTGTCTTATTCCAATCTCACTCACCAGATTAATATGGGCTTAAAGAAAAAGCACAGTGAGGCTGAGATAATTGAGGCTGTTGTCAAAGCAGTGAGTCCTGGATTGAGTTTGCGCGCGATGCTGGAGATTAAGTCAGATCTCACACTGCCACAGCTGCGCATAATCCTGCGAGGACATTATAAAGAAGATAGTTCCACTGACTTGTATCATCGTCTAATAAATCTCACACAAGACAGTAATGAGTCACTGTATCATCGTCTTATAAACCTCACACAAGACAGTAATGAGTCACCTCAGAACTTCCTGTTTCGTGCCATTGAGCTGAAGGAAAGACTTTTAGCAGCATCCAGAGAGCCTGGCACTGAAGAGCAGTTTAGTTCTGATCTTATTCAGAGGAAGTTTCTGAGGGCGGTGGAAACAGGACTGATCAGTGTTGATGTGAAATATCAACTGAAGCGTTATTTGGAGGATCCGGCCGTCACCGACGAGCTACTGATTTTAAAGATGAATGCAGCAGCCAGTCTTGAATGGGAACGACATCAGAAATTTAAAAGGCACACAAAAGAACTAAAGGTTCGAGAATGCCGAGTGGAAAACCTGACGGGTCAGTATGCAACCGAGAGAGAAGTGGATGGCCAAGAGCGCCCCCTACCATCGACAAAAGGAAAAATCCTTAAATCCCAAAGCACAGTGACCCGTACGGAATCTGAGCTCCTGAACATAGTCGCGCAGCTGAAGAGTGACATGGAGGAGATCAAAAAGGTTATACGTGAGTCTCCCAGAGCACCTCGCGCTCAGAGAGCCAGGAGGACACGTGGCTGCAAGAGATGCCAGTCCACCAGCAATGGCGACCAATGCAACCACTGCTTCAGGTGTGGAGTCAGCGGCCACATGTCAAGGGAATGTCGGATAGGGAGGAGACTCGGAAGAGGAATAGGGCAAGTAGACACGGCGGCCAATACCGTCGCAACCACATCAGAACAAGCTAACACACAAGAACTGTATGAGCTCGTTACTGACAGTATTCGGAGGTTAGAAGCAAAGCTGGTAGCTCAGGCCGAGGTACCTCCTGTAGAAACGGTCCATGTTAATCTACTGTCCCCTAATCGCCAATTACAGTTACTCAATTTGGTTGGAAAAAAATATGTCATCACCTGCTTCCTCGATGACAAGGAGACACAGGCATTGTGGGACACAGGGTCACAGGTTTGTTTAATGAATGACGCCTGGAGACAGGAGCACCTGCCACACACCACCGTCAGAGACTTAGCCAAGTTGGTGGGTCCAAATATCCTGAATGGGAGGGCAGTGAACCAGACACCGATTCCATTCTCAGGGTGGGTCGAAGTCACATTTATGCTGCCGACAGTTAGTCACCCACCGGTGGAACTCTTAGTTCCTGTGCTAGTGGTGAAGGAGGACGGAGTGGCAGAGCCGCCTATCATTGGGTTCAACGTGATTGACCATGTCCTGAAGATGGGCATTAAATCCCCTTGTGCTATCAGTGAAGCTGTTAGCGCAGCCTTCTCATTTGACTGTAAGAAAACAGAGGTGTTTTTGAAAGTGATGCAAAGTGAGGAGGATAGGCTGGGGGAAGGACTGGTAAAAGTTGGCAGTGAGTTGGTTACCATCCCTGCTGGCCAAACCAAAACAGTCAAAGGTTGTGTCAGAGCAGGCTCACTTTCAGACACACAAGACGTCTTATTTGAGCCGAGTCAGTACACCCAGTTACCAGAGGGTTTGCAGATGCAAAGTGGGTTGGTGCAGTTATGGAAAGGGAAGCGATCTATGTTCAAAATACCTATAACAAACAGTACGTCCCGTGATATCCAGCTGCCCGCTAAGACCATTTTGGGGGAAACGCAGAGAGTTAAAACTGCTTATCCGGCAGATATTAGACCCCCTGCTGTAAACCAAGCGACCGTCGACCCAACGACGAGTGAGACAGGAAGAACTAAAGAGACCGAGATGAACTGTGCTGTCAAAGAGACTATGGACATGTGGGACCCTCCAGTTCCCCTTGATCATCTCTCGCCCATACAGCAAGAGCAAGTAAAACAGCTACTACGGGAGGAACGGAAAGCGTTTTCCCGTGATGAGTATGATGTAGGGACAATTCCCTCTTTACAGTTGAAGATCCGACTCAAAGATCACGATCCTGTCAAAAAGACTTATGTTTCTGTTCCCAAACCACTTCATAAAGAAGTAAAGGAGTATTTAGAAGACCTGCTTAATAGGGGCTGGATCACCAAATCCAAGTCATCGTATTCCAGTCCAGTTGTCTGTGTGCGAAAGAAAGATGGAGGTCTGCGTTTGTGTTGTGACTTTAGAGAATTGAACAAGAAGTCTATCCCAGACAGACACCCAATTCCCTGCATACAGGATATGCTGAACAGTCTAAGTGGGAGTGTGTGGTTTTCAGTCCTCGACCAAGGGAAGGCGTATCATCAGGGTTTCCTGGAAGAGTCGAGTAGGCCCCTCACTGCATTTATCACTCCCTGGGGTTTGTTCGAGTGGGTAAGGATTCCATTTGGTTTGTCCTCAGCACCAGCAGCATTCCAAAGATCTATGGAGGAGTGCTTGTGGGGGTTGAGAGATGATGTTTGTCTGCCTTACCTCGATGATAACCTTGTTCATTCACAGACTTTTGAAGACCACTTGCGAGACCTGAGAAGCGTCCTGCACCGCTATCAAAGTCATGGAGTGAAGTTGACTCCCCGGAAATGTGAGTTATTCAAGCAGCAGGTACGTTTTCTTGGTAAAATGGTAACAGGACAGGGTTACACCATGGACCCTGCGGACATTGCCCCAGTGCAGACACTCAAACAGCAGCAACCTTCCACTGTGGGAGAGCTAAGGAAATTGCTAGGTTTTATTTCATATTACCGCAGCTATATTCCAAACTTCTCTCGTATAGCAAAGCCTCTTTACGACCTTCTGGCTAAAGATCACACAGACAAAGCAAAGAAAAACTTAAAGAAACATGTCAAAAAGAACGATGGAGGCCACTTACCCTCATCTCATGTGATCAGGTGGCGCCCAGAGCATCAAGCCGTAGTTTGTCAGCTTGTTGACCTTCTTACCCAACCCCCAGTGTTAGGTTACCCGAACTTTGAAGAACCCTTCATTTTACACTGTGACGCTTCACAGGAGGGGCTTGGGGCGGTGTTATACCAGCGACAACAAGACAAACTGGTGGTGATAGCATATGGCTCCCGGACATTGTCAAATTCAGAGAAGAACTACCACCTTCATTCAGGGAAGCTGGAGTTTCTCGCCATGAAGTGGGCCATCTGTGAGAGGTTTCAGGATTATCTGTACTACTCTCCACCATTCACTGTCTATACGGACAATAATCCCCTAACGTATGTGCTCACCACCGCAAAGTTAAATGCAACCACACAGAGATGGGTAGCAGAACTAGCTGATTTCCAGTTTGTGATTAAGTATCGCCCTGGAAAAGCAAACAGAGATGCAGACGGACTTTCACGTATGCCCCTAGATATGGAGCAGTACATGAACAAATGCACACAGAATGTTGATCCTGATGTGATGAATTGTGTGACACAGGCAGTCAAGGTAAAGTCACAAGAAAATGAACCATGGCTCTGCCCAGTCACCATTTCTACTCTCATTAGTGAAGCAGATCAAGAAGCCAGCTCTATAGCTGAAATATCAAAGACTGATCTAAAAAGAGCTCAAGAAGAAGACTCCGTGATTGGAGAGGTGTTGCGCTATGTGTTATCAAAACAATGGCCAAGAAGTGTAAAGCAGCAGAACAGTAAAATTGCAGCTCTAGTCAGGCAAAAACACAAGCTGTACTTGGAAGATGATGGACTGCTTTACAGGAGAACAGCAACACATGACCAGCTACTCCTACCCCAGAAGTTTCACAAACTCGTGTTAAAAGAGCTCCATGAAAACATGGGTCATTTAGGGGTAGAGAGAGTGATGAACTTGATAAGAGAGCGTTTTTATTGGGCTGACATGCAAAGAGATGTGGAGCACTACATCACGAGAGTTTGCAGTTGTTTGAAGAACAAACGTCCCAATAAGATAACAAGGGCACCACTGACTAACATTGTCACCATGTACCCATTTGAATTAGTGTCAGTGGATTTCCTGCATTTGGAGAAGTGCAAAGGAGGATATGAGTATATCCTGGTGGTAATGGACCATTTTACTCGTTTTGCCCAGGCTTACCCATGTCGTAACAAAGCTGCCCACACCGCTGCTGAGAAGATCTTTGGAGATTTTGCCCTCAAGTTTGGTTTCCCCACACGACTCCATCATGATCAGGGAAGAGAGTTCCAAAATAAACTTTTTGCAAAACTCCAAGAGTACAGTGGTGTGCAGGGGTCCCGAACAACGCCCTACCATCCCCAAGGGAATGGGCAGGTGGAACGATTTAATCGTACACTGTTGGCAATGCTCAGAAATTTGCCCGAAGCAGCCAAGGAAGACTGGAAGTCCTCGCTGGCAAAAGTGGTCCATGCCTATAATTGTACGCGTAGTGAAGCTACAGGGTACGCACCATATTTTCTGTTGTTTGGTCGTAGTCCAAAGTTGCCTATTGATCTGATGTTTGGCCTCACAACAAGAGAGCAGAGTGTTTCTCAGCAGGACTATGCTGAAAAGTGGAGAGCTACAATGACTGAAGCTTACAAACTCGCTTCTAAAACAGCAAACAAAAAAGGGATGAGAAGTAAAGCACTTTATGATAAAAAGGTTCACGGTGCTGAATTACTCCCTTGATCCAGAGTATTGGTTCGAAACTTGACCGAAAAAGGTGGGCCAGGAAAACTAAGATCATACTGGGAAGACAAGGTGTATGTCGTGACCCAAAAGCAGTACCCAGACAGTCCAGTATATGAAATCAGACCTGAAACTGGCAAGGGACGCACTCGGGTCATACACAGAAACCTTTTGTTACCATGTGACTTTCTTCCCATGGAAACAGTGAAACATGCCTCTAAGAATATGAGAGAAAGAGACTCTAAAAGACAAAGGCATGTGGACAGACAAAGCAACGCGGATGATGAAGATGAAGAGGGTTGGAATGCCATAATCGGATTACGAGCTGGGAAGGATCAAGAGCAGCGTCCACTGAGAGCCGATGCACCGGAGTTCTACCCGCATGATGACACTACTCCGGAGGATGAGGACCAGGACCCAGATGACGTCACGCAGGTGCAGCTGGCACCAGAGGTCGACAATCCGGTGGTTCCAGATCCAGCTGAGGCAGACGAGGACCAGAGTGATGAGGTGTCGGAGTCCAGTTCCAGTGACCAGGAGGGACCTGACGAGATTCCTGCTAAAACGTATCCTTCAAGAATAAGAAAACAGCCATTGAGACTGACTTATGATAAGTTAGGCCAACCTAGCACTTCACTGCACTTCATCTGTCTAGAACAAAGATGTAGAAGCTAAAGATAACCATTGGTCAGACATAAATGTCTTGAAAAGTAACTTGGTAGTTACTGTGATGGTTGATAAAAAAAATTGAAAAAGAACAAAAAAAATTTTAAAAACACAAAAAGAGACTTGCAGTATGTTACTAAGGCACAGGCATCACACCAAGGTTTAGTTGGTAGGCTATGACTAGATTGAGTATCCTTACTCTCAGGAAAGATGCAGATACCCACCATGATGGATGGAGCGGTTGAAGGTTATCGTGCACAAAGACCTGTTCTGCAAATGTATTGCATGGAATAGGAGATACATGCTGTACTATGGACAATCACCAGTGGCATCTTTATAGACTTGAATGAACTCTGACTCCTGTGTAGTGATACCCTACTTAACATGTAATGCATGATTACCAAATGTGAACTGACAGAAGAAAAGAGAAAAAAAAAACTACTGTTTTCAGAAAGGTGTAATGTCGGGACGACATTAACTTTTTGAGGGGTGAGTGTAGGAAAGCGTTAATTTTGGATAACCTCTAGTGAACCCTCAGAAACAGTGTGAATTAGATGCTAATGGCAAATGTGAATATTCTTAATAAATGTACCTAAGAGACTATAATTTACTGATTAATAGTAAATAGGAGCATTTATAGGGAATGTATTAAAGTACTGAATATGCACTGTCTAGATATGAGCTGTCAATGGAAGTAGTAGCGTTTCTACGCCAGAGGTGGCGCTCAGTAATGTTAAGACACTGTAGTGTTAGAGAACACCATAGAAGAAGAGTGTATGCGCTCTAGTGAGAGTGTTCCAGAGAATGTTCGAGAGAGACGGAGAGAGAGAGTGTTGAGACAAGATGGTGTCTAGTGATGTGCTGTGTATAGTGATGTGCCGTGCCGTGTGAGCTGGGAGAAGTCAATAAACAGTCGCTGCAAAGTCTAACAGCTTGGCTCAAATCATCCTTCCTCCCCTTTGCCCCTCCTGGGTGTAACACATGGACATATAAAACAATAATATAGAATAATATGGAATTTTTCTTTCAGACACCAACCACAGTAGTGCATGAGTTTTGATCTTTTGGGTCCCCCTGACCTTTACCAGTGACAGAAACAAAATGACAAAACTTTCAACATCTACAGACTTCTTATAAGTCTTCAAGACAGCACTTATTCAACTTTATATGAAGAACTAAGCAGGTATACATTTTGGGACTGCTATGAGCACCATCGAAATCCCCAACACTATACTCCAGTCAACTATATATGGCTTAATGTTTTATGGGGAGACTGTCATCTGAGATGGTACCATAGGAGCTGCTAACCTTCAAGGGTTTTCATTTGTTGAATTCATGTCACTCTGACATAGAGATTGCTGTAAACTCAACTGTCCTTTGTCTGAAAACTTGGAGATAGAAATGCAGAGTTTATCAGAACTTCGAATGCTCCACATTCCAAGTTTGAGGGTCTCGGATAAAATATTTTGCTTCCCTGTCATTGTCAAGCATTCCTGACCAATAAGTTTCCAAAGTTGTTGTAAACTTGGGTAAATGCATAAATGTTTTGAGGTACAAAAATGAGACCGCACTAAATGACCAGAATCACACCCGCACTTTACATCCTTATTGTTGTTGTTATAGTCAGTTCTATTTTTCACATTACTTTAGGTTGCTGAATTAATAATTTTACAAGTTTTTCAAACATTTGAATTCCTTAGATGTTGCAACCTATCTCCTTCAGTCATCTAACTCAGTTACAAACAGCAGCTTTCTTCTCCATTCTGAGATGTTCCTATCACATCTTGCCATGCTAATTTCTGCTGCTTGATGGCTCTGAGATCGAGAGTGTATAATTGTGCAAGAGACAGAACAAGCACTCAGGGCTGCACTGGGGAGCCTGATGTTTGAACTGACTTGCAGTTTTGTTATCTTAAGTTCTCTGTGTGGCATTACCCTCTTTTCATCATTTTCAGGGAAGAGAATTTGATCTCCTGCTGCTTTGGTTTCATTTGCTGTCAAAGCTCATAATGAAGCCTCACACTTATTCTTGAAACTGTCAACAGTTTACTGAGTAGCGACAGTGCAGAGAATACCAGTCGATAAACCAACCACTAACTTTTGTAACTCAGTGCAAAAAGGAATTTATATTAAAATTAGTTTTAGGGTGTTGAGATTCCCAGTGCAAAAATATCAGATATGAAAAAAAGGAATACAAGTCACAAAAAAGGAGAAGTTGTGTGACTGAAATAATTACTTAATTACTGAGATATTTACCACCTTTGTCAGGGCATGGGCTGTGTCGCATGCCCTCATCCTAAACTATTGTTACCTTGTCTTCAGGGCATGGACCTCAGCCCTCGCCCTTGCTTTAAGTTTAATTTTGGAATTTTCTGTATTTCACTCTGGTTATCATCTTTATCCTGGTTTGCCATTATCATTATTCTGTTTTGTATATTTTTTTTCTCTGTGGGTCATCCTCATTATTATTATTATTTTACTTCAAGTTGTCTGCTTTTGCCATCTAGGGCCGGGGCCATACCATGGCCCTGAGGCACTAGAGGAATGTTTTGGTTTTTTTTACTTGATTGAGAGGACCCTCCTCAAGATGTGTGCTGTTCCCAAAAGTGCTGTCTTTTGGATTTCCTGTAGGCTGATGTTGCCTGGGATTTCATCAATTTGTTTCTCAGTGCCTTTTTTGATAACTCCAAGGGCACCTACAACAACAGGGATTACCTTGGTTTTCATATGCCACATTCGAGCAATTTCTATCTCTAAGTCTTTGTATTTGGACAGTTTTTCTGATATTATTATTATTATTACTACTACTACTTCTACTATTGTTATTATTACTATTATCATTATTCTCATTGTCTTGTCTCCCCTCTGTTCATGTTTTCTGCATCCTCTGTCTATGATCATCTGTGTAGCCCTGCCCATCCTGTGTTTGTGATTAATCCCTGCTATCTCCGTTTGTCACTGATTGTGCTTACCTGTTCTATATTATGTTTGATTACTCTTGTGTCTATTTATGTCAAGCCTCAATCTGTGGTTCCTTATGAGTGTCCTCGTCATATCAGTGTGAACAACACACTTCTGTATCCTGCCTGACCCTGCCCAGTTTTGTGAGTCTTTTGTTTAGCTTCCAAGCTATTTGTTATCTTTTGTGTTTTCATCATTGAGCTGTGACCGTCTGGCCAGCTCTTTATTAAATCTTGCCAACTTTAAATATTGTGCTTGGGTCCAGTTTTCCACCTCCCGTGACAGTAGGACACTCATCATGGACCCAGCATATTTAAAGTTTCGGCTTATAGGTCTCAATGAAAGGGAAGCCTGGTTGGCAACCAACATCAAGGATGCCCCCACCTCCCGCATTCCGGAGGAAGCCCTCTGCTACCTCAAGAGCGCAGAGGAATTGAGTGAGGCATTTCCAGCTCTTTGATGGCACCCTCAGCTCGCCAGTCTGCATGATTTAAGCGTAGATATGCAGATTGTGTTCCGCGGGTTGATGGAGTGGTTCCCGGCGGCAGGAGAGGTGCCGATGGAGGAAGGACTGTATCCATCCAGTGGAAGATGTGGGTGGTGCTGGCGCCATAGGACACAGCTACCCGGCTTCTCATCCCCAGCGAAGGCGCACCTGTCACAACCCTCCTCGTGTGCTTTTACGCAGCGCATTGAGGAGTTAGGAGGAAGGATGGATTTAGGCGCAGGTTACACCACAAACACATTTATTAACAAAAGGGACAAACATTTCCAAAAACAAAGACATACAAAAAGGGCTACACGATGGACGTGCAACGGGCAGACCACAGTGCAGTGGCCACAAGACAAACAGTACAAAATAACGTAATTGCTCAGGTTAACTTAGAGTCCTCCAGGATGCTCAACAGACTTGGGAGAATGAAACCGGGCAAAGTGCCAAAGCGTAGCAGCTAACTGCAAGGGGAAACGCAAACAGTTCATACTCACAGAACTGGAGCAGTCCGAGAAGTCCAAGTCTTTCCGGTGAGCACACACAACCAGTAACTACACTGAGGGGAGTAGCGATAGTGTAGTTCCCGACACCCTCATAGGACAATACAATGGTCCAGCAATGCTTGACTGGCAAAGACCGCTTAAGTACAAGCACTGCTGGCACAACAGATTGGGTGCACCTGGGCGAGGCACGGGAAAAGCAATCGCCAGGGTGGAACCAGCTGGCAGTCATGAGAGAGGGGGCATGGTTGGACCGGCAAGTGTCAGACAATGCCCACACGAGTGTAGGTCAAAGGAGGCTGCCTAACAGCTGTTGGCCAGAACAGTGGCTACAGGTACAGAAAAAAGAACAAGTGACATAGAAACTACAAGAACTCAAAAGATAACACAATACACAAATACACAAATAAACCTGAGCAACAGTGGGTCAGAACCGAGCTCAAAGAACAACCCAGCTCAGTTCATGACAGCACCAGGCTTCCATTTTCTCCTTTGGACCACCACCAGCGTAACATCATTGGGCATCCTCCCCCTATCTGATGAGCTCCAGCTTCTCCCGGGAGGACCCACCAGACGAGTCAGTGGCAGCAGAACAATAATACAGGCAAGTACCTCTTCAATTTTTTACATCATTGAATGAAGGGACTTGTCTGATTCCCAGTGGGGAGACTCGGCCGTGGCTGCCTCCCGCTGCTGAGCTCTGTCCACCCCACTCTGCATTTAACTCTGCTGCCCTGTCCATCCACCCATCCTCACCTGCATCTCCCGTGTCCCATTCTTCTTTTTGTGAGAGACTGGCCATACTGGGGGGAACTGGCTCATACTTCAGGGGATCCCATGGTTTGCCAGCTTGGGGCAGCAATATTGTTACCTCTGTGGTGGGGTGATGAGGCGGAATGGGAGGAGCGTTGGCTGGTTGTGCTTGCTCAGAAGGAGCTCATGCTGGACTGCAAACCCTGGCTCCTTCCAGAGCATGTATCCCAGCTGGGTTGGAACCAGCTGTCATCTGATGACCCAGCTGCCCCAGCTCCCAAACCAGCACCACGTTGCTTCTCAGCTCCAGTACCAGCACCTCGTCTCTCCCCAGCACCTCCACTAGCTATGGCTGTTCTCCGGACAGCTCCAGCTGCTCACAAGGTGCACATCACAGCTCCAGCTGTCCTTGAGGTGCACACAACAGCTCCAACCTTCCCTGAGGTGCACACAACAGCCTCAGCCATCCTCAAGCTGCACACAGCAGTGCCAGCCATCCCTGAGGTGCACCCAACAGCTCCTGCTGTCTCCGAGGTGCACACAATGGCTCCCTCTGTCCCTGAGGTGCACACAACGGCTCCTGCTGTCTCCAAGGTGCACACAACGGCTCCCGCCATCCCTAAGGCACACACCACCGCTCCAGCTGTTCCCCCAGTACACACTTCAGTTTCTGCTGTGCCCAAGGTCCATGCTCCAGCTCCTGCAGCTCATCCTGAGGAGGTCACCCCAGCAGCAGAGGACCAGGAGCTCAGGCAAGTGCTTTTCTTTACTTTTCTAGCATCTATACTAGTTAAGACTTGCCTAGCTCCTGGTGTTTTTGGTGATGCCTCACCCTGCCTTTTTTCCCCGTCCGAGGTGACTGCAACGGGGGTGGTTCTCCAGGCGTTGGGGCCAGATGCTCCTACACCATCCATCCAAGAGGTCGAGTAGTCTGCTTCACCCATCGTCCAAGAGGTCGAGCAGTCTACTCCACCCATTGTTGTTCCTGAGATCAAGCAGTCCGCTCCACCTGTCATCCAAGAGATGAAGCAGTCCACTCCACCCATCATCCAAGAGGTCGAGCAGTCCTTTCCACCCGTCATCCAAGAGGTGAAGCAGTCCGCTCCACCAGTTGCTGTCCAAGAGGTCGAGCAGTCTGCTCCACCCGTCGTTGTCCAAAAGATTGAACCGTCCACTCCAACCGTAGCCCAAGAGGCCTGCGTGCCTCCAACCATTGCCAAGAAACCTGCGTGCCTCTACCTTTTGTTCCAGAGGCCTGGGTCAGCATGAATCAGTCATTGGTCACAGAGCATAGGGCTCCTCTGTCTTTGTTTGGTGAGCTCTGTGCTCATGTGGCCACTGTTCCACCTTGTTCTCCGGTTCGGTGGCCTATGGACATTGGCAGGCTGCCCTGCATTCCGGTCTGGGGATCCATGAACTGGGGCAGGCCCCCTGACCCATGTTGTTCTCTGAGGTCTGAGGGCCTATGGACTTTGGTAGACCTCCTGACCCATTGTGTGTTGCGGTCCGGTGGCCCATGGACTTGGTTAGACCACCCGACCCGCTTTGTTTTGAGTCTTGATGCCTTGGACTTCATTTGCCCCATGAACTGTGTTTGTGTTAGTTTGCTGTGGTGGCGGGGGGGGGGGGCTTACAGTTTGTTTTGGCCCAGCTGGCCTTGTACCCCACCACCCACCTTGTGAGGATTTTTTGTTTTTCTTTCTTTTGTTGGTGTTACCCTGGGGTGGTCTGGAGGCCGCCCCTTAAGAGGGGGATACTCTCAGGGCATGGGCCGGGTCTCATGCCCTCATCCTAAATTATTGTGTTATTCTTCTCCTCAGGGCATGGACCTCAGCCCTCACCCTCGCTTTAAGTTTCATTTTGGAATTTTCTGTATTTCACTCCGGTTATTATATTTATCCTGATTTGCCATTATCATTATTCTGTTTTGTATATTTATTTCTCCATGGGTCATCCTCATTATTATTATTACCTCCGCCAGGCCGAAAGGCCAGGAGGAGGTTATGTTTTTGCCGGGGTTTGTCTGTGTGTTTGTTTGTCTGTCTGTCTGTCTGTCTGTTTGTCTGTTGGTTAGCAAGATAACTCAAAAAGTCTTGGACGGATTTCCATTAAACTTTCAGGCATGTTGGAAATGGTACAAGGAAGAACTGATTAAATTTTGGGGATGATCCGGATCACCGTCTGGATACAGGAATTTTTTAAAGCATTTTTTAACACTGTGACATACGGCCATTTTCAACATGTGCGCAGGCACAATGGAGGGCGCTGGTCGTCGTGTCTGCAACACAAACTCCGCGTTCTTCAACGTTTTAGGCACAAAAGCACGCGGAAAATACTGGTGGCCTGGGCCCGCCAGCGTGCCTGTGTTTGCGCGCAGCTGCAACACCTGACACGCGCAGCTGTCCGCCGCCGGATTATTTGGCAGAAATTCCCCGCCCAGCCATAGGTGCTGCGCATTTGGCAGAAATTCAGCGGCCAACCATAGGCGCTGCGCAAAAACGAGCTCTCTGCCGGGGAAGCTTCTAAATTCTGTTTTGCCGTGGAGCGCAACCCCAATAATATAATATAAAACCCACGGCAACCTGTCTACCCAATCTGCATCCGTCAGTGGAGGAGATGGACACACCAACACTTCAGTTTATTACCTCCGCCAAGGAGGCAATACTTTTAATACTGAACCACTAATCCTATCACTATCACATTGATTGTCATTGATTAATTGTCTACCCAATCTGCATCCATCACTGGAGATGGACACAACAGCAACACTTCAGTTTATTACCTCCGCCAAGGAGGCAATGCTTTTAATACTGAACCACTAATCCTATCACTAACAGATTGATTGTCATTGATTAACTGTCTATGTTTATTGCACTGTCCCTGTCAAACAAACAAATAATCATTGTGAATCCAATTGCTAGTCATATGTTTGCATGCTCAAGGAATCTGAAAACGTACACACAAACACTGTATGGGGGGAACTGTGGCGCTTGGCGGAGATCTGCACTCTCCGAGTGCTTTTCTAGTTATTATTACTATGATCATTATTCTCATGGTCTTGTCTCCCTGGTTCCTCTGTTCATGGTTTTTGCATCCTCTGTCTATGGTCATCTGTATAGCCCCGCCCATCCTGTGTAACTGTGCTCACCTGTTCTGTATTATGCTTACACTTCTGTATCCTGCCTAGTTTTGTAATTTGTAATTTTATTTTATTTAAACAGGGACAATGTACAATAAAACATTAACCTTGCTTAAAACAAGGAGAGATGCATTGTGCCAGGTTTTAATAAGTTGCTATTTTCCATCCATAGTCCCTGGGCAGGTCGGCGGTACAGTCAAAAACAAAGAAACAAACATACAAAACAGTACAGTCAATCAAACCACACAATTGTGCAAAATTGCAAAGGTACAATTAGCATCATACACATATCCCCAATATCCTAAAATCTAATTTCCCCAGCTCCCCAAGTTAAAATAGACCCACTGTCACACTCACATACTCTCACACAAGCTCACAAATGTTTACATGATTGTTGCGACAGTATCCAGCACTTGGTTTGACAGGAAAAAGTTTTAAAGTCTGTACATGTAATGAGTTCAGTTGGGAGGGTGTTCCATTGATTTAAGGCAACAGAAGAGAAAGATGATTTATCAAATGCTGTCTTATGTTTAGGGGTGCTGCATTCTCCCCTGGTGTCAAATCGAGTGACTCGTGATGTTTTTTCTGAACTGAGTGTGATAAATTTTTTCAGGGGAGGAGCAGCAGTATTGTGAATGATTTTAAACAGTAGACAGACATTTGTGTACATGATCAGATTTTCAAAATTCAGTATATCATATTTGGTGAGAATATGTCAATGGTGATATTGGCGTGTTTTTTGTCATGGATCTTTAATGCATATTTATATAATGATTCAAGAGGTCTTAAAGTTGTTTCATATGCCTGAGACCAGCTGGTCATACAGTACATGAGATGTGACAGAATCATTCCATTTAAATATGTGTGTGATGCCTCAACAGTAAGAGCATATCTTAAGTGTCTGCAATTTGAAAGGTAAAATTTCAGTCTTACTCAGTTTTATTTTTTACAGGATTTTTAAAATTAAGATTTGAGTCAAGGGTAACACCCAGGTATCTAAACTCATCAACATTTTCGATCATATGCCCATTTACAATGATGTCAGGAGGGTCTCTGACTTTACGCCAATTTGTGAAATACATAGTCACAGTCTTCTCAAAATTTAAAGTAAGACAGGAACTACGCAGCCATTCAACAATGCAGTTCAACCCAATATTTTAGCAGACAGATTAGCTACTCAGTCCTCCCTGGATACTCATTTCATTCTTTGGATTTCTGAGTTTTTATGCTGTAGAACCTAATCGGTCAAAGTTGGTGTCTCACTGTTAGATAAGAAGACCACCAGTATAGGTTCCCCACAAGGATGTGATTTAGCTCCTCTATTATTTATTCTATATACAAATTCCTTGCAGAAGCACCTTTCCAAACAGGTACTTTATTAAATATACAGATGATATAACTCTGGTCAGTCTGCTACAGTGGTGTGAAAAGTGTTCCTGATTTCTTATTTGTTTTGTATGTTTGTCACACTTAAATGTTTCAGATCATCAAACAAATTTGAATAATAGACAAAGATAGCAGAAGTAAACACAAAATGCAGTTTTGAAATGAAGGTGTTTGCAAACCTACATGGCCCTGTGTGAAAAAGTGATTGCCCCCACTGTTAAAACCTAAATTAACTGTGGTTTATCACGTCTTTGGAAAGCTGAGTTCAAATTCTCTAGCCACACCCAGGCCTGATTACTGCCACACCTGTTCTCAATCAAGAAATCACTTAAATTGGACCTGCCTGACAAAGTGAAGTAGTCCAAAAGATCCTCAAAAGCTAGACATCATGCTGCAATCCAGAGAAATTCAGGAACAAATGAGAAACAAAGTAATTGAGATCTATCAGTCTGGAAAATGTTATAAAGCCATTTCTAAAGCTTTGGGACTCCAGCGAACCACAGTGAGAGCCATAAGCCATATCCATAAGTGGTGAAAACATGGAACAGTGGTGAACCTTCCCAGGAGAGGCCGCCTGACCAAAATTACCCCAAGAGTGCAGCGACGACTCATCCAAGAGGTCACAAAAGACCCCACAACAACACCCAAAGAACTGCAGGCCTCCCTTGCCTCAGTTAAAGTCAGTGTTCATGACTCCATCATAAGAAAGAGACTGGGCAAAAAGGGCCTGCATGGCAGAGTTCCAAAACGAAAACCACTGCTGAGCAAAAAGAACATAAAGGCTCATCTCAGTTTTGCCAGAAAATACCTTGATGATCCCCAAGATTTTTGGGAAAATACTCTGTGGACTGATGAGACAAAAATTGAACTTTTTGGAAGGTATGTGTCCCATTACATCTGGCGTAAAAGTAACACAGCATTTCAGGAAAGGAACATCATACCAACAGTAAAATATGGTGGTGGTAGTGTGATGGTCTGAGGCTGCTTTGCTGCTTCAGGACCTGAAAGACTTGCTGTGGTAAATGGAACCATAAATTCTGCTGTCTACCAAAAGTTCCTGAAGGAGAATGTCCGGCCATCTGTTCGTGACCTCAAGCTGAAGCGCACTTGGGTTCTGCAGCAGGACAATGATCCAAAACACACCAGCAAATCCACCTCTTAATGGCTTAAGAAAAATAAAATGAAGACTTTGGAGTGGCCTAGTCAAAGTCCTGACCAGAATCCAATTAAGATGCTGTGGCATGACCTTAAAAAAGGCGGTTCATGCTCGAAACCCTCCAATGTGGTTGAATTACAACAATTCTGCAAAGATGAGTGGGCCAAAATTCCTCCACAGCGCTGTAAAAGACTCATTGCCAGTTATCGCAAATGCTTGATTATAGTTGTTGCTGCTAAGGGTGGCCCAGCCAGTTATTAGGTTTAGGAGCAATCACTTTTTCACACAGGGCCATGTAGGTTTGGACTTTATTTCTCTTAATAAAAAAAACACCTTCATTTAAAAATTGCATTTTGTGTTTACTTTTGTTATCTTAGTCTAATATTTAAATTTGTTTGTTGAACTGAAACATTTAAGTGTGACAAACATACAAAAAAATGGGAAATCAGGAAGGGGGCAAACACTTTTTCACACCACTGTATATGATGGGGAGGAAGACATGGACCAGTTTTGGACTGTTTTCTAAAGTGGTGTGAAAACTCAAATCTTAATACCTCCAAAACCAAAGAAATGTTGAGTTTAAAAAAAGAACAACATTCCCTCCCATCCTTCATTAACAGTTAGGAAATTCAAATGGTCTTGGAGCATAAGTAACTGGGCATCACAATAGACCACAAATTAAAATGGGACATCTGGACTTATCTCATGAGTACTAAAGTCCAGCAGAGACTGTACTTCTTAAAGAAACTGTTGTCTTTTAATGTCAGCAACAATTTGCTCAGGATTTTTTTATTTTGCCTTTATTGAGATTGTTTTAACCTTTGGACTTATTTTCTGGTTTGGCAACACTACGGAGGCACAAAAAAAGATTCTCCTAAAGACAGTCTCCATTGCCAGTGGGATAATTGGTAGTCCTCTTCCCAGCCTGGAGACCCTGTATTTGGAAAAAAAATCTAAGAAAAAGTCCCGTGGCATTGCGGGGGATTGGATGCACCCACTGGCTTCATCTTTTGAATTGTTGCCCTCTGGACAATGGCATCGGCCACCTCCTTTCACAAAAAAAGGTTCTCTCTTTTCCATTGTACCTCAGGATATTGAGGTTTTAAACACCAAATGTCTGCAGTGAGGTGTGTTGTACTGTACTGTGTGTGTTTTTGTGTATGCGGTTTGTGTGTATGTCGTTTTTGTGATGCTGCAGCACAAAAATTTCCCCAAGGGGACAATAAATGAATGAATGAATGAATGAACAACATTGTAGACTGCTTTTGTTAATTTTGTAGAAACCTCGGTCTCATTTTTCCCATGAACATACAGAACAGTGTTATCAGCATACATTATTAAATTTACATCATTACACACAGATGGAAGGTCATTAATGTATAAACTGAAGAGCAGTGGACCTAAAAGTGACCCGTGTGGTACTCCCAGGGTGCATGGTTTAAATGGGGATAGGGTGTTATTCACCCACACACACTGCTGTCGATCACTCTGGTAAGATCTGATCCATTTTTGTGTTTGTGTGGAAAGGTCATAGGTTACTAGTTTATGTAATAATATGTTATGATTGACAGTATCAAAAGCCTTCCGCAGGTCAAGGAAAACTCCCCCACTTCCCCTCCTTGATCTACGTAAGTATGTTTTAATTTCTTCAAGGAAGTAGCAGTATGTTGTTTCAGTTGAATGTTTTTCCTAAAAACAATTATTTCATCTGTTTTTATTAAAGTAAAAACAGAGCTATCACAGACAGAAATTTGAGGAGGATGTGTCTCTGGAAAATTGTGGTCCAATTTTTCCACAGAATTTAAAAAGTAATTATTAAAACTTGTTACCACAGCTAGGCTTTCATTTTGAATATTTCCATTTATTTTAAGCTGTATGGTTTCGTATCCAGGTTTTTCCTTTCCAATTTGTTTGTCGATACTTTTCCAAAGATTTTTACTGCTCCCTTTTGCATCTCTGATTATGTTGAGGAACAAATTTGCTTTTCCCTGTCTGAGTTGCATTTTAACTTTATTTCTCAATCCTTTATAAATGAGGCGATCAGTGATCAGTCCAGTTTTAAGAAACTTTTTCAGAGAGGCATCCCTTTTTTTCATTAAGTTCCAGAGGTCACTATTGAACCAAGGCATGTTCTTTTTTGCATTAAGATTTTCTGGGTGTTGAGTTTGTATATTTCATTAAAATAGCTCTAAAAAACTATTATATTATTGCATGCTTGCTCACAAGATTTACTTTTTATAGTGTCATTCCAATCTGTTTGCTTGATTTCATTTGCCAATTGCACGAGGACTTTCTTTGGAATAAACGGTATATTGGTATATTTTTATTGAAAACTGAGATTTAGTCAGCCTCAAGGCTGTGTACTCAGTCCACTGTTGTTTACACTTCTAACACATGACTGTGTATCCAGACACGAGGGGAACCAGATTATTAAGTTTGCAGACGACACCACGGTGGTGGGACTTATTCAGAGGGATGAGGAATCAATGTACAGGGAAGAAGTGAGAGACCTGGAGGGCTGGTGCAGGGAGAACAATCTGGTGCTCAACGTGGACAAAACGAAGGAGATGATTATCGACTTCCGGCGGTCACAGCCTGAGCACGTCCCCCTCAGCATCGGCGGCCGTTTAGTGGAGAGAGTAGAGAACATCAAGTTCCTCGGAGTGCAGATCTCGCAGGACCTGACCTGGAGCAAGAATTCCTTGGAGATCAGGAAGCGGGCTCAGCAGAGACTGCACTTCTTGAGGAAACTCAAACAGGCCTCTCTCCCCATCTGCATCCTCAGGACCTTCTACAGAAGTGTGGTGGAGAGTGTTCTGATGTACTGCATTGCTACATGGTACTCCAGCTGCAGTATGTCAGACAAAAAAGCCCTGCAGAGGATAGTCAAGGGGGCTGAGAGGGTAATTGGAGTCTCCCTCCCCTCTGTCCAAGAACTTTTTCAGAACCGTTGTAGGAGCAGGGCACTGAACATTGTCAAGGACCGTTCTCACCCTCTGCATAAACACTTTGAACTTCTTCCATCTGGTAAACGATTCCGGAGCATCAGAGGCAGAACCACCAGACTGATCAACAGCTTCCATCCACAAGCTGTCAGGATGCTGAACAGTTGATCCGGAATCTCTCATACACACAACTGCACCTACGGACATTTTGTATATTATTTGTATATTATAGTTCTGGTTAGTTTTCAAGTATGTCTCAGTGATGTGTGAATGGATGTGGGGGGGGTGGGGGTGAGGGTGAGGGTGTGTGTGAGTGTGTCTTAAATTATGTTCTTTTACTTGTATGGATGCCGAGAAAAATGCAATTTCATCTTGCCTGCACTACAGTTGTATGTACAGCAATATGACAATAAAGTTTGATTTGATTTGATTTTCTTGCAGCTAATGTGAGATTATGATCTGACAGACCAGTAATCAAATTATATGTTTTGGTTATCCTCTCAGGTTTGTTTGTAAAAATTAGATCTATTAAGGTTTGAGAAGTTTTTGTTAATCTCATTGGTTTATCTATTATTTGTGTCATCTGATATATTTTGAAAAGTGAGTCTTTTGTTCAGCTTCCGAGCTGTTTGCTATCTTTTGTGTTATCACCATCTAGCTGCACCCGTCTGGCCAGCTCTTTATTAAATCTTGCCAACTTTAAATGAATGAATTTGGGTCCAGTTTTCCACTTCCCATGACAACCTTTGGTAGCATTCAGCAATCTACAGCTAATATTTTGCCAATTTCTTTTATCTCTTTCTGTGAATTTTAGGATTTAATTCTACCTTCTACTTATTCCCTATTTTACACTAATAAATATACTATTCCTCTGTAGTTAAAATTTTAAAGATTGATTTAAACAATCAGAATATACTGTATGTACTTCAAAAGTAAGATGTATTTTCAAACTCTACCATCCAACAGTATATAAATTTTGTCTTTCAAGATGTTCACCTCATTCAGTTTTTACATGAAAACACTATTCGCACTTACAGCTGTGAATTCCTGTCTAGTTGTTCACATTTGAATTATTCACGTTGAATGGTAAGCTCAGTATTGGATGGTGCAGGAAGGTGAATTGCTGAAAAAAAGTCATGATTCAATAAAAGTTGTCAAGTCATAATGTCAAAGTTCAAGTTTTGACATTTCAACTACTCTGTACTTGTAGCTATATACTGTATAAATACATTTATAGTTACATTACATTTTTAAATCACCTTTGTCTGTCAGGGCTTGGGTTGGGCCCCATGCCCTCATCCTGATTTATTTTTTCCAGGGCTTGGGTCCCAACCCTCGTCCTTGCCTTGAGTTTATTTTTTTGGATTTTCTGAATTTATTATTTGTTAGATTCATGATTCTGTTCTTAGTTCTGTGATTATTATTATTATTACTGTTATTATTATTATTATTATTATTATTATTATTATGATCAGGGGTTTAGTTTGGTCATTATTTGCATTATGATTGTCATGGTCTTGTCTCCCCTGATCCTCTGTTCATGTTCTGTGTATCATCTGTCTGTAATCGTGGGTGTAGCCCCATCCCGTCCTGTCATCTTTTTTCCTCATATGTCAGCTGTCAGTCATTATTTTCTTGATTGCCCCCTTGGTTATTTAAGTTTGGTTCCACATCTGTTCTGTTTGGGTTCCTTTCATCATATCAGTGTGAACAACACGCTTCTGTTGACACCTTGTTTCTGTCCACATCCTGCCGTGTTTTTGCTTTAGCTTTTGTTACTGCTTCCAAGCCGCAGTAGTTATTTTCTGTTTAGCCCTCGAGCTGTGTTTGGGCGACCAGCCCCAAATAGATTCTGTTTAAACTCACGTCCAGTAGTTGGGTCCAGTCTCCACAAACCATGACAATATCTATACGTATGCATATATTTTGTCCTTCATTTGTTTAACCTATAACATTTTCAAACTTATTTTTCAGGTGCCTGAAAAAAAAAAAAACACTCATTGGATATTTGTAAAATTTTCTTTCCTCTTGTATTTTTCTCTTGGACCTAGCCATTTTTTTCCCTGAAAAATATGTCTCAAAATAGAGCTTTTTCTTATGGCAATATACGTACTGTATGTCAGCATTTACATCATCCAGACAGTAAAAGAGTAATTGTGACTTGAACATGACCGCCTCTTGTCTGAAACGGAGGAAGGATTCAGGATTCAAAGGCTTTATTATCATGTGCTCAGTTAAGAAATATTACATTTCCTGAGCAATGAAATTCTTACTTTGCTCTCCGAACGATTGCTAAGGTAATAGGTACAGATTTATTTCCTATGATGCCTATGATGTTCCTATGATCTCTACATGATGTCCTATGAGGTTCCTATAGGACTCGCTAAAAGATCATAGGATCGCCTATGACGTTCCTATGACCTCTACATGATGTCCTATGATATTCCAATGACATCTACATGATGTCTATATGATGTCATATAGACAATCACTCACATTCATAGGACTCGCTATGACATCATCAAAGATCATAGGACTCACTTTGAGATCATCAAAGATTAAATGCAGGCATCATAGGACTCGCTATGCCGTCATCAAAGATCATAGGATTCACTATGACACCATCAAAGATCAAAGGCAGGCATCACTGAATGAGTACTGACATGCTTGCTTACACCTGCTTTCTACGGGCATGAACAGGTAGGCACTCGTATTACAAATTACAGATTAGCACCCGGTGCTAATTTCTCTGCAACGATAGTACCAGTAGACTGTGCATGATAAATAGCAGCAGAGATGGTATGGACATCAGATGGGTAAGACTGTATCTTCTGTACAGGTGAGCAATGTGCAAATTTAGCAGCCGGTGTGTGAGTTCCTATATGCAAAGCTGTGTTGCAGAGTTTGGGAGTTGTTATTTGTTCATGAGTCTGAAGGCAGTGGGAAAGGAAGAGTTTTTTAGTCTGGTTGTCCTGCATTTCACACTTCTATACCTCCAGCCTGAGGGTAGAAGTGTGAACAGTCTGTGCTGGGGATGGATGGGGTCCCAGAGGATGGCGCCAGCTCTCCTTTGGACTCTGCGGTGGTACAGTATCTCACAAAAGTGAGTACACCCTTCACATTTTTGTAAATATTTTATCTTTTCATGGGACAACACTGAAGACGTGACACTTTGATACAGTGTAAAGTAGTCAGTGTACAGCTTGTATAACAGTGTAAATTTGCTGTCCCCTCAAAATAACTCAACACACAGACATTAATGTGTAAACCGCTGGCAACAAAAGTGAGTACACCCCTAGTGAAGATGTCCAAATTGTGCCCAAAGTGTCAATATTTTGTGTGGCCACCATTATTTTCCAGCCCTGCCTTAACTCTCTTGAGCATGGAGTTCACTAGAGCTTCACAGGTTGCCACCGGAATCCTCTTCCACTCCTCCATGATGACATCATGGTATTATAGACCTTGCACTCCTCCACCTTCCGTTTGAGGATGCTCCACAGATGCTGAATAGTGTTTAGGTCTGGAGACATGCTTGGCCAGTCCATCACCTTTACCCTTAGTTTCTTTAGCAAGGCAGTGGTCATCTTGGAGGTGTGTTTGGGGCTGTTATCATGTTGGAATTCTGCCCTGTGGCCCAGTTTCCAAAGGGAGGGGCTCATGCTCTGCTTCAGTATGTCACAGTACATGTTGGCATTCATGGTTCCCTCAATGAACTGTAGCTTCCCAGTGCCGGCAGTACTCATGCAGCCCCAAACCATGACACTCCCACCACTATGCTTGACTGTAGGCAAGACACGCTTGTCTTTGTACTCCTCACCTGGTTGCCGCCACACACGCTTGACACCATCTGAACTAAATAAGTTGATCTTGGTCTCATCAGACCACAGGCCATATGGTTCCAGTAATCCATGTCCTTAGTCTGCTTGTCTTCAGCAAACTGTTTGCAGGCTTTCTTGTGCATCAGCTTTTAAAGGGGCATCCTTCTGGGACGACAGCCATGCAGACCAATTTGATGCAGTGTGCGGCGTATGGTCTGAACACTGACAGGCTGACCCCCCACCCCTTCAACCTCTGCAGCAATACTGGCAGCACTCATATGTCTATTTTCAAAAGACAACCTGTGGATATGACGCTGAGCACGTGCACTCACCTTCTTTGGTCGACCATGGCAGGGCCTGTTCTGAGTGGAACCTGTCCTGTTAAACCACTGTATGGTGTTGGCCACTGTGCTGCAGTTCAGTTTCAGGGTGTTTGTAATCTTCTTATAGCCGAGGCCATCTTTATGTAGAGCAACAATTCTTTTTTTCAGATCCTTAGAGAGTTTTTTGCCATGAGGTGCCATGTTGAGCTTCCAGTGACCAGTATGAGAAAGTATGAGAGTGATAACACCAAATTTAACACACCTGCTCCCCATTCACACCTGAGACTTTGTAACACTAACAAGTCACATGACACCGGGGAGGGAAAATGGGCTAATGGGGCACAATTTGGACATTTACACTAGGGGTGTACTCACTTTTGTTGCCAGCGGTTTACACATTAATGGCTGTGTGTTGAGTTATTTTGAGGGGACAGCAAATTTACACTGTTATACAAGCTGTACACTGACTACTTTGCATTGTATCAAAGTGTCATATCTCCAGTGTTGTCCAATGAAAAGATATAATAAAATATTTACAAAAATGTGAGGGGTGAGCTCACTTTTGTGAGATACTGTAGATGCTCTGCAGAGAGGGAAGTGGAGTCCTGATGATCTTCTCCGCTGTCTTCACCACTCTCTGCAGGCGTTTGCGGTCCAGGGCAGTGGTGCTGCCGTACCACGCAGTGATGCAGTTGGTCAGGATGCTGTCAGTGATGCAGCTGTAGAAATTGTTGAGGATCCTGGAGGACATGCCAAACTTCTTCAGCCTCCTTAGAAAGTACAGTTGCTGTTGAGCTCTCTTAAACCAGTGCTCTGGTGTTGTGCGTCCACTTAAGGTCCTCGCTGATGTGGATGCCCAGGTATTTAAAGTTGCTCACCCTCTCCACCTCAAGCTTCCGGATGAACAGCGGCCGATGGGTTCTCCTCCTCCCTTTCCTCACGTCCACCATCATCTCCATTGTCTTGTCCGTGTTGAGGGTGAGGCTGTTGTCCTCACTCCATGACAACAGGTTGGCCACCTCCCCCCTGTAGGATGCTTCGTCATCATCAGTGATGTGTCCTGTCACTGCTGCATCATTCATGAACTTTAGGATGATATTGTCCTTGTGGGAGGTGACACAGTCATGGGTGAAGAGGCTGTAGAGGATGGGACTGAGAACACAACCCTGGGGCACCTGTGTTCGTGATGATGCTGGCTGAGGTCCTGTTACTCATCCTGACAGACTGGGGCCTGCCAGTTAGAAAATCCAGTAGCCAATCGCAGAGTGTGGGGTGCAGGCCAAGTGAAGACAGTTTGTCAGTGAGCTTAAGGAGGATGACCGTGTTGAAGACGGAGCTGTAGTTGACAAAGAGCATCCTAATGTAGGAGTCTTTATCTTCCAGGTGGGAGAGAGAAT
Source organism: Pholidichthys leucotaenia (assembly GCA_020510985.1). Taxonomy (NCBI): domain Eukaryota; kingdom Metazoa; phylum Chordata; class Actinopteri; order Cichliformes; family Pholidichthyidae; genus Pholidichthys; species Pholidichthys leucotaenia. The sequence goes on from CM035840.1 coordinate 344,540,297, forward strand.
AACAGAGTGCTGCAGCGATGACATCCAAGGTGGGCCTGTTGGGCCGGTAGGCATACTGAAGGGGGTCCAGGGTGCCCGGTATGCTGTCCTGAATTAGGGGCAGCACCACTCTCTTGAAGCACTTCATGATGATTGGAGTGAGTTCTACTTGTCTGTAATCATTCAGAGGGGTCGGCGGGAAACTTTTGGGGAGAGGATGATGGTTGTCGTTTTGAAGCAGGAGGGGACTATGTTCTGGTTGAGGGAGAGGTTGAAGATTGATGTGAGAACGTCGGTCTGCTCGGCAGCACATGCTCTGAGAGCCGGCCCAAGTATGTTGTCTGGTCCTGCTGCCTTGCAGGGGTTGATATTCCTCAGTGCTTTGTTTACCTGGCCAGGTGAGACTCTTAGTTGGGGGGGGGGGGGGGGTGCATGAGTGTGTGTCTCTTCTCTGTACTGTAGCTGGTGGTCTCAAAGCGGGTGTAAAAGATGTTGAGATCATCCAGCAGACTGTCTGTGGAGCTAGTGGTACTGCTGTTGGTTCTCTTGTAGTCTGTGATGTGTTGTAGGCCTTGCCACATGCGCCCCGGGTGAGGAGTGGAGTACAGGCTGTCTAGCTTTTCTCTGTACTGCCTCTTGGCTGTTGTTATAGCCTTTCTCAGTCCATACTTTGCAGCTTTGTACTCGACCTCACAGCCTGATTTAAATGCACGAGAGCGACCACGCAGCATCTGACATACCTGACTGTTGATCCAGGGCTTGTGGTTGGGGAACTTCATGACCTCCAGGGCTTGTGGTTGGGGAACTTCCTGACCTGTATGGTGGGTATGATGGTATCAACGCATGTGCTGATATACACAGTCACATATTCAGCATAATCCTGTATGTTTACCGAAGAGTCCTCTTGGGTGGCTGCAGCTTTAAACACATCCCAGTCTGTGCAGGCAAAACAGTCTTGTAGGGTGCTCTCAGTCTCTGGAGTCCAGCGCTTAATTTGCTTAATAACAGGGTTTGTTTGTTTCAGCTTTTGTCTGTAGGCTGGGTACATAAAGAGTGAGATGTGATCTGATTGTCCAAAGTGGGGGCGGGGTGCCGCTCTGTAGGCGCCACATATATTGGAATAAATATGATCCAACTGGCTTTTATCGCGGGTGGGAATGTCCACATGCTGGTAATATTTGGGAAGTACAGTCCGTAAATTGCACTGGTTAAAGTTGCCAGCAACAATAAAATCGGAAGCGACTCTGTCCCCGGTGATTGGGGCTCGCCGGAGGAACTAGCCGAGGCAGCAGTTGGACGGGAGTCGGATCGGAGTTCAAATGCAGCGGTGGTGGGAGACGGGGACCAGTGGAGGACCACCGGGGCCCCAGCCGGATAAGAGCTGGAGTCGGAGCCCAGTTGCAGTGGCGGGGCTCGGCGGAGGAGCTACTGGGACCCCAGCTGGACAGGAGCAGGATTGGAGCTCGGCTACATTGGCGGTGGGCGGCCGGACTCGGTGGAGGAGCTGTCGGTACCCCGGCTGGACAGGAGCTCGGTTACGGCGGTGGTAAGCAGCGGGACTAGCAGCGGAGGGGGCTAGCTGAGGCCCAGCTGGATTCGAGGTCGGTTGGATCGGATACCGGCGACACCAGCAGAGATTGTTTTACTATCCACAGGTCAGTAAAAATGCCACCAAAGAAGGAGGAAATGGAAGAGATCAAAAAATATCTGAACTTCTTGTCAGAAGAAATGACCAAAGGTGCTAGTCAGCAGGCTAAAATATTAGGGCTAATGGAAGAAGTCCGAGGATTAAAATTAACAATTAAGGAAAAAGACAAAAAAATTGCAGACTTGGAGCGACACGTCGAGGATCTTGAACAATATTCTCGTATGGATGATCTAATTATAAGTGGACTAGACATTAAATATCAATCATATGCTCATGCTACAGCAGGAATGAGAGGTGAGGAGGCTCCCCTGGGCGAATCAGTCTCCCTGGAAAACCAGGTGCTTCAGTTCCTTGATAGTAGAAATATAAAGGTCGAAGCAAATGCAATTTCAGCCTGTCATGCTTTACCCAGAAAGGATAATAAAACAAAGAAATCAATTGTGATGCGCTTTGTGAACAGAAGGGTAAAGAATGACATACTGAGGCAGGCCAGAAAGCTACGGGGAACAGAAGTTTACCTAAATGAACATCTAACAAAAACTAATGCTGAAATAGCACGGCAAGCATGGATGCTGAAAAGAAAAAATAAGATACAGGCAACATGGACAAGAAATTGTAGAGTTTGGATCAAACTAAGTGGAACACCTGAGGAAGCAAAGAGTATAATAATCAGAGAGATTACTGACTTAAATAAATATAGATGAACACTGATTAAGAAAATTAAGAGACTATGATAATCCATATCCACACACACGGCAAGTATAGTTCTTTTGACATACCATGTCAATGTACTTAAAAAAAACTAAACAAAACAAACAAAAAAAACTTATGACTGACTTGAGTAGACATCAGTTATACCCAGTTGGAGGAAGTCATTTGACACAGAGTGAGGAAATTCAAACTCTGAAAATATGCCATTATGCTGAACATAAACTACAAGAGATGGAGAATGATATTGATCCTGATAACCACTTTTTCAATAATATTCATAATCACTGTGAATATTACACTGAAAAGCAATTCAAAAGTCAAGTGCAACTAGATGGTAAACTATCAATAATACACTTTAACAGCAGAAGTTATTTATTCATACAGTGGATATAAAAAGTCTACATACCCCTGTTCAAATGCCAGGTTTTTGTGATGTGAAAATATGAGACCAAGATAAATCATTTCAAAACTTTTTCCACCATTAATGTGACCTATAACCTGTGTTCTGTCTGTAAATGAGTGGCCACGGAGGTGGTGGCTGAACTGAATGATGGTTTTATTAAGAGTAAAACGGTTGCACATGGCATATACAGTGATCCCTCACTTATCGCGGTTAATGGGTTCCAGAACCGACCGCGAAAAGTCAAAAACCACGAAGTAGCGTCACCCCTAATGACGTCACCCATAAATAATACGTACGTTCATTCTCTCACTCTCTCTCATATGATACGTGTGTGTGTGTGTGTGTGTAAGTGTACATACATACGTAGATGTAAATAAAGTGTACATAAATATGTTTTTAGAACTCTTTTATTCTTATAACAAGATACGTAACTCAAGATGAAGATGATTTACTGCACAGGTTAATGAGAGCTTTACTGCTCCTCAGGTGACGCCTCTTTGTCAGGTGCTAGAGGCGCAGGATCGTCGAGGGCTCGACGAGAAGACTATTTCGCACAAAAAGGCACAAGAGAACAGCGAAAAGTTCCACGCGGCGAGACTAAGCAACACGAGCGATAAAGAACAATGAATGCGGTCTTCCTTCGCTGGGTATGGGCGCTCGGCAGGGAGAGAAGCTGGGTAAAACGTCTCGGCCAATCAGCTTGCGAGATTCCCGAGCCGAGCCAACACGAGAACAGCGAACAGAGAGGTGGATTTTGAGTTGTGCGGGCTCTCTGTGTTGATACCTGATGTTCTAATGTAGTCTCCCTGCCTTCTGCTAGCGCCCGCCCATTTTTTCTCAATTTTGAATTTTTGATGAATATTTTTGAAAAATCCGCGATGCACTGAGGGCGTGAAAGGTGAGGCACGAAGTAGCGAGGGATCACTGTACAGAATATAGCTATATGCTAACTAAAAAGATCTTTTTAGTTCGTTTAGCAGCTCTTTTTCCTTTTTTTTTTTTACAGCAAGCAGAGAAAATAGAACCTGGGCCACTGGGTAGACTGCTGGTTAACCCTGCATGGTTGAGTGGGTTATTCTGACACTATGCTGTAACCACACTCTGCCTAAACATTTCAAAACAGAGTCATTTTCAACAGTTCACCTGCAGGGGTCTCAGTTCAGTCCACAGTGGGCATGGCCCTGGAGGTGCCGGCCGTGGCAGACCTGGATGCCATCTCGAACTATCGGTCATCTGGAAAGCGGCTGGCCCCAACCGCGCGGCGATCTGGCTTGACGGGGACGGGAACGTCTGCAGCCCATCTGGGCATTCAGATTGGCAGACCCGAACCTAATCGAGCACTGTGAGCAGTGATCTGTTCAACTGCACATGGCACTGCTGCTCTCTCGTCCCTGATGCAGATTGCTGCCATAGCGGTGTGACTCTCATGCTGGCTGCAGGACATTCCCCTGGTTGGCGATGTCCCACTGGATTCTGCGGGGCCACAAACTCTCTATCCCACAGCACTGCAGTGGCTCCTTGCTGCTAACGCCGGGTGCGGATAACGGATGAGTCCGGTTTCCTTGCTGCCCTTTCCTTGTGGTGTCAAGCTCATAGCAGCTGTATCCCCATCCGGGTGTGTTGTGCTCTCAACATCAGCATTCCAACAGAGCCCAAGGTTGTCACAGATGGTAAAACCCAGTTCATAAAACAGGTCACAACCCAGGATGTTATCCCCGTGTGCAGCCACCTGGAAAACGAATGCCAGGAGGACTCTTGACCCGTAGTGAACTGCCAGCGACATAGTCCCTACCAAGCTGATGCATGTGTGCCTGTAGCCATATAACTCCACCAGATTCTTCTCAATAGGATGGTTAGGGAAAAGTCTCTTAACAGTAACCCAGTTCAACACTAACCTCATGGCAGCGGTGTCCAGCAGCAACGGCAAGTCGTCGTCATCCAGCTTTACCTTGCACCACATGTACACCGAGTCTCCGGAGTTCACAACGTGGATGGTGGTCACTGGTGAATCTTTTAGACTGGGTGGCCGGTCAGATGTCCATCGTGATGATCGGCACACCGTAGGGAAGTGATTGAGCTTACCGCAGCGTCTTGATCACTGCCCAGCAGGGCAGGTTTGCATTCACTTTCGATGCCTCAGGGAGCTGCAGTTTCTGCCCGAATGGTGTCCCATGATATTCTGTTGATATTCTGTTGCCCCGTAATGTTCACCTCGGCATCCTCCAAGCGAGTTGCTGTGTTAAGGGGAACTTCTGCTGGGGTTGCTGCATAAGCTAGCGAGATTCGTTGTTGTGGCTCACCTAGTTGTGATGATAGCTTGTTGGGAGCCTCCAACTGGAATGCCAACTCCATTGCCTTCGCCAGTGGTAGGTCGTCGGGTGCTCTGATTAACTTTGCACACAGCTGCGGGTTGCTGATGTAGTCCACTATCTGGGCCAGCACCATTTCCTCTTCCAGTTGCCCAAACCTGCACCTGCCAGACAGCAGAGTCCAGCTCATCCAGCCACATCACTCTTCGACTGGGGTGCCAGACACGCATCCATCATCAGTTAAAATGTCAAATTTTTCTCCAGAAGATCCATTTTTCTCCTCGTCGCCATTGTTATGTCTGCAAATGAGTGACCACGGAGGTGGTGGCTGAACTAAATGATTGTATTCTTAACAGTAAACTGGTAGGACATAGCACATACAGAAATAACTATATGCTAACTAAAAAGGGATACAGGTTGGTGTAGTGGCTAGAGGTCGAGCGCCAAAGAGGACGACTCCCGCCAATAGTCCCCTTAAGTGAGCGTGGCGTGATGACATCACCCTGCCTGCGTCCTCACATCTGTGCTTCCTATTGTTAATATGTCAATATCTAACAACCTGTACAACCCAACTGAAAAACAAAACTGAAAAACAAACTGAAATCTTTTAAGAGGAAAAATAAAAAATAAAAAACTTACAATAACCTGTTTGCATAAATATGCACACCCTGTTATAATTGGTGATGTGGCTGTGTTCACAATTAACCAATCACATTCAAACTCATGTTAAATGGGAGTCAGCACATGCCTGCCACCATTTAAAGTGCCTCTGATTATCCATCCATCTTCTTCCATTTAATCCCTTTCGGGTCGCGGGGGGCTGGAGCCTATCCCAGCATCTTTGGGCAAGAGGCAGGGTACACCCTGGACAGATCGCCAGTCCATCGCAGAGCCAACACAGAGAGACAAACAACCATTCACTCTCACAGTCATACCTAAGGACAATTTAGAATCCCCAGTTTGATGCCAGTTAACCTAACCTGCATGTTTTTGGCATGTGGGAGGAAACCAGAGAAATCCCAGAGTAAACCCATGCAGACACGGGGAGAACATGCAAACTCCACACAGATCACTGTTGGTCGGGGGCTGGGATCAAACCTTGGATCCCCTGGCCAAGGGTGAGTTGCTGTGCTGCCGCAGTGCTAACCACACCACCACCATGCTGCCCACAGTGATTAACCTCTGATTAACCCCAAATAAAGTTCAGCTGTTCTAGTAGGCTTTTCCTGACATTTTTGTAGTCACATCTTACAGCACAAGCCATGGTCTGCAGAGAGCTTCCAAAGCATCAGAGAGATCTCATTGTTCAAAGGTATCAGTCAGGAGAAGTGGACAAAAGAATTTTCAGGGCATTAAATTTACCATGGAACACAGTCAAGTGGAGAAAATGTGGCACAGCAGTGACATTACCAAGAACTGAACATCCCTCCAAAATTGATGAAAAGATTAGAAGAAAACTGGCCAGGAAGGCTGCCAAGAGGGCGGCAGCAAGATTGAAGGAGCTGCAGGTATTTCTGGCAAGTACTGGCTGTTTAGTAGAGTGGCAAGACAGAAGCCTTAACTTACGAAGAAAAACATCCAAGCCCTGCTACAATTGGCAAAAACACATTTGAAATCTCCCACACACATGTGGGGAAATGTATTATGGTCCGATAAAACCAAGGTTGAACTTTTTGGCCAAAATTCTAAAAGGTATATTTGGCGCAAACACAACACTGCTCAACACCAAAAGAACACCATACCTACAGTGAAGCATGGTGGTGGCAGCATCATGCTTTGGGGCTATTTGTCTTCATCTGGAACTGAGGCTTTAGTCAAGGTGGAGGGAATTATGAACAGTTCCAAATACCAGTCAGTGTTGGCACAAAACCTTCAGACTTCTGCTAGAAAGCTGAAGATAAGATGAGCATTTATTAGTCCCACAATGGGGACCTTCCAGGATTACAGCAGCAAAGGGATAGCAGCACTCAGAGCAATAGTCAACAAGATAATAAGAATTGGTTAGCCAAAGCAGTAAATGAATATACATATATACACAGATATATACACAGTGCAGGAGCATTGCAGCTAGATGGAATAAACAGCATTATGGTTTGTTAATGTCATAAATCGCCCTTTTCAAGGGCTATGAAGGACACCAAACGCTCGCTGTGAGGTTTGCACATTTATTAACATAAAGACCAACATGACACAAAAACACTACACTTCCTTTTAATAGGTATGGAGGTGCACTGGAGGATGACGGGGCTCACGATTACAGGAGGTAAAAACAGCCTTGGGAAAAACAGGCTGAGGCATAAGGAGATGCCAGAGAAAAGAGATACACTCAGCCAGAGTCACACCCGAAAGGAAATGGGGCTCACAGCTGAGAAAAATAGAAAAGGGAAAAATACCTGATCGGAATGCTCCTGTCCACCTCGGCGGAAAAAACAGTTTCACTCAGAGAAAGGCTGAAACTACTGAGGAAGCAAACAGTAGGACATGGCAACGGGAAAACATTGTTCTGTCCTTAAATAGGTACATGGATAAATGATAGATGAATGACAAGTGTGGGTACATGAACAAGGAAATGATCACAACAAGTGACAGCTGTGCAGCCCGCAAAACCGAGTTTGACAGCCAGATGCTGCACAGCACTGTCAAAATAAAAGCACAGACCAGACACAAAGTAATAATACAAGAATACGATAACACAACCCCAAAATATGTAAATAATACCATAAATGACACACAATAAATAGACAGGACTAAAGGCAAAACTAAGAATACAAACACTTCATAAACAAGGACCAAACACAATAGACCGTAATGCCTACAACATAAACAAAGAAACAAACAAACAGAAAAGGACTAAACTTAAACTGGAGACTGAGCACGGCCCCCACCCATGCTCAGTAACATGACAGATAAATTACCCTGCAGAATATGAATATGTACTCAGACAGTATATTTCACATTTGAATCAACAGTGTTGTTGCCGCACTTCCGGTTATGGCGGCCACCTAGAAGGACACGTATCACTCTGCTCTGTTCCTAGAGATAAAAATTCGGCAAATAACTCTCTCATTTGGAACAGAATTTTTCCCAGCGTTTGGGCGAGGATATGCCGGTGAAGCCTAAGGCTGGGAAATCAGGTGGGGGAAAAATTGAACCGCCGAAGCAGTCCAAATTAACGGACTTTCACGTCTGTGGCGCAGCAGGAAAAGCTGCGGATATGGCGGATGAAACTAGCGGTGGTGCGGTAACTGCTGATGATGGCGGCACAGGTGCAGTGCTGGCTGCCATTAGCTCAGTGAGAGCAGACTTTTCCGTTAAACTTGATGGGATTATGGCAGCGTTGGATGCAATGATAAAGGAATTGGGTGACTGCGTGGAGCGAGTGACGCAGGTGGAGCTTCGTGTTTCTAGTGCGGAGGATGACGTCGGCGGACTTGAATTAAAGGTGCGCACTTTGGAAAAAAAAAATAAATGTCTGGAAGATAATGTCCTGGACTTGGAGTCCTGGTCGAGACGGAACAACCTGAGGCTGGTGGGTCTACCGGAGGGAGCCGAAGGTCGTGATTCATGCTCCTTTTTGGAGGGGTGGATCCCGGAGGCGCTGAACAACGCGGAGCTAAATTCATCAGTCGTCTTGGAAAGCGCCCACCGAATAGGCCCACCGAGAGATAACAAGGCAGCACCGAGGACGCTAATTATGAAGTTCCTCAGCTACAGAGACAGGATGACGATCTCCAACGCGGTGCGGGCCAAAGGAGAAATTAAATACCAAGATCAACAGGTGCGGTTCTACCCAGATTTGGCCTCAGGAATCCAACAATTAAGGAAGCAGTTTGACCCCATCCGTAAAGAACTGCGCAACCTTGGGATTCGTCATGGAGTGATTTACCCTGCAAGACTTCTGGTCACATATGAGGGCAGAACACACATCTTCAAGACCCCTGAGGAGGCGCAGGAGCTCATCAAGAAGATCCAGGAAGAGACTGGTGGGAGCTAAGCATGAACAGAATATAGGGTAGAATATTTAAGCATTTACATAGGCATTTAACTGATTTGAAGCATATAGCAAGTTTACAAAATATAGATTGTATTACATATTAAAAAAAAAAACTAAGATGTACAAAATTGCTATAAAATTTTGGAGTTAAATTGGAAAATTACAGAAGAGAGTTAATGTTACGTTATTAAAAGCAGTAGAGTTAGGGTGATTGGGAGGATGAAGAAGGAGTGGCTTTGGCTGATCCTCGTGGGTGTGGAGCGGTCGATGGCTATAGCGGGAGACGGAATTTTTTTTTTGATTTTGGGGGGTTTACCACGAAGGTGGGAAGGGGGAATTTGTTTGTGTGTAGTTTGTAGGATGAATGTTCAACCACTCATGTTTTTGCTTCTCTGTATGAGCATGTTTATATTGCGAGGTAATCCTAAACCCCCTATTGATCATAGACCAAAGCGTTAATCTTAATTTAACTTCATGGAATTGCAGAGGTCTACAAAATTTAAAAAAACTTAAACAAGTTATGAATAAAATAAAAGACATAGGTTCAAAAATTGTGTTTTTACAAGAAACCCATCTAATAGAGGAGGATGTAAAAAGAATTAGGAGAAGATGGCAAGGAAGTGTGTTCACCTCATCATTTTCATCCCGAGCCAGGGGAGTTATGACTCTCATACATAAATCAGTCCCATTTCAAGTGAAAAATGTAATTGGAGACAAATTTGGAAGATATCTAATTATTCAAGGATCTTTGCTATTAGAAAACATAAATCTGGTGAACTTATATGGTCCCAACATAGATGATCAAAAGTTCTTTGCTAATTTATTTCTTATCTTATCATCACTTACAGGGCAACATATAATAGCAGGGGATTTTAATTGTACATTGAATCCCGGTATAGACAGATCAACAGGACTGGACTGTACACACAATGGATGCAGGATGATCATTAAGCATTCTATGAAAGAACTGAGATTGCTGGATATATGGAGAGAAATGAAACCACAAGTTAAAGCCTACTCTTGTTATTCTAATACCTACAAGTCATTCTCACGTATTGACTATTTTTTGATCTCCACAGAATTAAGGTCCAAGATTCAAAACTGCTTTTATGATAATATTGTGATCTCTGATCATGCACCCTGTTGTCTCATATATGTAGATAAGAAATTGACAAAGGAGCCAGGTAGGTGGCAATTTCAGCATAAATGGCTTCAGGATGAGGAATTTGTTAAGTACATAGAAAAACAGATAGATGAGTTCTTCGATATTAATACTACACAAACATCAGCATGTATAAAGTGGGAGGCTTTCAAAGCTTTTATTAGGGGACATATTATTAGTTATACAGGTTCAAAATCTAAGAAGACTCGAGAGGAGAGAGTCCAGTTGGAACACAAATTAAAAATTCTTCAAGAAAAAGTGTATGCAGGAAGTGACCCAAAGTTAGAGAACGAATTAATAATTCTGAGAGCTGAATATGACAAAAAATCAGCGAATAGAGCCACCTCGAGTCTTCTAAGATTGAAGCAATCTTTTTATGAACAAGGTGAAAAATCAGGAAAATTATTGGCATGGCAGATTAAACAATTAGAATCTAAAACACCAATTACCAGTATTATAAGTAACGGACAGATAGTTGTAGATCCTTTAGAAATTAATAGAGCCTTTAGAGATTACTATGAAAAATTATATGATACAAAAAATGAAACTGACTTAACAAAACTAAATGGGTTTTTGGACGGACTATCTATACCGTGTATTCCAAATGAAAACAGGGAGATACTGGAGTCTAAAATTAGTCAAGAAGAAGTTGGGCTAGCCATTGATAATATGAAATCAGGAAAAAGTGCAGGACCAGATGGTCTTCCAGTTGACCTCTATAAAAATTTAAGAATAAATTAATAAAACCTTTTTTGGAAATGGTTTTAGAAGCATTTCAAAATAGTAATTTACCATCATACATGAATAATGCTTTAATTATACTGTTGCCAAAACCAGGTAAACCCTCTAATAAATGTGAAAATATGAGACCAATAAGCCTATTAAATGCTGACCTTAAGATAATCTGTAAAATTTTAGCCAGACGAATACAAGAAATATTACCAAATATTATTAACCGAGATCAGAATGGCTTTATAAAGGGAAGACAAGGCTTCCATAATGTAAGAAGATTATTCAATATTATTTACTCTAATAAAGAAGCACCGGATACAGCTCTCCTATCATTGGACGCCGAAAAGGCCTTTGATAGGGTCGAATGGCCCTTTCTTTTTGAAGTCTTACAAAGGTTTGGATTTGGAAATAATTTCATAAAATGGGTTCAGATAATATATAATAATGCTACAGCAGAAATCCTAACAAACAGCAATATCTCAAAATCAATAAAAATCAATAGAGGATGTCGACAGGGCTGTCCACTTTCGCCTTTGCTGTTTACTATGGCAATTGAACCTTTAGCGATGGCAGTACGTTTACATCCGCAAATATATGGAATTAAGGTTGGACCAACAGAACATAAAATCTCCCTGTATGCCGATGACATAATTTTGTTTATGTCAAATCTTAAAAAATCAATTCCGACCTTGTTGAATTTAATAAAGAATTTTGGGGAAATGTCAGGATATAAAATAAATAAAACTAAATCTTCAATATTAATGCTAAATGAGTCCCAGAGAAAGCACCCAGCTTCTGAGGTAAATCAATTCAATGTTGTAAATCAGTTTAAATATTTAGGAATTCAAATTGTGCCCAAGCTGGAATCAGTCGCCAGTGCCAACTACGAAGCCTTAATGACAGACATTAATGAGTTAATTCAGAGATGGATGTCACTACCAATGTCGATGATTGGGAGAATTAATATACTTAAAAGTAATATCTTACCCAAAATACTTTATTTATTTCAATACATTCCTTTACCACCACCTTCAGATCTATTCTCAAGAATTAAAAAAAAGTTAGTGGAGTTTATATGGAACAATAGGAAGGCTAGATTACGTCTGTCCTTACTATATTTACCATTTGATCGTGGAGGTCTGAAATGTCCAAACTTTATGTTGTATTACTGGTCAGCACAACTGAGGTCTATGACATATTATTTTTCATCAAATGATCTCCCTCACTGGACTGAAATGGAATCATACAATTTACCTTTACCTCTTCCCATATTCATATACTCAGACTCGGCAAAAAAATTACAGAAACAAGTTAAAAATCCATTTGTAAAACATATGATCAAAATATGGTGTGAAACTAAAAAATATTTAAAAGAACCACACTTACTGTCACAATTTAGTCCAATATGGGGTAATCAATATTTTAAACCAGGGAGAGCGGATGCTGTATTTAAAGTATGGAATTTAAAAGGGATCCAAAAAATTCAAGATTTATATTTGTCATGTTCAGATAACATAATGTCTTTTGAAGAGCTGAGGATCAAATTTAATCTTAATAGAACACATTTTTTTAAAATATCTTCAGATTAGGAACTTTATTCGATCAAATCAAAACAATGCTCTCACTCGACCTATTTATTCATCCTTGGAAAAAATCTTGACAAAAGATAGTAAGAGAAAGGGTATTATTTCAGAGTTTTATAACTCATTGACATTATCTTCAAGTGAAAACTCACAGAAAAGACTGAATTATTGGAAAGAAGACCTGCAAACTGAAATCTCAGAGGAACAATGGGAATTGGCTTGTACAGAAGCTCAAACCAAATCAATAAATGTACGTCTAAAATTGATACATTTTAAATGGTTAATGCGGATGTATGTTACACCGGTGGAATTAAATAGATATAACAAAAAAATACCAGATACATGCACAAAATGTATGGAAAGTAAAGGAACCTTATTTCATTGTTTATGGGAATGTAGGAAAATTAGAATGTTTTGGGAAGAGGTGAGGGGAACAATTGAAAAAATAATTTCAAAACAAATCGTATTGAATCCTAAATTGTTTTTGTTGGGTCTGCATCCAGAAAAGCACAACTTTAATAAAAGTGAAAGAGCATTCATAGACCTCAGTTTGCTTAACGCCAAAAAATGTATTGCACTATTGTGGAAAAAGACTCATAGACCAGATGTGACTCAGTGGTTAAGACAGATGTTAACAAACCTTCCACTAGAAAGAATAACATACATACTGAAATCAAAGGAAACTGTGTTTGAGAATATATGGAGACCTTTTATTGATTATGTAAAGAATTTAAACATAACTTTTGAAGAAGAAGGTGAATGATGTGTGTGGACCTTATAAATTCCAAACTGGTGAATGTATAATATGTATACTTATGTAATGGATTGCCTAGACTAAACAGAGGAGCATTGTTGAAGACCTGTTCCTGTTAGTGGTTGTTGGTGTGTTTTAGTACATTTTTTTTATTACTTTAGTGTTAGTGTTTGATTGTTTGTGTTATGTTTGTAAAAAAGGTTCAATAAAAATATTGTGGGAAAAAAAAACAGTGTTGTTGCCACTCTCAATAAGAATTGTTATTGTTCTAGTTGTGTATTGGACGGAACGACCTCTACTGTGCAAAGATGTTACATTTAGTACATTTAGTACGACCTTTACGAGCAGCCCTGGTTAGGTTATAAAGTCTGACAGCCATAGGTAGGAAGGACCTGTGGAACCTCTCCGTCGTGCACCTAGGATGACACAGCCCACCGCTAAATGAGCTCCTTAGTGCATTCAGTATGTCCTGCATGGAGTGGGACTCAGACTCCAGCAGAGATGACAGCTTAGCCACCATCCTCCTCTCACCTAACTCCTCCACTGGGTCAAGGTGTCGCCCCAGTACAGAGCTAGCTTTTTTGATCAGCCTGTTCAGTCTCTTCCTGTCGGCTGCCGTGATGCCACTACCCCAGCAGACCACTCCAAATGTGATGGCTGATGCCACCACCGAATCGTAGAAGGTCCTCAGGAGTACCCCCTGCACTCCAAAAGACCTGAGCCTCCTCAGGAGGAACAGCCTGTGCTGCCCCTTCTTGTAGAGCACGTTGGTGTTGTGTAACCAGTCCAGTTTATTGTTCAGGCGAATACTCAGGTACTTCTAAGATGTCACCATCTCAATGTCTGTTCCCTGGATGTTTACTGGTGCTGTGGGAGGTTGTCCTCGCCTGCGGTAGTCCACCACCAGTTCCTTAGTTTTCCTGTGTTCTGGAGGCAGTTCCGTAGGCACCAGTCCACGGAGTCCTGGATAAGTCCTCTGTACTCCACATCATCCCCATCAGAGATGAGGCCAATGATCGCAGAGTCGTCAGAGACCTTCTGTAGATGGCAGTGTGGTGTGTTGTGTGAAAAGTCAGTAGTGTAGAGGGTGAACAGGAAGAGAGCCAGGACTGTTCCCTGGGGGCCCCTGTACTGCAGATGATGGTGTCAGACACACAGTGTTGGGTTCTAACAAATTGCGATTGGTTTGTGACATAGTCCAGGATCCACGATGACAGGTGCTGGTCCACCCAGGCACTCAGCAGCTTGTCTCTCAGGATCACTGGCTGGATGGTGTTGAAAGCACTGGAGAAATCAAAAAACATGATCCTTACGGTACTCCCAGGCTTCTCCAGGTGGGATAGGGAACAATGTAGGAGGAATATCACTGCATCCTCCACCCCAATGCCATGCTGGTAGGCAAAGTGAAGTGGATCCATCACTGGTCCCACCAGGGGGTGGCGGTGGGCAAGGAGCAGCCTCTCCAGGGTTTTCATTAGGTGTGATGTGAGGGCCACTGGTCTGTAGCTGTTCAGGTCCTTGGTGAGGGTCTTCGGTATGGGTACCACACAGGATGTTTTCCACAGCTGTGGTACCCTCCCCAGCTTTAGGCTCAGGCTGAAGATGTGCTCCACAATCCCACACAGCTGGTCTGCGCAGGACTTGAGGAGCTTCGAGCTAATGCCGTCCGGACCTGCAGCCTTCCTTGCCTTGATCTTCCTCAGCTCAGCTCTCTCCTGGATCTTAGTGATGATGATGAAGAGGAACTTCACCTTTCAGCACAACAGTGACCCAAAGCACACATCCAAATCAACAAAAGAATGGCTTCACCAGAAGAAGATTAAGGTTTGGAATGGCCCAGCCAGAATCCAGACCTGAATCCAATCGAACGTCTGTGGAGTCATCTGAAGAGGGCTGTGCACAGGAGATGCCCTCACAATCTGACAGATTTGGAGCATTTTTGCAAAGAAGAATGGGCAAATATTGTCACATCAAGATGTGCCACACTGACAGACTCCTACCCAAAAAGACTGAGTGCTGTAATAAAAGCCAGAGGTGCTACAACAATGTATTAGTTTAAGGGTGTGCATATGTATGCAACCAGATTATTGTAAGTTTTTTATTTTTTATTTTTCCCCTTAAAAGATTTCAGTTTGTTTTTCAATTGGGTTGTACAGGTTATACATCACATTAATGGTGGAAAAAGGCTTTAAATGATTTATTTTGGTTTCATTTTTTACAAAAACCTGGCATTTGAACAGGGGTGTGGTGACTTTTTATACCCACTGTACCTTAATCTCTTTGCTGCAGTCCTTGTATGAACGTGTTTCTACCAGTTTGTATGTGGTACGAACATCATCAATGGGATGATATTAAATTTTCATTTTGTGATTATTCTGGCCAAAATAATTGTGATAAATTATATTATCATGATATCCAATTATGTTTAAAACTTTGAAAACATTAAAATATAACAAAATCACTTTGTTCAAGTAGGTTCATTTTGTCTTCTTTTAATTATTTACATTTTGTTCTTATTAAAGACAAAAATAGAAAGGAGATGTCTTTACCTTCCTAACATGTTTCAACTGTGCACTGCAGAGTCAGCTGATTGCTGCCAGGTGACATTTTATCAGCTGACTTTCGTAGGCGGGGCCAGCTCAGCAGACCTGTCAGATCCACCAAGCCGGCCCCGCTTTCCACCGTCAGATGGTCTCGACCATCTGCCGGCCCCGCTTTCCGCCGTCAGATGGTCTCGACCATCGCCGGCCCCGCTTTCTGCTGTCAGATGGTCTCGAGACCATCTGACGGCGGAAACATGTTAACAAGGTAAAGACATCTCCGTTCTATTTTTGTCTTTAATAAGAACAAAAGGTAAATAACAAAATCACTTTATAGTACATTTTTGCTTTCAAGCTATTTTTATATCACTTAAAGTCAGCATCATTTTGTGGGAAAAGTAACATGAAATGAAGCCTGTTTAGGATAAATTAAAGTGCAGAAACATCAAAATGTTGACTTTTTCAGGAATAAGTTTTGCTTAATGAGGAGAGAAAATATTCCCGCTAGTTCCACACTTTCACACCAGTGGGTCTTCATGTGAGGAAAGACATGTAGACCAGTCCCTCCAGGATTTTGCGGGATGTTTTTATGATTGTTGCGGGCCAAAAAGCCTGAAAAGCTCAGGATTGTCAAAAATTTCCTATTATAGTGATTTGTAAATTAAGCAGAAACTTCTGCTATACAGAAAAACTCTTGTGCGACAGCAAATACAAACATTAGCACAATATCCATTATAATGGCTAAATTGCATTGAATGCATGTTAAAGAGTATAGATTTGGAAATTATTGGCAGCATCTTCATTTGAAAACTCCCTACGGTCCCCAACCACTCAGTACCAAGCGGAGAGAAAAAAAAAATATTCTGTTGCACTGTATTGGCTATTGAAGTCTGTGTTTTTCTGAAAAAAAAAAATACAGAGAATATTCTCTCTCTTTTCATGCTTACCTGTCTATCTGCTGCAAGTCGGTCTTCACACACACATCTTTCATTTACAGCGGGATGGCAAGGGGGGCCGGATGGGTGGGTGCGTTTGTCCATCCAGAGTCCAGACTGGAGATTAACAGTTTTAAAGCTCATTGACCAGATGTAGTCATGATTTTACCTCTAAAGGTGTGTTCACACCAAACACGAACAGGCGACGCGAATCCATACAAAGTGAATGGGAAGACGTGAGTACGCGCAAATTTGCATGGTCGTGCATTCGCGTCCGCTAGCTAGCTAGCTGCTAGCTTTGAGATTCTGCTGTCACCGGAGTAAAATTATCACCATTGCAGAGTAAACTAGTTAGAAAATGAAACTCACTCACCGGGAGACAGGAGGACTGGAAACTCTTCAGCTGAATCGGGATTTTGGAGTTATTTACCCACGGTTTCTGACCATGGACGTCCTAGCAAGCTAGCAATGTAAACACCCATCATCTGTGAAGTTCTGGAGACTTGAGACGACATTTTCAGGTGAGCCCTCGGTCGGATAATGTAAACCTAAGCATGACGTTATTTTGGGAATTTCCACAGCAGGTTGAACACAACTGCAGAAGTTTTAAAGACAACTTCGCCAGTCTGCATCTCACTGTTAATGTCTGTTGGCCTGGTTACATTGATTACCTCCGCCAAGGAGGTAATGTTTTTGCCGGGGTTTGTCTGTCTGTTTGTCTGTCTGTTGGTTAGCAAGATAACTCAAAAAGTTTTGGACGGATTTCAATGAAACTTTCAGGCGTTGTTGGAAATGGTACAAGGAAGAACTGATTAAATTTTGGTGGTGATCCGGATTACCGTCCAGAAGAAAACCGCCATTACGCAAAATGTCATTTTCCTGAATAACTACTGAAACACTAATCCTATCATTGTCAATCCAATTGCTAGTCATATGTTTTCATGGTCAAGGAATCTGAAAACGTACACACAAACACTGTATGGGGGAAACTGTGGCCATCATTACACAAAATGCCATTTTCCTGAATAACTACTGAAACACTAATCCTATCATCCATCCATCCATCCATCTTCTACCGCTTTTCCGGAGGTCCGGGTCGCGGAGGCAGCAGTTCAAGCAGAGAAGCCCAGACTTCCCTCTCCCCAGCCACCTGCTCCAGCTCTTCAGAGGGGATACCAAGGCGTTCCCAGACTAGCTGGGAGACATAGTCTCTCCACCGAGTCCTGGGTCTGCCCCGGGGTCTCCTCCCAGTGGGACGTGCCTGAAACACCTCAAGTGGGAGACGTCCAGGAGGCATCCTAATCAGATGCCCATACCACCTCAACTGACTCCTTTCAATGTGGAGGAGCAGCGGTTCTACTCTGAGCCTCTCCCGGATGACTGAGCTCCTCACCCTATCTCTGAGGGTGAGTCCAGCAATCCTACGGAGAAAGCTCATTTCAGCCGCTTGTATCCGCGATCTCGTTCTTTCGGTCATTACCCAAAGCTCGTGACCATAGGTGAGAGTAGGAACGTAGATTGACTGGTAAATCGACAGCTTTGCCTTAGAACTAAGCTCCCTCTTCACCACAACAGACCGGTACAACGTCCGCATCACTGCAGATGCTGCTCCAATCCGTCTGTCGATCTCTCGCTCCATTTTCCCCTCACTCGTGAACAAGACCCCAAGATACTTAAACTCCTCCACTTGGGGCAGGAGCCTGTCCCCAACCCGGAGAGGACAATCCACCTTTTTCCGGCTGAGGACCATGGACTCGGACTTGGAGGTGCTGATTCTCATCCCAGCCGCTTCACACTCAGCGGCAAACCGTCCCAGCAAGAGCTGTAGGTCATTGCTGGATGAAGCCAACAGGACAACATCATCTGCAAACAACAGAGATGAGATCCTGTGGTCACCAAGTATGACACCCTCCATTCCCTGGCTGCGCCTAGAAATCCTGTCCATAAAAATTATGAACAGGACCGGTGACAAAGGGCAGCCCTGGCGGAGTCCAACTCTCACTGGGAATGACTCCGACCGAGTGTTGGCAATACGAACCAAACTCTCACAACGGTCGTACAGAGACCGAATAGCTCGTAACAACAAGCCCGATACCCCATACTCCCGAAGCACCCCCCACAAAAATCCACGAGGGACGCGGTCAAATGCCTTCTCCAAGTCCACAAAACACATGTAAACTGGTTGGGCAAACTCCCACGAACCCTCAAGAATTCTCGAGAGGGTAAAGAGCTGGTCCGATGTGCCACGGCCAGGACGAAAACCACATTGCTCCTCCTGAATCCGAGGTTCGACCAACGGCCGGACTCTCCTCTCCAGTACCTTGGCATAGACCTTCCCAGGGAGGCTGAGGAGTGTGATCCCTCTAAAGTTGGAGCACACCCTCCGGTCCCCTTTTTTGAAGAGAGGAACCACCACCCCGGTTTGCCATGCCAAAGGCACTGCCCCCGACCTCCACGCAATGTTGCAGAGGCGTGTCAACCATGACAGCCCAACAACATCCAGGGCCTTGAGGTACTCGGGGCGAATCTCGTCCACCCCCGGGGCCCGGCCACCAAGGAGATTTTTAACCACCTTGGCGACCTCAGCCCCTGTGATAGGCGAGTCATCCCCCTTGTCCCCAAACCCTGCTTCCTCTGTGGAAGGCGTATCAGTGGGATTGAGGAGATCCTCGAAGTATTCCTTCCACCGCCCGACGATATCCCCAGTTGAAGTCAACAGTGTCCCATCCGCACCATACACAGTGTGGACGGGGAGCTGCTTTCCCCTCCTGAGCCGCCGAACAGTTTGCCAGAATCTCTTTGAAGCCGACCGAAAGTCTTGTTCCATGGCCTCACCGAACTCCTCCCATACCCGGGTTTTTGCTTCAGCAACCACCCGAGCTGCACTCCGCTTGGCCTGCCGGTACACCTCAGCTGCTTCGGGAGTCCCACAAGCCAACCAAGCTTGATAGGACTCCTTCTTCAGCTTAATGGCCCCCCTCACCACTGGTGTCCACCACTTGGTTCGGGGGTTGCCACCACGAGATGCACCGACCACCTTGCGGCCGCAGCTCTGGGCCGCCGCTTCAACAACAGAGGTGGAGAACATGGCCCATTCAGACTCCATGTCTCCAGACTCCCTCGGAATGTGGTTGAAGTTCTTCCGGAGGTGGGAGTTGAAGACCTCCCGGACAGGGGCCTCAGCCAGACGCTCCCAGCACACCCTCACTATACGTTTGGGTCTACCAGGTCTGAATGGCTTCCTCCCCTGCCATCGGATCCAACTCACCACCAGGTGGTGATCAGTTGACAGCTCTGCACCTCTCTTTACTCGGGTGTCCAAGACATACGGTCGCAGGTCTGATGATACGATAACAAAATCGATCATCGA
Source organism: Pholidichthys leucotaenia (assembly GCA_020510985.1). NCBI lineage: Eukaryota > Metazoa > Chordata > Actinopteri > Cichliformes > Pholidichthyidae > Pholidichthys > Pholidichthys leucotaenia. The sequence continues at coordinate 344,560,417 of CM035840.1, forward strand.
CCTGCGGCCTAGGGTGTCCTGGTGCCAGGTGCACATATGGACACCCTTATGCTTGAACATGGTGTTCGTTATGGACAGACTGTGGTTAGCACAGAAGTCCAATAACTGAACACCACTCGGGTTCAGATCGGGCAGGCCGTTCCTCCCAATCACCCCCCTCCAGGTTTCACTGTCGTTGCCCACGTGCGCATTGAAGTCCCCCAGTAGGACAATGGAGTCTCCAGGAGGAGCACCCTCCAGCACCCCAGTCACAGACTCCAAAAAGGGTGGGTACTCTGAAACATCATTTGGTGCATAGGCACAAATGATGGTCAGGACCCGTTTCCCAACCCGAAGGCGCAGGGAAGCAACCCTTTCGTCCACCGGGGAAAACTCCAATATAGAGGCAGCAAGGTGGGGCGATACAAGAATACCTACCCCTGCTCGTCGCCTCTCGCCCGGGGCAACTCCAGAAAAGGCCAAGCTCCAGCCCCTCTCCAGGAGACTGGTTCCGGAACCGGAACTGTGTGTTGAGGTGAGGCCGACTATATCTAGCCGGTATCGCTCAATCTCGTACACCAGCTCAGGCTCCTTCCCCACCAGAGAGGTGACATTCCACGTACCAAAAGCCAGTTTAGAAAGCTTGGGATCAGTCCGCCAAGGTCTCCGCCTTTGACTGCTACCTAATCCACATAGCACCGGACTTCCATGATCCCTCCTGCAGGTGGTGAACCTACTGGAGGGCGGACCCATGTAACTCCTTCGGGCTGAGCCCGGCCGGGTCCCATGGGTGGAAACCTGGCCACCAGACGCTAGCCTTCGAGCCCCTCCCCCAGGCCTGGCTCCAGGGTGGGGCCCCGGTAACCCCATACCGGGCGGGGTACACTGAATCCTTGATATACAATTTATCATGAGAGTCTGTTGGATCGTTCTTAGTCTGGCCCTTCACCCAGGACCAGTTTGTCTTGGGAGACCCTATCAGAGGCAAATTGCCCCGGACAACATAGCTCCTGGGGTCACTGGGGCACGCAAACCCCCCCACCACGATAAGGTGACGATCCATGAGGGGGTAATCCTATCATTGTCAATCCAATTGCTAGTCATATGTTTTCATGGCCAAGGAATCTGAAAACGTACACACAAACAATGTATGGGGGGAACTGTGGCCGCCATTACGGAAATGTCATTTTCGTGAATAACTACTGAACCACTAATCATATCATTGCCAATCCAATTGCTAGTCATATGTTTTCGTGGTCAAGGAATCTGAAAACATACACACAAACACTGTATGGGGGGAACTGTGGCCGCCATTACGGAAAATGCCATTTTCGTGAATAACTACTGAACCACTAATCCTATCATTGTCAATCCAATTGCTAGTCATATGTTTTCGTGGTCAAGGAATCTGAAAACGTACACACAAACACTGTATGGGGGGAACTGTGGCGCTTGGTGGAGGTCTGCGCTCTCCGAGTGCTTTTCTAGTTTATGATGTAATCGTGCCGTGCGAAAAATTTGCCTGTTCGTGTTTGGTGTGAACGCACCTTCAAGATGTATAACTGTTCAAACATTGGCTGTAATGTAGTATACTCTCCTCACGCATGCTCCCACGATGGGGTGCTTTTAGGGCAGGCGCATGTTTTTCAACACAAACCCGGTGCTTCGTACACGTGGTCAGGACGGAGACGTGGCGAGGCGTCCACAGGCAGGCTGGGGGAGACGGAGGAAGGGACGGCGTTGAAAACCTCATAAGTGAGTAGGTTTTTTTAAATCACACACTCTGTTTACTGATGTGTTCCGTTACTCACTGTAAACTATAAACTCACTACTCACTGTAAACATGGAAGTGAACACGGTGCAGCGATGCATTTGATTGGTTAGACTGAGCGTTTCAGCACGTTAGAGACAAATTTGATTGGTGAAATTGGCGGAAGTTGACGAGGATTGGCCAAAATTGTAGGAAAATTGCAGTGATTGGACAAAATTGCAAGGTCGCGCAATAGTTGCGCTGATTGGCTGATTTCGCGTGAATTGGTGCAATCGCAACATCGCGAAATCCTGGAGTAACTGGTAGACTTTCACCTCTGCTCTCACCTGTAAATACACACATGTGGCACACACACACACACACACACACAGAGCGAGAGGGAGAGAGAGAGCGGACAACATTAATAGTAATCTTTAGTTCATTACATATTCATATTCTTCTACAATGTCATGTATAAGCACAGTAGAATAGCTCCTCCTAGATGTTGCTATCATTTCAACTCACTCTAGAGCATTATATTATGTTCATCAGTGCTTTGCTGTCTTGTTGCCATGATCATCTTCAGGAAACCACTCAGACTCTGACTTGTTGCTTTTTTTCAGGTGGGGGTGGGGTGATGTCTGTGACAGCCTCTGAAGGTTGATCTTCCTGTCTCATATCTTGAAATGCTAGATGCAGGGCCTCCTGTACACAGTTGTTGACTTTTATATATTCTGAAATTTCTTTAATTTAAATTGTTTAAATGGTGTGTAGTTGCCTCCACCATGGAGGTGATAGGATCAGGGTGGTTTGTTTGTCTGTCAACAAGATTCCACACAAACCACCAGATGGATTTTGATGAAATTTTCACCAGAGGTGGCCCATGGGCTACAGATAAACCCATTACATTTTGGAGGTGATCCATGAGCTCATACTTCTGCTGAGGCTCTATCTCTCATCTCTCAAGAAAGTGGAAAAAAAAGGATCCAGAATCCACATCCTGACCCGGATCACCTCCAAAATCAATATGGTAATAAATTAACCATTACTTTTCTCAATGTCAGTTTTTTTTCACCATTTTTGTAATGCAACCAAAGTAAAATGTTATCACAACAGTGGCTGATCCTTTTGTAACTATTTTTTTTGTTGCCAAAATACAGTTTTGCAGCAGTCCTAAAAGCTGAACTCTGCCGTGTATTTGGTGCTACAAAGGAAGTCAGCATTCTTTGTTAAATTCAAAATTCGTTAAGCTATTCTTCATGTGTATCTCCACCTTTGAAATCTGATAGTTTGACTCTCTGTGTTATTCTTAATCATCCACAACATTGCCAAACTACATTCACAATTATGCTGAAAGAGACAGATGTCTTCACTACACACAAAAGAATAGCGATCCTGCTTTATAAGCTAGAAAAAATGTGAACTAAATTTTTTTGGTGTACTTTATTAATCCCACAGGGAAATATACTCTATGTTACATACAAGACTGTGACAGAGTTCTGATTTCAGTTTTTTTTTTTTAAATAGGCAAACCATATGTGACTTTTGGCTGTACAGTTCTTGTTGGGCAGGAGTGGCTCAGGTAGAGTAGGTTGTCTGCTCTCCCTATCCTGTTGTTCTGTTCTTGAGCAAGACATTTTATCCACCTTGCCTCCAGTGTTCATGACACTAGTGCATGAATGTGAATAAATGTTCAGTAGTGGCCATTGCCACAAATTGGCAGCTACATTTCTGTCAGCGTGCCCCAGGGCAGCTGTGGCTACAGGAGTAGCTTACCATTGTCTGTGAAGTGAATGAATAATGGACTCAATGTAAAGTGTCTACGGGTGTCATGAAAAGTGCTATATAAATGCAATCCATTATTGATTCAACGCCTCTTTTGCTAAAATCAGTGATATTTCTGGCTTCCCTCCAACTAATGAATAACTGAAAGACAAGTGACCCGAAAAAACAAAAAATAATGAGACTGTGACTTAAATGGGAAAGAAAACAATAAGCTTATTTTTTCCTTTGGATTTTGAGAAATATCTTTAAACATCCCTGAACATCAAAACAGCAGGGGCTGGATTGGTAAATGTCATTTTTACGGAAAGGTATAGAGTGTGTCTGTGTCCATTATCTGTGTGTGCTTTTATCTGAAGGAATGTAGGCGATTGATCTTTAAAAGGAATAAGTGCCTAAGAAGAAGAATGTTTCATACGTGAAAGAGACTGAAATTACTAAGTGAAACGCTTGGATGCATGAAAAACTTAAGCATCAGTGCAGCCATGTAATTGCTCGTGCTTTTTTGTTCAAGAGACAGAGCAATTTCCATTTTTTGTAACATGCTGTTAATGTTACCAAGTTAATAATCAAATCTGCACATTTTATGTGGCTCACAGCATGGGAAACAACCAGAATGTGCTGAGATACACAGTATATAAGCTGGCCGACATGGTCAAAAAGTAAAATCCACATCTTTTTTATCATGACACATTGTTTTCAGTTTCAACCTTTTTTCCATATACAAAAAAAAGAAATTATTTCAAATACATTATTTTTATTACACACAAACATGAACAATCATGATTCCACACTGGGAGCAAAGTATAAACCCTATCAAACTCAAACATGGTGTATTTGCGGGGTTTAACTTTCTAAAATGCTTTCTTGAGTCAAATGACTCCAGAAAAATATAAAATATATAATATAGTATAAAATGCTCTCTTCACTTAGAAATAATTATATTTTAACTAGTGGTGTTGGCGTTATCATGTTAATCGCCCGTTAACGCTTTGCCCCCATTAACGGCAACAAATTTTGTGATCGCGGTTAATGGCAGTTAATGGCAGAAAGCGCAAACAGTACTTTTTGGCCTTGTGGCTCTCTGTACCAAGGCCGTTTTGGCCACAGACACTGTGTGCACCATGCAGACATTGCTAAGTCAAGCAAGCTGGATTACAGTCATGGATATCCCCAAAGTGCTGTCATTTTTTTTAAGTTTACAACGTTACCTGCTGGAGCTCTCACCTGGATAATTGTTACAGACCCCTCCAAAACTTCACCTGGATGTTGGGTTGTTCTTCTTCTGTGGAAGCTAGCAAGCTCATAGCTAGTAGCTACTAGCTATATGCTAGGTTGTAGCTGACCTCCAGCTGCTTACACGGACAGAAATTCACCTGTTTTCATCCTCATAGGTCCAACTGTTGGTGAGTACCAGTCTAAAAAAATTCTCAAGCTGTGTTCGTAATAGCCATTCACTCTCCCACCGTTTTTGTAGCATGGTAGGGTGTTGTCACGAGTGAGATAGTTGTTTGTTTATGTTTGCAATTTTTCTGCTAAAAGGGAAATTGTGTCTGTTGTGACACACGAGGTTTTAAATTGATCTCCTTCCGGTTCCGGTGCCACATGAGTTGGCTGCCTTTTGCAACTGCCTTTTTTTTTTTTTTTTTTAAATTTAATTTAATTTTTTTAATCTTCCTTCTTCTTTCTACACCTTTCACTCTATATATATCACGGACACACAGATCGCCCCAAAGGTCTCCCGAGTCGGCGGACGGAGCCACTGTTTACAGCAGGAGACGATACAGCAGGGAAGAGCTAGCTAGCACTCAACCGCCACCCGGTGCTAACGGAGAAACTCGACATACCGGGAGAACTGAAGCGAAAATGATGTGGGTGCCGGGCTGGAGTTTAGGCGGCGATGCAAGAAATATAAGACAGAATAATAAAGAGCGATGGCAAGAACCAAGCAGACCGCCCGTAAATCTACTGGAGGAAAAGCCCCCAGGAAGCAGCTGGCCACCAAGGCTGCTCGGAAAAGCGCTTCGGCCACTGGCGGAGTGAAGAAGCCTCACCGTTACAGGCTCGGTACCGTGGCTCTGAGAGAGATCCGTCGCTACCAGAAATCCACGGAGCTGCTCATCCGTAAGCTGCCCTTCCAGCGCCTGGTGAGGGAGATCGCTCAGGACTTCAAGACCGACCTGCGCTTCCAGAGCTCCACCGTCATGGCTCTGCAGGAGGCCAACGAGGCCTACCTGGTGGGTCTCTTCGAGGACACCAACCTGTGCGCCATCCACGCCAAGAGGGTCACCATCATGCCCAAAGACATCCAGTTGGCCCGCCGCATCCGCGGAGAGAGAGCTTAGACTTTCTGCTGCACATCCACCAACCACAATGCTCCGCACTGTGTGTCTATATATATATATATATATATATATATATATATATATATATATATATATATATATATATTTATAGTAATATGTACATATGTATACTAGCTGCTCTTGTTTTTTCTTGCCTTCTGATTGTTGCTCTGAGTGTTGCTATCCCTGTGCTGTTGCAATCCTGGAATTTCCCCATTGTGGGACTAATAAAGGCTTATCTTATCTTATCTTATCTTATCTTATCTTAAAAGTGGTGGATGTTTGCTTCTCTTACCTTTAATTTTATTGACTGTGGTTTCTACTCATGCTGAGTTTTATATTGTCTTGTTGGTTTTATATTATTTTTGTGCTAGTGTCCTGCTCCTTGCTTTTATGTGTTTATGTATGTCCTTGTTGTACAGCACTTTGTGTAGCAAGTTTTGCTTTTTAAAGTGCTTCATAAAGTTGATTGATTTGGTTTTGGGAGAAAGAGCAAGCTCCTTTTCAGCAGGTGCTGGTTGTTGTTACCTCCGCCAGGCCGCAGGCCGCAGGAGGTTATGTTTTTGCCAGCGTTTGTCTGTCTGTCTGTTTGTCTGTCTGTTGGTTAGCAAGATAACTCAAAAAGTTTTGGACGAATTTCGATGAAACTTTCAGGCGTTGTTTGAAATGGTACAAGGAAGAACTGATTAAATTTTGGGGATGATCCGACTCACCGTCTGGATACAGGAATTTTTTAAAGGATTCTTTAACATTGTGAGATACGGCCATTTTCAACATGTGTGCAGGCGCAATGGAGGGCGCTGGTCGTCGTGTCTGATGAACACAAACTCCGCATTCTTCAAAGTTTTAGGCACAAAAGCACGCGGAAAACAGTGGTGGGCAGGGCCCGGCAGCGTGCCTGTGTTTGCGCTACGCTGTAAAAGCTGAGACGGGCAGCTGTCCGGCGCCGGATTATTTGGCAGAAATTCCCCGGGCAGCCATAGTGGCTGCGCAAAAACAAGCTGTCTGCCGGGGAAGCTTCCAAATCCTCTTTTGCCGCGGAGCGCAACCCCAATATAAAACCCACGGCAACCTGTCTACCCAATTTGCATCCGTCAGTGAAGCCCTGAGTGCTGCTTTCAGTGATCTATGAAAACGCTCGCATAACCCATTGGCCTGTGGGTTGTACACGGTTGTGCGATGAATTGCAATGCCCACAGCCTGGGAGTTTGCAGATGGAGGAGATGGACACAACAGCAACACTTCAGTTTATTACCTCCGCCAAGGAGGTAATGCTTTTACTACTAAACCACTAATCCTATCATTGTGAATCCAATTGCTAGTCATATGTTTTCATGGTCAAGGAATCTGAAAACGTACATACAAACACTGTATGGGGGGGAACTGTGGCGCTTGGCGGAGGTCTGCGCTCTCCGAGTGCTTTTCTAGTTCATTGATGTCATTGAGCCCTGGCATTCTGTTGTTTGCACATGCAGTAATTCTTTTGAGAGTTTTCTGGAGAATAATCTGGATAGTTTTTGTCATTTTGGATATGTTGAGAGCTTTAATAAACCTGCAGGTGAAGACAGCAAGCGTATTTATCCACCCCCATGTTCATAACAGTATGACAAACTTGAAAAATTACTGACTTAAGGTACATTGTATCTGTATGGAAAAAAATGCGATTAACACGTTATTAATCGCGATTAACTCAACATTCCAAAAGATTAATAGCGATTAAAATTTTTAATCATCCAACACCACTAATTTTAACATTACGGCACTATGGGAAGAAGCTGGTTTTACTGTTCTCTGTTTCTTTTCCCTACTTCACTAACAAACAGTCCGGTGTTCAGTTACAGCCATTAATAGTGATATTGGCTGTGATATTCCAGTTCCTTCCCAGAGTTTCTGAGTTCAGGGCATTAGCTTCAAAGTTAACAGAACTACTTAAGAGTTAGTTTGCCAAGTGCTGTTTACTTTATAGTTACTTTCTTTAAAGTCCAGTCACCTTAATAGACATCCATGTTCCCACCTAGTTCAATAAACCACAGTCAATAATACAATATAATAATCTTGCTTGCTTGTTTTTTTTTTTTTGTTTTTTTTTCTTGCCTTCTGATTGTTGCTCTGAGTGTTGCTATCCCTGTGCTGTTGCAATCCTGGAATTTCCCCGTTGTGGGACTAATAAAGGCTTATCTTATCTTATCTTATCTTAATATATGTCAAGTCATTCTGGGTTGTTTTTGTTATATTTTTGCCGTGATGGCACATTGAACTGCAATAGCTTGGTTTGGCAGTCAGAGTGGGTCTAATTGCATTAGAGCACACCTCAATGGGAAGAGGCTGACAGACAAAGGTTTGGTGCCTACACAGCCCATGCACAACAATGGCAAATTATTTGCAATTTTTGGTCCAATTATGAAGAGAAATTAGAAAATTGTGAATGACAGACAAAACTCAGAAGCACTTTTGAACATTTTTCTCTAGATCCAAAATTAGCAAAGATGGTCAAAGAGCCATTAAGGGCATCAGACAAGATGACTAATAATACAAGCTGTCATTCTCCGCACATCAGCCATTAAAACAAATCTTATTAATGGAGCAATAATTTTCAAAGCAGTCACAAGTACACTTAACTCATGGCCAAAATTAAATAATTGAGACCATTCTGTGTCAGTGAAAGTCAAAGTTTTCCTGTGTAAAGATGAAATGTTTTAATGTGAGTCATTCAAATAATTTGGAGTCCTTGTCTGCCAGCTTTTAATGGCATTTCACAATAAAGTGCTGTTTTTAGCCTTGAGTCATGTGCTGTGTTCGAAATGTTCACTCGTTCCCCATATAGTGTAGTATATAGTGAATCAGCCATTTTGTAGTGCTGTTCGAAATCTTAACTGAAAATCCCATTCACTATCCACCTTATTCCTAGGCCCCATGGTGCCTTGCGTGAATTATGGTAGCAACTTCCGGTACCAGTTTAGAACATATGGTTGTCACTGAAACGGGACACTTTTCCTTGTTAAAAAACAATGACTTTAGCATCAGAAATGCAGGAACACAGCCTCTTGCACCTCAAAACAGTAATATAATCATACCATTTCCCACGACTATTGAGGGATGGGAAGATGGTCTTATAAAGTGGCCTCGTAGACAGTAGCTCCATTTGTTAGCGCCGCTGCTAAGATGCTAACGCTGTAAACAAATGACCCTTGCTGGCAAAATGAGTCACTTTGAGGACATTTTCAAAACTGATGTAATGTTATTTCCATATTCTGTATTGAAAGACCTTCAAAATGATATTTAAGTTGTAGGAACTGTGCAAAAATTGACCCAGAAAAAGACGGTTTGTTTATATTTTAGCTAGGTTGAAAACTCACACTCGATCAGTTGGGAGTTATGTCTGCCGCAAAAACATAGGTACTTTTAGAAAGTACGATTTCTAAGCTTTCAATTCAACTTTATTTATTTATTTAGCGCCATTTCACAACAACAGTCATCTCATAGCACTATCAACTATAGGGGGAACCCCCACAGTTGCAGAAAGACCCCAGCAATCAGGCGATCCCCTGTGAGCAAGCACTTGGCGACGGTGGAGAGGAAAAACTCCCTTTTAACAGGAAGAAACCTCCAGCAGAACAAGGCTCAGGGAGGGGCAGTCATCTGCTGCGACTGGCTGGGGGGTGAGGGGATAGAGAAGAAGAAAAGAACAGACATGTAGAGAGCAAACAGCATGATGGGGACTCAATCTATGGGAGAGAACAAACAAATGTTAATGACCAGCAAAAAAAATATTTCATTGAGAGTGAGAAAGGAGTGAGGCCCAGTGCATTACTGGAGGTCCCCCGGCTGACTAAACCTATTAGCAGCATAACTAAGGGAGGGTTCAGAAACACATGATCCCTCCCTAATTGTAGGCTATATCAAAAAGGTAGGTTTTAGCCCTATTCTTAAAAACAGAGATCAAATCTGACTCCCAAATCCAGATTGGCAGCTGATTCCACATGAGAGGAGCTTGATAACTGAAGGCTCTGCCTCCCATTGTACTTTTGGAGATTCTAGGTATTACAAGTAATCCTGCATTTTGGGAGCATAGTGCTCTGTTAGGATATACGGTAGTATCAGATCTTTTAAATAAAAAGGAGCCTGATTGTTTAGAGCTTTGCAAGTAAGAAGAAGGATTTTAAACTTAATTCTAAACTCTATGGGAAGCCAATGAAGGGAGGCCAGAACCGGAGAGATATGATCTCTCTTTCTAGTACCTGTTAAAACTCTTGCTGCAGCATTTTGGATCAGCTGAAGACTTTTTAAAGATGTTTTAGGACAGCCTGATAATAAAGAATTACAATAATCTAATCTCGAGCTAATATAAGCGTGGCTCAGTTTCTCAGCATCACTCTGAGACAAGATGCTCCTAATCTTGGCAATATTACGCAAATGATAGAAGGCAGTCTTAGAAACAAATTTAATATGTGAATTGAAGGACAAATCCTGATCAAAAATAACTCCAAGGTTCCTCACAGAGCTATTAAGAGAAAGAGTAACCGCATCCAAACTGAAAGTTTGATTTGGAAAGGAATTTCTAAGGTTTTTTGGACCAACAAGAATGACTTCAGTCTTATCTGAATTTAATAGCAGGAAATTACAAGTCATCCAAGCTTTGATTTCCTTAAGACAGGCTTCTAACTTGGCTAATTGATTACTATCATCTGGCTTCATTGACAGGTATAATTGTGTGTCATCAGCATAACAATGAAAATGTATACAGTGCTTTCTAATAATGTTGCCTAACGGAAGCATATATAAACTAAAAAGAGTAGGGCCTAGCACAGATCCCTGTGGAACTCCATGACTAAGCTTTGAGTTGAAAGAAAACTCATTATTTACATGAACAAACTGGAACCTATCAGATAAATAAGATCTAAGCCACTGCAACGAAGTTCCATTAAGTCCAACATAGTGTTCTAATCTATCAAGTAGAATATTATGATCGATAGTATCAAAAGCTGCACTAAAGTCTAAAAGGACAAGTACAGAAACTAGTCCATTATCAGATGCAATGAGGAGGTCGTTAGTGACCTTCGCTAAGGCTGTTTCAGTACTATGATGGATTCTAAACCCAGACTGAAACTCTTCAAGTAAACCATTTCCCTGTAGGTGGTCAAATAATTGCGTAGCAACAACTCTTTCTAAGATTTTTGAAATGAAAGGGAGATTAGAGATTGGTCTATAGTTAGCTAAAGCTCCTGGATCTAGCGTTGGCTTTTTGAGTAAGGGTTTAATTACAGCCGTTTTAAAAGCCTGCGGTACATGGCCTAAAGTTAATGAAGAATTGATTATATGAAGAATAAGGCTACCAATAAGTGGGAAGACTTCTTTAAATAACCTGGTAGGAATAGGGTCTAAAAGACAAGTTGAAGGTTTGGATGAGGAAACTATTTTGTCTAACTCACAAAGGTCGATTGGAGTAAACTCATCAAGACAGACATCAATAGAAGGAGTTGTAGTAGTTACAGTATTTAAGTTAACTGTGGGAAGAATCTGATTGATTTTATCTCTGATAGATGAAATTTTATTATTGAAAAAGTTCATAAAGTCCTGACTAGTAAGCTCTAAGGGAATGCTAGGATTGACAGAGTCCTGACTCTTTGTCAACCTGGCTACAGTACTGAAAAAAAACTTGGGATTATTCTTGTTCTCTTCAATTAATGCAGAGTAATAACTTGTTCTAGCTTTTCTAAGAGATTTTTTATAAATTAAAAGATGATTTCTCCAAGCTAAATAGATTTCATCTAAATTAGTGGAGCGCCATTTTCTTTCTAATTGATGAGTCTTCTGTTTTAAGCTACGAGTTTCTGTGTTGAACCAAGGAGTTAGAAATCTCTGATTAGACTTTTTCTTTTTTAAGGGGGCCACCAAGTCTAGAGTCTGATGCAGAGAAGCTGAAACACTATCCCAGGGGTCACCAACCTTTTTGAAACCAAGAACTACTCCATGGGTATCGAGTCATGTGAAGGGCACCAACTTGACACACTCCTCTAAAATAACAAATTGTGTATATATATATAAATAATTATCAATAACTTAGAGTGGGTAACAGACAAGATCAATATTCAACACTTTATTTTTATTAATCTCAGCAATTGTTCAGATGATCACTTCTACATTTCATTAAAAAAATGTCCAGTTTTCACCAGTCCCTTTTAACCATAAAAAACTAAACCCTTTTAATTCATGAACTATGTTGAACCATGTTTGAAAAAGTTATGCAACATTTAAGAAAAATCAACTTTCATATTAAATAAATCTTATCACATTTTTAACTGAACAAATCTGCTGCAATTCTGCTCAAAATCTGTTACATTTAATAAACACACTTTTGTGTGTTCTTCTTCACTGGAATATATGCATACAGTTCTTGCAAGAATCATGCTGGAGTAATAACCAGCACTGCGGCAGCAGTTTACCCTCGGCCGCGGGATCGCGGGGATCGTGGGTTCGATCCCTGCCCCCGGCCAACAGTGATCTGTGTGGAGTTTGCATGTCCTCCCCGTGTTTGTGTGGGTTTCCTCCCGCATGCCAAAAACATGCAGGTTAGGGAGTTAAGGCTTGTCACTGGACTGCAGAACAAATCTACCTACGGGTACAAAAAAAAAAAAAAAGAGTGGGCAGCAGTTTCATGATGCATATTGAAGTTGTTTTTTTTTTTTTCCAAAACTTTATTGAGAACAAGGTCCACATAGTGCCGCTTCGCCGTCGCCCTGCAAATGAAACACACGCAGCTTCCTTTCACGGTAGGAAAAAAGAACTCTTCCTCCCGCTCACTTTGAAAATGATACATTTTCTGTCTTTTTTTTGCCCATGTTTTTGGGCTAGGAAACTGCACTGCGGTCACCATCTTCACTGCCCGCTAGCTTACACTCCACAAGCGCGAAGGTTTTGTCATGCGCACAATACTGACCTTTGAAACTAGGTCAGAGTTCACCTTAACTTTACGTATAATAAACATATTTTCATTTTTTTTAATTTTTAAGACATTGTCATTTTAAAATCTATATAAATGCAAGTGTGATTTTAAAAAATAGCGGCAGAAAAAAATTACATCTTAGACGCAGCTCACTTGCGAGTTGTGCTATTTTTAGAACAGGCCTGCGGGCGACTCATGTGGTCCTTGCGGGCGACATGGTGCCCGCGGGCACCGCGTTGGTGACCCCCTGCACTATCCACCATGTTATCAATTACAGAAGGAGCAAGCTGTCTGTAGCTTATTTCTGTTGTGTTGACACATGGCATAGAGGAAACAATCTGCATAAATTTGGTAACAGCATCATCTGAGAGGCATCTACTGTAATAATATTTTTCTTTAGGAGCCAAATAGTCAGAAATAGTAAAATCAAAGGTTAACAGACAATGGTCTGACAGTACAGGGTTATGAGGAGACACTACAAGATTTTCTATTTCTATGCCATATGTCAGAACAAGGTCCAATGTATGGTTGAGGTAATGAGTAGAATTTCCTACTTTCTGAGAAAACCCAATCGAGTCTAATATTGAATTAAATGCCACATTAAGGCAGTCACTATCTACATCCACATGTATATTAAAGTCCCCTACTATAATTATTCTATCAGATTTCAGCACTAAATCAGCTAAGAAATCAGCAAATTCGGATAAAAATTCTGAGTAGGTTGATGGGGGACGATAAACTATGGCAAATAAAATTGGGTTTAACCTAAAATTGCTAAAGTGCCCAATACTGAGGACCAGGCCCTCAAAGGAATTATAACATGTTTTTTGCTTTACATTAACTAGTAATTTGGAATGGTAAATTGTTGCTACTCCTCCTCCACGACCAGAACTTCTGGGATTTTGACAGTTTAAATAACCAGAGGGAGTTGATTCATTTAAACCAACATAATCCTCTTGCCCTAACCAAGTCTCTGTAAGGGAAATTAAATCAATCTGATGATCAATTAACAGATCATGGACTAACAGAGACTTGGGAGTTAGAGACCTAATATTTAATAAACCACATTTAATTTTTAAATTATGAGGAGGAACAGAGACCAATTCATTCAATTTAGAGGCTTTATGTTTAATTTGAGTTTTACCAATATTTTGCTTTATCACTTTGGGATGCTTATGCATTATATTTTTATTTACTTTGGAGGGAGCAGACAACGAATCTTTGATGGGGAAGTCAGGGGCTAAGCTGAGGGGGTGGCGGATGAAGAGGGAGCTGCAGAGAGGCGTGTAAGACTGCGACTCTGCTTCCTGGTCCCAACTCTGAGTAGTCAGGGTTTTGGAAATTTGGATAAAAAAGATGCCATATGTTAGATAAATGAGAAGCACCATCCATAGTGGGATGAATGCTGTCTCGTCTCATAAGACCAGGTTTTCCCCAAAAAGAGCTCCAATTGTCAATGTAGCCCACGTCATTTTTAGGACACCACACAGACAAGCCAGCGGTTTCAAGGGATGACGAGCGGCTAAACATGTCATCACTGGTCACATTGGGGAGGGGCCCAGAGAATACTACAGTGGCAGACATCGTTTTTGCAAAGTCACACACCGATTCTATATTAAGTTTCGTGACTTCCGACTGCCGGAGACGGATGTCATTAATGCGGGCGTGAATAACAATTGTGGAATATTTACAGTTACTTTTAGCCAGCATTTTCAAATTTGACTCGATGTCGCCTGCTCTGGCCCCCGGAATGCATTTGACTATGGCCGCTGGAGTCTCTAGGTTCACGTTTCTGACTACAGAGTCGCCAATGATCAGAGTTTTTTCCTCAGCGGGTGTGTCGCTGAGCGGGGGAAAAACGATTAGAACAGTGAACAGGTTGGTGGTGAACCGGGGCTTTGCGACTAGGCTTCCTTCTCACCGTCACCCACCCAGTCTCCTCGCTGCTGAGGAGAGCCGGGGAACCGCTGACAGGGGGGGTCTAAGCTAGCTAGCTCCGCTGCAGCTAAGGGGCGTCCGTCAAGATTAACTGGCACAGACGGTGTTTCAATGCAGCGGAGCCGGGGATTCCAAATCAGACAACCTCGCATCGAGCGCACTCAAAAGACAACATTTATTACATTTACTGTTTATCACTAAAAGAGGCAGAGGTGTAGCTAAACATCTGACAGAGAGAAGCACACCAGAGGAGGAGAGAAAGAGAGCTAGTAGCCATAGCTATTGGCTAGCTAGTGGCTGGAGAGCAAACCACACAGGCAGACAGCAAAACAGGAAGTGACGATACGTTACCACAAGGAAGTGACGATCCTACGATTCCAATGATACCAGGCACTCATGGATTTTTTTCCCAGGACTTGCCGCTAGCAAACAAAGAAAGAGTCATGATTTATGATTTCTCTGCCTGTAGCTCATAATGACGCGGTGCACATTCCGACTCATTTTGCCAGCACGGGTCACATATATCAACATCTCCACCGCAATAAAGTCCATCTGCATTTTATTAAACTAGAAAAGCACTCAGAGAGCGCAGACCTCCGCCAAGCGCCACAGTTTCCCCCCCCCCCCCCATACAGTGTTTGTGTGTACGTTTTCAGATTCCTTGACCATGAAAACATATGATTAGCAATTGGATTCACAATGATAGAATTAGTGGTTCAGTAGTAAAAGCATTACCTCCTTGGCGGAGGTAATAAACTGAAGTGTTAGCTGTTGTGTCCATCTCCTCCATCTGCAAAACTCCCAGGCTGGCGGGCGTTGCAATTCATCGCACAACCGCGTACAACCCACAGGCCAATGGGTTATGCGAGCGTTTTCATAGATCACTGAAAGCAGCACTCAGAGCTTCACTGACGGATGCAAAATTGGGTAGACAGGTTGCCGTGGGTTTTATATTGGGGTTGCGCTCCGCGGCAAAAAGAGGATTTGGAAGCTTCCCCGGCAGAGAGCTTGTTTTTGCGCAGCCACTATGACTGCCCGGGGAATTTCTGCCAAATAATCCGGTGCCGGACAGCTGCCCGTCTCAGCTTTTGCAGCGTAGCGCAAACACAGGCACACTGCCGCGACTCTGCCCACCCACTGTTTTCCGCGAGCTTTTGTGCCTAAAACTTGAAGAACACGACGCTTTGTGTTTGTCAGACACGACGACCAGCGCCCTCCATTGCGCCTGCACACATGTTTGAAATGGCCGTATCTCACAATGTTAAAGAATCCTTTAAAAATTCCTGTATCCAGACGGTGATCCGGATCATCCCCAAAATGTAATCACTTCTTCCTTGTACCATTTCCAAACAATGCCTGAAAGTTTCATCGAAAATCCGTCCAAAACTTTTTGAGTTATCTTGCTAACCAAACAGACAGACAAACAGACAGACAAACGCTGGCAAAAACGATAACCTCCTGCGGCCTGCGGCCTGGCGGAGGTAGATGTGTTGGACATAATGAAATTTACCTTAGAGCAGACATACACCACAACACTGTGCTTGGATGTCGTCTGTCACCGTGTGGTGTGAAGCCTCCATTTATCGTCTGGCACAAACCATGAACACCAGCAAGTAACCAGAGCTACGGCAAAAACATTCAAAAAATACAAAAAATAGAAGAGCTGAAATTAGCTGCCTCTTGAGTAGAAAACACGTATGTGGACTATACATTAAAATGAAGTTAAAAAACTTTTAAAAATGCTATTTTAAATGCCCCTGCTACTCCACTCTTAATGACTGATTTAACACTAGGTCAGCCAAAACCGGAAGCTCCGCCCATAATTGTTCCTACAGCGGCACCCCAGGAATAAGGTGGATATAGTACACTCAAAATATCCCACAATGCATTTTGAAAAGTAGTGTACTACAGTTGGTCACTACATTAGCCACTACACAGTGAGTGCGTATATGCACATCCATCATCTTCCTACCCCGCTTTTCCAGAGGTCCGGGTCGTGGAGGCAGCAGTTCAAGCAGAGAGAAGCCCAGACTTCCCTTTCCCCATCCACCTGCTCCAGCTCTTCAGAGAGGATACCAAGGTGTTCCCAGACCAGCTTGGAGACATAGTCTCTCCAGCGAGTCCTGGGTCTGCCCCGGGGTCTCCTCCCAGTGGGACGTGCCCAAAACAATCTGCAATCTCATTCATGACCATGTGTGTGTGTGTGTGTGTGTGTACATATATAGCTGTACCAAACAGGAAGCTGCCCTCAGGCTCTCTGATGTAATGGCTCTTATCATGCAGGGGCTTGCTCAGTCCTGTTTAAAATTAATCTGTCAAAATAGTATGTACTGTATATACTTTTCTAAAACAAAAAAACTTTTGCTATTCCTGAACCAGACTTGTTTGTGTCTGGATATAAAATAAATACTAAGTTTAAGTATCTGGGTGTCTGGATCAGTGTTGGGCAAGTTAATAAAAATAGTAACTAATTACAGCTATTAGTTACTTCTTTTCAAAAGTAATTGAGTTACTTTACCAATTATTGCATGAGTTAAGTAACTAGTTACTTGGAAAAGTAGCTTTCACGTTGCTTTTAAATGCATACTTAAATCATCTCAGAATCAGAATCAGAATCAGGTTTATTGCCATTGTTCATGTGATACACAAACTAGGAATTTGTCTCGGTGCCATGCTGCAAACATTAAAAACATAATGAGAAAAAGGATAAACTAAAAAAACTAAAGGACTAGAAAACGTGCAATAAGTGTAGAAAAAATAAGTAATAATAAGTAATAATAATAATAATACTAGTAATAATTGAGTAGTACTAGGTCAAGGCAGTTTTAAAAAAATTAGCATGTAGCAGATAATGGAAGTAACCACATTGTGCACGGTCAATAATGCAACAGAAAAACAGTGACTACTTCGACAATGAGTCTGGTTGAGCTGCTTGTTACATGAGTGCAAACGAGAGTCAAAGTCCACTT
This sequence comes from Pholidichthys leucotaenia, assembly GCA_020510985.1. Taxonomy (NCBI): domain Eukaryota; kingdom Metazoa; phylum Chordata; class Actinopteri; order Cichliformes; family Pholidichthyidae; genus Pholidichthys; species Pholidichthys leucotaenia. Next base: position 344,578,123 of record CM035840.1, read on the forward strand.
AGTGTCTTCAGCAGTCCTGATGCAGAGGGAAAAAGGCTGTTCATGTAGCCGGGAGGTTTTAGAGCCGAATGGACCGATAGCCTTTACCTGAGGAGGGAGGGGCAAACAAACCAGCACGTGACACAAGGTGTGAAAGGATCGGCTTATGATCCTGGCCAGCAGCCCTCCGTGTCCCTGAGATGTACAGGTCCTGGAGAGATGGGAGCTTGCAGCCTATCACCCTTCTCAGCAGCTGCGCACGACGCGCTGCAGCCTTAGTCTGTCCCTGGCAGTGGCTCCTGCGTACCACACAGTTATGGAGGAGGTGAGGCTTGGACTCGATGATGCCGTGTAGAACTGCACTACACAAATCTTGGTGGGTAGCTTGAGATTCCTCAGCTGCCCGCAGAAAGAACATCCTCTGCTGGTGCCTTTTTGATGAGGGAGCTGCTGGTTGGGCTCCAATTTGAGGTCTCGGGTGCTGGTGGTGCCCAAGAAGCGGAAGGAATCTGCAAAGGTGATGGGAGAGCCTGTGATGGTGAGGGGGGGGCAGGAGGGATGTGACTTTCCTGAAGTCCACAACTCATCTCCGCTGTCTTCAGAGCATTCAGCTGCAGGTTGTTGTGGCTGCACCAGGACACCAGCTGGGCCACCTCTTCCCTGTAGGCGGACTCGTCACCGTTGGAGATGAGCCCGATGAGGGTGGTGTCGTCCGCAAACTTAATCAGCTTAACAGACTGGTGGGAGGAGGTGCAGGAGTTGGTACTAAGGGAGAAGAGTAGGGGAAAGTACACAGCCCCTGGGGTGATCCAATGCTGATGCTAAACAGAGTCTGAGACCGACTTCCCCAGCCGCACATGCTGTCTCCGGTCCGACAGGAAGACGTTGATCCACCTGCAGAGGGAGTCTGGCACGTTGAGCAGGGGACAGCTTGTCTGGAGCAGATCGGGGCGGATGGTGTTGAATGCGGAGCTGAAGTCCACAAACAGAATCCTGGCGTAGGTTCCCGGGGAGTCCAGGTGCTGCAGGATGGAGTGGAGGGCCAGGTTGACTGCGTCGTCCACAGACCTGTTAGCACGGTAGGCAAACTGCAGCGGGTCTAGGAGGGGTGTGGTGATGGACTTGAGGTGAGACAGGACCAGGCGCTCAAAGGACTTCATGACTACAGAGGTGAGCGCTACAGGTCTGTAGTCGTTAAGTCCAGTAATCCGTGGCTTCTTGGGGACAGGGATGATGGTGGAGGATTTGAGGCAGGTCAGCACGTGACATTGCTTAAGGGAGGTGTTAAAAATGTCTGTGAAGACAGGAGCCAGCTCTTTCGCACAGTGTCTCAGGGTGGAGGGAGACACACCGTCCGGCCCGGGGGCCTTGCGCGGGTTCAGTCTGGAGAACTGTCTGTGCACGTCCTGCTCACTGATGACAAGGGGAGGGGGGGAGGAGGAGGAGGAGGAGGGGGGGACCGCTCTTGATGAATTAGGGGCTCATCTTGCACGCATAGCAAGACAGTTTAATTAATGGATTACATTACAGGCTTATTAATGTCAGGCTGAAAACAGACTGTTTCAGACAGAGCTTGTAGAACATGTTCAGTCTTCTTTACCTTGCCTTGAGCGCTCTTAATTGTGGGAGAAATCTGAAGAAAATCAACATGATATTGCCCATAATTTCCTCCATTATCCACAGTCTAAATGTCAGCTGAGACAGAGACATGATCCAGTCCCTCAAATTCCTTTTGGAGATCAAAATCCAGTTTTGAACTAGAGGGCACTCAGGGAGCACATACCTCCGCCAAGGCTCCGTCCCTCCCTCCCTTTGTCCTCCCCTCCGTCCTTTTGTTTGTTCATATCACCATCCATCTGTACATTTGGAGATAGGGCATTGGTGGAGGTATGCACTCATGGATCACCTCCAACATCTAATGAGTTCATGTTTGGGCCAAGGGCCGCCTCTGGTGAAAATTTCATCCAAATCCTTCCAGTAGTTTTGAGTATTGTTGCTAAGACTCTGTGAGAAGATAAGAGCCTTGGCAGAGGTATGCATTTTGAGATCATCACCAAAATCTAATCATGTGTTCAGAGTGCCATTACACACCTTTCCTGAAAATTTGAATGAAATGGGCTATATAAATGCAATCCATTATTATTATTATTATTGCTATCTTCTTTTTCACTGCAGGTTGTCTGCAGGCACTTCCAGTTATGACCGGACCCCATCCAGGGGTCTGGGGTCAATAACTCAGTCAACTCAGTCAAGTCCATTCTTATTTCAGTTCATTTTCTATGTTAAGACCTTTCTCAGAATATTTGCTGTTCCCAGTAGGCTTGCTTTCTGGACTGTTTCAAATGATAAGTCGATTCCCAAATCTGACAAGAAGTGTTTGTGCCTCATTGTCACTGTTCCCAGAGCTCCAGTCACTATTGGTATTACTCATGTCTTAACTCCCCATATTCTCTTAAGCTCCCATGTTAGATCACTGTACTTTTCTATTTTCTCATCTTCCTTGGTCCATGATCCGGGGTCTAAGGGATTGCAACATCAATAATAAGGCATTCTTTTTCTTTTTTTCCTCATGAGCACAGTGTCTGGTCTTCTAGCTTGAATTACTTTATGTTTGTATTGTGGAGAGTGTGGGAAATGATGAGGCCAGTTCACGAACAGACAAAATTTATTAACACTCATCATTCATACACAGAAAAGCATGAAAGCATTCAAGCATGGTTCTCCTTTACATCCCCACCACTCATCTCACATCTGCGTGACATTCCACATCACACTGCATGACATCCAACATCACAATACATTCACCTTTAAACCCCCCGTCTACTGTTTACTCTCTGCTTCCTGACTGAGACGCTGTCTGACTCAACCAAGCCTCTACAACTCTACAATATGCATTTTGTGTCTGCTACAGTATATTAAAACCCCAAAGTAATTTTGTCTCGTCGTTTTCACTTTCAGCTTCTGTCTTACGCTCGTACCATTTCTCTGAATGTTGTAATCCATATTTCTTCGTCAATCCCCAGTGGACTGCTGTTGCCGGTCTATCGTGTCTGCGTTTGTATTCAGATCGAGCCATTTTACTATTTTTTGCTATTTATGCTTTATTATTATTATTATTATTATTATTGTTATTATTATTAACAGACAGAGAAACAACCGCAAAAACAATGACTGCATTATATGACTGCGATCTGCGATCCAAGATGGCGCCCACAGCAGTCGACATGGTGCTTCGCTGCGCTCTTTGTTTGTTTTTGTTTGTCAATTGTGTGTCTGCTTGCACTTATACCCGTGAAGAACTTTTAAATATCAGGACTTTGACCCCACGGACCTCCTCCCAGTTTTTCTAGCCCCTGCCGCCGATCTGGTTTATTGTTTGGCTCGGAAAGTGAGACGGCGGAAGAGAGGAAGACGAGCGGGCGCTCTCGTACGACTTCGCAGGAGAGGCTCGCGAACGGCGCTGCCTGGCATATTTCTGTCCAATACCAACTCTCTCTCTAACAAGGTGGATGAACTGAGACTGTTGATGCGTTTTAAGGACCTCGCCTCCTCAGCTGTCCTCTGCTTTACTGAGACCTGGCTCCGGGAAAATATACCGGACAGCGCGCTGCGCCTCGACGGCTTCCAGCTCTTCCGTGCTGATCGTGACACAGAGCTTTCCGGCAAGACCACAGGAGGCGGTGTCTGCTTCTACATCAACTGCAGCTGGTGCTCTGATGTAACGGTAATTTCCAAACACTGTTCTCCTGCCTTGGAATTTCTTGTTATCAATTGCAAGCCCTTCTATTCCCCGCGGGAGTTTGCTTCTTTCATAATGATCGCTGTGTACGCCCCTCCCGACGCGGACACGCGCGAAGCTCAGCGCGTGCTCGCGGATCACATTCAACACACAGAGCGGAGTTTTCCAGACTCGCTGATTATTGTGGCTGGCGACTTTAATCAGTGCAATCTGAGCCACGATCTCCCCCGCTACAAACAGTTTATTAAATGCCCCACCAGAGGATTAAACACACTGGATCACTGTTACACCACAGTGAAAGACGCATATCGCGCTGTCCCTCGAGCTGCGCTGGGATTATCTGATCACGTGATGGTTCACCTCATTCCCACATACAGACAGAGATTGAAGCTCACTAAGCCTGTTGTGAGCACTACGAAGATACGGACCAGTGATGCTGAGGAGAAGCTGGAAACGTGCATGGAAATATCTGACTGGGGCATGCTTAAAGGAGCCACGCATGATCTGGATGAGTACACGGACACTGTGAACTCATATATCCACTTTTGTGAAGAGAACATTCTTCCATCACGCACCAGGGTGAGTTACTCTAATGACAAACCCTGGTTCACAGCTAAGCTCAGACAGATCAGGAAGGAGAAGGAAGCAGCGCTGAAAAGTGGAGACAGGGACTGCTACAGGGAGGTTAAATACCGGTTTAACAGAGAGCTGAAGAGGGCTAAATCTGTGTACTCAGAGAGACTCCAGCAGCAGTTCACTGCTAATGATTCGGCTTCCGTGTGGAGAGGACTGAGGCAGATCACCAACTATCGGCCTCAGGCTCCTAAAGGTCAGGATGACAAAGCCCTTTGTCAGAGACTGTCCCAACACTATGCCCGTTTTGACACCTCGTCATCTGTGTCCAACTCCCCCCCTCCCTCCAGCTCCACAGCCTCCACATTCCCTACTTCATTTAAGGCACCCCCCCTCCTCCCCCCCCTCCCCTTATCATCAGTGAGCAGGATGTGCTCAAACAGTTCTCCAGACTGAACCCGCGCAAGGCCCCCGGCCCAGACGGCGTGTCTCCCTCCACCCTGAGACTCTGTGCGAAACAGCTGGCTCCTGTATTCACAGACATTTTTAACACCTCCCTTAAGTTATGCCACGTGCCATCCTGCCTCAAATCCTCCACCATCATCCCTGTCCCCAAGAAGCCACGGATCACTGGACTTAATGACTACAGACCTGTAGCGCTCACCTCTGTAGTCATGAAGTCCTTTGAGCGCCTGGTCCTGTCCCACCTCAAGTCCATCACCACCCCTCTCCTGGACCCGCTGCAGTTTGCCTACCGAGCCAACAGGTCTGTAGACGATGCAGTCAACCTGGCCCTCCACTCCATCCTGCAGCACCTGGACTCCCCGGGAACCTACGCCAGGATCCTGTTTGTGGACTTCAGCTCCGCATCTCAACACCATCCGCCCCGCTCTGCTCCGGGACAAGCTGTCCCTGCTCAACGTGCCTGACCCCTCTGCAGGTGGATCATCGACTTCCTGACGGACCGGAGGCAGCATGTGCGGCAGGGAAAGACAGTCTCAGACTATACTAGCATCAGCACCGGATCACCCAGGGCTGTGTACTTTCCCCCACTCTTCTCCTTTCACCTACACCAACTCCTGCACCTCCAGCCACCAGTCTGTCAAGTTTGTCAAGTTTGCGGACGACACCACCTCTTCGGGCTCATCTCCAACGGCGACGAGTCCGCCTACAGGAGAGAGGTGGCCAGCTGGCGTCCTGGTGCAGCAATACAACCTGCAGCTGAACGCTCTGAAGACAGTGGAGATGATTGTAGACTTCAGAAAGTCACTACTCCTCTGCCCCCCCTCACCCTCTCAGGCTCTCCCATCACCACTGCTGATTCCTTCCGCTTCTAGGCACTACATCACCAGGGACCTCAAATGGAGCTGACCATCAGCTCACTCATCAAAAAAGCCCAGCAGAGGATGTTCTTCCTGCGGCAGCTGAGGAAGCTCAAGCTACCCACCAAGATGTTAGTGCAGTTCTACACAGCCATCAATCGAGTCCATCCTCACCACCTCCATAACCGTGTGGTACGCAGGAGCCAACTGCCAGGGACAGACTAAGGCTGCAGGCGTCTGTCTGCGCACTGCTGAGAAAGGGATCGGCTGCAAGCCTCTCATCTCTCAGGATCTGTACATCTCCAGGACCCGGAGGCGTGCTGGCCGGATCATAGCCGATCCCTCACACCCTGGTCACGTACTGTTTGCCCCCCTCCCCTCTGGTAGAAGACTTCGGTCCCATCCAGACTAAAACCCTCCCGTACATGAACAGCTTCTTCCCCTCTGCCATTAGACTGCTGAACACTAAGTGACTCTCGAGCACATGTACAGCAGCTCAACCCAGACTCATGTCAATCATCACTGTTTTCTTCCTGCATTACCGACTGCACTATATAGTTCTCACAGTATCTGCTGCTGGCTAATATATATTATAAATGATGACCAGTATCACTTAATCTTATCCTACACTTTATTACATGTATAGTTTATTTCTCTTATCTTATCATGTTTAATGTTGCAGCATTGTACCGAGACAAATTCCTAGTTTGTGTACTACATGAACAATGGCAATAAACCTGATTCTGATTCTGATTCTGATTCTGACTACATAATAATAATAATAAGAAGAAGAAGAAGGGCAGCACGGTGGCGCAGTGGTTAGCACAGTGGCAGCACAGCAAGAAGGTCATGGGATCGATTCCACCCTTGACCATCGTGGGTTTCGATCCCACCCCCAGGACCGTCGGTGACCCTTCTGTGTGGAGTTTGCATGTTCCTCCCCGTGTCTGCGTGGGTTTACTCCGGGCACTCCGGTTTCCTCCCACATGCCAAAAACGTGCAAGTTAGGTTAATTGGCATCAAAACTGGGGATTCTAAATTGTCCTTAGGTATGGATGTGGAAGTGAATGGTTGTCTGTCTCTCTGTGTTGGCCCTGTGATGGACTGGCGATCTGTCCAGGGTGTACCCTGCCTCTCGCCCAAAGATGCTGGGATAGGCTCCAGCCCCCCCCGCGAACCCGAAAGGATTAAGCGGTTAGAAGATGGATGGATGGATGGATGGAAGAAGAAGAAGACTGTCATAATTGTATTGACCATACATTGAGGCTGGGCAATTCCACCTTAAATCAGCATCATGGTTTATTGAACCTTTTTCCTCCTCTCTTCTCTATTACAATTTTACTGACAAGGTTCATAATTTTTAAGCCAATATTACACAGCAGGGTGGTATCATACAATTTTTTTGCAGTTATCAACTACAAATTCACATTGTTTTGATGCAGCAAAGTTCAGCCTCCACCTCCTCCACCGTCACCTCCAGTTCTCGTCTTCTGCACCGGTTGTCTTATGTCCCACCCTTCCTTAGTTCTGATTGGCTGCTTAGTAGTCTGACAAATTGAACTTTTTTCAGCCCTGAGCACCGTGACAAAAAGCGGCCACTGCTCAAGCATTTCAGCACGAGGATGCTCAGCACTGTAAACTCTGGACTACATAGAGAATGAATAGAAAATAGTCACCACAGCAGGAAAAACGAGTTTGGTGGAACGCCCCCAATACTTTTTCTGCAGTGTTTAGCTTCCGGGTTTGCCGAGGTGCATGGCCTATGGCATGACCATGCACAATAACTGAGTGGACACGTTTTAAAGGGGCAGTACATGTAAGGCACCAGATTAATATATAAAATAATATTCAGAAAATTCCTGCATCCACATCGTGATCACCACCAAAATCTAATCATCTGTTCCCCGTGCCATTACACACATTTCTTGAAAATTTCATCCAAATCCATTCATAACTTTTTGAGTTATGTTGCAAACAGACAAACCAGCCAACCAACAGAAAAACCAACGCCACTAAAAACATTACCTCCGTCCTCCCTTGGCGGAGGTAATAATCTTTATCCACATAGCAACTAAATGTGTTTTAACTTCAGTGGATCACAGTCTCAGCTGTCTGATGGAAAGTCACTGTTTATATCACGTCTTCAGTCTGTAACGACATATCTGGCAATCAGTTGGTTTAATTCTTGCTGGGTCTTAACTGTCCGATGCATAACTTGATTTCAAGCACAGCTATGTGCTTGTCTTGAGGCGACTTGACAAGATTCCCTTTTTTTTTTTTTTTTTTTTTTTTTTTTGCAGATAGGATTATTGTAATTAGGATGGTGGTAACTGACTAAGGGAATTTGGAGTGTAGTGTGTGAAAAATTAGTGAACCACCTGGCAGGTGAGTAATGCTGAAGACGGCTGAATGAGTTTATTGTGTTTGACAGATGAAGAGCAAGTCAGGCTTGTGAATGGAGGTGAGAATGACTGAAAAAGAGCTTAGCTGACATATGAAGAGATGTGCAAAATGCAAACTAGAAGGACTTTGCAAAAAAAAAAAAAAAAGCAAGCTTGGAGAGCTCTTAGGGAGAGACATTTTCGGTGGAATGACTGCTGAAAATCTTTGCTTCTCTCAATAAGGTGCAATTAATTGATTGGAATATATTTAATAATAGCAGAGAGAGGAAGTGAAGAGGCATAAGTTAAAAATAATGAAATCCAACAATTGAAATAAGATGGCATAAAGTGAGAAATGACAGTATGACATAAGGAAACAGTAGGGGAACATTCAAGGCCATTATACAGAGAGCTGTGTTTGTATAAACTGAGTCTGTCTGAGCTGAGTCTGACACCAGTGGCTTTCTCACATGTCAAATTGCTGTGCATAAAACATGCACGAAGGGGATTTGAGAAACAGGTGGTGAAAATATTGCAACCATCCATCACCAACTGCCACCTTTCATCAAATACTTCCTATCCTGCACATCCTCATCTGCACCATGTCTGGATCTGTCAGACGTGACTGTCTTTGTTTTACTCTTCTTCTCTGGCTTTCTGACCTCCAAAGTTTTGCAGTCTGCCTCCAGTGGCAATGTAATGTTTAGTTTTCCCATTACAGTGAGTCTGACCTTAGTGGGAGACACTAGAAGCTTTACAAGGTAAGATTTTTTTTCTTAATAATCTTGCTAGAAAAGTGAAAGTGTAAAGTGCCTCTTTCCATCTAAACATTTCAGTGCCCTGGCAGTTGATTCATGTCGTCTTTCACTGGATCAGCTTTGTTCTGTTTCTCCACTGCCAGGCAAAAAACATTCCTCACGATCAAGTTGGAGAAGGGTTAACATAATTTAGAGGCTATCAACTGTTGACACGCTGACATTGATTTATCCAGGAAATTGTTTCCAGCAATTTTTGTTTTTTTATGAACAATTGGTGCAAAACATTGCTTGATTTACATCATGTGTGTCACAAGATTGTGGAAACAGGACTCCGTGCAGGTAGGAATAAGGTGCAAGGTGGCAATTTATTAAACAAGACTCAAAACACAAGCAAGCAATGGCACAAAGGCTGAAAACAAAACTAAAACTAAGCAGATCACAGAGCAAGGAAAGGTAGCAATCATTCACATAGTCACACGACAAGGACTGACAATGAACATTAATGCTGCCACCCCCAACTAAGACTGACACAGACATGTATAACGCAATGGGTAATCACAGAACAGCTGGAACAATCAAGGGCCAATCGGCGACAGCAGGGAAGTGGCTACAGGTACGGGAGACATGAGGGACTGAGACAAAAAGGTAAACAAGTACACACACAAGACCCAGGACCAGACAGGGGGTACACATAAGACAAGATGACAAAGGTCAAGGACATACCTGTACAGGACAACAGACGAGGCAGGGATAAGAAATACCTAGATAATAATAATAAACATGTGACCATACAAACTAAAACTAAGGCAGGAATAAATACAAAACAAGAACATGATGATACTAATAATTAGGGATGAGCCGATACCACTTTTTCAAGACCAATACCGATACTGTGACTTCCAAACCTGATACCGTCTTTCTTATTTAAAAACAACAAAAGTACAGAATATACTTTTTTAAAGGACTACTTGCATTTTGTACACATATAAAAACAAATCTAAAAATCAAAGAATATATTAAAGTTTGACTCAGCTCAGTAACGCTGCTGCTTTTTAATTTAAACTTTGCAACATTGGCAGCATTTCACTGGTCAGCACTAAGTAAACATGCATTCTGAAGTTTTAAGACCAAGTTTAAACAAAACTTTGAAGTTGAGTATTTAAGGTAAACATTCAGATGACATTCAAAGTGCCACTTTATGCATGAAGTAGAAAATGCTATAGATGTGAAATAAAGGAAACTAACCCTTTAAGATGTATTTTTGTCATCCAATATTATATTATTATCTTAACCTGTTGCACTTCGGTGTACCGCGGGCGGACACGTCTCTTCGTCCTAGGGTGCACAAGGGTGTCCTACTAGGAGGCACTGAAAAAAAAAAAAGCTGCATTTCCGTTCTTCCACTACAGACACAGCCGCGAGCAGAAAGCCAAAGGAGTGCTTGATTAGGTTTAGATGTGACTGACCTCTCATTCGACTAATAAGAGCCTTGAATTGGGTTCTGAAACTTGAAGAACCAATGACAGAAAACCTACCAAGAAGGACCCGCCTACCAACGGCTACGAATACCAGCCAGCCAATTGAAGCAACAGAAGTTCGAAAGCTGTTTTGTGTAAGGCTGGGTGACACACAGGCGTTCGCAGTCTTTTTTTCTAACTACTGTTCTTATTTGTTTTGAAAAATCGTTTCGCCCAAACCGCAAATCATGGAGGCGCAAAAACGCCATAATGGAATTATGGTTTGACCGGGTCGCGAGACCAGAACCACGAGTCTGTAACAAGCAGACCAGCATCATGGTCGTCTGACAATGAGGAAGAGAAGTTCGCCAGCGACATTGCTGTTGTGGACAGGTAAGTGTTATAAGCTAAATTATTCTTTATCCCTGAAAATTGTAATCCAAATGACTTTTGACCGATCGGTAAATTACAACTTGCATCATCGCCACATGATGGACCGGTCCGAGGCGCCGACGTCCAGACCGTGAACACCCCATCCCCACCCCGCTACTCTTCTGTAGCGGATTGCAGATACAATGCAGTATATATTAGTGCAACTGTGCGTATTAGACCGCGGCGCACCGTCACCGCTTTCCGTCATGTAGCCGATGGGCGATGTCCGACCTCTGCAGCGGGGGGGGGGTGGGGGGGGAGGGGGTTGGGACTTGTTATCGTCTACATTACAGATATTCTAGTATAATTTTTAGTGCACTGTAGGTTATTTTTCTTGTTAAAAAAAAGCCACACATTTTTTTACGTGGCATGCTTCTTTGTGTGTGGGGGCTTGTTTGTTCATTCATTCATTCATGAATGAATAAACAACCCCCCCCCCACACACACACAGCCTGAGTATCACCTTTCATTAGAGCCCAAGATTACTAACTAACTAACTAACCTGCACTTATAAAGCGTTTTCATAGTCCACAAGACCACTCAAAGCGCTTTCTTAATACTAACCCTCTATTCTAAGGGCTATAGGAAACAGATATCTAGGGACAATTTAGAACAGCCAATTAACCTAACATGCATGTTTTTTTTTGGCAATGTGGGAGGAAACCGGAGAAATCCCGGAGTAAACCCCACGCAACACGGGGAGAACATGCAAACTCCACACGATCACTGTTGTCGGGGGCTGGGATCGAACCCACGATCCCCACAATCCCCCGCCAAGGGTAAAACTGTGCTGCCGCAGTGCTAACCACTGCGCCACCGTGCAGCCCAAGATGAAGCTTCTATATTGAATCATTCAAAAGTTACAGACGTTTTTCCAAACTGTGCCATTTGGCACAATTTGGCACAGTTCAAAAACGCCTGGGAACAACCTAAGAAAAAAGCTGTGTAATATATTCATTTTTTGTGGTATTGTTACAAAATTTTGACCTCAGCTGGATAGCATTTGGTTCTACATTTCTGTTGCATTTTCCAGCCAATATCTGAAGCTGTGTGTTATTTGCAAGCATTTGTATCCAAAAAAACACCCAGGCGAAATTTATTTTCTTCAAGTTCAGTATGTTTAGATGACTGTTACTCAGTGGCAGGAGCACTTAGAGAGATTATGACTGTTTTGCCAAAAAATTCAAAGTGTTTTCCTTTAAATGAGACCAACCCCATGAAGATGCTGCAAAGGGTTGAAGAACAGCTTTTGATTTACTTTGAGTACGTTATTTTTTGGCGTTTTTAGGGAAATTGACCAGAGTGCAAGGGGTTAAGTATTCTCCTGGCCCTTCAGTTTATTAGTAGTGTTTCTGATATTTTTCTTAGTTTTAAGGTTTGCTCTTATTTTGAAGTCATTCCGTTCCATTTCATGTTCATGTAGGCCTTGCACCCTCTGGGATTAATAAAGGTCCAAAATACAAACAAAATACAAAAAAATGTATTTGGTATTTATGTTTCTGTCACCTACCTCTTATCAGCTGTACGACTCTCCTCGAAAGGTATGCTCGTCTGGTTTTTACTTTAATTTTCGTTCTTTTTAGGTTTCACTTTTAGCATCCAGCCTCCCGAGCTGGAAAGCAGCAGTGCAGCAGCCTGCTGCTGCGCAATGCACGTCCTTCTGCTTGGTTCTTGACAGAATTCAGCAAACTCTTTGCTGTGATACTTTTGCAAGAGTGTTATTTCATTCATTGAACCTGTAACCAAGGACAGCAATCCTCAGGGTAGGAGCATTATACCAAATTAACCGCACCTGTGAATGCCCTATATATGTCCTCTGCATCCACTCTGTCTTCCTCTTTCTTTCCTCCTGGTACGGTGAGAGCTTTTGCTGGTCTGTTAACATTGTGTTTGTGCTGTGCAGGCTGCCTGTTGCTTGAGTACCCCTGCGGTATAAGACTGTTGTGTTTTCTGCTTAGAGTGAGAAGGTTGTAGCGGCTGTGGAGTGTGGTATGCACTGTCCACGTTTGCTTTAAGGTATGTGACATACATTTACCTTTTTTCCAGCCAGGATGGTAGCGGCTTAGCAGCATGAGGTATGTGCTACTCTAACCTAGTTAAACTTGTGATGATTTTTCTTTATAGACCTTCTCTCAGGTGAAAAACTGCTTACAGCTTAACAGCACACAATATACTTGTCTGCTTGGGTATGTGTTACATGTTACCTTTAAGCAGGGTTTGTTGATAGATAACAGCAAGCGGTGTAGGTTGCCATTAATTCTGTATTATCTTTTTTCTTTCGACTAACAGTCGTCTAAAAAAAAGAAAAAGAAAACTATAGAGAGGAAAAAGGAAGATGTCTTCTTTCTGCTACTCTGGGTGCAGGCTGCTTCGGTGCTTAGCACACTCTCGCCACCTTTGGTGGGGGAGTGGTACTGCATACAGCCGGGAGTGATTTCTGTTGTTGGTATGTTGTCCTAGCTAATGTGCCTGCACCTCTTGAACAGTCCCGTTGCCTGTTCATGATAATAATAATGACTGTTTTTAACTCTCTCCTATTGTTCTTGGAGGAGTAATGACTTCATCAAGAAGTAGAGAAGGAGGCAGCAGCCCGGGGATTGACATGCCTCCAGCCCAGGGCCCTATTCCTCCAGCTCTGCCTGCTCCAGCTGGGACCAGGAAGTCCAGCAGGAAGCAGAAGCGGATTGAAGAAAGCCAGCTACGGCACCCACGAGTGGACCTCATACAGAGGCAATTGGAGGAGATGCGTAAGACCATGGAATGTATGGCAGCAAGTCAACAGCGCCTTCTGGGTATGCTGTTTCAGGCTTCCATATGGGCCTGGGGACCGCACCCTGATGCTTTGTCCCTTGTGGCTTCTGATAACTTGGGTAAGTCCACCAGCTCCAGCCTTGGTTCCAGTGGGCGAGTGGATGTGTCTGAGGATGAGGATGACAGTGACCCTCTGGCCGGGAAGCACCACCCGGGGCCCTATGATGTATTCCTCAAGGCACTGCTCTCTAGGGCGGCATCAGCTGCTGGACTTCCTTCTCCATCTTCTCCGCCTAGGGCTTCGGCTTTGGACAGGGGTCCTGCAGTCTGCAGGCAGGTTTCCTTGTCGGTGTATCCTGATTTTGTGAGTCGTCTGCAGAAGTCGTGGGCTCGCCCAGGGAAGGCTGCTACTTCTCACTCTAGGCTCAGAGTTCTGAGTGGTGCTGCAGAGCAAGGGTTGAATGGGGCATTGAAGGTGGGCCCTACCTTTGCATTGGTGGCTGGAGCTCCCCCCACAGGTAGCAGGTCCGTATGCCACCCTAACAAGAAGTGTCACATCACTGATAGGTTGGTGGCCAGTGCCTACCAGTCGGTGACTATGGCCTCTGGACTGGCGAATACTAACACACTTTTGCTAGTGTATTTAGAGGGCCTGATAAGAGACCTGGACTCGAAGAGTGGAACGGACTTTCTTCTGGAGGTGGTGAATGTGGTAGACACTGTAATTTAGGGAGCTAGCTCACAGGCTACAGCACTTGGGAGCTCTTTGGCTCAGCTGACCTTGGCCCATCGGCAAGTGTGGCTGAGCCAGTTTGGATTGGCGGATACTGACAGGGCTGCTGTTTTGGAGGCTGCAATTGTGCCTGGTGAGGTATTTGGGCCAGTAGCGGAAGCGGTGTTGGACAAGGTGCAGAAGGTGAGGCTGCGTACGCAGTCCCTTCATCACCCGGGACCATCCAGGACGAGTGTCCGGAGACCTCTTGAGGGTGGTGAGAACCCACAGGGCTCTTTTCCACCAAACCGGTTCCAGTGCTAGTTTGGTGCTGGTGCTGGTGCTAGTGCTTAACCAGTGCTTAACCAGAGTGCTCATAAGAACCAGCTGTCTTTCCACCGATATGGAGCTAGTTGGGAATTATGTCAGAGCTACGTCATTACGTACTGTGAAGCGCCCAACCCCTGCAGAACACCAGAGAAGACTGAAGGTGGCGGTATGCACCTCTCACTTGTTTGCTATCCGCCAGTAACCGAGAGAAGAAGAAGAATGCTATCCGCCAGTAACCGAGAGAAGAAGAAGTAGCAGCGTTAGCTTGTCAACATATAGGAATTGTTGTGTTTGGGAGCGCTGCTTTTATTATTCCAAACCTGTATTACCATCCAAAAACAGTTTTATTCTTAATGGCAGAGAACGGCGGCTACGTTTAAGGACACCGGTAATCATCAATATTTCAGTTATCAGCCGTTGTTAGATAAAGTCTGTAGCGCGAGCATTGACAACACTTTTAAACATAATATTTATGTCATTTCTGTAATAGGTGGTGTTACGGCGCATTACAAGACGGAGGTCGCCTGTTCTGTCATGCCAAAAAGTGATCAGCTGTCCCAAAAAAATGATCGCCAGGGGCCATATTGTTATGGGTTTATATTAGCCGGTAAATATATATATTTCAACAGATAAACAGTACTTAGTTAGGTATAACAAGATATATTTAACACTTACGATGCATTTTGAACCCTAAACAAACTTGAGCTGGGATTAAAAGCAATTAAAATAATGCAGTCACAAGGTTACATGGAAAAAAGTATAGATTTACGGTACTGCATATATACACTACCGTTCAAAAGTTTGGGGTCACTTAGAAATTTCCTTATTTTTGAAAGAAAAGCACTGTTTTTTTTCAATGAAGATAACTTTAAACTAATCAGAAATACACTCTAATATCTAATATACATTGCTAATGTGGTAAATGACTATTCTAGCTGCAAATGTCTGGTTTTTGGTGCAATATCTACATAGGTGTATAGAGGCCCATTTCCAGCAACTATCACTCCCAGTGTTCTAATGGTACAATGTGTTTGCTCATTGGCGTCCAGAAGGCTAATGGATGATTAGAAACCCTTGTGCAATCATGTTAGCACAGCTGAAAACAGTTTAGCTGGGTTAGAGAAGCTATAGAACTGACCTTCCCTTTGAGCAGGTTGAGTATCTGGAAACAATTATTATTTCAAATACAAATCATTATTTCTAACCTTGTCCCAATGTCTTGACAATATTTTCTATTCATTTACAACATCATGGTGGTAAACTAAGTGGGACTTTTCATGGAAAACACAAAATAATTGTCTGGGTGACCCCAAACTTTTGACGGGTAGTGTACTTGGAAGATACTGTATAATGCATATTCTATGCACCTCCAAACTACAGAGCTGTGAAAGGTATATCCTTCGTGTACTTGTGTCTTCTATTCTGGTTAAAGTACTGATTCAAGTTTTTCAAGTTTCATGTAGGGATAACAAGAGACAGACTGTAAGTGTTCAAGTTCAAAGTACTTTCCCCAGAAATGATCTTGTCCAGACGTGACAGAATGTCACGTGGTACGTTGTCAACAGAATAATAAACTTATCATTATTTAAAGTGGAAACTTGGAATATTTTCCACAGAAAAAGTACATAGATTTAAAGTTTGTTGCTGCTTGTTCTTTAAAAATGTGAAAGAAAATTGTCAAAAATATGTATAAGTCCACAAATACCTGATATATTGTCCATACCTGGAAAAATGAACTTAAGTGCAGTAATTCAGTACTTGTACTTTCAATTCCCACCACTACAATGTTATAGTGATTTGCATTGTCCTAAATAACTTTATATATGAAATGTAAAGTCTTCAACTTTTTAATATGACCCTTCTCTCATGTTTTTTCTCTTATCTCTTTGTCTTATGTCCTGATTGGTGGAGCCTTGAGCACTTTTATCATGTCTATAGTCAGCTTCATGTGTGCCTGTGTTTGTGTTCATGTTGAATGTAACTGTAGTTTGTAAATATGGACGTCACCTGAGTGCAAAACAAGTCTACCTACAGGTACAAATAAAGGAACCTGAACCTGAATATGTTTGGTGTGAGGATAACAATGTAGAAGAAGAAAAACACTTAAGGAAAGAAAGCTTTTATTTCCAAAATGTGCAAAAACTTCAGACTGCTACATATGAAATATTATGTACACACAGACAACAATATCAATGCTGTGATAGTTACTTTTTTTACAGTCCCTCAAGCACAGACACAACACGTCCCATCAGTCCAACAAGGGTGTTGGTCTGTTTTGCAGCAAAGCGAAGTTCAGCTGCTCCTCCCTCCTGCTCTGCTCCTGCTGTCTCATCTGACTGTAGTCTAGAAGGAGGTCCATGTTTGTGTCACACTTCTGTTTCCCTGTTTTAAAGTACAAAAATAAGCAATATAAAATAACCACACACTGAAAAATGCAGGAATCGTCAATCCAAGATTGAATGTGTCTATTCAACATCCATTTACTGTTAGTGGCATCACAACATTAATTTCAAGGTGTATAATTGGTTAAATTCACTCCCTCCTTTGTGTGACTGGTCCATGATCCATCCAGGTGGATGCCTCAATTTCCCTATATGGGGATCAAATAAAGTACACAAATCAAAATGATCTGAACATAATTACCTAATCTGGTCTGATTAGAAGAGCAGAGGAGGACAAGCTTGGAGCTGGTGAAGGTGAGCTGGACCACCACAGGTCTGGCTGGGTTCTCCCTCATCATCCTAGCTGTGATAAATCTATAAAAAAAAGTGTTTTAGTTGTGCATTGAACAACTTAAGCCTTCATTAAATGTGCAGACATAGAAGACATTTTATTCAATATCATTGTTAGCAAAAGCTTACATGTCTGCTTATTGAATAGAAGAATAGGAATAGATGAAACTATTGCACTGTACAATTATACAGTGCATAAACTGTAGATGATCCACCAGGCTACTGCGCCAATAAAAAAGAGAAGGATTAGATAAATACGGCTAACAACATACAATTAAACACGAGTGACATTTAAAAAAAAAATGGGCCTAAGATTATGGAAATATTACCAAAATAGTAAAAAAAGACGACGCTACTAGTGTCTAGTAGAAAAATCTCCCATAACACAACGCAAGGCACCCATTCATACCACAGATTAATGCCACAAAAAACTTATTTTGCGCCTGGATGTCTTTATTAAAAAAAGTATCTGTAAGATGCTAAGATTTCGTTCTAGTTTCTCAACGCGCATTTCTGCCGAGGAGAAAGCGTTCGTGCTAAAAACCAGTTAACTTGTTAGCATCGCTACCGAAAAAACTATGGCCAAAAAAATAGTTAAAAAAAAAAATCCGCACTTTGGCCGTTATATATCAATACAGCGGTTATACTTCTGTCAGCAGAGACGACCTGTTCCATTTCTTTATGGCGAGGAGAAACGTTTGGTCGTAGTAAAAGTACTGTTAGCTTGTTAGCATCGCTAACCGAAAATATCCACAAAAATGAGTTAAAAAAAAAAAAAATCCGCACTTTGGCCGTTATATATCAATACAAGCGGTATACATCTGTCATCAGAGACGACCTGTTCATTTCTTTATGGCGAGGAGAAACGTTTGGTCGTAGTAAAAGTACTTTTAGCCTGTTAGCATAGCTAACCAAAAATACTATAGCCACAAGTGACTAAATATCTGCACTTGGCCGTTACATATCAATACAAGCGGATATATATGTATACATATATTGGTTAACGTCTGGCATTTTAAAGACAATACACTTAACAGCGTGTTTTAAGTAGTTTGTTGTCCAGACTAATCCAAGGCAGTGACAATGGTCCAGCTGGCTGGCCGATCCTCCAAAACAGTTCAGATGAGTGGCCCCCTCCAGCTGATCTTGTACTTCTGCTTATGTCCATAGAGCCAAGAAATATGTCTCCTCTTCGCTCTAAATCTGTTTGGTTTTGGAATCCGTTGCGTGCTCCGCTGCTTGGAAAGCAACATGGCGGTCAGTAATGTTTTGAAGCTGGTCGGTTAACCACGCCCACGGCTGTGGACCTAACCGACGTAAACTGGTGTTGCTACTGGCCCAGCTAGGAGTTGGGGCCACGATAGCCCCACTTTTGGGAGCCGGGGACTGGTGCTTTAGTCGGTGGAAACCCAAAGAACTGGTGCTAATGACGCAATAGCTCCAGTTAAGCACTGGAACCGGTTTGGTGGAAAAGAGCCCACAGTGGCGTCCGTTCACAGAACTGGGTTCCTATCGGGCTCGCCTGAGTCAGAAGGTCTCCCGGCAACGGGCATCAGGTCAGCAGCACTCATACCCGTGCTCTCGGGAGCAGGCAGGCCATGGTCCTGCCAAGCCCCACCAGAGTTCCTGACGGTACACTTCCCCTGGCATCAACTTTTTCTACGGTGCACCTCAGGCGTCAGTGCACCTTATGCCCATGGGTACTCGATAGGTATCGCCTGCAGTTTGTATACCACCACCCCCCCCCCGATTTTGAGGGGTCCTGGAGACAAAGATAAAGGGGGACATTCTTGCAGCAGTTCTCGGCGACAAGGTCTCTGCCCTTCTGGAAAAGAATGCAATACGGTCTTTGTCTCCAAGAGAGGAGGGGCGAGGTTTCTACGTAACCTATTTCCTTGTTCCCAAATGAACCGGGGGCTTCCGCCTTATTCTAGCTCTAAGGCAGTTGAATAGATATCTCAGGGTGTTCCCCTTTTGGATACTCAAGCTGAGGACATTTTTTCAGGCTATAAAGCCAGGTAGTTGGTTCACAGCAGTGGACCTTCACAATGCTTACCTCCATATTCTCATAAATCCAGCCCTCAGGAAGTTCCTAAGGTTTTCCCTTCAGAGCAAGGCCTTCGAATACAACGTCCTGCCCTTAGGTCTGTCCCTGTCGCCTCAGACGTTCACCAAGTGCATGGACGCTGCACTTTCCCCACTGTGGCGGAAAGGCATTCAACTCTTCAATTATCTGGACGATTGGCTGGTTTGTGTGCCATCGGAGCTCATAGCAAGGAGCCATATGGAGACCATACTGACTCATCTGGCAGCACTTGGGTTGCATGTGAATGCGGAAAAGAGCTGCCTGGTTCCAACCAGGGTTGTTGAGTACTTGGGGCTCACCCTGGATTCAGTTGTCATGAAGGCATCCCTGACTCCTCCGAAGAGGAGGCATACTATCAGGGAATGCATCAAGAGCTGCATCTCACAGAGGACTGTGTCAGTGCAGCAGTGCCAGAAGGTCTTGGGTATGTGCTGCAGTTGTCCAGGCAGTGCCGCTGGGTCTTTTGCATACTCGTCCCTTTCAGTGGTGGCTCGCGCTTCAGGACATCGTTTTGCCCAGCGACAAAAGGAGGAGGTTAGTCCTCTCCAAGAAGGGACTCGAGGTTCTCAGGTGGTGGAGCCACTCCTCGGCTGTGCAGGATGGGTTTCCTATGGGCCAGGCGGGCTGCGGGGTGACCATTACAACCGATGCCTCCCTGACAGGCTGGATTGCAGTCTGGGAGGGCAGGTTTGTCTACGGGCATTGGACTGTGGCTCAGCAGTCTTGGCATATAAATCACCTCAAGATGGAGGCAGTGTGTCTGGTGCTAAGACATTTCCTTCCGGTCATTTACAGCAGGGAGGTTCTGGTGCAAATGGACAACACAGCTGTGGTGTCATATATCAACCGGCAGGGGGGTCTGAAGTCCCCCTCTCCGCATGCGATGGCGCACCGTCTGCTCCTGTGGGTTCAAGCCAAGGGTATTCAAGCCAAGGGCTTTTCACCAGTGGGGGCCCCTGAACAGGACAGCAGATCTGCTGTCACGAGGGGGTCCCCACCCTGGAGAGTGGCAACTACATCCAGAGACAGTCGAGCAGATCTGGCTTCAGTTTGGTCGAGCGGAGGCGGACCTGTTTGCGACAGCAGAGAAAACCCACTGCGCTCTCTGGGCCTTGATGTACGGACCGCCAGGTCTGCTAGGTACAGATGTGTTGAGTATTGCCTGGCCTCCAGTGAAACCTCTTCTGCCAATTTTCCTCATGAAGATGAGGCGACTGTCTGTTCAGGTGATTTTGATAGCCCCGAATTGGCCACAAAGGCCATGGATGGCGGAGATCCACGAGATGTTGGAGGGTCATCCTTGGCCTGTCCCACTCAGGCAGAACATACTCTCACAGGCACAGGGCAGGGTTTTGCACCCAGTTCCCCAGCTCCTGATGATTCACATATGGCCCTTGAACGGGACCAATTGTTTTGACTTGGCTTGGAAAAAGGGATTGTAGACACCATGCAGGCTTCACGGGCTCCATCGACCCATCTGCAATACAGTAGGAAGTGGAGAGTCTTTTCGAACTGGTGTCAGACCAAGGGGGAGAATCCCTTGACGTGTCACATCTCTGTCATCTTGTCTTTCCTCCAGTACCTCTTCGCCCTAGGCCAGGCAGAGTCAACCATCAGGGGCTACCTGGCAGCGGTGTCTACTGTCCATAAGAAATGTGATGGCGTTTCTCCTGGGGCGCATCCCTTGGCTAAGCAGTTCTTGAGGGGCGTGAAACGGAGTCGTCCCTCTCAGTGTCCATTGCTGCCCTCTTTGGGATCTCTGGACAGTTCTTAAGGCTCTGTGCTTACCCCCTTTTGAGCCACTCCCCAGTGCTGACCTTTGTCTGCTCTCTTGGAAGACTGCTTTTCTCTTGGCAATTGTCTCAGCTATAGCGATATGTGATTTATAATTATGCTCAGGTATAAAGATTATTTAATTTGTTTAATGTATCGGACCTGAGATTTACTTCGGGTCCACACACAGAAAAAGTTTATAGTAAACACGTGTCGGGGCACCAGCCTCACCTCTTTGGGTGAACACTTTAGTCATTAATTTCACTTTATACCCGTTTAATCACTGAACAAATGAATTAATAATCAGTTTCAAAAGATTAGTGAAGTTGATACTGAGGGCTTCAAAACCAGACTCAGAATGGAATAAATTCAAACAACTTCTCTCATTTTCACATATTATTAAATGAAATGATGATTAAATGGCATTGAAATGATTTGCATTAACCCGTTACATTATAGCTTGTAACTGAGGATAGAGTAACAATGTGAGCTGTTGCAGAAGCAGGTGGAAGATGTAAGCTGAATTTAGATCATTTGAAGTTGACAGATTGATGAAAAACTGAATGCAAATTTATGGGGAAAATTAAACTAATTATATAGAGAATTCCTGGATTACTCTTAAGAAAATAAAAATGGATTTTTAATAAGAAAAATCATATTATTTTTCTTTTTAATTTGTATCTAATCAATGCTGAATTATTCTCAAATCTCAGATGTTTTTATCACTGTTCAGCAGATGGAACAGATTACAGCTCACATGAATCCTTGTGTAGTGGTTCTTTTGCGCTTCTCCTGAAGCTTTAGTTGTAGATGACACCCAAACCAGAATATCTGCCAGCAGATATTCGACAAGGGTACGGCAGCTTCCAAAGTCCACAGTCACAAGATGAAATTTTGACTGCGATAGTAGTTTGCAGCTTAGTCAAGCGTAATGGCGAGGTTGGTTTCTTCAGTGGCGCGTAATGGCGAGCTGCTTTGAGGCTTTCATGGATCAGCAGATTCTCCCAAGGGAATTTGAGAATAATTACAAAATCTGATCCCAATAGCAAAATTAAAAGATTTTTCCAACTTGAGTTGAAATTAGCTTCTAGTATGGAGATGGTCAGTCCTTGAAAAACACATGGTGAATTTAAAGAAAGTTTAACAATATAAAAAGTTAGAAAAACAGAAACATCTAGGAACGGGAGTTTTAACTCCGAATCAAGATTTGAGCTCAGGAAAGAAAGAATTAATTCTTAGACGTTTAAAGAAAAACATTAAAATACACAGACATTACATACACACAATATTCCATGTTGCTCTGCTCTGAAGTGCTCTGGTCTGCATCTTCTGAAACTTTCAGTAGAGAGTGAAAAAAAGCTCTGAAGGAGGGTGTCTCCCCTCTTTTTATCTGTGGAAAACTTTCGCGGCTTCCGGGGATTGACTGAGCCCAAGCCAATGGTCTTCCTTTGTGGGCGGGTTTTATGAACTTTAGTCCAATGAACAAACAGGCTTTTGTCTGTAACAACCTATAATATTGAGAAGAGCTGTTGCTAAGTAGAGACTGGCGGCAACCAGGTCACATGACTTGAGGGACGTTTGGCAACTGATACACACGTCTTCATACTGAAAATTCTATACACTTATGCATAAAATCTAACCAACTTCAGTGATTCATGCAACTTTATAACTGTGCTTTTAAATTAACATGCAAGAATTAAACATTCACTTAAACAGTTTTAACATGCACATATTTAAAATCAAGGATTAATATTTTCTTTCAAACCCATTGATTGGTCCACAGAATATCAAAGTCCCACAGGGCGGGTGATCTCAACAATTGGTGTCCTTAGAATTGTCCTGAGAAATGAAACTTGAAGAAGGAGTTAATTTCAGTTAATCAGTGTAAGTTAAAAGTGAGCATCTACTCCAGAGACATCCACCATGGGTAGTGTTGAGCTGTGGCCAATCAAGGCCGTAGGGAATGCCTTTTTAAAGTTTTATGGTATGCCTGTTGAATATAAACCTGTCTTAGTTGAGGAAGTTCCTCGTTTATTTATGATGCGAATTAATTCGTTCCTGGCAGAGATGGAATCCTTAACTCTCATACCTCTTTACAAAGGAATGTGTTCTCCACAGTGGTCCTGAGATGAAAAAGCAATTCTTGACTGTCCTGTTCCTGGGTGAAACAATGTCTTTAAGATGAAGAATAATTTTATTGATGAGCCAAAGCAAGATGATGCTACACAGCCAAGAGGATCAGTCAACTGAATGTGCTCTCTGTGGAGCGCAGCATGGCCTGCGATTTAAGGGTGATCCATGTGGTTCATCTGTGGCCCAACGCAGCTTTTCAGGCCAAGGTGCTGGGCCAGTGGGTTTTGTTTCCCACCCGCTTGTGCTTGGAGCCTTCTACCCTCCTCCGCACACTTCTTCAGAGGCCAAGAAAACCTTCATAGTTTGTGCCCAGTGAGGGCCGTTATGTTTATGTTGATTGTACGAGGACTGTCCGTTCTTCGACCAACTGTTGTGTCCTATGGGGACTCCATGTTGGGCAGACCTATCTCTAAGCAGTGTCTGTCCCCATTTGAATAGTTTGACCTGATTGCTTTCGCATATGTGCAGGTTGGAGCAGAACCATCAGAGAGGCTGAGGCTCACTCGACTCACATGGGCAGTGTTTAGAGGTGCACCCTGAAGGATATTTGCGCAGCCGCTGGCTGGGCTTCTTCGTCAACATTCATCTGCTTCTTTAGGCTTAATCTGGCTTCATCAGCCATCCCCTCATCTGTTCTGGGAGTCACAACTGATTCATGAGTTCTATCTTAATTTTGGTTTCTTTTTCCTCATTTGAGCCGGCAGGGGCGCCTTATACTCAGAATGTTTTTTTTGTTCAGCTCCAGTTACCCTGGGAGGAACCAGCTTAACTTGCAGTGTCCAGTGGAGTACAATAGGAATCAACTCATCTGTTCTGGAGTTTGCGACAGGGTTCTTAAGTTGCGTCTTGGTTTCCCTCATTGTGAGCCGGCATGTGTGCCTTGTGCTCCAGAAAGGATTTTTCTTTTTCTTTTCAGATCCGGTTGCCTGAGGGAACCAACTTATTTTTATGTATTCAGTTAATGCAATAAAGAAGTCATACTCATTTGATTGTGTTTTATGGTGTATTGGGGCTTTTGTGCTCCTTTCAACCTGTGGGTGTCGCCCTCCAGAAACTTCGCCCTTCATAGCCCTCCAGAGACTTCCTCAGGACTCATTTGGTATACAGTTGTCACTTTTGTTACAGGTTTCGCCTGAAATGAAAATTAAAATATATGTTTATGCACGTAAAATGCGGTTTTATGAATGAAAGTGAGGCCTGTAACCATTCATTGTCCTTCGTCGGTGGAGGCAGGGCTCCTCCCAGTCGTCAGAAAGAGGAGAGAGAGTGGGAGCAGAGGGCGTATATCGGGCATCCACAGGTGTGGTTAATTTGGTAAAATGCTCCTACCCCAAGGATTGGTGTCACTTGGTTACAGGCTCACTTTCATTCAGAAAAATACATTTACATGCGTAAACGTACATTTTATCAAGTTGGTGGTGTGAAATTGTAAATGCTGATACCACACAGCATCATACTGAGGCAAGTCCCACAGACAGTCTCCAATGATGTGGCACTTGTTGCCTCTGCTTACAGAGCCGTGCATAGTGCGGCTGAGAACACAATCATGCCTTCATTTTAATATGATTAATGTATTGGATTGGTAAATTACTTTTTATTCCTTACCGATACTGATCCAGCCATTTTGCCTGGATCAAACCCGATACCGATATGGCTGATCGGCTCCTCCCTACTAATAATACTAATGACCAAACTAGACTACGGCAGGGGAAAGCACTACACGAAGAACAGGATCAGGATACTAATGAATGCTTAAACACAACTTAAACACAAAGGGCCATATTACAACGACGGGGTCGGTTGATCAGTTGTCCACTGACGCAGAACACATTTATGGGCATTCACAAGTTATTTCCTTATCACAACGGCATAAAAATGATGTTTCCACTGGCACATGATGCAGAGGGCCGGTCTAATCATTCAAAGGGTGTTTTAGATAATCCAATCCAAAGCGCTCCTTCCCATCCCTTTAATGCAAAGAGGCGCATTATCTAAAGTGAATTGTGATCATGACGGTCTAAGGACAGGTTTTGCGCTGACCAAAGCCCGTGTGCAAGCCAAAATGCAGGCGACAGTAATGCTGCTTGGTAATAAGGAAGACATCAGGTCACAGTTGATCCCAGTTAGTTATGTTAGAAAGAACAAACAGTGAAGAATCGCTGAAAAAAATCAGCTGAATGGTTTAATGGTAGTGCGCACAGATGCAACCACAGACATGAAGGGTTTGAAACTTAAGGAAAAGAGGATGATGTCTCTGCAAACTTTCATAAACGATGACGTGGAAGTCGCTTCCTACTGTGGGGAGATGGGTGCTCCCTCTCCTGTTGCTTTTGGCAACCGAGGGTCTCCCCCTATCTGTCCTGGGTAGGAGGGAAGGAGGTGATCTGGCACCTTGTTCATTCATTTATTCCCCTAAAAAAATAAACACATTAATGCCTAATAAGTTCTTGATGAAAACGACACCCCCCCCCCCCATGCACCACACATCACATTGAAAACACTGGCACACATGCTCCCCTGTTCATTCATTACATTCATTTCCCTAAAAGAAATCCTACAATAATGCCTAATCTATAGACTCCAACGGTAAGTCTGCAATTAAAATGAGTATGGATGGAATAAAAAAACACTAGTGTGCAATCATCATATAATTAAAATGATGGGTGATTATGACTGTTACAACTCTCTCTATTAAAATAAGATCCCAGCGCATGCCATTTCCTGAGCTCCGAGCTGCGCGATTTCAAAACACGCCACTGAAATATCATTAATCAATGCGCTTCTGACGATGGACCTTCCTTTTTCCTGATCAAAAAGCGGATTCTCATGGAAATGCACTATAATAGAACGTGCAATTCGAATGCCGCACCGCCATACCTCTTTGAAATAACTCTCCTCCTCCCAGCACAGAGGTGGGCACACTGTCTACTGGTAATTTGATGGCATATGAAAGGTGTATAAAACAGACAATGCGGTGACAGAACCTAACAAAATCACTGGCGTATGGGCAGAAAAATCTGTCAGAAAAGTGTGTGGATGATGTTCAAAATAGGGCCCAAGAATCCATACAATACCAACCTCCCAGGCAAGGCCGTGAGCAGAGCATATGTCCTACCTGCTGAGTCCTTTTCTGATGGTGGGCATTCTGTCACAAGATTGGTGGAAACAGAACTCGCAGGGCAGAGCAAGAATAAAGTGCAAGATGGTAATTTATTAAACAAAAATTCAAAACACAATCAAACAGCAGCACAAGGGCTGAAAACTAAAGCTAGGTAGAGCACAGAGCAAGGCAAGGTAACGATCACTCACATGGACACACCCAACTAGAACTAATGATCATTAATGCCACCACCCTCAACTAAGGGACTGACACAGACATAAATAACACAACATAACATATATAACACAATCATAATCACAGAACACAGAACAGGTGGGAACAATCAAGGGGCAATTGGAGACAGCTGGGAGAGTGGCTACAGGTACAGGAGATATGAGGGACCAAAACAAAAAAAGTAAACAAGTACACACACAAGACCCAGGGGACTAGACTGGGAACACATAAGACAAGATGACAAAGACCAATGGACATACAGGACAATAGACAAGGCAGGATAAGAAATACCATGATATAATAATAAACATGTTGGCCATACAAACTAAGCTAAAGCAGGAATAAATACAAAACAAGAAACACGATGGTACTAATAATACTAATGACCAAACTAGGCCACGGCAGGGAAAAACAATACACAAAGAACAGGATCAGGATACTAATGAAAACCAGGAACTTAAACAAAAAAATCCTTACAATACCAAACTCAAGGCGAGGATGTGGACAGAGCCATGACCTGGTGACAAAAATTAACTAGAACTTAAGCAAGGACATGGGCCCAACCCCCATTCTGACAACATGTGCATTGTTAGATCTTTCAAAGCTTTCAAGAATACAGTAAATAATTTTGCTTTAAAATGATTAGAAGAGAATCTGGGTGACTTAAGGTCATACCTCACTGTTGGAGGTCTATTGTAGCAGTGCAGTTTATGATTAGCTGATCATTGCATATACACTTACTACCTCCGCCAGGCCGGAGGCCAGGAGGAGGTTATGTTTTGCCAGCGTTTGTCTGTCTGTTTGTCTGTTTGTCTGTCTGTTGTTAGCAAGATAACTCAAAAAGTTTGGGACGGATTTCAATGAAACTTTCAGGCATTGTTGGAAATGGTACAAGGAAGAACTGATTAAATTTTGGGGATGATCCGATCACCGTCTGGATACAGGAATTTTTTTAAAGGATTCTTTAACATTGTGAGATATGGCCATTTTTAACATGGTGTGCAGGCCCAAAGAAGGGCGCTGCTCGACGTGTCTGGACGAACAACAAACTCCGCCTTCTTCAAAGTTTAGGCACAAAAGCACGCGGAACACAGTGGTGGGCCAGGGCTCGCCAGCGTGCCTGTGTTTGCGCTACGCTGCAAAAGCTCAAGCGGGCAGCTGTCCGCCGCTGGATTAATTTTGCAGAAATTCCCCGGTCCAGCCATAGTAGCTGCGCAAAAAGAAGCTCTCTGCCGGGGGAAGCTTCCAAATTCCTCTTTTGCCGTGGAGCGCAACCCCAATAAAACCACGCCAAACCCGTCTACCCAATTTGCCATCCGTCAGTGAAGCCCTCAGTGCTGCTTTCAGTGATCTATGAATACGGCTCGCATAACCCATTGGCCTGTGGGTTGTACGCGGTTGTGTCATATGATTTCTTTTGGTTTTTCTTTTGAATTCTTGGATGGAACATGGGTGGGCAATATAAGCTGCGGATTCAGCCATCACACATTTCGGATAGCTTATGTTGAACTGTATAATCAGAGGAGTTATTGTCTAATTTGACCTTGTTGGATTTTATTACCCCCTTTGTTATATTATTCACTTTCTTTTAACCTGTACTCTTAATCTATTCGAAATAAAGATTAATTCTTTCTTTTATTCAATTGCAACGCCCGCAGCCTGGGAGTTTGCAGATGCAAGAGATGGACACAACACCAACACTTCAGTTTATTACCTCCGCCAAGGAGGTAATGCTTTTACTACTGAACCACTAATCCTATCATTGTGAATCCAATTGCTAGTCATATGTTTTCATGGTCAAGGAATCTGAAAACGTACACACAAACACTGTGTGGGGGGGAACTGTGGTGCTTGGCGGAGGTCTGCGCTCTCCGAGTGCTTTTCTAGTTTGATCTGTATTGTTGCCAGCATACAATTTTACCCTAGACTGAAAAATGTTCTCTCTGTTTCTCTAAAGAACTCAACACATCCTGATTCCATTTCCTAGAACTGTACCAGGTATACAGTAGTTCCACTTTCTGCATCTGCCTACTATTCTCAAAATTCCGCTTTACGGATTTTTTTTAACCCTCCTGCTCAATGCTCTGCATCACAGTATTAATGTTTGTATTACATAGATGTGGACTGGTCTGGATAAACTGTAAGTTGATAAATGGACAACCAGTATTGAAAATCTTTTAAGCTTCAGCTGTTTAAACTAGAGTCCACTCTGAATAACAAAAACGGAACAATTTTAAAAGTGAGTGAAAAACAACTCACTGCCCCATTTACATATGACAGTAAAAAAGTGTTTATTGTTGTTTTTTGATTGCTATTGAATATGCCAAAGAAAAGGTGCAAATACACTGAAAACAGAAAGGGGACAGATTTATATCCAATCTTCCAAACCACCTCCAAAGCTGGTGCAGGATGCATGTTGACTACATTAAACACAGGGGTAAATACAGTCTTGTATCTGTCATGTGTCGAGCTGGCTTGGCTTTCCCCCGGCTCGGCCTCGATCTCTTTGTGGGGTTGGCTTTGCTGGGTATGTGTATTTGATGAATTCAGGTACTTTTTTCCATGTCCCTAGCCAACAGTCTGACCAGCAGCTGATAGTCAGCATTTGTCATCTCCTTTCTCTCACGCTGCTGACAGGGCTGCCGGCCCAGCCATGCCCCCTCGCTCTCCTTCTGGCTCATCAGCTGTTTCCAGTCCCCCGGTAATCATCCATCCGTGCCTCGCCCAGGTGTTCCCTATTTGTCACACCAGCGGCGTCTGTATTAAAGAAGCTCTTCGCTAGACAGACGCCGCTGGATCATTGTGTTTGTTAGATGATCGTTCTCCGTTGCTTAACCACCCACGTCTGCAAAGGACTGTTTTCTGTGTGTGCTCATGATAATCGCTGTGATGGACTCGGCCTGCCCCCGCACTGTGAGTATCTGTCTGTGCGCTGTCTGCCGCTGTATACTTCCAGTGTGTGTGTTGGGCGGCCTAGAGAACTCTTAGTGTACCCAAGCTGTCTTGTCTCTTATGTTCACTTTTGTGTTAATAAAGTGTATGTGGTGTAACCCAGCATTTAAAATCCTCGTCCCTATTCTCCTCCCTCGCCCTGCGCCGTTCGCACGGAGAGTTCATGACAGTATCAGCATAGAACAACTCCAACTAGAGGTATACAGCTTGTAAAGCTTTTAGCTTGATGTGTGTGTATAGGTGAAAAAAGCAAAGATCAGGCTTTTGCCCTTTCAACTGACATCTATAAAAGGTGTTTTTTCAGTTTTAAATTTCCTTTTTACTTCTCTAGCTCCAGTAGTGTGGACCATCACTTTTTATTCCTTTTTTTTCATTTGGCCACATATTAAGAGTTTTTTATCTTCTCCTCATAGAAGTTAGGATTGACAGACTCAGAAGCTAAGAACTGACCACACATTTTTTTTTTAAGTTTTTAACTATATGCATAGTTAAGTGTAATTCAGCATTCGCCTCTTCTACTGAATTTGTTTTAAGATGTACAACCTTATAAATAACATAGCTATCATATTTGAAATGTTTGAAAAAAAATGCAAAATGATGATCATTTGGACTTGTGTTTGACAATTTTAGACTTTTTTTCCCCATGAATCAATTCAATAAGTTATTCTCCCACCCACCCACTCAGAATTGTAAGGAGAGATGAATACTGAAAGTCCACTGAGCAAAGTGGACAGATTAATTCTGCTCCTCTTCTATCAGCTCTGCAGAGCGCTGTTGTGTCCATTCTCTTATAAGCAGTTATAAACTGACTCTCATCAGCTTAAAAATGTTCCCAGCTGAAATTTTATTTTTAATTTCTCCACTAATTTCCACCCATTCCCTAAGACACATTCTTTTATTCCCCCTACTCACTCAGTGGCCTGCTGGAAGGAGCATGATCAGATAGCATACCGATCTCTGGAGATCGGTATGTTCATACTAGCTAGTATCATATCGCTAGTTCATACTAGCTTTAAAGATATGTGGTCTAGCTTTAAGGACCTTCTCCAATAGGTCCTTGAAGGCATAATTATGCCGTTTTGACTCAACATACTGCCCCGGGTTTTATAAAAGTTTAGTAGTGATTGTAATCAGACTACAACCTTAAAGTGACTCGCTGGCCAAAAATCAAGTTTTTTCAGTTGTTAATATGTTTTATAACATGTTTTTTTTTTTTTTTTTACTTACAAGACATATCAAGAGCAAAATCACTCAGATGTCTCATATCTATATTTTTTGTTGTAAAGATTTCACTTGAGATGAGATGAGATGAGATTCAACTTTATTGTCATTACACATGTATGAATACAGGTAACGAAACGTGACTTGGCATTTGGGCACGCTCTGCAGAGCGCATCCAAGGCCGGGGCAGCCGCTAGGCGCCAGTCATAAGCACTTAAGCACCCCCCTCAAAAAAATATGAGTTTGGACAGAACATTTCTAGCTATGCAAGTATTCCTACTTAGCCTGATTGGTTATAACATTAGCCAATAAGGCTAAGCACTGGGCAGACCTGAGTTTCACTGCCTCAGGGAAGTGGAGCAGCAGGAGCTTTACAAGATGGGAAAGATGGCAGATTATACGTGTTCAGTTTTTTGCTGTGTGAGCAAGAAATCCTCTTCTTTAAAATTCCATGTCTGACCCACAGACATGGAAATGCGACAGCAATGATTAATTTTATTTGGAAAAAACTCTGTGTCCCTTCTAAAATACCGGAGAGGACATGGGTGTGCAGCCTGCATTTACCCTGCGTGCCGGGGGAGGCGGCCCTGGAGTATGTGGCACAACGACCGGGGTGATATACCGGGGCAGTATTGTCATAGGTGAACCTGCAAAAGGATCATTCTTGGTGGAGCGGAGAGTCTCTCTTCCAGCTGAGAGTGAAGGGGCAAGCAAGTCAGCTGGGGGCCGGTGGTCCGAGTACCTCACCCCCAGTGAGCGGTCTGCTCGCTGGGGGCGAGCAAACGGCAAGTGGGCAACCAGAGACTGGCCTGGAGCCCTCCACCCTCCCTGCGGCGCCAGGCAGAAACTCTCCACTCTACCGAGAATGATCCTTCTGCAGGTTCACCTATTGAAACCTTGTTACGACTTTTACTTCCTCAAGTTGGATCACCTTCTGGGAGCCTTGTCTTCTTCCAGATACTGATGGGTGGGAGTATAGGTGGAACTAATTAGAATATTTATAGAACAAACACATATTTAAGTAGGTGGAAGATGTAAAAGCTCTTTCCAAGCAATTGTAAGGCAGTGATAGTTTTTTTTGTGTATAAAAAGCCGCAATATACTATTTTGGGAAATGTGTTTTGGTTTTTGCGGTGGTTTTAGAGCTGCTGGAGTGCATCTTTAATCTTGCTTACTCAGATGCCTTAAAATGATATCGATATCTTGGCTCGTACCTTCCATTATCTAGTCAATAAGTGATAGATCCTTTCCTACTTGTGTGCTTTTTTTGTTAATGTTTTCCTTTGTGATACTGAAGCACAGTAAACTGAGCTTGACAGTTTCATGTTGTTTTCTTTTGGCCCATTATTTCACCACCATCTTTATACCCCCTTTACACAGGGGTGGAGAGTGTTGAGAGATCGATGAGTGATGGAAAAAAATGGTCAGGGTCCTCATGTACAAAGGATTGCGCAGCTTTCAGACTGAAATATGGTGTACTCACAAAATCTG
Organism: Pholidichthys leucotaenia; assembly: GCA_020510985.1. Taxonomy (NCBI): domain Eukaryota; kingdom Metazoa; phylum Chordata; class Actinopteri; order Cichliformes; family Pholidichthyidae; genus Pholidichthys; species Pholidichthys leucotaenia. The sequence goes on from CM035840.1 coordinate 344,610,279, forward strand.
AGCAGTATGTGTGCATAGAAATTTTCAGAATCATAAAACTGTGAGCATGCTTGATTCTCTTTTTCATTTCATTTCATTTATTAATTTATTTGAACATTAAGACAAAAAATTTAAAAACAAGGAAAAAATATATAAACATAACAGAAAAAGTGCCTTGTTCAAAAGGAGTGGAAAGAAGCTGACGCTTATATAGTCCCACCCCCCTTCTCCATAACCAATAACTTATATCATTCTAGTCATTATCCATACTATAATTACATTTATTATACAATACCATAATATATAATGCATCTTATAATTAAATTATGCAATAGAAATAATACAACAATGATAGTTTATAGTGTCAATAATGCAAACATCTAATAATAATTGTAATGTGGCGGGTTGGTGTAACCCCCACAACAGACTGGACAGACACAGCGCTCGCTAGAGCAATTAACAGAACAGTGAAATGTGTGTATTAATGTCTACAGGCAGCCCCGCTTCTTCTGGCTCACTACTGTGATGTTAATGTGCCTTTCATGCATTGTGTTCATGCGTCCTGTCCTTACTGTGACCTAGAGACTGAGATCAATATGTCTCTCAAATGCAAATGTCTCATGCCTGTTCTGCAATCTCTTTGATCATACCAACTGCTGGGGAATGCTCTTTTATGTATTGTTGTAGTTGGGTATATATACTGCACTGTAACCCATGCTCACTCTCTCATTCACTCACTCTTCAGCTGCTGCTGCAGACACACACTTTGTGTCTCCTCCTCTGAGAGCCTGAGGATCCCGCTCCGGTCTGCTCACACTTGCACCGGAGCGGGGATCCTGTGAAGGCGGTATGATTCAATAAACCCTGCTTAAAACCTCTCAACGCTGCCTTATTTCATGCCGCTTTAACTGGTGACCCCGAAAATGCACACGCTTTGTGCATCGCAACCTTCTGGTCTGGACATCCACGCTGAACCGGCCGAGGGACACAAGACGTCTCCTCCCTCTCTCGCCGCTCCAACGCACCATGACCTGAAGGCAGAAAAGAACACGCTGACAATGAACGCAGCACCCCGGCGGTGATGCTCCGAAGACAAGTGAATGCAGCAGCTCCCTTTTGCTTCAGGGAACTCTCCGGACATCACTCACGACCGGGAAAGCCGCAGCAACTTCATGGTGAGATCTGCACGCCTAGACCGGCACATCCACGCTTGGACCGGCCGCTCTCACAGCTTCTGACACACGATTCTGTGTCTCCTTATGAGAGCGCACGCACCTCGTCCTTTCTCCACAACAGCGACCTCCACGGCCGACGGAGCACACGTGGACCTGAATGCACCATGACCCATCTGCTGCAACTACAACAGGGATGATTAAGCTCCCTGACCCTGGCTTTTCCTCTCCAGCTGGCCCACCCACGCACGGAGCCCCGGCACACGCACCGGGGAGTTACGAGGACGGCGCACCACGCACGGGACACATACGGATCCACTGACCGCCTTCCTTCTGCTGCACACTGGCCCTTCAGGCTTGCTCGTACACCTGAGGCACGCAGCTTGCTCACTGGATTTTATGGTCTTAGCCACGGCACACAAGGGGAATTCAGCTGTCTGCGGTTCCCGAGGCTTTAGGGTTGCGCCCGCACCTAAAAGTCAAACACGCCAAGTCCCTTTGCTTCCTTTTTTTTTCTTACAGCCGCTCCTGTTTTTCTTCATGGCCACGAGAGGAGTCAGAGACTAATTTTTCTTCTTGTGATCTCCGCACGCTCAACGGGACAGCCCCTCGACGTCACGGACCAACAAGCAATTTTTGCACGGCTCGGACGATTTCACCGCTCCCGGCCGGCACTTACCACCACCCCACCACCCCCCCGCCTGCACAGAGCTTCTCCTGCTCGCTGCCCAAGCTGCATGATCGAGACCTCAGCCGCCTGCCGAGCCCTCTGGGAGGGCGCGTGTGGCGGGTTGGTGTAACCCCCACAACAGACTGGACAGACACAGCGCTCGGCTAGAGCAATTAACAGAACAGTGAAATGTGTGTATTAATGTCTACAGGCAGCCCCGCTTCTTCTGGCTCACTACTGTGATGTCAATGTGCCTTTCATGCATTGTGTTCATGCGTCCTGTCCTTACTGTGACCTAGAGACCAAGATCAATATGTCTCTCAAATGCAAATGTCTCATGCCTGTTCTGCAATCTCTTTGATCATACCAACTGCTGGGGAATGCTCTTTTATGTATTGTTGTAGTTGGGTATATATAGTGCACTGTAACCCATGCTCACTCTCTCATTCACTCACTCTTCAGCTGCTGCTACAGACACACACTTTGTGTCTCCTCCTCTGAGAGCCTGAGGATCCCGCTCCAGTCTGCTCACACTTGTACCGGAGCGGGGATCCTGTGAAGGCGGTATGATTCAATAAACCCTGCTTAAAACCTCTCAACGCTGCCTTATTTCATGCCGCTTTAGTAATAATAATAAGTAAATACTTCTGGTATGTTAATATAATTATAGACAATATTACCATCATCATAATCACCATACTGTATATACCACCATATACACACATGGCTTACAATACCTAGGCGCTATAAATAACCATATAATAATACCCATAATAATAGATAGCCATATATTAATTACAATAACAACAATAATAATACCGCCTGGCCTATGTAATGCTTTAAATAATTCCATCCTAAACAACAATCATACTATAATACCGTTGTAATATTCTAGTAATAATGATATCAACAATAATAGTACTCGGCATATACAGTATATTCAACAATAACTCAGCATGTATATATATATATATATATATATATATATATATACTGCTCAAAAAAAATAAAGGGAACACTTTGAAAACACATCAGATTTTAATGGGCAAAAATAAGCTGGATATCGAAATTGTGGCAAGCTAGTCCAGCTTGCTCAGATTAAAAAGTGTTCCTTTAATCTGAGCTGATTAAAGGAACACTTTTTAATCTGAGTAAGATGGGCTAGCCTGCCACAATTTCGATATCCAGCTTATTTTTGCCCATTAAAATCTGATGTGTTTTCAAAGTGTTCCCTTTATTTTTTTTGAGCAGTATACTGTACAGTGGGGCAAAAAAGTATTTAGTCAGCCACCAATTGTGCAAGTTCTCCCACTTAAAAGATGAGAGAGGTCTTCAATTTTCATCATAGGTATACCTCAACTATGAGAGACAAAATGAGAAAAAGAAAATTCAGAAAATCACATTGTCTGATTTTTAAAGAATTTATTTGCAAATTATGGTGGAAAATAAGTATTTGGTCACCTACAAACAAGCAAGATTTCTGGCTCTCACAGACCTGTAACTTCTTCTTTAAGCGGCTCCTCTGTCCTCCACTCGTTACCTGTATTAATGGCACCTGTTTGAACTCGTTATCAGTATAAAAGACACCTGTCCACAACCTCAAACAGTCAGACTCCAAACTCCACTATGGCCAAGACCAAAGAGCTGTCAAAGGACACCAGAAACAAAATTGTAGACCTGCACCAGGCTGGGAAGACTGAATCTGCAATAGGTAAGCAGCTTGGTGTGAAGAAATCAACTGTGGGAGCAATTATTAGAAAATGGAAGACATACAAGACCACTGATAATCTCCCTCGATCTGGGGCTCCACGCAAGATCTCACCCCGTGGGGTCAAAATGATCACGAGAACGGTGAGCAAAAATCCCAGAACCACATGGGGGGGACCTAGTGAATGACCTGCAGAGAGCTGGGACCAAAGTAACAAAGGCTACCATCAGTAACACACTACGCCGCCAGGCACTCAAATCCTGCAGTGCCAGACGTGTCCCCCTGCTTAAGCCAGTACATGTCCAGGCCCGTCTGAAGTTTAGTAGAGAGCATTTGGATGATCCAGAAGAGGATTGGGAGAATGTCATATGGTCAGATGAAACCAAAATAGAACTTTTTGGTAAAAACTCAACTTGTCGTGTTTGGAGAAGAAAGAACACCATACCTGCTGTGAATCATGGGGGTGGAAACATCATGCTTTGGGGCTGTTTTTCTGCAAAGGGACCAGGACGACTGATCCGTGTAAAGGAAAGAATGAATGGGGCCATGTATCGTGAGATTCTGAGTGAAAACCTCCTTCCATCAGCAAGGGCATTGAAGATGAAATGTGGCTGGGTCTTTCAGCATGACAGTGATCCCAAACACACCGCCCGGGCAACGAAGGAGTGGCTTTGTAAGAAGCATTTCAAGGTCCTGGAGTGGCCTAGCCAGTCTCCAGATCTCAACCCCATAGAAAATCTTTGGAGGGAGTTGAAAGTCTGTGTTGCCCAGCGACAGTCCCAAAACATCACTGCTCTAGAGGAGATCTGCATGGAGGAATGGGCCAAAATACCAGCAACAGTGTGTGAAAACCTTGTGAAGACTTACAGAAAACATTTGACCTCTGTCATTGCCAACAAAGGGTATATAACAAAGTATTGAGATGCACTTTTGTTATTGACCAAATACTTATTTTCCACCATAATTTGCAAATAAATTCTTTAAAAATCAGACTATGTGATTTTCTGGATTTTTTTTTTTTCTCATTTTGTCTCTCGTAGTTGAGGTATACCTGTGATGAAAATTGGAGACCTCTCTCATCTTTTAAGTGGGAGAACTTGCACAATTGGTGGCTGACTAAATACTTTTTTTACCCCACTGTATGTATATATATTGTGGAGATGAAATAACCAGACCGAACTTTCCGAGCAGATGAACTTTATTTCACTCTCACATCTCTAGAATCAGAACATCAAACATGTGTAGCAGGGACTCTCTATTTTATATCCCAAAACTCACACCTCCCTGCTACCTGAGGTCCTGCATTCACCATCCACTCTCCCAAGACAATTCCCCTTACCCCCCAGCCCTTTGATCTCCATGGTCAATCAGTCTGAGAGGAAAATTACTGAACTCTACAGCATGGGTCCCCCCCCCCCCCCCAGAGTCTCAGACTGGGTTTTAACTCTCCCGTCCTCTGGCTTCAGTCTCCGCCCATAGCTGCTGTAACGGGGGGGTCTTCGGCTCGCGACGCTGCTGTGCCGGTGGGGGGTTCCTGGGGATGTGTCCGTCTGTGGGGGGACAATGGGGGGGGGGGCATTCAGCATGCTTGTTTGACTGCTGTGATGAATCATTTACCTGGGGAGCTCTCAGTGGGGGTCTTCCTCGCTGAGGAGCTCGAGCCAACACCAGCTGCTCGTCCGCCACAACAAAGGCGGGCTTAAGCCTGTCTATACAGATTCTCTCCCGGCGACCCCCCAGGTCTGACACAAAATGTTTGTCCCCGGTTTCCAGCACTCTGAACGGGCCATCGTAAGGTGGGCGCAATGGGGTCCGGCGGGCATCGTGCCTGACAAACACGAACGCCGCATCCTTCAAGGTTTTTGGCACAAACGTGCGGGGAAAACAGTGGTGGGCCGGGCCAGAGAACGTCCCTGCGTCTGCGCTATACTGCGAACGCGGGGACGGATGGGTGTTCAGCGCGCGGTTATCTGGTAAAAACTCCCCGGGGAGCCGCAGTGGGTGCGTAAAAACCAGCTCTGCTGGGGAAGCCGCTAAATCCTCTTTCAGTGCGGAACGCAACCCTAATAGAACCCACGGTAACCGGTCCACCCAATTTGCATCCGTAAGCGAAGCCCTGAGCGCTGCTTTCAGTGACATATGGAAACGCTTGCATAACCCATTGGCCTGTGGGTTGTACGCGGTCGTGCAATGAATTGAGATGCCCAGGCTCCGGGCCATTGTGGACCAGAGGTCGGAAACAAACTGCGGGCCCCGATCGGACATGATGATCGAAGGGGTGCCAAAACATGCCACCCATGTTGTTAAAAAGGCGTGTGCCACATCTGCAGATGCGGTGGAAGCTAGTGGGACTGCTTCGGGCCATCGCGTGGTGCGGTCCACCACTGTCAGGAGGTGCGTGAACCCCTGCAATGGCAGCAGGGGGCCGACGAGGTCCGCGTGAACGTGGTCGAACCTCTTAGCCGGGATATGGAACGGCTCAAGGGAGGCCTTTGTGTGCCTGTGCACTTTGGCTCGTTGGCACGCTACACAGGCTGCAGCCCACTCTTTCACCTGTTTGCTCTGACAAACTTTGCTGCCACCATTTTGACTGATGCGTGTACACCTGGGTGCGCCAGGGAGTGAACCGACTCAAAAACGCGGCGTTGCCAAGCGTGTGGTACCATCGGGCGCGGGTGGCCTGTGGAGACGTCACAGATTGGGGGGGCCCCCCGGCTTGCATAACTCTGCTCTCCAGCCTTAACCCTGTTGGTCCAGACTGGAGCGTGCAAATGTCGGCATCGCCGATCTGCTCTGCGGCCATGGCCGTGTAATCTATCCCCACGTAGACTGGAGCCACTAAGGCGTGCGAGAGACAGTCAGCCACCACGTTGAGTCCACCGGCCACATGACGAATGTCGATCGTAAACTCTGAGCTCGCGGCCAGCTGTCTCTGCTGCCGGCCCGACCATGGTTCCGAAACCTTGGCCATCGCGTACATTAGTGGCTTGTGGTCCACGAACGCAGTGAAGGCACGCCCATACAGCCAGAACTGGAAGTTGCGTATGGCCAGGTGGAGAGCCAGCAACTCCCTGTTGAATGCGTTGTATTTACGCTCATTGTCACGCAAAGACCTGCTAAAAAAGGCGAGTGGCTGCCTTGGTACAAGGAATACAAGAAATGGTACAAGGAAGAACTGATTAAATTTTGGGGATGATCCGGATCACCGTCTGGATACAGGAATTTTTTAAAGGATTCTTTAACATTGTGAGATATGGCCATTTTTAACATGTGTGCAGGCCCAATGAAGGGCGCTGCTCGTCGTGTCTGACGAACACAAACTCCGCCTTCTTCAAAGTTTTAGGCACAAAAGCACGCGGAACACAGTGGTGGGCAGGGCTCGCCAGCGTGCCTGTGTTTGCGCTACGCTGCAAAAGCTCAGACGGGCAGCTGTCCGCCGCCGGATTATTTTGCAGAAATTCCCCGGCCAGCCATAGTAGCTGCGCAAAAAGAAGCTCTCTGCCGGGGAAGCTTCCAAATCCTCTTTTGCCGTGGAGCGCAACCCCAATAAAACCCACGCCAACCCGTCTACCCAATTTGCATCCGTCAGTGAAGCCCTCAGTGCTGCTTTCAGTGATCTATGAAAATGCTCGCATAACCCATTGGCCTGTGGGTTGTACGCGGTTGTGTCATATGATTTCTTTTGTTTTTTCTTTTGAATTCTTGGATGGAACATGGGTGGGCAATATAAGCTGCGGATTCAGCCATCACACATTTCGGATAGCTTATGTTGAACTGTATAATCAGAGGAGTTATTGTCTAATTTGACCTTGTTGGATTTTATTACCCCCTTTGTTATATTATTCACTTTCTTTTAACCTGTACTCTTAATCTATTCGAAATAAAGATTAATTCTTTCTTTTATTCAATTGCAACGCCCGCAGCCTGGGAGTTTGCAGATGCAAGAGATGGACACAACACCAACACTTCAGTTTATTACCTCCGCCAAGGAGGTAATGCTTTTACTACTGAACCACTAATCCTATCATTGTGAATCCAATTGCTAGTCATATGTTTTCATGGTCAAGGAATCTGAAAACGTACACACAAACACTGTGTGGGGGGGAACTGTGGTGCTTGGCGGAGGTCTGCGCTCTCCGAGTGCTTTTCTAGTTTGATCTGTATTGTTGCCAGCATACAATTTTACCCTAGACTGAAAAATGTTCTCCCTGTTTCTCTAAAGAACTCAACACATCCTGATTCCATTTCCTAGAACTGTCCCAGGTATACAGTAGTTCCACTTTCTGCATCTGCCTACTATTCTCAAAATTCCGCTTTACGGATTTTTTTTAACCCTCCTGCTCAATGCTCTGCATCACAGTATTAATGTTTGTATTACATAGATGTGACTGGTCTGGATAAACTGTAAGTTGATAAATGGACAACCAGTATTGAAAATCTTTTAAGCTTCAGCTGTTTAAACTAGAGTCCACTCTGAATAACAAAACGGAACAATTTTTAAAAGTGGAGTGAAAAACAACTCACTGGCCCCATTTACATATGACAGTAAAAAAGTGTTTTTGTTTGTTTTTTGATTGCTATTGAATATGCCAAAGAAAAGGTGCAAATACACTGAAAACAGAAAGGGGACAGATTTATATCCAATCTTCCAAACCACCTCCAAAGCTGGTGCAGGATGCATGTTGACTACATTAAACACAGGGGTAAATACAGTCTTGTATCTGTCATGTGTCGAGCTGGCTTGGCTTTCCCCGGCTCGGCCTCGATCTCTTTGTGGGGTTGGCTTTGCTGGGTATGTGTATTTTGATGAATTCAGGTACGTTTTTCCATGTCCCTAGCCACAGTCTGACCAGCAGCTGATAGTCAGCATTTGTCATCTCCTTTCTCTCACGCTGCTGACAGGCTGCCGGCCCAGCCATGCCCCCTCGCTCTCCTTCTGGCTCATCAGCTGTTTCCAGTCCCCGGTAATCATCCATCCGTGCCTCGCCCAGGTGTTCCCTATTTGTCACACCAGCGGCGTCTGTATTAAAGAAGCTCTTCGCTAGACAGACGCCGCTGGATCATTGTGTTTGTTAGATGATCGTTCTCCGTTGCTTAACCACCACGTCTGCAAAGGACTGTTTTCTGTGTGTGCTCATGATAATCGCTGTGATGACTCGGCCTGCCCCCGCACTGTGAGTATCTGTCTGTGCGCTGTCTGCCGCTGTATACTTCCAGTGTGTGTGTTGGGCAGCCTAGAGAACTCTTAGTGTACCCAAGCTGTCTTGTCTCTTTATGTTCACTTTTGTGTTAATAAATGTGTATGTGGTGTAACCCAGCATTTAAATCCTCGTCCTTTTTCTCCCCTCGCCCTGCGCCGTTCGCACGGAGAGTTCATGACAGTATCAGCATAGAACAACTCCAACTAGAGGTATACAGCTTGTAAAGCTTTTAGCTTGATGTGTGTGTATAGGTGAAAAAAGCAAAGATCAGGCTTTTGCCCTTTCAACTGACATCTATAAAAGGTGTTTTTTCAGTTTTAAATTTCCTTTTACTTCTCTAGCTCCAGTAGTGTGGACCATCACTTTTTTTATTCCTTTTTTTCATTTGGCCACATATTAAGAGTTTTTTAATCTTCTCCCTCATAGAAGTTAGGATTGACAGACTCAGAAGCTAAGAACTGACCACACATTTTTTTTTTTAAGTTTTAAACTTTATGCATAGTTAAAGTGTAATTCAGCATTCGCCTCTTCTACTGAATTTGTTTTAAGATGTACAACCTTATAAATAACATAGCTATCATATTTGAAATGTTTGAAAAAAAATGCAAAATGATGATCATTTGGACTTGTGTTTGACAATTTTAGACTTTTTTCCCCCATGAATCAATTCAATAAGTTATTCTCCACCCACCCACTCAGAATTGTAAGGAGAGATGAATACTGAAAGTCCACTGAGCAAAGTGGACAGATTAATTCTGCTCCTCTTCTATCAGCTCTGCAGAGCGCTGTTGTGTCCATTCTCTTATAAGCAGTTATAAAACTGACTCTCATCCAGCTTAAAAATGTTCCCAGCTGAAATTTTATTTTTAATTTCTCCACTAATTTCCACCCATTCCCTAAGACACATCTTTTATTCCCCCTACTCACTCAGTGGCCTGCTGGAAGGAGCATGATCAGATAGCATACCGATCTCTGGAGATCGGTATGTTCATACTAGCTAGTATCATATCGCTAGTTCATACTAGCTTTAAAGATATGTGGTCTAGCTTTAAGGACCTTCTCCAATAGGTCCTTGAAGGCATAATTATGCCGTTTTGACTCAAACATACTGCCCCGGGTTTATAAAAGTTTAGTAGTGATTGTAATCAGACTACAACCTTAAAGTGACTCGCTGCCAAAAATCAAGTTTTTTTCAGTTGTTAATATGTTTATAACATGTTTTTTTTTTTTTTTTTTAACTTACAAGACATATCAAGAGCAAAATCACTCAGATGTCTCATATCTATATTTTTTGTTGTAAAGATTCACTTGAGATGAGATGAGATGAGATTCAACTTTGTCATTACACATGTATGAATACAAGGTAACGAAACGTGACTTGGCATTTGGGCACGCTCTGCAGAGCGCATCCAAGGCCGGGGCAGCCGCTAGGCGCCAGTCATAAGCACTTTAAGCACCCCCCTCAAAAAAATATGAGTTTGGACAGAACATTTCTAGCTATGCAAGTATTCCTACTTAGCCTGATTGGTTATAACATTAGCCAATAAGGCTAAGCACTGGGCAGACCTGAGTTCACTGCCTCAGGGGAAGTGGAGCAGCAGGAGCTTTTACAAGATGGGAAAGATGGCAGATTATACGTGTTCAGTTTTTTGCTGTGTGAGCAAGAAATCCTCTTCTTTAAAATTCCATGTCTGACCCACAGACATGGAAATGCGACAGCAATGATTAATTTTATTTGGAAAAAACTCTGTGTCCCTTCTAAAATACCGGAGAGGACATGGGTGTGCAGCCTGCATTTACCCTGCGTGCCGGGGGAGGCGGCCCTGGAGTATGTGGCACAACGACCGGGGTGATATACCGGGGCAGTATTGTCATAGGTGAACCTGCAAAAGGATCATTCTTGGTGGAGCGGAGAGTCTCTCTTCCAGCTGAGAGTGAAGGGGCAAGCAAGTCAGCTGGGGGCCGGTGGTCCGAGTACCTCACCCCCAGTGAGCGGTCTGCTCGCTGGGGGCGAGCAAACGGCAAGTGGGCAACCAGAGACTGGCCTGGAGCCCTCCACCCTCCCTGCGGCGCCAGGCAGAAACTCTCCACTCTACCGAGAATGATCCTTCTGCAGGTTCACCTATTGAAACCTTGTTACGACTTTTACTTCCTCAAGTTGGATCACCTTCTGGGAGCCTTGTCTTCTTCCAGATACTGATGGGTGGGAGTATAGGTGGAACTAATTAGAATATTTATAGAACAACACATATTTAAGTAGGTGGAAGATGTAAAAGCTCTTTCCAAGCAATTGTAAGGCAGTGATAGTTTTTTTGTGTATAAAAAGCCACAATATACTATTTTGGGAAATGTGTTTTGGTTTTTGAGGTGGTTTTAGAGCTGCTGGAGTGCATCTTTAATCTTGCTTACTCAGATGCCTTAAAATGATATCGATATCTTGGCTCGTACCTTCCATTATCTAGTCAATAAGTGATAGATCCTTTCCTACTTGTGTGCTTTTTTTGTTAATGTTTTCCTTTGTGATACTGAAGCACAGTAAACTGAGCTTGACAGTTTCATGTTGTTTTCTTTTGGCCCATTATTTCACCACCATCTTTATACCCCCTTTACACAGGGGTGGAGAGTGTTGAGAGATCGATGAGTGATGGAAAAAATGGTCAGGGTCCTCATGTACAAAGGATTGCGCAGCTTTCAGACTGAAATATGGTGTACTCACAAAATCTGAGCAGTATGTGTGCATAGAAATTTTCAGAATCATAAAACTGTGAGCATGCTTGATTCTCTTTTTCATTTCATTTCATTTATTAATTTATTTGAACATTAAGACAAAAAATTTAAAAACAAGGAAAAAATATATAAACATAACAGAAAAAGTGCCTTGTTCAAAAGGAGTGGAAAGAAGCTGACGCTTATATAGTCCCACCCCTTCTCCATAACCAATAACTTATATCATTCTAGTCATTATCCATACTATAATTACATTTATTATACAATACCATAATATATAATGCATCTTATAATTAAATTATGCAATAGAAATAATACAACAATGATAGTTTATAGTGTCAATAATGCAAACATCTAATAATAATTGTAATGTGGCGGGTTGGTGTAACCCCCACAACAGACTGGACAGACACAGCACTCGGCTAGAGCAATTAACAGAACAGTGAAATGTGTGTATTAATGTCTACAGGCAGCCCCGCTTCTTCTGGCTCACTACTGTGATGTTAATGTGCCTTTCATGCATTGTGTTCATGCGTCCTGTCCTTACTGTGACCTAGAGACTGAGATCAATATGTCTCTCAAATGCAAATGTCTCATGCCTGTTCTGCAATCTCTTTGATCATACCAACTGCTGGGGAATGCTCTTTTATGTATTGTTGTAGTTGGGTATATATACTGCACTGTAACCCATGCTCACTCTCTCATTCACTCACTCTTCAGCTGCTGCTGCAGACACACACTTTGTGTCTCCTCCTCTGAGAGCCTGAGGATCCCGCTCCGGTCTGCTCACACTTGCACCGGAGCGGGGATCCTGTGAAGGCGGTATGATTCAATAAACCCTGCTTAAAACCTCTCAACGCTGCCTTATTTCATGCCGCTTTACTGGTGACCCCGAAAATGCACACGCTTTGTGCATCGCAACCTTCTGGTCTGGACATCCACGCTGAACCGGCCGAGGGACACAAGACGTCTCCTCCCTCTCGCCGCTCCAACGCACCATGACCTGAAGGCAGAAAAGAACACGCTGACAATGAACGCAGCACCCGGCGGTGATGCTCCGAAGACAAGTGAATGCAGCAGCTCCCTTTTGCTTCAGGGAACTCTCCGGACATCACTCACGACCGGGAAAGCCGCAGCAACTTCATGGTGAGATCTGCACGCCTAGACCGGCACATCCACGCTTGGACCGGCCGCTCTCACAGCTTCTGACACACGATTCTGTGTCTCCTTATGAGAGCGCACGCACCTCGTCCTTTCTCCACAACAGCGACCTCCACGGCCGACGGAGCACACGTGGACCTGAATGCACCATGACCCATCTGCTGCAACTACAACAGGGATGATTAAGCTCCCTGACCCTGGCTTTTCCTCTCCAGCTGGCCCACCCACGCACGGAGCCCCGGCACACGCACCGGGGAGTTACGAGGACGGCGCACCACGCACGGGACACATACGGATCCACTGACCGCCTTCCTTCTGCTGCACACTGGCCCTTCAGGCTTGCTCGTACACCTGAGGCACGCAGCTTGCTCACTGGATTTTATGGTCTTAACCACGGCACACAAGGGGAATTCAGCTGTCTGCGGTTCCCGAGGCTTTAGGGTTGCGCCCGCACCTAAAGTCAAACACGCCAAGTCCCTTTGCTTCCTTTTTTTTTCTTACAGCCGCTCCTGTTTTTTCTTCATGGCCACGAGAGGAGTCAGAGACTATTTTTCTTCTTGTGATCTCCGCACGCTCAACGGGACAGCCCCTCGACGTCACGGACCAACAAGCAATTTTTGCACGGCTCGGACGATTTCACCGCTCCCGGCCGGCACTTACCACCACCCCACCACCCCCCCGCCTGCACAGAGCTTCTCCTGCTCGCTGCCCAAGCTGCATGATCGAGACCTCAGCCGCCTGCCGAGCCCTCTGGGAGGGCGCGTGTGGCGGGTTGGTGTAACCCCCACAACAGACTGGACAGACACAGCGCTCGGCTAGAGCAATTAACAGAACAGTGAAATGTGTGTATTAATGTCTACAGGCAGCCCCGCTTCTTCTGGCTCACTACTGTGATGTCAATGTGCCTTTCATGCATTGTGTTCATGCGTCCTGTCCTTACTGTGACCTAGAGACCAAGATCAATATGTCTCTCAAATGCAAATGTCTCATGCCTGTTCTGCAATCTCTTTGATCATACCAACTGCTGGGGAATGCTCTTTTATGTATTGTTGTAGTTGGGTATATATAGTGCACTGTAACCCATGCTCACTCTCTCATTCACTCACTCTTCAGCTGCTGCTACAGACACACACTTTGTGTCTCTCCTCTGAGAGCCTGAGGATCCCGCTCCGGTCTGCTCACACTTGTACCGGCGCGGGGATCCTGTGAAGGCGGTATGATTCAATAAACCCTGCTTAAAACCCTCTCAACGCTGCCCTTATTTCATGCCGCTTTAGTAATAATAATAAGTAAATACTTCTGGTATGTTAATATAATTATAGACAATATTACCATCATCATAATCACCATACTGTATATACCACCATATACACACATGGCTTTACAATACCTAGGCGCTATAAATAACCATATAATAATACCCATAATAATAGATAGCCATATATTAATTACAATAACAACAATAATAATACCGCCTGGCCTATGTAATGCTTAAATAATTCCATCCTAAACAACAATCATACTATAATACCGTTGTAATATTCTAGTAATAATGATATCAACAATAATAGTACTCGGCATATACAGTATATTCAACAATAACTCAGCATGTATATATATATATATATTATATATATATATATATATTATACTGCTCAAAAAAAATAAAGGGAACACTTTGAAAACACATCAGATTTTAATGGGCAAAAATAAGCTGGATATCGAAATTGTGGCAAGCTAGTCCAGCTTGCTCAGATTAAAAAGTGTTCCTTTAATCTGAGCTGATTAAAGGAACACTTTTTAATCTGAGTAAGATGGGCTAGCCTGCACAATTTCGATATCCAGCTTATTTTTGCCCATTAAAATCTGATGTGTTTTTCAAAGTGTTCCTTTATTTTTTTTGAGCAGTATACTGTACAGTGGGGCAAAAAAGTATTTAGTCAGCCACCAATTGTGCAAGTTCTCCCACTTAAAAGATGAGAGAGGTCTTCAATTTTCATCATAGGTATACCTCAACTATGAGAGACAAAATGAGAAAAAGAAAATTCAGAAAATCACATTGTCTGATTTTTAAAGAATTATTTGCAAATTATGGTGGAAAATAAGTATTTGGTCACCTACAAACAAGCAAGATTTCTGGCTCTCACAGACCTGTAACTTCTTCTTTAAGCGGCTCCTCTGTCCCTCCACTCGTTACCTGTATTAATGGCACCTGTTTGAACTCGTTATCAGTATAAAAGACACCTGTCCACAACCTCAAACAGTCAGACTCCAAACTCCACTATGGCCAAGACCAAAGAGCTGTCAAAGGACACCAGAAACAAAATTGTAGACCTGCACCAGGCTGGGAAGACTGAATCTGCAATAGGTAAGCAGCTTGGTGTGAAGAAATCAACTGTGGGAGCAATTATTAGAAAATGGAAGACATACAAGACCACTGATAATCTCCCTCGATCTGGGGCTCCACGCAAGATCTCACCCCGTGGGGTCAAAATGATCACGAGAACGGTGAGCAAAAATCCCAGAACCACATGGGGGGGGACCTAGTGAATGACCTGCAGAGAGCTGGGACCAAAGTAACAAAGGCTACCATCAGTAACACACTACGCCGCCAGGGACTCAAATCCTGCAGTGTCCAGACGTGTCCCCCCTGCTTAAGCCAGTACATGTCCAGGCCCGTCTGAAGTTTAGTAGAGAGCATTTGGATGATCCAGAAGAGGATTGGGAGAATGTCATATGGTCAGATGAAACCAAAATAGAACTTTTTGGTAAAAACTCAACTTGTCGTGTTTGGAGAAGAAAGAACACCATACCTGCTGTGAATCATGGGGGTGGAAACATCATGCTTTGGGGCTGTTTTTCTGCAAAGGACCAGGACGACTGATCCGTGTAAAGGAAAGAATGAATGGGGCCATGTATCGTGAGATTCTGAGTGAAAACCTCCTTCCATCAGCAAGGGCATTGAAGATGAAATGTGGCTGGGTCTTTCAGCATGACAGTGATCCCAAACACACCGCCCGGGCAACGAAGGGAGTGGCTTTGTAAGAAGCATTTCAAGGTCCTGGAGTGGCCTAGCCAGTCTCCAGATCTCAACCCCATAGAAAATCTTTGGAGGGAGTTGAAAGTCTGTGTTGCCCAGCGACAGTCCCAAAACATCACTGCTCTAGAGGAGATCTGCATGGAGGAATGGGCCAAAATACCAGCAAACAGTGTGTGAAAACCTGTGAAGACTTACAGAAAACATTTGACCTCTGTCATTGCCAACAAAGGGTATATAACAAAGTATTGAGATGCACTTTTGTTATTGACCAAATACTTATTTTCCACCATAATTTGCAAATAAATTCTTTAAAAATCAGACTATGTGATTTTCTGGATTTTTTTTTTTTCTCATTTTGTCTCTCGTAGTTGAGGTATACCTATGATGAAAATTGGAGACCTCTCTCATCTTTTAAGTGGGAGAACTTGCACAATTGGTGGCTGACTAAATACTTTTTTACCCCACTGTATGTATATATATTGTGGAGATGAAATAACCAGACCGAACTTTCCGAGCAGATGAACTTTATTTCACTCTCACATCTTCTAGAATCAGAACATCAAACATGTGTAGCAGGGACTCTCTATTTTATATCCCAAAACTCACACCTCCTTGCTACCTGAGGTCCTGCATTCACCATCCACCTCTCCAAGACAATTCCCCTTACCCCCCAGCCCTTTGATCTCCATGGTCAATCAGTCTGAGAGGAAAATTACTGAACTCTACAGCATGGGTCCCCCCCCCCCCCCCCCAGAGTCTCAGGACTGGGTTTTAACTCTCCCGTCCTCGTGGCTTCAGTCTCCGCCCATAGCTGCTGTAACGGGGGGTCTTCGGCTCGCGACGCTGCTGTGCCGGTGGGGGGTTCCTGGGATGTGTCCGTCTGTGGGGGGACAATGGGGGGGGCATTCAGCATGCTTGTTTGACTGCTGTGATGAATCATTTACCTGGGGAGCTCTCAGTGGGGGTCTTCCTCGCTGAGGAGCTCGAGCCAACACCAGCTGCTCGTCCGCCACAACAAAGGCGGGCTTAAGCCTGTCTATACAGATTCTCTCCCGGCGACCCCCCAGGTCTGACACAAATGTTTGTCCCCGGTTTCCAGCACTCTGAACGGGCCATCGTAAGGTGGGCGCAATGGGGTCCGGCGGGCATCGTGCCTGACAAACACGAACGCCGCATCCTTCAAGGTTTTTGGCACAAACGTGCGGGGAAAACAGTGGTGGGCCGGGCCAGAGAACGTCCCTGCGTCTGCGCTATACTGCGAACGCGGGGACGGATGGGTGTTCAGCGCGCGTTATCTGGTAAAAACTCCCCGGGGAGCCGCAGTGGGTGCGTAAAAACCAGCTCTGCTGGGGAAGCCGCTAAATCCTCTTTCAGTGCGGAACGCAACCCTAATAGAACCCACGGTAACCGGTCCACCCAATTTGCATCCGTAAGCGAAGCCCTGAGCGCTGCTTTCAGTGACATATGGAAACGCTTGCATAACCCATTGGCCTGTGGTTGTACGCGGTCGTGCAATGAATTGAGATGCCCAGGCTCCGGGCCATTGTGGACCAGAGGTCGGAAACAAACTGCGGGCCCCGATCGGACATGATGTCCGAAGGGGTGCCAAAACATGCCACCCATGTTGTTAAAAAGGCGTGTGCCACATCTGCAGATGCGGTGGAAGCTAGTGGGACTGCTTCGGGCCATCGCGTGGTGCGGTCCACCACTGTCAGGAGGTGCGTGAACCCCTGCAATGGCAGCAGGGGGCCGACGAGGTCCGCGTGAACGTGGTCGAACCTCTTAGCCGGGATATGGAACGGCTCAAGGGAGGCCTTTGTGTGCCTGTGCACTTTGGCTCGTTGGCACGCTACACAGGCTGCAGCCCACTCTTTCACCTGTTTGCTCTGACAAACTTTGCTGCCACCATTTTGACTGATGCGTGTACACCTGGGTGCGCCAGGGAGTGAACCGACTCAAAAACGCGGCGTTGCCAAGCGTGTGGTACCATCGGGCGCGGGTGGCCTGTGGAGACGTCACAGATTGGGGGGCCCCCCGGCTTGCATAACTCTGCTCTCCAGCCTTAACCCTGTTGGTCCAGACTGGAGCGTGCAAATGTCGGCATCGCCGATCTGCTCTGCGGCCATGGCCGTGTAATCTATCCCCACGTAGACTGGAGCCACTAAGGCGTGCGAGAGACAGTCAGCCACCACGTTGAGTCCACCGGCCACATGACGAATGTCGATCGTAAACTCTGAGCTCGCGGCCAGCTGTCTCTGCTGCCGGCCCGACCATGGTTCCGAAACCTTGGCCATCGCGTACATTAGTGGCTTGTGGTCCACGAACGCAGTGAAGGCACGCCCATACAGCCAGAACTGGAAGTTGCGTATGGCCAGGTGGAGAGCCAGCAACTCCCTGTTGAATGCGTTGTATTTATGCTCATTGTCACGCAAAGACCTGCTAAAAAAGGCGAGTGGCTGCCAAGAACCAGCGACACACAGCTCCACGACGGCCCCTATGGCCACGTCTGATGCGTCTGTAGTGAGTGCAGTCTGAGCCGACGGGTCTGGGTGCGCCAGCAGTGCACCGTTCGCCAGAGCTGTTTTAACCTCGGAAAACACTTGCTTCCGCTCAGGAGGCCAGTCAACTCTGTCCGCCGGCTTCCGTTTTTTTAAGCGCGGCGTACAACGGTTGCATGAGCTGGGCTGCACGGGGGAGGAAACGCTTGTAGAAGTTTACCATCCCCAAAAACTCCTGCAGCGCCCTGACCGTCTGAGGCCGGGGAAAATTTGCCACTGCGCGCACCTTGTCCGACAAGGGTATCGCTCCCTTCGGTGAGATGCGATGTCCCAAAAAATTGATCCCCGTCACGCCGAACTGGCATTTCGCCGGGTTGATTATTAATCCATGCTCCTCCAACCTCCGGATAACCATCCTGAGGTGGGCTACGTGTTCATCCTCGGACACGCTGGCTACCAGGAATGTCATCCAGGTAGACGAACACAAACAGCAGATCGCGCAAACACCACATCCATCATGCGTTGGAATGTCTGTGCCGCGCCTTTTAACCGAAAGGCATGCGTTAAAAACTCAAACAGACCAAACGTGGTTATTACTGCCATTTTAGTTATGTCTTCCACGTGCACCGGGACCTGGTGGTAACCACGGACCAGGTCTATCTTAGAAAAAATACATGCCCCGGCGAGGTGAACAGAAAAATCCTGAATATGGGGGATCGGGTAGCGGTTGTGCGCTGTGGTGTTGTTTAATGGTGTTGTTTAATCTGTGGAAATCTCCACAAGGTCACCACGATCCCTCGGCCTTGGGACCATATGTAGTGGGGATGCCCATGGGCTGTTTGATCGTCTGATGATGCCCAGCCTTTCCAAGTTGGCAAACTCCTCGCGCGCTATGGCCAGTTTAGCTGTGTCCAGGCGCCGAGGTCGTGCAAAAACGGGCGGCCCGGTGGTGGTAATAAAGTGCTCCACCTCGTGTTTAGTGATGGCCACCAAAAACGTCGGGACCGTGAGTGCTGGGAACTGGGTAAGCAGTGTGTGGAACTTACCACCTGGAGCTGTGACATTGGTTAGCGTTGTTGGCCTGGCTCCTCGAGCTGTACAGAGGAGAGAATCAAAAGACATTGCATTAATCAAGCGTCTGTTAGTAACATCAACTATTAGTCCGTGTGCACACAAAAAATCAGCGCCAAAGATTGGGAAACTGCATGCCGCTATGACGAATGTCCACTGGCTCGTACAGCCATGCAGGGATACAGTCAGTGTCCTCTCACCAAAAGTCTTAATGTCTGAGCCGTTTGCGGCCTTCAGCTCAGGGCCGCTAGTTCCCGCTAGCCAGTCGGCGTAGGATGGCAGGATGAGGCTCTTTTGGGAGCTGGAGTCCACGAGGAATTATCTCCCCAAGCGTGAGTCTGTCACGTAGAGCAACTTGCTTTCTTCACCGGCGGTCGCAGCTGCTATCGACTGCCGGTCCTGGCGTTTCCCGAACGCTTGAATTGGTACGGTGGCACGCATCAGCGTGCGTCCTCTCCAAAACAGCGGTGGTAGGAGAAGAGCGTGTCTCTCTGGCGCTTCCTGGCCCCCGTTGCCGCTACCATTGCTGGCTCCTCGCTTCCGCTGGCCATCTCGTTGGGTTCCAACGCCGCTGCATTCACTGTGAGGGCTCTGGTGGTGAGGATGATCCAATCTGCCTCCTGGGCTAGCGCACGGTATAGTCACGCACGGTAGTCACGTGCGGTAGTCACGCACGGCCAGCAACGGCGAGTTGGCAAGGACCGCTTTGGCCGCCGTTGGAAGGTTCCAGAGGAAAAGGTGGGCAAATAGAAAATGCCCATCGTCCGTGCCCATCAACGCCAACATCTTCTCCATCCGTTCGACCGCCGACCCATCTCCCAACTTGGAACGCGTCAGGAGTCTCTCCGCTCTCTCGCAGTCCGAGAGCGTGAAGCGCCGGGTCAGCGCGGCTTTGAGAGCCCTGTATTTGTCGTGGGCTGGGGGCTGTTGGAGCAGGCTCGCTACTTGCTGAGTCATGCGAGCATTCAGCGTTGCGACCACGTAGTAATACCTGGTGTCATCTGCCGTTATTCCCCGGAGCGCGAACTGGGCCTTCGGGTCGTGCAGCCAAACATCCGGTAGTTTGACCGAAACGGCGCACGCATTACTGGGGTTTCCCGTCCGGATCGTCTCCGGGGTGTTCGCCGTGTTCCATTCTGCGTTAAGGGCCACCAGTGTGGAGATGAAATAACCAGACCGAACTTTCCGAGCAGATGAACTTTATTTCACTCTCACATCTTCTAGAATCAGAACATCAAACATGTGTAGCAGGGACTCTCTCTTTTATATCCCAAAACTCGCACCTCCCTGCTACCTGAGGTCCTGCATTCACCATTCACTCTCCCTCCCAAGACAATTCCCCTTACCCCCCATCCCTTTGATCTCCATGCTCTCTCAGTCTGAGAGGAAAACTACTGAACTCTACAGCATGGGTCCCCCACAAAAAAATAAATAAATAAATAAATATATATATATTTAACCATAACAACCATTCTTCATTGATGACACATTATAATATCGCTGTCCTTTATTTTTATATTGTTCAAGAATCATTTCTTTGTATATTGATTTGAATATATGGATGTTTGGGCATTGCCCCTGTTTCTCCCCCAACCCATTCCACAATTTTACCCCACACACAGACACACAAAAACTTTTCCTAGTAGATCTTACTAGGTGCATTTTAAATTTTGTATTCCCCCATAAATTGTATTTCCCTTCTCTCTGACTAAAAATTCATTCATTCATTCATTCATTCATTCATCTTCTTCCGCTTAATCCTTTTTGGGTCGCGGGGGGGCTGGAGCCTATCCCAGCATCTTTGGGCGAGAGGCAGGGTACACCCTGGACAGATCGCCAGTCCATCGCAGGGCCAACACAGAGACAGACAACCATTCACTCTCACAGTCATACCTAAGGACAATTTAGAATTCCCAGTTTGATGCCAATTAACCTAACTTGCATGTCTGACTAAAAATATTTTTGTATATTATGTGGCAAAAGGTTTTTACTGACTTTAAACATTAACTGTGCTGTATAATAATCAACCAGATCCTGTAATTTCAATAATTTTGAATGTAAAACCAATAAATTAGTATGCTCAAGATACCCGATGTTGTGTATAACACGGACTGCCCTTTTTTGTCATATTAGCAATGAATTAAGTGCACTTTTATAATTGTTACCCCAGACCTCCATACAATAAGTCAAGTATGGAAGAACTAGTGAACAATACAAAATATGAAGCGATCTGTAATCCAGGACTTGTTTAATTTTATTTATAATTGCAATATTTTTGCCACTTTGTTTTGTATGTATCTGATGTGTGGTTTCCAACTAATTTTATCATCTAGTATTACACCCCAAAATTTGATCTCCTTAACATTTTCAATAATTACATTATCTATATGAATATGTATATCTTCTTTATTTTTACAGTTACCAAATATCATTACCATGGTTTTATCTACATTTAGTGATAATGTATCACTATCCATCCATTTTTTAATCTTATTTAATTCATTATTAGAGTATGGTCAGTTCCTTATAATTATTTCCAGAATAAAATATATTAGTGTCATCAGTAAATAATATTATTTTTAATAATTTAGAAACTTGGAATATGTCATTTATATAGATGTTAAATAATTTGGGGCCCAATACTGACCCTTGGGGGACCTCACAGCCAATTCCCATATCAGGGATGTGAAATTTCCGCTAATTCGGCGGAATTCCACTTTTTTATCTTAAAAAAAAAAAAAAAAAAAAAATATTAGTATATACCGGATTCCGACTTTTAGTAATTCCCTAACCGTAATTAAACGACGTGCCTGATTGGCTGATCGTCCTTGCAGTGACCAATGAACGCGGGCTGTTTGCAGTGATGTCAGTGATTGAACGTAAAGATGCTCCGAGAATTAAAGAACTTGACAAGATCGTGAAAAACAAATTTCGTTGGGATTGGCTAGAAAAGGAGATTGCAATGGATGTTGGTAAGAAAACTGTGACAAATTTGTTTTGCGATTTCATACGGAAAATCGACCGTGCCGGGAAGGCGCGGAAAACATGTACAAGAAGGAGCAAAAAACATGTACAAGGGGTCAAATCGAGGTCCACTAATTATTCAATTGCTGGAACTTTCGGCGTTCAGAAAAAACCATCGAAACCATACGGCCTCACCCTTTGTTAACGACACGATCGGACACAGGACCCCCACAGTTGCAGAAAGACCCCAGCAATCAGGCGATCCCCTGTGAGCAAGCACTTGGTGACGGTGGAGAGGAAAAACTCCCTTTTAACAGGAAGAAACCTCCAGCAGAACCAGGCTCAGGGAGGGGCAGTCATCTGCTGCGACCGGCTGGGGGGTGAGGGGATAGAGAAGAAGAAAAGAACAGACACGTAGAGAGCAAACAGCACGATGGGGACTCAATCTATGGGAGAGAACAAACAAATGTTAATGACCAGCAAAAAAAAAATATTTCATAGAGAGTGAGGAAAGGAGTGAGGCCCAGTGCATTACTGGAGGTCCCCCGGCTGACTAAACCTATTAGCAGCATAACTAAGGGAGGGTTCAGAAAACACATGATCCCTCCCTAATTGTAGGCTATATCAAAAAGGTAGGTTTAGCCCTATTCTTAAAAACGGAGATCGAGTCTGACTCCCGAATCCAGATTGGCAGCTGATTCCACAGGAGAGGAGCTTGATAACTGAAGGCTCTGCCTCCCATTGTACTTTTGGAGATTCTAGGTATTACAAGTAAACCTGCATTTTGGGAGCGTAGTGCTCTGTTAGGATGATACGGTAGGTTCAGATCTTTTAAATAAAAAGGAGCCTGATTGTTTAGAGCTTTGTAAGTAAGAAAAAGGATTTTAAACTTAATTCTAAACTCTATGGGAAGCCAATGAAGGGAGGCCAGAACCGAGAGATATGATCTCTCTTTCTAGTACCTGTTAAACTCTTGCTGCAGCATTTTGGATCAGCTGAAGACTTTTTAAAGATGTTTTAGGACAACCTGATAATAAAGAATTACAATAATCTAATCTCGAGCTAACAAAAGCGTGGATCAGCTTCTCAGCATCTCAGCATCACTCTGAGACAAGATGCTCCTAATCTTGGCAATATTACGCAAATGATAGAAGGCAGTCTTAGAAACAAATTTAATATGTGAATTGAAGGACAAATCCTGATCAAAAATAACTCCAAGGTTCCTCACAGAATCAGAATCAGAATCAGGTTTATTGCCATTGTTCATGTAGTACACAAACTAGGAATTTGTCTCGGTACAATGCTGCAACATTAAACATGATAAGATAAGAGAAATAAACTATACATGTAATAAAGTGTAGGATAAGATTAAGTGATACTGGTCAACAGTTAAAATATATATTAGCCAGCAGCAGATACTGTGGAGAACTATATAGTGCAGTCGGTAATGCAGGAAGAAAACAGTGATGATTGACATGAGTCTGGTTGAGCTGCTGTACATGGGTGCACGAGAGTCACTTAGTGTTCAGCAGTCTAATGGCAGAGGGGAAGAAGCTGTTCATGTGACGGGAGGTTTTAGTCTGGATGGACCGAAGTCTTCTACCAGAGGGGAGGGGGGCCAACAGTACGTGACCAGGGTGTGAGGGATCGGCTATGATCCGGCCAGCACGCCTCCGGGTCCTGGAGATGTACAGATCCTGGAGAGATGGGAGCTTGCAGCCGATCACCTTCTCAGCAGTGGCACGACGCGCTGCAGCCTTAGTCTGTCCCTGGCAGTGGCTCCTGCGTACCACCACGGTTATGGAGGTGGTGAGGATGGCTCGATGATGGCTGTGTAGAACTGGCACAGAGCTATTAAGAGAAAGAGTAACTGCATCCAAACTGAAAGTTTGATTTGGAAAGGAATTTCTAAGGTTTTTTGGACCAACAAGAATGACTTCAGTCTTATCTGAATTTAATAGCAGGAAATTACAAGTCATCCAAACTTTGATTTCCTTAGACAGGCTTCTAACTTGGCTAAATTGATTAGTATCATCTGGCTTCATTGACAGGTATAATTGTGTGTCATCTGCATAACAGTGAAAATGTATACAGTGCTTCTAATAATGTTGCCTAACGAAGCATATATAAACTAAAAAGAGTAGGGCCAAGCACAGATCCCTGTGGAACTCCATGACTAAGCTTTGAGCTGAGAGAAAACTCATCATTTACATGAACAAACTGGAACCTATCAGATAATAAGATCTAAACCACGCAACGAAGTTCCATTAAGTCCAACATAGTGTTCTAATCTATCAAGTAGAATATTATGATCAATAGTATCAAAAGGCTGCACTAAGATCTAAAAGGACAAGTACAGAAACTAGTCCATTATCAGATGCGATGAGGAGGTCGTTAGTGACCTTCGCTAAGGCTGTTTCAGTGCTATGATGGATTCTAAACCCAGATTGAAACTCCTCAAATAAACCATTTCCCTGCAGGTGGTCAAATAATTGGCATAGCAACAACTCTTTCTAAGATTTTTTGAAATGAAAGGGAGATTAGAGATTGGTCTATAGTTAGCTAAAGCTCCTGGATCTAGCGTGGCTTTTTGAGGTAAGGGTTTAATTACAGCCGTTTTAAAAGCCTGCGGTACCATGGCCCTAAAGTTAATGAAGAATTGATTATATGAAGAATAAAGCTACCAATAAGTGGGAAGACTTCTTTAATAACCTGGTAGGAATAGGGTCTAAAAGACAAGTTGAAGGTTGGATGAGGAAACTATTTTGTCTAACTCACAAAGGTCGATTGGAGTAAACTCATCAAGACAGACATCAATAGAAGGAGTTGTAGTAGTTACAGTATTTAAGTTAACTGTGGGAAGAATCTGATTGATTTTATCTCTGATGGATGAAATTTTATTATTGAAAAGTTCATAAAGTCCTGACTAGTAAGCTCTAAGGGGATGCTAGATTGACAGAGTCCTGACTCTTTGTCACCTGGCTACAGTACTGAAAAGAAACCTGGGATTATTCTTGTTCTCTTCTATTAATGCAGAGTAATAACTCGTTCTAGCTTTTCTAAGAGATTTTATAAATTAAAAGATGATTTCTCCAAGCTAAAATAGATTTCATCTAAATTAGTTAGAGCGCCATTTTCTTTCTAATTGACGAGTCTTCTGTTTTAAGCTACGAGTTTCTGTGTGAACCAAGGAGTTAAAAATCTCTGATTAGACTTTTCTTTTTTAAGGGGGCCACCAAGTCTAGGCCTGATGCAGAGAAGCTGAAAACACTATCCACCATGTTATCAATTACAGAAGGAGCAAGCTGTCTATAGCTTATTTCCGTTGTGTTGACACATGGCATAGAGGAAACAATCTGCATAAATTTGGAAACAGCATCATCTGAGAGGCATCTACTGTGATAATATTTTTCTTTAGGAGCCAAATAGTCAGAAATAGTAAAATCAAAGGTTTAACAGACAATGGTTCTGACAGTACAGGGTTATGAGGAGACACTACCAGATTTTCTATTTCTATGCCATATGTCAGAAACAAGGTCCAATGTATGGTGGAGGTAATGAGTAGAATTTCCTACTTTCTGAGAAAACCCAATCGAGTCTATATTGAATTAAAAGCCACATTAAGGCAGTCACTATCTACATCCACATGTATATTAAAGTCCCCTACTATAATTATTCTATCAGATTTCAGCACTAAATCAGCTAAGAAATCAGGAAATTCGGATAATAATTCTGAATAGGTTGATGGGGGACGATAAACTATTGGCAAATAAAATTGGGTTTAACCTGGAATTGCTAAAGTGCCCAACTACTGAGGACCAGGCCCTCAAAGGAATTATAACATGTTTTTTTGCTTTACATTAACTAGTAACTTTGGAATGGTAAATTGATGCTACTCCTCCTCCACGACCAGAACTTCTGGGATTTTGACAGTTTAAATAACCAGAGGGAGTTGATTCATTTAAACCAACATAATCCTCTTGTCCTACCCAAGTCTCTGTAAGGGAAAATTACATCAATCTGATGATCAATTAACAGATCATGGACTAACAGAGACTTGGGAGTTAGAGACCTAATATTAATAAACCACATTTAATTTTTAAATTATGAGGAGGACAGAGGCTCAAATCATTCAATTAGAGGCTTTATGTTTAATTTGAGTTTTACCAATATTTTGCTTTAATCACTTTGGGATGCTTATACATTATATTTTTATTTACCTTTGGAGGGAGCAGACAACGCTTCTCTGATGGGAAGACAGGGGGCTAGCTGAGGGTGGCGGATGAAGAGGAGCTGCAGAGAGGCGTGTAAGACTGCGACACTGCTTCTGGTCCCAACTCTGAGTAGTCAGGGTTTTGGAAATTTGGATAAAAAAAAGATGCCAGATTGTTAGATAAATGAGAAGCACCATCCAAAGTGGGATGAATGCTGCCTCGTCTCATAAGACCAGGTTTTCCCCAAAAGGAGCTCCAATTGTCAATGTAGCCCACGTTCATATTTAGGACACCACACAGACAGCCAGCGGTTCAAGGATGACGAGCGAACTAAACATGTCATCACTGGTCAGATTGGGGAGGGGCCCAGTGAAATACTACAGTGGCTGACATCGTTTTTGCAAAGTCACACACCGATTCTACATTAAGTTTCGTGACTTCCGACTGCCGAGAGACGGATGTCATTAATGCCGGCGTGAAATAACAATTGTGGAATATTTAACCGTTACTTTTAGCCAGCATTTTCAATTTGACTCGATGTCGCCTGCTCTGGCCCCAGGAATGCATGTGACTATGGCCGCTGGAGTCTCTAGGTTCACGTTTCTGACTACAGAGTCGCCAATGATCAGAGTTTTTTCCTCAGCGGGTGTGTCGCTGAGCGGGGAAAAACGATTAGAAACGTGAACAGGTTGGTGGTGAACCGGGGCTTTGCGACTAGGCTTCCTTCTCACCGTCACCCACCCAGTCTCCTCGCTGCAGAGGAGAGCCGGGGAACCGGTGACAGGGGGACCTAAGCTAGCTAGCTCCGCTGCAGCTAAGGGGCGTCCGTCGAGATTAACTGGCGCAGACGGTGTTTCAATGCAGCGGAGCCGGGATTCCAAATCAGACAACCTCGCCTCGAGCGCCTCAAAAAGACAACATTTATTACATTTACCGTTATCACTAAAAGAGGCAGAGGTGTAGCTAAACATCTGACAGAGAGAGCACACCAGAGGAGGAGAGGAAAGAGAGCTAGTAGCCATAGCTAGTGGCTCGAGAGCTGGAGAGCAAACCACACAGGCAGACAGCAAAACAGGAAGTGACGATACGTTACCACAAGGAAGTGACGATGTTTTTGTATACATGTCATCTAGTTAATATTTTCTTCATCTTGCCTGCTGAAGATGTTTTGGACTTTATTTAAAAAATATTTTTAACGCAGTGCACAGTGGACATTGACTCATAACTTTTGAATATTTCTAAGACTTAGCTACATCAGTGATTGTGCAAAATGAACTGCTCAAGACTCAATGGAGATTGAAACTGGTGATCTGAAATGAATGCTGAAATTATAAAAAGTAATGGTATGTTGGAATTTTATTTCTATTGTGGAATAGATAAAATTAACTGATTTTGATTTGATCAAGTGTTTAAGCATGTGATGGATAATGCTTGTTGGAATATTTTAGGAATGCTATCTTCTTGGAACATAAGTCAATATTATACAGTAATAAGTGGCATTCAGCTGTTTGTTTTATGTCATTTAAGCACAGTTCTGGTACTTAAAAATCATAAAAACCCAGGACCTTCGGGGGGCAGAGCCCCCTGAACCCCCCTCACCAGGGCTCTGCCCCTGCAAAATTTTCAGATAATTTCACCAATCCCAAATCACATCCCTGCCATATATCCAGGAAAATATTCTCCCGTCTTCACAAACTGTTGTCTCTCAGATAAATAACTTGAAACCCAATTTAGTGCCACTCCCTGTGGTGATCCAAGTGCTGAGCTAATCCGCACTCAAGTCACTCAGTGTTCTCCCTTCTTTCCCTTATAATTCCTGCCTTGTTATTGTTGGGTTTCTCGGGGCTTTTACTGTGACAGCGCCGCGGCCGGGCTTCCGGCTGTCAAGTCGAGCCGGCACTGTCACAGCTGATGTTGATGTTGGTGATTACGTTTTCTCCTCTCCTGTTTGGTTTGTTGCTTTTGTCATTAGTATTTAAGGGAGCAGCTGAGGCACACTCCTCGCGGCGACCTCGTCAACCTTAGGCTGGATTCCCTACGTCCGGCTCCAGTCCTGTTTCAGCGGGAGGTTTCGTCCCCGCTACTTCCTGACATAACGCACGGCTCAGGAGACGCACACACACAGGCTCAGAGTAGTTCAAATAGCTTTATTAACAACAGGAGTGTATGAATGTGTGTCTGCGGGATGTAAATGTGTTGGTGGCGGCGTCTGCTTCGGGCACAGAGGCAGGAGGCCGTACAGCCGGACAACCCTATGGGAAAAGCACAGGGAGAAGGGTGACGGGCACACACCAACACAGGAGATATATAAGCGAGAGAGGAGCTTACTTGGACAGGACGGATGACTGGCACAGCAAGGGACAAGGTCCGGTAGACAGCCACCTGGGAATCCCGGTGCAGCAGCGAGGAACAGGCGATGGAGAGGAGTAGTCCGCCGTCGGGAAATCCACCTGTGCGCAGGGGAGCAGACTTGGAGGAGAAAAAAGGTAAGATCTTCTTACCGGAAATGATCAGCTGAGAATGAAAGGAAACCTCACAGCGATGCCGTAGGGAAGGTCTGACGGCTTCAGGCCGAAGGTCAGGGCGAGGCGGGCTTAAATCCCTCGCCGCTGATTGATGGGCAGGTGGTGTGTGGCAGGTGGCGCCGCTGATGAGCGGCGCGGCGTGACAGTACTCCCCCCTCTAGCAGGCGCATCCTGGCAATGGCTTCTCTGGGTGCGCTCGGTGGAAATCAGCGATGAGCGATGGGTCCAGCACAAACGACGAGGGTACCCACTGCCGATGTTCAGGCCCATAGCCCTCCCAGTCCACCAAGTACTGCAACCCACGACCCCGGCGCCGGGAGTCCAGGATGGAGGAGACGGGCCAGGCCGGATGGCCATCAATCATCCGGGGCGCGGGTTGCGCAGCAGGAGGAGGGCAAAGGGGGTCGGAGGGACTGCCAGCTTCACCTTGGACACGTGGAAGGTGGGGTGGATGCGGAGGGAGGGGGGAATAGCTACACGCACAGCCACCGGGTTGATGATCCTGGTGATGGGGTATGGGCCCATAAAGCGCTGTGCCAGCTTCCTCCTCTTGCCCTTTAACATCACGTCCTGGGTCGACACGTAGACTTGCTGACCAACTCTGTACGCCGGGGCAGGTCTTCTGTCGCGGTCCGCCACGGCTCTGTTGCCGCTCCGCCGTGCGTAAAAGCGCATTGCGCCGCTGACGCCCAGATGGAGCGGAACTGCCTGACATGGCGCCGTACTGAGGGGACAGTTACCTCACTCTCCTGCGCCAGGAACAGCGGGGGGTCGTAACCCCAGGACGCCTTAAAGGGAGACATCCCTGTAGCAGAAGAGCGAGCGGTGTTGTGGGCATATTCCAACCCAGGCGAGGTGGTTACTCCAGGACATCGGTTTGGACGCCGTCATGCAGCGGAGTGCAGCCTCCAGCTCCTGGTTGGTCCGCTCACACTGCCCGTTGGTTTGGGGGTGATGGCCGGAGAAGAGGCTCACCTTGGCTCCTAGGGCGTTGCAAAACGACTTCCAAACCTCTGAAGCAAATTGGGGCCCCCGGTCCGAGACCACGTCCACCGGAATCCCGTGCAGCCTGACCACGTGCTGGATTAGGAGGTCCGCCGTCTCCAGGGCAGTTGGGAGACCTCATAGGGGGACGAAGTGTGCCGCCTTGGAGAAGCGGTCCACGATGGTCAGGATGGTGTCGTAGGTGTTAGAGACTGGGAGTCCAGTGACGAAATCCAGGGCGATATGCGACCAGGGCCTGCCAGGGACGGGCAGAGGCTGGAGCAAACCCGCTGGAGGGGCATTACCCGATTTGTTGGTGGCACACTCTGGACAGGCCCGGGCGTAGCGGGCAGCGTCCCTCCGCAGGCCCGGCCACCAGAAGGACCGCTGGAGGAGGTCAATCATCCGGGAGGAGCCAGGGTGACAGGTGAGCTTGGATGACTGTGCAACCAGTGGAAGACCTCCCCCCGAACCGTGGATGGCACGAACAGCCTCCCCTCGGTCCGCCGCCAGGGTCAGGTTCCACTTCCTGCGCTTCCGGATCTTGCTCTCAATGTCCCAGGTGACGGCTCCCACGACGCACGACCTGGGTAGGATGGTGGTGGACTGTGTCCTTCGCTCCTCAGGGGCAAATTGCCTAGAGAGGGCGTCGGGCAGGCCGTTCTTGGAGCCAGGCCTGAAGGTGATGGTAAATTGGAACCTGGCAAAGAACAAGGACTAGCGCGCCTGGCGGGCGTTCAGGGCGCTTGGCAGATCTAAGGTACTCCAAGTTATTGTGGTCCGTCAGGACCACGCACGGCAGGTCCCGCCCCCTCTAGCCAGTGACGCCACTCCTGTAGCGCGAGCTGATGGCGAGGAGCTCTCTGTCCCCCACGTCGTAATTCCTCTCGCCGGGACAAGCGCCGGGAGAAGAAGGCGCAGGGCCGTTTGATTCCGTCATCTGGCGACCGCTGGGATAGCACCGCCCCCACTCCTGTGTCCGAAGCGTCCACTTCCACGATGCACTGCAGCGCAGGGTTGACTTGGCTAAGGACCCGGGAGGAGGAGAACTCCGCCTTCAGCGCCTGAAAGGCAGCCGCGGCCTCTTCGGTCCACCGGAACGGGACCTTAGGGGACGTGAGGCGGGTCAGCGGGCCGACGATGGTGCCAAAATTTGGGACGAAGCGGTGGTAGAAGTTCGCAAACCCTACGAACTGCTGCACCTGCTTTCTTGATGCAGGTGTGGGCCATTCCACCACCGCCTTCACCTTCTCTGGGTCCGGAAACACCTGGTCGTGGGAGATGATGAACCCGAGGAAGGATGTTGTCTTCGCGTAAAACTCGCAGTTCTCGGCCTTCACGTACAACCGGTTCTCCAGCAGCCTTTGGAGGACCCGCCTCACGTGGACCTGGTGCTCGTCCCTGGACTTGGAGAAGATGAGAATGTCATCCAGGTAGACGAACACAAAAAGGCCGATGAAATCCCGGAGGACGTCATTGATGAGGCGCTGAAAGACGGCTGGAGCGTTGGTCAACCCGAACGGCATCACCAGGTACTCGAAGTGGCCGTTCGGGGTACGGAAGGCTGTCTTCCACTCATCTCCCTCCCGGATCTGGACGAGGTGGTATGCGCTGCGTAGATCCAGCTTGGTGAACCAAGTCGCCCCCTGGAGGGAGTGGAAAGCGGTGTCCATGAGGGGCAGGGTGTAGCGATCCTTCTCCGTAATGTCGTTAAGGGCACGATAGTCAATGCAAGGATGGAGGGATCCGTCCTTCTTACCGACGAAGAAGAATCCTGCCCCCACAGGTGATGACGATGGGCGGATTATCCCAGCACTCAGCGACTCCTTGAGGTAAGAGTTCATGGTCTCCTTCTCCGGCGCCGATAGACTGTAGAGTCGCCCAGAGGGTAAGGGTGCCCCCTGGCGGAGGTTGATTGCACAGTCATAGGGCCTATGAGGAGGGAGAGACATCGCCTTGGATTTGCTGAATACCATACCCAGGTCGTGAAATTCCAATGGCACCAGGGACAGGTCCGGGGGTGCAGCGTCCGTAGGTGAGGGAGAAGCGGACGGAGAGCAGGCAGCGGACTGTAAACAGGTGCTCATGCAGAACGTGCTCCATGCCGACACCCCGGCGGACTTCCAATCCAAAACGGGGTTGTGGAGGCGTAGCCAGGGATACCCCAGGATGACGGGCGACACAGAGTTGGGCAGGACGTAAAAGGTTATCTCCTCCCGGTGGTTTCCAGAGATAATAACCGGGACGGGGATGGTCTGGTGTGTAACTCTCCCAAGGGAGGCACGAGAGAGGTTGACCAGGGAGATAGGGTTCCTTAGTGCCTGACAGCGGATGCCCAATCGGGTTGCCAGGCTTTGAGAAATAAAGCTGCCTTCCGCGCCCGAATCCACCAGTGGGTGGGTGAGATGCCCAGTGGAGTTGTGACAAAAACGGATGGGCAGTTTCAATTGTGTGAGGGAACTTAACCGATTGACGTCCGCGAGGCCCCCTACAGTTACTCGCGGACCCCGCCGACTGGCTTTCCGTGGGCAAAGCTTCACCGTGTGTTGGTCATCTCCGCAATACATGCAGAGATCCAACTCACGGCGGCGTTGTCTCTCCGCAGGGGAAAGCTTTGTCCAACCCGTCACCATCGGCTCCGACTCCTCGGGGCACGATGGTGGCGGCGTCGCCAGGGGGCGAGCTTGGAACAGGCGCGGCGAGACTCCACGAGGGCGAGAAGTAGACGACTTCCGTCCCGAGGAGCACTCGTGCAGCCTGTTGTCCAAACTGATCGCTAGGGATGTTAGCTCCGCTAGCGTCTCAGGGATATCCCGCCCAGCCAGTTCATCCCTCAGATCATCGTTGAGACTGCGGAGGAAAAGGCCACAGAGGGAGCGTTCCTCCCAGCCTAATTCCTCCGCTGCTACCTGGAAGTCGACCGCGTAGTCCGCTGCCAACCGGCTTCCCTGCTGGAGGGCGAGAAGCCGATTGACCTGGACCGTCTCGGTACGAGAATGGTCAAAGACCTCTAGGAAGCGTCTCACGAATTGGTCATACGTGAGGGTGGCATAACTGGGCCTCGCCATTACGGCGTAGGTCCAGGTTAATGCTCGCTCCTCAAGGAGATTCCCGATATAACCAATTCGGCTATGATCTGAGGGAAAGTCTCCGGGCACACGGTGAAACACGGACTCACATTGCATTATGAACCCCCGCGCTCCGCCGAGCTTTCCGCTAAAGCGGGCGGGGGTTGGAATGGGCGTGAGCCGAGTCGGTGCCGCCGGAGCCTGCTGGACGGCCGCTGGAGCAGCAGGAGCCGCGCCACCCTGACGAGCCAGGGGGAACGGCTGTTGGGGGTCCAAGCGGCCCAATCGGTTAGTTATATTTATCAACTGATTGAAAATCACCTGTTGCTGATAAGCTATCTGATCCACTCGAGCCTCGAGAGTGGTAAGCCGGTGTGCGAGCCCGCCGTCTGCCGAGCCGCTCTGCTGAAGCCGTACTGACATAACGCACGGCTCAGGAGACGCACACACACAGGCTCAGAGTAGTTCAAATAGCTTTATTAACAACAGGAGTGTATGAATGTGTGTCTGCGGGATGTAAATGTGTTGGTGGCGGCGTCTGCTTCGGGCACAGAGGCAGGAGGCCGTACAGCCGGACAACCCTATGGGAAAAGCACAGGGAGAAGGGTGACGGGCACACACCAACACAGGAGATATATAAGCAAGAGAGGAGCTTACTTGGACAGGACGGATGACTGGCACAGCAAGGGACGAGGTCCGGTAGACAGCCACCTGGGAAGCCCGGTGCAGCAGCGAGGAACAGGCGATGGAGAGGAGTAGTCCGCCGCCGGGAAATCCACCTGTGCACAGGGGAGCAGACTTGGAGGAGAAAAAGGTAAGATCTTCTTACCGGAATGATCAGCAGAGAATGAAAGGAAACTCACAGCGATGCGTAGGGAAGTCTGACGGCTTCAGGCCGAAGCCCAGGGCGAGGCGGCTTAAATCCCTCGCCGCTGATGATGTGCAGGTGTGTGTGCAGGTGGCGCCGCTGATGAGAGCGGCGCGGCGTGACACTTCCTGTGTAAGTGTTTATTCTCTCGCGTCAGGTTTCGCCCTCGCTACTCTCTCATATTGGTGTTTGTGCTCTTTATTTGTGTTCAACATTTAGTGTATGTGTTTTGCCCCACGTGGCTCTTTATTTTGTGTTTTCTGTAAATAAACAAGCAAAGTCTCTGTCGGCATTTGGCCCCTCATTTATGTCCTGCAAAGGGCAAATATGACACTCCCCTAAGACCATACAATTGCAGTTTAACAAGAAGTATTGAATGATTTATTGTATCAAATGCTTTTCTAAAATGTATAAATACACCAATTGCATATTTTCCTTGATCTAATGCAATTATTATTTTCTCTGTTGCTTCTATTATTGCTAATGATGTACTCTTTGCTCTAAATCCATATTGATTCTGTATAAGCAGATCATATTTAATTAAAAAGTTTTCTAATCTGTTGTTGAAAAGTTTTTCCAGGATCTTTGAAAATTGTGGGAGAAGAGATACAGGTGTGTAGTTTGTGTAGTGGTGTTAATTTCCTTGCTTGAATAATGGTATTACTTTTGCTATTTTCATTTTCTGCGGGAATGAGCCAGTTTGAAATGATAGATTACAAATACTGTATATGTAAATGGTTTTAATATGCCATCAATAGTTCTTTTTTTACTCGTGCCATATCAGTACCATCACAATCAGTAGATAATTTATTTTTACACTTTTCAACAACAGATTTTACCTTTAGTTCATCCACCGCTGAGAGAAAGATTGACCAAGGGTTATTTCCAATCAAGGTTTCACTCACGGTGTCTCTTCCTTGGTTTGGAATTTTTGCTGCCAACTCTGGTCCAGCATTTACAAAAAAATTATTGGTTCTATTTGCTACCATGTTCTTATCATAATTATCACCACATTTATCAGTAAAATACTCTGGATATATTGTTTTCTTAATTCCATTTTTCCTTCATTTATTTAATATGTCCCAGACTCCTTTTATATTATCTTTATTTTCATTTAACATTTTCCTATAGTATAATTTTTAGTAGTTCTTATTATTTCAGTTAATTTATTTTTTATATATTTTATATCTTTTTTTCAGATTCTTTTGTTCTTAATTTAATAAAATTTTTATAGAGATATTTTTTCTTTTTACAAGCATTTTGTAGCACCCTGGTTAACCATGGGCAGTTTTTGTATTTATATTTTTTATTAATTTCCTTAATTGGACAGTTTTTTATCATATAATGATTTAAATATATCAATAAATTTATCATATGCCCTGTCCACTTCTTTCTCTCTATAGACCACATCCCAATTCTGTAACATGAAGTCATCTTTTAAAGCATTGATTGTATCTTCTGTTTGTATTCTTCTATAAATAACGTTTTTACAAGGTTTATTATTATTATTACTCTCATTAACCCCATAATTAATGTCTAAAGAAACAAATACAGGCAGGTGGTCACTAATGTCATTTATTAGTATACCACTCACCATATTATATTCAATAACATTGGTAAAAATGTTGTCTATCAGGTAGCACAGTGTGTTGTTATTCTCATAGGTTTTGTAATCTTTGGAAATAAGATTAAACTATACATTGTATCTAAGAAATCTTCAGTTGGTTTATATTGTTTTGTTTTCATTAAATCTATATTCAAGTCACCACAAATAAAGATATTTTTTGTCTTCTTTTTGGATACATCTTTTCCATATAATTTCTAAATTTTTCCATATCAGATCCCGGTGCTCTATATATACAACTTACTATTATGTTTTTTTTCTATTTTCCATCGTAATTTCAATTGTTAAATATTCCATAATTCCGTTTACTGTTGATGTCATGCTGTCCACTTTTTTACTTTTTAAATTTCTGTCAACATACAGTGCTACCCCCCACCATTTTTAAAATTCCCTATTTTGTGTAAACATCTCATATCCATGTAATTCAAAATTTACATCTTTTTCTACATTAATCTATTTTTCAGTTATTGCTATAATCCTAAATGGGGTCTTAAATTAATTTAACAACTCCTTAATACTATCAAAGTTGGCATAGAGACTCCTACTATTAATATGTATTATTGTCAATGTCTGATCCGAGTTCATAATTCCATGTAATTGTTGTCCATTATAATAAGTACACTTATTGTTCATATGATTAAAGTAGTTGTTTTCTGGGTCAATATCACCTAAGATATCTTGTGGTTGCTGTTCAATGTTTACAAAGGTTTCAGCTTCAATTTGACCTAATACATTTCCATTATTAAATGAGGAAGGATGATTGGTTAAAGTGCCGATCATAATTTGTGTCAACAATGTACACCAAAAGAAAAGAGAGGAAACAAAAACAAACAAAAAAACAAAATTTCCACTCATAATCTTACTGCACTGTTATTTGTGCATAAGAGTTAAGGTTTAAATTTGTTTAATTCCTCCATATCACTAATCATTATTACTTTAGCTTCTTCTGGAGTGCCAAGCAGTTGTATCCACAGCTTACAGTTCTTTGTCCATGTGGATTGCATTTTCCCCTGTTTTCTGAGAGCCCTGGCTTGTCTGCACCTTTTCTTGATACATCCCACTTCACCGTGAAAACCAGCGCACATACACGATCTCTTTACTCCACCTAGGTCCTTCCCACTAATGACTATGTATGTATGGTGAATGTATGGTGTATAACTATGTATGTATGGTGTATAACTATGTATGTATGGTAGTTCCTCACCAAGAGCTAAGCAAGATTTCTCTAATACTGAAAATGTGAAGACAAAGAAGAGAACTTGCCTTAGCGCGAGCTCCACCGCTGTCCAGGACTCCGGCGACTCCGGCTGGGATGTCTCAAATCCATTCGTCTGGCGCTTCCACCCCGGCTCGGCCACCTCAGATGGGGAGGAAGAGAAAAACACCAGAACATAGTTACAGGCAGTGGTGGAGTTTAGCGAAGAGAGTTCAGCAGCAGGGGACATCTGCAGCCGGTTCTCCTCACCATGAGCCAGACAAGACTTCTCTAGATCTGCAGGTGTTAAAACAGAACAGAGTACTTGCCTGGACTCGGGCTCCACCGCTGTCCAGGACTCCGGTGACCCAGACTGGAACGTCTTCAATCCACACCTCCGGACATCTACTTCCAGCACAGCCACCTCGGACAGGAAGGAGGAGATCGACACCGGAACACTAATACTGGCAGCAGTGGAGCCCGGCGAGGAGAACTCAGGAGCAGAGGACATCTACAACTGATTCTCCCTGCCGCGAGCAAGACAAGAATTCTCTAAGTCTAATAATGGAGAGACTGAACAGAGAACTTGCCTTGACTCGAGCTCCACAACCGTCCAGGACTCCAGTGACTCTGCAGCGATGACCCCAGCAGCAGACATGATGGTGGATGCACCCCAAGACCCTCCAGATGTGGCGATTGACGCAGGTGGAACTCCCGACGTGGCGGCAGAAGCTGGAGGTTGCCTCACCAATGATGCTGGCTCCCGTGCTGCTGAAACCAGGGGACACTCTCCTGTCGGCTCAGGTTTCAGGACACAGGTAACGTTCTCCTCCCATCCGGGCTGTGGCTGCAGGGATGGAACGGCATCTTCCAGAGTCGCAGGCTTCTCCAGTGCCTCCATCCCAGGACTGGTGGACACTCAGGAACCCAGGAGGAGACAGGGGGAAGGCAGATGAGAAACAGGTGGCAGCAGCAGGAAGTGAGGACTCAGCTAACGTGTGCTGCTGGAGCTGAGCCGCTCCACTGGGAATAAGGCAAAGCATTTCATCTTCAAAAATGAGAGAATGAAAAGGTGCTTGCCTTAGTTCCCGTGACCTTAGTTCTCTCTTACAATCATCTTTTACCATCCTCACCTGTACATAACTGCATAACTACATAACTACATCTAACTTATTGCACATTATTTGCACATAACAGTACTTTTAACTTTCTGCACTGCTGCATATATTTGCATATATTTGCTTAAATTGCACATACTGTTAATTACCGTATATACTGCACTGGTGTCCTTTGCACTTCTAATTGGATGCTAAACTGTGTTTCGTTACCTTGTATTCATACATGTGTAATGACAATAAAGTTGAATCTAATCTAATCTAATCTAATATTGGTATCTGCCACTGAATGGCCTCCAGACATGGCGATCGACACTGGTGAACTTCCCGGCGTGACAACTGGTACTGGAGGCTGCCTCACCGCTGGCAAGACTGCTGAAGTTAGGGGACATTTTCTTGTCAGCTCAATCTTCAGGGCACTGGGGACGCTCTTCTCCCATCCAGGGCGTAGCTGTGGAGCTGGAACGGGGTCCTCCAGGGCCACAGACCCCTCCCGCGGCGCTCTCTCGGGACCGGCAGACACCCAGGAAAAACATGAGGGGACACGGGAGTAGCAGGTGAGGGTACATTGCAGCAGCAAACAGTGAGGACTCAGCTAAATCAAACTGCTGCTGAGCCTCATCACCGTGAAATAAGGCAAAGCATATCATCAAAATTATTTGAAAATGAAAGTGTACTTTCCTTATCTCCCGGAACATGATGGCAATTGCTGCTGAAAGCCCAGCTAATTCCCTCGCTGTGGCTGCAGTGGGCGAGGGCCCCCATGGAAAACTCTGGAGGAGCCAGCCCTGCAGACACGTCACTGGCCAATACAACTGCTGCAGCAGGGAGAACCCGTCTGACGTGCCGTAGCTGGATGGCAAGAAGGAGGCGGGTACGTCTGTTCTTTGGGGTGCTCTCTTGCCGCTCAGGAACTGACGATGGATGAGGAAGAGGAGGACAGCTCTTGAAACAAGACTGGTGAGAACGCCAGGTTCCAGGTCCAGGAGGCCAAGCCTCCGCACCTCCTTGGGAAGTTACGGGAGACAAACGCAGCGTCCATGAAACTCTGAATGGACTCCGCCGCCCATTGTTCATCCACAGTGGGACCCTTGACTACCGCTTCCCTCGGTTGGCGGAGTCCCAGCGAGCAGATGCATATTAAACACTCGCTTGAAAATAGGTAAAAGAAAAAGGGGAAAAATTGTGGAAAAGTTGAAAAATGCAAAACTCACAGCGGCTGGTGCCCATATACTGGCTATGTCCTTCTGTCATGAATCATCCTTTTTAAGGGCTATGGAGGGACATCCAAACACTCACTGTGAGTTTTACACATTTATTAACAGAAAGACGAACATAACATAAAACACTACACTTACATATAACGGGGAAATGAAGGCGCAGGAGGAGAACGGGGCTCGATATCTACAGGAGAACAGAATAACCTGGAAAAATTCAGGCTAAGGCATGCAGGAATGCTGGGTAAAAACGAGATTAAACCAGCTGGAGCACACCCGAAACGACACAGGGCCACGGCTGGAAAATGTGGGGAAAAGAAGAACTTAACCTGGTCCGAGCTTACCTGATCTCCTCCGCACACAAACTTGCTCACTCAGGGTTTTGGCAGATACCTCTGAGGAGGCTAACAGTAGGACACGGCAATGGGGAAACGTTGCCATGTCCTTAAATAAGTAAATGGATAAATGATAGATGAATGACAGGTGTGGGTACATAAATGGGAAAATAATCAGAACAACAAGTGACAGCTGTGCAGCCCATGAAACAGAGTTTGACAGCCGGATGCTGCACAGCACTGTCAAAAATAAAAGCACAGACAGGAAACCAAATAACATCACAAGAATAAGATAACACAACCCAACAAGTGTAAATAATACCATAAATGCAGAATGACACACAATAAATAGGACAATAAGGACAAAACTAAGAATACAAACAACCAGTAAATAACAGAGACCAAATACCACAGACCATAACTAGAAAAGCACTCGGAGAGCGCAGACCTCCGCCAAGCGCCACAGTTCCCACCCATACAGTGTTTGTGTGTAGGTTTTCAGATTCCTTGACCATGAAAACATATGACTAGCAATTGGATTCACAATGATAGGGTTAGTGGTTCTGTAGTAAAGCATTACCTCCTTGGCGGAGGTAATAAACTGAAGTGTTGCTGTTGTGTCCATCTCCTCCATGTGCAAAGTGCCAGGCTGCGACCTGTCAAGGCATACCTCATGCCTCCCTTATTGGGGGAGGGGCTTTCACACCTGTACTGAGTACTTAAAAAACTGTATTTATCGGCAGATGAAAGAAAACTGTAGCAAAAACAAACTAACAAACAAAAACTAAGCAAACAGCAACTGCAACATGAACTATTTCCAACATATTTATTCAAATGTACACTTATATGGACACAATGTTGAGCCATAACTTTTTGGTATTGTGAAAATAATAAGCCAGTAGCACCAAAAATGGAGTGCTGTTGCTGTCAGGAAACAATGTTGGCACCAAATCACTGAAGTGATCTGCCACCAATGGGGGTAGATTGTGCTCTGCCACAAAATGAGAAAACATCACTTCTGCTAGTGATGCATTGGATTTGGAAGGCGTCGGTTCTCTCACTGGCTGAAAATGTTCATCCATCGATCGAATTCGGCTACACAGTTTTTGTGGCGCTGTGT
The DNA here is from genome assembly GCA_020510985.1 of Pholidichthys leucotaenia. Classification (NCBI taxonomy): domain Eukaryota; kingdom Metazoa; phylum Chordata; class Actinopteri; order Cichliformes; family Pholidichthyidae; genus Pholidichthys; species Pholidichthys leucotaenia. The sequence goes on from CM035840.1 coordinate 344,650,735, forward strand.
AGCAAAGTGCGACTTGAGGTAACAATATTAAGACAATATTAAAAATACATGGACAATACTCAACAGTATCCTTGGAAATAAAAGCAGAAATACAAGCTACCCAACTAATATTCCAAAAAATAATAAAACAACTCAGAGTGTGAATATAGCTTCACCTGCAGATGAATTTAATAATTTTTTTGTTAACATTGGACCTAAACTGGCCCGAGAAATACCCACTACAGTGCCTACAGGCGATACAATATGCAATAACACTGCTGTAAAAGACTCCATCTTCATAAAGAACACAGACGAAAGAGAGGTCATTGAAATTGTTAAATCGTTCAAAAGTAAAACATCTACTGACTGTGATGGTATTGACATGCTACTAGTCAAAACTGTTATCGAATGCATAGTAAAACCACTGACGTATATCTGTAACCTGTCTCTCCAATCAGGTATATTTCCCAATGCAATGAAAATAGCTAAAGTAATTCCGATATACAAGACGGGCGACAGAGGGGAACTCTCAAACTATAGACCAATTTCACTATTACCGCAATTTTCCAAGATACTTGAAAAAATATTCTATGAGAGAATTGACAACTTCATACTGAAGAATGATTTATTATGTGAGCAGCAATATGGGTTCAGACACAAGAGGACAACTGCATATGCCCTAATGGAATTTACAGAAAAAATATCAACAGCCATTGAAAATAAAGAGTATTCAGTTGGAGTATTCCTAGATCTTAAAAAGCATTTGATACAGTAGATCATAATTTATTATTAAAGAAACTACAAAATTGTGGTATTAGAGGGGTAGCACTGTCCTGGTTAAGTAGTTACTTAAAGAATAGATATCAGTATGTATGTGTTAGCAACAAAAACTCAGAGTTGCTGAAGGTCACCTGTGGAGTCCCACAGGGTTCAGTTCTGGGACCATTATTATTCAATATGTATATAAACGATATATGTAAAGTTTCAGAAAAAATGGACTTAATATTGTTTGCCGATGACACTAATCTGCTATGCAGTGGAAACAATTTGGAACAACTTCTGGATACACTCGGAAAGGAATTAGGAAAGCTTAAACTGTGGTTTGATTCAAACAAATTAACGCTCAATTTAAGTAAGACAAAATTTATAGTTTTTAACAACCATCACAACAACCCAGTACCCAAACTCAGTGTAAATGGTGTAGAGATTGAAAGGGTATCTGAAACTAAATTCCTTGGAGTTTATTTATTTATTTATTTAGCAAATGCAAAGTCCTTAAGCCAAGCAGTTGCCTCCTGGTTTGCTGTATGGAGAGTGTGTAATCCTCCTTCCAGTCTTTGGAGCGGGCAAGCCTCTATGATGTGTTCCATTGTTTGCTCCTCTCCACATGCGCACAGTGGGCTAGGGCTACTGCCCCATCTGTGAAGGCTGGCCAAGCAGGGGCCATGTCCAGTCCTGAAGCGATTGAGTGTAGACCACTGTCTCCTTGGGAGGTTGGTGCCCGGGACCTGTTGGTTGGGGTTTATCACCAGCTGTTTGTTTGGGACCTCCTTGGTCTCCCATTCCTCTTGCCAAGCTGTCTGGATGGTAAAGTCAGCTGGGGGAGGGTTTTTCCAAATCGGCCGTCTGGATGAAAGTCGGGCAGTGGGTGGGGTGTAGATATCTGCATGGATTGGTAAGTGAGGAGAATCTTTAACTTTTTGGAGCATCCTTTGAGTTAATGCTGCTCGCCGGATGTGTGGAGGGGCTATGTTTGACAGTACAGAGAGCCAGGGGAGTGGTGTTGAGCGGATTGTTCCAGTTATAGTTCTCATGGTTGAGTTGAGCTGGGTGTCTACATGGTGTGTGTAAGATGACCTGGACCAGACAGGGGCACAATATTCTGCTACAGAGTATGAAAGGGCCAGTGCTGAGGTGCGCAGGGTGGAGACTGCCGCCCCCCATTTTGCACCAGCGAGCTTGCAGAGCAGGTTGTTTCGTACCTTCACCTTAGCAGCCGTCCCCTTTAGATGTTCCTTGAAGGATAAGGTCCTATCAAGGGTCACTCCAAGATAAGTTGGATTTGGGGCATGCTTAAGCTTGAGTCCGCTCAGGTGGATGTTTAGTTCTCTGGCAGCTTTTGCATTGTGGAGATGGAATACACTGGAGACGGTTTTTTGCTGGGCTTGGTAGTTGGTATTCCTTGGAGTAATAATTGATAACAAACTGTGTTGGAAGTCACATATTAATTATATTAAAGGTAAAGTATCCAAATCAATTGCAATATTACACAGAGTGAAATATTTGCTGAATCAACCCACACTATACACCTTGTATCATTCATTAATACTCCCATACATGACATATTGTAATGAAGTATGGGGAAATACATATAAAACAAACATATATCCAGTCTTTATGCTTCAAAGAGAGCTATTAGAATAATAAACAAAGCAGCTTACAGGGAACCAACAAACCCACTTTTTCTTAAACAAAAAACTCTCAAGTTGAAAGATCTGGTTGACTTTAAAACCGCAATAATAATGTTCAAAGTGAAGAATTTATCACTGCCCGCAAATATCCAAAAGTTGTTCCAAACAAGGGAGAGACGATATCACTTCAGAGGAACATGTATATTTCAAAAGCCTACAGTGAGAACAACCACCAAGCAACACTGTATTTCAGTGCAAGGAGTCAGATTATGGAACGATTTTGGACCTGAACTAAAATCATGTACAACGCTTGGACAATTTAAACAAAAACTAAAGGAAGAAATACTCCAAACATATTTACAAGACGACATGTAAACTCACATAAGGATTGACATATCCAGCCTGTGTTGTGTTGTAGCTTAGTTTTTTTTTTTGTTTTTTTTTTTTTCTCTGTGACATTTTGTCTTAGATTTGTTTTGAATAGTAACCGCTTAACTTAGCTTAGCTTAGTTTTCTTTTTTTTTTTTCTCTCAGTCACATTTTGTCTTAGCTTTGTTTTAAATTGTAATCGCTCTTGTCTTGTTTTCTCTTTTTTCTCTTTTGAATTCTTGGATGGAATATGGGTGGGCAATATAAGCTGCGGCTTCAGCCATCACCCATTTCGGATAACTCATGTGGAATTGTATAGTAGAAGGAGTCTTTGTCTAATTTGACCTTGTTGTTATATTATACAGTTTCTTTTAACCTGTACTGTACTATCCGAAATAAATTCATTCATTCATTCATTCATTCATTCAAGGTGGTAAATCCCTGATGCAGTCACTTTTAGCATTAGAGTGACACATATCAGGCGCAGCATTACTGGCGCCGGGATTCCTCTCTGTTCCGGAGCCGCAGGACAAAAGAAGGTGCGATAATGGTTGCCGTGGGTTTTATTGGGTTTGCGGTCCGCGGAAAAAAGAGGATTTGGAAGCCTCCCCTGGCAGAGAGCTGGTTTTTGCGCAGCCCCTATGGCTGGCCGGGGAATTTCTGCCAAATAATCCGGCGCCGGACAGCTGCCCGTGTCAGCTTTTGCAGCGTAGTGCAAACACAGGCACTCTGGTGGGCCCTGCCCACCACTGTTTTCTGTTTCCTTTTGTGCCTAAAACTTTGAAGAAGGCGGAGTTTGTGTTCATCAGACACGACGACCAGCGCCCTCTATTGCGCCTGCGCACATGTTGAAAATGGCTGTATGTCACAGTGTTGAAAAATGCTTTAAAAAATTCCTGTATCCAGACGGTGAACCGGATCACCCCCAAAATTTAATCAGTTCTTCCTTGTACCATTTCCAACAACGCCTGAAAGTTTCATAGAAATCCGTCCAAGACTTTTTGAGTTATCTTGCTAACCAACAGACAAACTGACAGACAGACAGACAGACAGACAGACAAACACACAAACACACAAACTCCGGCAAAAACATAACCTCCTCCTGGCCTTTTCGGCCTGGTGGAGGTAATAAACAAAGAAGCAAACAAACAGGAAAAAACTAAACTCAAACTGGAGACTGAGAATGGCTCCCACCCGTGCTCAAGATCATGACACAACAACAGCATGTAATGACACCGTGAGGTGGCGCAGGACTAAATTGAACTGATGAGAACTGATGACACATGAGAAAGCAGGTGGGTAGAGGCCTGTACTACAAAGTAGGTTTGTCAGGACGTGAGTTGGAGCCATGTTCTCACTTCATGTTATTATTACCTCCGCCAGGCCGCAGGCCGTAGGAGGTTATATTTTTGCCAGCGTTTGTCTGTCTGTTTGTCTGTCTGTTGGTTAGCAAGATAACTCAAAAAGTTTTGGACGTATTTCGATGAAACTTTCAGGCATTGTTGGAAATGGTACAAGGAAGAACTGATTAAATTTTGGGGATGATCCGGATCACCGTCTGGATACAGGAATTTTTTAAAGGATTCTTTAACATTGTGAGATACAGCCATTTTCAACATGTGTGCAGGCGCAATGGAGGGCGCTGGTCGTCGTGTCTGACGAACACAAACTCCGCGTTCTTCAAAGTTTTAGGCACAAAAGCACGTGGAAAACAGTGGTGGGCAGGGCCCGGCAGCATGCCTATGTTTGCGCTACTCTGCAAAAGCTGAGACGGGCAGCTGTCCCGCGGCGGATTATTTGGCAGAAATTCCCCGGGGCAGCCATAGCGGCTGCGCAAAAACAAGCTGTCTGCCGGGGAAGCTTCCAAATCCTCTTTTGCCGCGGAGCGCAACCCCAATATAAAACCCACGGCAACCTGTCTACCCAATTTGCATCCGTCAGTGAAGCCCTGAGTGCTGCTTTCAGTGATCTATGAAAACGCTCGCATAACCCATTGGCCTGTGGGTTGTACACGGTTGTGCGATGAATTGCAACGCCCGCAGCCTGGGAGTTTGCAGATGGAGGAGATGGACACAACAGCAACACTTCAGTTTATTACCTCCGCCAAGGAGGTAATGCTTTTACTACTGAACCACTAATTCTATCATTGTGAATCCAATTGCTAGTCATATGTTTTCATGGTCAAGGAATCTGAAAACGTACACACAAACACTGCATGGGGGGGAACTGTGGCGCTTGGCGGAGGTCTGCGCTCTCCGAGTGCTTTTCTAGTTTACATTTCTTTTCACCAGAACATGGTCTCCAACTCACATCCTCGCATTAAGTTTATTTTTCTGGGTTCTGCATTTATTATTTTATTTTTTTTTATCTTGGTCGTGTTTTGTCATCTTGATTGGTATATTCATGTGCTAATTTGTTTTTAGTTAATGGGTGTTTATTCTCACCTCAATCTTGCTTGGTTTGTGTTCTGTTCATTTCCTGATTACTCACAGCTTCTTCATGTTCCGTTATTAGTTCACCTGCTATTTAAGGGACACAACTCCTCACCTGCGTTTGGTATGGCCATGATATCATCTCCAGAGGTTGATTTGTCCCTGCTATCATCCCCTGAGTTTTTGAGTTCATTGTTGTCATCCTCCTCCTCCTTGTTTTTGAGTTTCTTGTTTTCTTGTTGTCATCTCTTGAGTTAATGGTTTTCCTGTTATCCTTAGATCTTGAAAATTCTGTTATCTGGTGAACGTGAAAATTCTGTATTTAAACTTTTGTTATCCTTGGTACGTGATGGCCCTGTGTTTTCTGAACTAAGGGCTCATGAGTTTTCTCCCATTTGGTGGCCCAGGGACTTTGGTAGGCCACCTGACGCATCATGTTCACCCCTCAGGTGGCCTGTGGATTTGTGTAGGCCCCCTGACCCGACGTGCTCTCCAGTCTGGTGGCTTCTGAACAGTGGGAGACCACCCGACCCACATTGTTTTTGGTTCAGTGGCGCTTGGACTTTGGCAGGCCACCCGACCCGTTTTGTTTTGGGGCCTTGGACTTTATTTGGCCTACAAATTACAATTTTGTTTTGGACTTTGTGGTGGGGAGAAGACCCTGTTTTGGCCCGCCTGGCCTTGTGCCCCACTACCCACCCTGAGAGGGTTTTCTCTTGGTTTTTGTTTTGGTGTTACCTTTGGTCGCCTGGAAGCCGCCCCTTAAGAGGCGGGTACTGTCAGGATGTGAGTTGGAGCCATGTCCTCGCTTTATGTTATTATTTACATTTCTTGTCACCAGAACATGGTTTCCAACTCACATCCTCGCATTAAGTTTATTTTTCTTGGTTATACATTTATTATTGTTTTTTTGTCTTGGTCATGTTTTGTTATCTTGATTGGTATAGTCATGTACTATTTTGTTTTTAGTTAATGGGTGTTTATTCTCACCTCATATTTGTCAGGTCAGGAATTTGTTTGCTTACTACCGGATAACCATGAAAACCACTACTACCTGTCTCATGGGTCAGGCCATCGGCGACTCAACCGGCAACCTCGCCCTTCCGAGGGTGTGGAGGGTGAAACTGGGCATCCTGGCAGAACTAAAAACAATATCTGTCACAGGTCTGTGGTGGACCACTCTCAGTTACACGGGGTGAGACTGGACATCCTGGCAGATAAGCACATCTGTCGCAAGGTCTGTGATGGACTTTTGCCAGTCGGTGCATCGTGACATGCACTACACAAAGAGCAGAGATAAACAAACCTATCATCTGGTCAGTCACTGCAACAGATACTGGAGGCAGTTTGTCTTGGCCTGTCCTTGCTACTGATAATACCTTTATCTGCCAAGAATGTGCTGCTAGTCCAGCAAAAGCTAGCGGCACTCAAATACTTTGCAAGCAGTTTCGTGAAATGGTCAGTCAGAAAGCAACTCATACCGGCTCGGACGTCACCCAGGTTAACAAGGCCAGGAGTTCTTGGCAGCGAAGGGCGAAGGACAGAGCTGCGTGGAGGAATCTGATCAGACCTAAATGAAGCAGTCATTGGCCACAGTTACATGGGCAAAATTTCTTCAATCCGATTACAATTCAGATCAGAATTTTACTGTTTACATGAATCCTGAAAAAGCTGATCTGATTAGGACGTGCGTTTCCATGTGTCACACGTTTGAATGGAATAAATCATTTTGACATGCGCACATCGACATTTCGACATTCAAAAAATAGCAGAAGAAGAAGCAACTTCCGGTGTTAGCAAGCTCTGCTTCGTGTCGAAATTGACCTGTATTGTGTTATTCAGACTGTACTTTGGCTTCTGCTGGTCTCCGTAATGAAGCTACAAGTACATACTTCTGCATATGACGAACAGAGGGAGACAGCAGGACGATACAGACCAGTTTTGTTTAACTCCCGCTATGTTTTCTTCTAGCTGCTGCAAAGGCGGAAATACGTCACGTTGATGTGCGGCTGGTGTACAGACATGCGCAGTAAACATATTTTCTGCCCTACGTTCAGAATAAGTGTTTTCATGCGCACAATTCCGATTAACAATCGGCATAACCCACCCCTCTTAATCGGAATGAAATTTTGATCCGAATGAGCTTGATCGGGTTAGAATATTCAGATTGCCATGTTTACATGAAGCATTTTTATTCCGATCAGGCTTTTAATCCGATTACTTGTGTCCATGTAAACATAGCCATTGCCACCCCCGACAGACTGCTATGATGAGTCTCACTTCAATCTTGCCTGGTTTGTGTTCTGTTCATTTCCTGATTACTCACAGCTGTTTTGTGTGCCATTATTAGTTCACCTGCTATTTAAGGGATGCAGCTTCTCACCTGGGTGTGGCGTCATTTCTCATTTTACACGAACGTCATGCTTCCTGTTATCCTGTTCTGATCCATGATTCCTGACCTATTCTTGCCTGACCTGCTTAGTAAGTTTTGTTAATAAATCATTGTTTCTGCACTGGACTCCTGCCTGCATCTGAGCCTGTAAAACTTACCTTGACAGAGTTTAACATCCCCATGGTCTCTTTGTTACCTTGCTTCACGAACCCATACATTCTGGATCGGGATTATCTATACTACGAAAATGGTTATTTACTGGATAAGTAGACTCTGTGTTAATCTGATCTGGCTGTGTGCATGCTCACATAAAAGAGGCGGTGATCATAGCAGATGACCAATAGGAGAATGAACAGGGCAGAGCAGAGTACGTCACTGATGAAGAAGTGCTGGATTAAATAAATATGAATTCATATTTATTACTCCTAAAGTGGCACTCTGGCAAAAATCAAGTTTTTTTCTGTTGTTAACATGTCTGTAACTGTAAATTTGACCACTAAGAACTTTTTGGCCTATGAACTTTTCAGCCTCATGTACTTGTTCAGTTTTTGGCTGTGAGCAAGAAATCCTCTTTTTTAAATTACATGTCTTACCCACAGACAGGAAAATACAACAGCAATGATTAATATTATTTGGAAAAACCTCAGTGTCCCTGTTAAAATACCGGAGAGGACACGGGTTTGCAGCCTGCATGCCAGGGGAGATGGCCCTGGTGTGCATGGCACAATGGTTGGGGCAAGTATCATCGTAGGTGAACCTGCGGAAGAATCATTCTCCGTAAAGTGGAGAGGCTGTTGCTGTCCGGCTGGAGGACCCCTTGCCTCGCTGGGAGCACCCACCAATGTGCCCCGCCAGCCACCTTGCCTCTCCCCAGAGCAAGCCGGGAAGAACTTTCCAAAGGAGCCGTGCGCTCCGCGGCCCCTCCCTCTTCCCCCGAAGGAGCAGTCTCTGGTTACCCACTCACTGTGGAACACCTTGCTGAGGGCTGGCAAGCAGTTTGCCTCGGAGCAGCTCGAAACGAGGCAAGCTCCGAAGGAAGGAGGCTGGGGAGCACCTTGGAGGCGAGCCAGCTGGCAGGCACACCAGACTGAGGCTAACTGCTCACTGGCTCCCAGCGAGGCGATCTGCAGTGAGTGGGTAACCAGAGCAGGGCAGCAACTCTTCCGTGGGTTCACCTACGACGGTACTTCTTCAAGTTAGATCGCTTTCTCGGAGCCTTGTACAATGTCCTCGTCTTCTTCCAGCTACTCGTGGCTGGGAGTATGGGTGGAGCTAATTACAATATTCATAGATCAGCACATACTTAAGTCTGGCAAAGACATCAAAAGCGCTTTCCAAGCCATTCTAAGGCAATGAAAGTATTTTTTGTGTGTGTATAAAAAGCCATAATATACTATTTTGGGCAAAACACATTGGTTTTTGAGGTGGTTCTAGAGCAGCCGGAGTGCATCTTTACGAGTACCTGCATGAAATAGTACAAGAAACAAAAAGAAACAGCAGCAACAGTTAAAGCAGGAAAGAAGCACAGAAAAAAGCTGCCATTTTGAATGCTAAAGTTAAGGGATTGTTTTAAATATTATTGTCCAACGCTGCAGTCGTTATTGATCACATATTTAAAAATGAAGTCTTCGAATTTCCCTTTTCCATTTTATTACATAGCAGTGCTCTTCATATTTAATCCGACACCTTTTTCTTCATCAGTGACGTACTCGGCTCTTCCCTGTTTATTTTCCCTGTTGGTCATCTGCTGAGATCGCCACATCTTTTATGTGAACGCGCACGCAGCCATATTAAGCCAGGATCTTCCTATCGAGTTGATAACCGTGTTGTACAGATAATCCTGATCCTGAATGTCTGGGTTAGGGAAACCAGGTAACTGAAAGATACCCTGGGTATACTGAACTTGCTTTGTAGTACAGGCCTCTGGTGTGAGCAATCAAATTAACTAGGAGGTTACATAACCTAAAAGTAAAGCAGAAGATCATGGATATAGATGAGAGGAAATAACCTAACAAAATAAACAGGAAGTTAGATTACATGAAACTAACCAAAGCAGAAAGTGCTATTAAAATAAACCTACTACCCAGGGAAAGTAAAGAATAATACAAGAGATATTTCACAGAATAAACTAAGACCAGGAGAACCAAACTAACACGAGAGTAACACAGAAAATACTTTCAGAATAAGAACAGTATAACATAAACTAGAACAAGGATAACACAGGAAATAACTATAGAATACACAAGGAGCCAAGGAGATCAAGCTAGATAACACAAGAAATACTCAACACAAACCTGAAACTTGACCAGAATAATTATAATAATAAGTCCCACATAATAGAATAACTCAAAAGGTGGGGCATGATCCTACTCATGCCTCCCTCCCCCCTGACAAAAAAGGTACAAACTCATAATAAAAATTCAAGGCTTCGGTCGGCTTCGAAGAGATTCTGGCAAACTGTCCGGCGGCTCAGGAGAGGAAAGCAGCTCCCTGTCCACACTGTGTATGGTGCGGATGGGACACTGTTGACTTCAACTGGGGATATCGTTGGGCGGTGGAAGGAATACTTCGAGGATCTCCTCAATCCCACTGATACACCTTCCACAGAGGAAGCAGGGTTTGGGGACAAGGGGGATGACTCGCCTATCACAGGGGCTGAGGTCGCCAAGGTGGTTAAAAATCTCCTTGGTGGCCGGGCCCCGGGGGTGGACGAGATTCGCCCCGAGTACCTCAAGGCCCTGGATGTTGTTGGGCTGTCATGGTTGACACGCCTCTGCAACATTGCGTGGAGGTCGGGGGCAGTACCTTTGGCGTGGCAAACCGGGGTGGTGGTTCCTCTCTTCAAAAAAGGGGACTGGAGGGTGTGCTCCAACTTTAGAGGGATCACACTCCTCAGCCTCCCTGGGAAGGTCTATGCCAAGGTACTGGAGAGGAGAGTCCGGCCGTTGGTCGAACCTCGGATTCAGGAGGAGCAATGTGGTTTTCGTCCTGGCCGTGGCACATCGGACCAGCTCTTTACCCTCTCGAGAATTCTTGAGGGTTCGTGGGAGTTTGCCCAACCAGTTTACATGTGTTTTATGGACTTGGAAAAGGCATTTGACCGCGTCCCTCATGGTTTTTTGTGGGGGGTGCTTCGGGAGTATGGGGTATCTGGCTTGTTGTTACGAGCTATTCGGTCTCTGTACGACCGTTGCGAGAGTTTGGTTCGTATTGCCAACACTCAGTGGGAGTCATTCTCAGTGAGAGTTGGACTCCGCCAGGGCTGCCCTTTGTCACCGATCCTGTTCATAATTTTTATGGACAGGTTTTCTACGTGCAGCCAGGGAACGGAGGGTGTCATGCTTGGTGACCACAGGATCTCATCTCTGTTGTTTGCAGATGATGTTGTCCTGTTGGCTTCATCTGGCAATGACCTACAGCTCTTGCTGGGACGGTTTGCCACTGAGTGTGAAGCGGCTGGGATGAAAATCAGCACCTCCAAGTCCGAGTCCATGGTCCTCAGCCGGAAAAAGGTGGATTGTCCTCTCTGGTTTGGGGACAGGCTCCTGCCCCAAGTGGAGGAGTTTAAGTATCTTGGGGTCTTGTTCACGAGTGAGGGGAAAATGGAGCGAGAGATTGACAGACGGATTGGAGCAGCATCTGCAGTGATGCGGACGTTGTACCGGTCTGTTGTGGTGAAGAGGGAGCTTAGTTCTAAGGCAATGCTGTTGATTTACCGGTCAATCTACGTTCCTACTCTCACCTATGGTCACGAACTTTGGGTAATGACCGAAAGAACAAGATCGCGGATACAAGCGGCTGAAATGAGCTTTTTCCGTAGGATTGCTGGGTTCACCCTGAGAGATAGGGTGAGGGGCTCAGTCATCCGGGAGAGGCTCAGAGTAGAACCGCTGCTCCTCCACATTGAAAGGAGTCAGTTGAGGTGGTATGGGCATCTGATTAGGATGCCTCCTGGACACCTCCCACTTGAGGTGTTTCAGGCACGTCCCACTGGTAGGAGACTCCGGGGCAGACCCAGGACTCGGTGGAGAGACTATGTCTCCCAGCTGGTCTGGGAACGCCTTGGTATCCTCTTTGAAGAGCTGAAGCAGGTGGCTGGGGACAGGGAAGTCTGGGCTTCTCTGCTTGAACTGCTGCCTCCGGGACCCGGACCTCCGGAAAAGCGGTAGAAGATGGATGGATGGATGAGAGGGAACATTTTTAGAGCAAAAATAAATTTGCCCCCAAAAAATGCTAATTTATGAGAAAAAAAAAGTTGCATACTAAAGTGGAAAGGATTATCTTATTACTAATGTTGACAGGTGAGTTTATGCTTATAACTTACCTGTGCTACATTTATTTCAAGACTCAGATATGCTTGCTCAAAATGGCTCTCTTCATGGTTAGTGACCCTGCTCTAGAGGCCATTCCCTGAAGGTCAATAACGTAATAAAAAAAAACTTCACCGGCAGGGTTCAAAATATCTTAGTATCATATCTGTCATTTCAGGAGTTTTTCTAGGTCAAATTTTCAGAAGTTTCAAACACCGTGCCTCCTGAAGTCAGATTTAGATCTCCATTATTTAGGGCAACTGGCAGAATTCCCAAGCTAAGGAGGCATATGAATTCAAAAAGGCTGCGCCCAGTATCAGCAGTAAATGGAAGTTCAAATAAAATATAGTATTTTTATTTCTGACAGGGCGAGCACAGTAGAGAATTTCATCTTCATTTTCTTACTTTGTGAAAATGTTGTGCTGGAATGTATTGATAGTCAGAAAGGTTTAGGAATGAGAGCTCTGGAATTTTGCCTAATGACTTGGATAATCTGCAATGAATGTATGGATGGATATCATATATTTAAACATTGATATAGCCTCATGTATACTAATTCTTCTATCCTCATTTGCCTTATATTGAGTTCAGACTTCAGTAGACAGCATAAAATTTCACTTATCTGGATCCCCATGACAAAAAGTAGTTGCTGCTAATATTTCTTTCTCAAATGTGGTGCATATCATTGGAGACAGAGGTACGCTTAAAAGTTCCCATATATTATGTCCCTATGCTCACTGACTCAAAGCACTGATTAATCTGGGCACTCATTCCCTAATCACATCTTTACTAAAATTAATCACATCTGTGTGGTGACTGAACTCAAATCTCTGCAGGACCTCTTTGTTAGCATGCTATTAAGAGCCCTGGCTTACCCTGCAGTTCTGAAATGCATAATATATTGTAGCACTATAATAACAATAATAATAATAATAATAATAATAATAATGGTAATAACAATCATTGAAACAATCTTCTAAAATCTGCCAAAAATTGTCTAGGGTTGAAATTTTGAATTTTCAAGTATATTAATGAGTTCCCTATAAAGGGTTAATATGCAAATTAAAGGACAGATCTTGATTAAAAAAAATCACCCCAAGGTTCCTCACAGAACTGTTAAGAGATAAAGTAACCCCATCCAAACTAAGTGTCTGATTTGAGAAAGTATTTCTAAAGTATTTTTGACCAACAACAATGACCTTGGTCTTATCTGAATTTATTAGTAGGAAAATACAAGTCATCCACACTCCTTTCCTAAAGGCATGCCTCTAATTTAGTTACAGTGCATCCGGAAAGTATTTCACAGCACTTCACTTTTTCCACATTTTTGTCATGATCCTAGGCACGAGCGGGGGCCATGCCCAGTCTTCTGTTGTAGTTTAGTCTTTTTCTGTTTGTTTATTTCCTTGTTCATTTTTATCTGTTGTATTCGTAGTTGTGTCTTTATTGTCCTGTTTATTTATAGTGTTATTTTGTGGTTATGGTATTGTTTTTATTTTGTGGTGGTTGTGTTATTCTAGTCTGTATTCTTTGGTTTCTTACTCGTTTAATAGTTGTTTCTTTACTGGTTGTTTCTGTTTACTCTGCCCTCCTATCATTATTTAGTATCTTGGCCCATGGAGGCACTGTGACAGCTCGTGTGTCATTTCCGGGTGTCAGGTTCTGTTCACAGGCTGTCACAGCCACCTCCAGTTCGATAATCTTTCCCACTCATGATCCCACAGATGTTTTAATTTATGTTGGCATTATTTAAGACTGAGGGGTAGCCTTGGTCCTCGCAACAGTCTACCTAATCCAGACGTTTTTCCTACATCCTCTAACTTTGAGACGGAACCCCCCGTCTGTTTCCCTCCAGGTGCTCTCCATTTGCTTTAAGTGTTTGAATTTTTGTGTGTGTTCATTAAATGTGCTAAACTTACAGCTTGCTCGGGATGTCCTCAATCTGGCCCTGAAAGGGCCATTTAGGACAATTTTATGTTACAGTCTTATTCGAAAATGGATTAAATTCATTTTTTCCTCAAAATCTGACACACAATACCCCATAATGACAATGGGAAAAAAGTTCTTTGAGATTTTTGCAAATTTATTAAAAATAAAAAAACTAAGAAATCACATGTACTGTACATAAGTATTCACTGCCTTTGCTCAAGACTTTGTTGATACACCTTTGGCAGCAATTACAGCCTCAAGTCTTTTGGAATATGATGCCAAAAGCTTGGCACACCTATCTTTGGGCAGTTTTATGCATTCCTCTTTGCAGCATCTCTCAAGCTCCATCAGGTTGGATGGGAAGTGTCAGTGCACAGCCACTTTCAGATCTCTCCAGAGATGTTCAATTCAATTCAAGTCTGGGCTTTGGCTGGGCCACTCAAGGACATTCACAGAGTTGTCCTGAAGCCACTCCTTTGATATCTTGGCTGTGTGCTTAGGGTTGTCCTGCTGAAAGATGAACCGTTGCCCCAGTCTGAGGTCAAGAGCACTGTGGAGTAGGTTTTCATCCAGGATGTCTCTGTACATTGCTGCATTCATCTTTCCCTCTATCCTGACTACTCTCCCAGTTCCTGCAGCTGAAAACATTCCCACAGCATAATGCTGCCACCACCATGCTTCACTGTAGGGATGGTATTGTCCTTCCATAAAAATTTACTTATATTTGAGTCTAGAGATTTAAACCAAGATTCAAGATTTCTTTATTGTCATTTAGTATGTACATGCACATAAAAATTTAAACTAGAAAAGCACTCAGAGAGCGCAGACCTCCGCCAAGCGCCACAGTTCCCCCCATACAGTGTTTGTGTGTACGTTTTCAGATTCCTTGACCATGAAAACATATGACTAGCAATTGGATTCATAATGATAGGATTAGTGGTTCAGTAGTTATTCACAAAAATCGCATTTTCCGTAATGGCGGTTTTCGCCACAGTTCCCCCCCATACAGTGTTTGTGTGTACGTTTTCAGATTCCTTGACCATGAAAACATATGACAAGCAATTGGATTGACAATGATAGGATTAGTGGTTCAGTAGTTCTTCACGAAAATGGCATTTTGCATAATGGCAGTTTTCTTGTGGACGGTGATCCGGATCACCACCAAAATCTAATCATCTGTAGGATACCCCATTTCTGACAGTCTGTGAAAATTTCATGAAAATCCGTCCATAACTTTTTGAGTTATCTTACTAACAAACAAACAGACAAACAGACAGACAAACCAACGCCGATGATCACATAACCTCCTTGGCGGAGGTAATTATGATCCCCAGCATAACACAGTACCACAATATACATAGAGAATAGGTTTAAAAACAGCAGCATAAAAAATAAAATACAACAATAACATATCAGTTAAACACTATGGTCAGACCAACCTAACAGCATACATACACAAGTTTAGCAGAGGTGAGGGGTAGGAAAAGCAATTGGCAATTGGCAGGGGAATAGGGCACAGTCCATTTATAATCCTGACTGCAAACCAGGCCATAGATGGTTGGGTAGGAATCATTGAGAATTAATAGTTGATTTTAGGAAGGACCATCATTTTAATGGTTGCGACTCTTCCCATTAGTGATACATGCAGTGTGCTCCAGCACGCAAGGTCATCTTGTATTGTTTTAAAAAGGAGAAAGTGATTTAGTCGTAATAACTTTGAGAGCCTGGGGAAAATTTCAATTCCTAAATATTTAATATTACCTGATTGTAATGGAATAATGGATATATTTGAAAAATCACAATTTATAGGTAAGACTGTTGATTTACCCCAGTTACTAGAGTAGCCTGATAATGATGAAAATGTATCAATGAGCGCCACTGTCTGAAGATGAGATCTTTGTGAGTTTTCAAGGAAAATCAATACATCATCAGCATAAAGACTTATCATGTGTTCTTTTTCTCCAGTTTGGATACCTCTGATATCAACATTTTGTCATATGGCTGCTGCTAATGGTTCGATAAAGATGGTAAAAAGTGAGGAAGAGGGTGGACAACCCTGCCTAGTACCTCTCTGGAGATTAAAGCTTTGAGAAGTTTGATCATTTGTTCGGACAGATGCAGTTGGATAGCTATACTATATAGTGTTTTAATCCAGTTTATGAAAGATGAACCAAACCCAAACTAAAAAGAAATTTCCAGTTAACATGGTCAAAGACTTTCTTTGCATCCAGAGATAAAATTGTGGTTTCTAATTTATTAATCTTACAGTAGTCTATTAAATTAAATAGCCTGCGTGTATTATTAGCCGAGTGCCTACCCTTGATAAAACCCGTTTTATCTGGATGTATAATAAACAGAATTATCCTTTCCAGTCTTTTGGGGAGAGCTTTGCAAATTATTTTAAGATCGACATTCATAAGTGAGATGGGACGGTAGCTGGATGGAAGCGTAGTTTCAGGAGCAGGATAATACTAGCCAAGTTCATACTTGGAGGGATTACATTATCTTCTTTAATTTGGTTCACCATTTTAACCAGGGAACGGTTTTGGCTCCCTTCCTGTTCACTCTTTATACTGCGGACTTCTCACACAACACAACACACTGCCATCTACAGAAGTTCTCTGACGACTCTGCGATTGTTGGCCTCATCTCCAACGGAGATGAAGCTGAGTACAGAGGACTTATCCAGGACTTCGTGGACTGGTGCCATCGGAACTGCCTCCAGATCAACGCGAGGAAAACTAAGGAGCTGGTGGTGGACTGCCGCAGGCAAGGACAACCTCTCACAGCACCAGTAAATATACAGGGAACAGACATCGAGATGGTGACATCCTACAAGTACCTGGGTGTTCATCTGAACAATAAACTAGACTGGTCACACAATACTGACGCACTCTACAAGAAGGGACAGCGCAGGCTGTTCCTACTGAGGAGACTCAGGTCTTTTGGTGTACAAGGGGCGCTGCTGAAGACATTCTACAACACGGTGGTGGCATCAGCCATCACTTTTGGAGTGGTCTGCTGGGGCAGTGGCGTTACAGCAGCCGATAGGAAGAGACTGAACAAACTGACCAAGAAAGCTAGCTCTGTCCTGGGGCAACGCCTTGACCCAGTGGAGGAGATGGGAAAGAGAAGGATGGTGGCTAAACTGTCATCTCTGCTGGAGTCCGAGTCCCACCCTATGCAGGACATACTGAACGCACTGAGGAGCTCATTTAGCAGCAGACTACATCATCCTAGGTGCACAACCGAGAGGTTTCGCAGGTCCTTCCTACCTACAGCTGTCAGACTGTATAACCTAAGTCGGGCTGCTCGCAGAGATAGCAAAAAAACGTGACAACCTAATAGTAGTGAATGCAAAAGACGCAATAGACTTACACAATGGTCCCCTCCAATATACAACTAGGAAAATACCAGTCGCTACGGAGGGTGACAATATGTATGGGTACATAATCATACCATGTAGGATAACTAAGTAGACGGTTATACTGTTCATTCCATCTAGCTACAATGCTCCGCACTGTGTGTGTTTATATATTTATATATTTATTCCATCTAGCTACAATGCTCCGCACTGTGTTTATATATTTATTCCATCTAGCTACAATGCTCCGCACTGTGTGTTTATATATTTATATGTACATACACTACCGTTCAAAAGTTTGGGGTCACTTCAGGCCTCAGGCTCACCTCAGGCTTCTAAAGGTCAGGATGACAAAGCCCTTTGTCAAAGACTGTCCCAACACTATGCCCGTTTTGACACCTCGTCAGCTGTGTCCAACTCACCCACTCCACCCAGCTCCACTGCCTCCTCAGCCCCTAATTCATCAAGAGCGGTCCCCCCCTCCTCCTCCTCCCCCCCCCCCTCCCCTTGTCATCAGTGAGCAGGACGTGCACAGACAGTTCTCCAGACTGAACCTGCGCAAGGCCCCCGGGCCGGACGGTGTGTCTCCCTCCACCCTGAGACACTGTGCGAAAGAGCTGGCTCCTGTCTTCACAGACATTTTTAACACCTCCCTTAAGCAATGTCACGTGCCGACCTGCCTCAAATCCTCCACCATCATCCCTGTCCCCAAGAAGCCACGGATTTCTGGACTTAACGACTACAGACCTGTAGCGCTCACCTCTGTAGTCATGAAGTCCTTTGAGCGCCTGGTCCTGTCTCACCTCAAGTCCATCACCACACCCCTCCTAGACCCGCTGCAGTTTGCCTACCATGCTAACAGGTCTGTGGACGACGCAGTCAACCTGGCCCTCCACTCCATCCTGCAGCACCTGGACTCCCCGGGAACCTATGCCAGGATTCTGTTTGTGGACTTCAGCTCCGCATTCAACACCATCCGCCCCGATCTGCTCCAGGACAAGCTGTCCCTGCTCAACGTGCCTGACTCCCTCTGCAGGTGGATCACCGACTTCCTGACGGACCGGAGACAGCATGTGCGGCTGGGGAAGTCTGTCTCAGACTCTGTTAGCATCAGCATTGGATCACCCCAGGGCTGTGTACTTTCCCCCCTACTCTTCTCCCTTTATACCAACTCCTGCACCTCCTCCCACCAGTCTGTTAAGCTGATTAAGTTTGCGGACGACACCACCCTCATCGGGCTCATCTCCAACGGTGACGAGTCCGCCTACAGGGAAGAGGTGGCCCAGCTGGTGTCCTGGTGCAGCCACAACAACCTGCAGCTGAATGCTCTGAAGACAGCGGAGATGATTGTGGACTTCAGGAAAGTCACATCCCCCCTGCCCCCCCTCACCATCACAGGCTCTCCCATCACCTTTGCAGATTCCTTCCGCTTCTTGGGCACCACCATCACCCGAGACCTCAAATGGGAGCCAACCATCAGCTCCCTCATCAAAAAGGCCCAGCAGAGGATGTTCTTTCTGCGGCAGCTGAGGAAGCTCAAGCTACCCACCAAGATGTTAGTGCAGTTCTACACGGCCATCATCGAGTCCATCCTCACCTCCTCCATAACTGTGTGGTACGCAGGAGCCACTGCCAGGGACAGACTAAGGCTGCAGCGCGTCGTGCGCACTGCTGAGAAGGTGATAGGCTGCAAGCTCCCATCTCTCCAGGACCTGTACATCTCCAGGACCCGGAGGCGTGCTGGCCGGATCATAGCCGATCCTTCACATCCTGGTCACGTGCTGTTTGCCCCCCTCCCCTCAGGTAGAAGGCTTCGGTCCATTCGGACTAAAACCTCCCGGCACATGAACAGCTTTTTCCCCTCTGCCATCAGACTGCTGAACACTAAGTGACTTTTGACTCTCGTGCACTATGTACAGCAGCTCAACCAGACTCATGTCAATCATCACTGTTTTTCTGTTGCATTATTGACTGCACTATGTGGTACTTCACATTATCTGCTACATGCTAATTTTTTAAAACTGCCTTGACTAGTACTACTCATTATTACTAGTATTATTATTATTATTACTTATTATTACTTATTTTTCTACACTTATTGCACGTTTCTAGTCCTTTAGTTTTTTAGTTTATCCCTTTTTCTCATTATGTTTTTAATGTTGCAGCATGGCACCGAGACAAATTCCTAGTTTGTGTATCACATGAACAATGGCAATAAATCTGATTCTGATTCTGATTCACTTAGAAATTTCCTTATTTTTGAAAGAAAAGCACTGTTTTTTTCAATGAAGATAACTTTAAACTAATCAGAAATACACTCTATACAATGCTAATGTGGTAAATGACTATTCTAGCTGCAAATGTCTGGTTTTTGGTGCAATAGCTACATAGTTGTATAGAGGCCCATTTCCAGCAACTATCACTCCAGTGTTCTAATGGTACAATGTGTTTGCTCATTGCGTTAGAAGGCTAATGGATGATTAGAAAACTCTTGTGCAATCATGTTACCACAGCTAAAAACAGTTTAGCTGGTTAGAGAAGCTATAAAACTGACCTTCCTTTGAGCAGGTTGAGTATCTGGAGCATCACATTTGTGGGGTCGATTAAACGCTCAAAATGGCCAGAAAAAGAGAACTTTCATGTAAAACTCAACAGTCTATTCTTGTTCTTAGAAATGAAGGCTATTCCATGCGAGAAATTGCCAAGAAACTGATGATTTCCTTCAACGGTGTGTACTACTCCCTTCAGAGAACAGCACAAACAGTCTCTAACCAGAGTAGAAAGATAAGTGGGAGGCCCCGCTGCACAACTGAGCAAGAAGATAAGTACATTAGAGTCTCTAGTTTGAGAAATAGACGCCTCACAGGTCCTCAACTGGCAGCTTCATTAAATAGTACCCGTAAAACGCCAGTGTCAACATCTACAGTGAAGAGACGACTCCGGGATGCTAGCCTTCAGGGCAGAGTGGCAAAGAAAAAGCCATATCTCAGACTGGCCAGTAAAAGAAAAAGATTAATATGGGCAAAAGAACACAGACATTGGACAGAGGAAGATTGGAAAAAAGTGTTATGGATGGACGAATCGAAGTTTGAGGTGTTTGGATCACACAGAAGAACATTTGTGAGATGCAGAACAACTGAAAAGATGCTGGAAGAATGCCTGGCGCCATCTGTCAAGCAAGGTGGGGGTAACGTGATGGTCTGGGGTTGCTTTGGTGCTGGTAAGGTGGGAGATTTGTTCAGGGTAAAAGGGATTTTGAATAAGGAAAGCTATCACTCCATTTTGCAATGCCATGCCATACCCTGTGGACAGTGCTTGATTGGAGCCAATTTCATCTTACAACAGGACAGTGACCCAAAGCACACCTCCAAATTGTGCAAGAACTATTTAGAGAAGAAGCAGGCAGCTGGTATTCTATCTGTAATGGAGTGGCCAGCGCAGTCACCAGATCTAAACCCCATTGAGCTGTTGTGGGAGCAGCTTGACCGTATGGTATGCAAGAAGTGCCCATCCAGCCAATCCAACTTGTGGGAGGGGCTTCTAGAAGCGTGGGGTGAAATTTCTCCAGATTACCTCAACAAATTAACAGCTCGAATGCCAAAGGTCTGCAATGCTGTAATTGCTGCAAATGGAGGATTCTTTGATGAAAGCAAAGTTTGAAGGAAAAAATTATTATTTCAAATACAAATCATTATTTCTAACCTTGTCAATGTCTTGACTATATTTTCTATTCATTTTACAACTCATGGTGGTAAATAAAAGTGTGACTTTTCATGGAAAACACAAAATTGTCTGGGTGACCCCAAACTTTGGAACGGTAGTGTATGTATACTCGCTGCTCTTGTTTTTTCTTGTCTTCTGATTGTTGCTCTGAGTGTTGCTGTCCCTGTGCTGTTGCAATCCTGGAATTTCCCCATTGTGGGACTAATAAAGGCTTATCTTATCTTATCTTATCTTAAAGAAAGTATGTTCTATCACAGGCCAAAATTCTTTTTAAAATTCTACTGGAAAACCGTCTGGTCCCGGAGCTTTGTTGTTTGGGATGTGCTTAAGTGCCTCCTGGAGTTCGGACACCAGAAGAGGTGCATCTAGAGCTGCAATCTGTTCATTATTTAATCATGGTACATTAACATTGTCCAGAAATTTATTTATCTCTGAGCCAGATGGGTTAATCTGAGATGAGTAGAGGTTTTCATAAAGCTTTCTGAAGGAATTATTTATTTCTTCAGGCTCATGGTTAATATTTCCAGTCATATCCTTAATAGAGTGGATAGTTGTTTTTTTTCTTTATTCAATCTAAGCTGGTTAGAAAGTGTAGTGGATTTAGATTAATGGGTTTATAGGTGTTTTATTGTTGGTACAAGTATTAATGTAAATATGAATGTGAGTAGGAATGACGATTTACTTTCATTACACTCATATCCTCATTGGGGCACCAGTCCAGATGATGGACAGTTTTATTAACAATTCTTTATTTGTACTGATGATGAATCAGTCTCAAAAAATAACCCTTTGTGAGTTCTCGTCTACTGATAATAAAGAAGATGGACATGAACTCAAACAATAACTCCCATTTGTCTTTCAGTAGTTTAATAAGAAATGTCAGAATAGGTTAACTTTAAAACAGAGGGTTCAACATGTATCATGGGCACCATAGACTATTAGGGATAAGGAACGGCACTTATATAGCACTTTTCTAGTCTCAAAGACCACTCAAAGTGCTTCACTAGCACTAACCCTCTATTCTAAGGGCCTATAGGAGACAGATATCTAGGGACAATTTAGAACAGCCAATTAACCTAATATGCATGTCTTTGGATTGTAGGAGGAAACCGGAGCCCCTGGAGTAAACCCACGCAGCACAGGGAGAACATGCAAACTCCACACAGAAAGGTTCCCAGCCCTGCCAGCCTGGGGATTCGAACCTGGAACCTTCTAGCTGTTAGGCAACAGTGCTAACCACTGCACCACCGTGCTGCCCATATTACTGAGTTACTTGTGAATCAAGTATTTGTGGAACTAAATAAAGCACAGTTCAACTTGTCAGTATACTGGAAATTGGAAAACCATAAAATAGCATTGGTCAAGAAAAGAGGATGCAGTTTTATGAAGAAAATGATGATTAAACTATTTATAAAAATGGAAAATTAATGTTACTCTGAAAAGAACGTAAATTAATGAAAGGACAAAATGCATTTTGAAATTCTGATGGGGGGTTTGCATGAAATTAAGTTTAAAGAGCTTATACTAGGAATATTCTGAAGAATTAAATTTAAATTAAACAACAGACTGTCAGCCAAGCAGAATCATTGTGTCCCAGTGGGTAGCAGGGGGTCCACTGGATTCTGTTTCAACTGGACCGGCGTGGGTTCTGTTGGAAGACTGGCAGATAGGCTCCTTACCACGGTTATGGCCTACTCCCGAGATCACAAAAGGACTGATTCTTCAGCAGGCTGGCTGTGGTCTTCTTATGCACTGAAGAAGGAATTTGTTTATTGTACAAGGTCCGATCAAAAAGTCAAATTGGGACAAAAACACGCCACAGATCCGTTTCCTCTGATGTATTGTGGCTGGAATGAGTTGGTTTAAGCTTGGAAAAAAAAATCAAACAAAATCTTCTTGCATGTTGATTTAAAGAAAATGATTAAAATAAGGAAAAAGGGAACTTTAAAGAAAAGGGAAAAAATCACAGAGCATGACAGGCTCTGGGCCTTTCTTGGAAGATAAAAAAAAAAAATGGGAGAGCAGAGAAATCTGCTCCTTATAGCTTGACCACCACCCCAAAAACTGAACAAAGGAAAGGTTTTTTTTTTTTTTTTTTTTTTTTTTTTTTTTGTTTTTTCGGGTGTGGCAGAATCTCACTGAATTTCATGAAACTGAGCTGAACCAGTTACATTTGAGCTTCCTGTTCAACAGAAGTCATAAACTCAACCTAAAAAGGAGATGCAGAGAAGCCTGGAGCTCTATTGGTCAGTTAAAGTCCTGCTACAGTATGGTCTCCCAAAGAGCAGAGAGAGAAGAGGGGTAGCTATGAAAGCATAAATTTCTTAAACTTTAGTGACTAAGATATTCTTGTCAATAATAAGGGAACAAACAATGTGTCTACATTCTAACTGTGATTAATTTGTGATAGTAAGCATGCAAAAATGAATTTCTTCCTGAAAATAAAGCAATATATATTAAATCATATCAATAAAAGCATTTCACCACAATTGTCCATCCCAAGAGTTCAACCATGTCTTCAGTAGCGGATACTGTCTTGAGAGAAAGAATGTGAATTAATTTATTTGTCCATAATGCATAAATTCCACTGCAAAGAGAAAAAAATGAAATATTCCTGATTCGTCTACCACATGGCACTGTGAAACTGTCTGGTTGTTTACTGAAGAATCTTGACTCCCAAGTCTGGATTATATCAACAATAAATCTGTCGATTTGGGCATTCCTTTGCCAAAGAGCAGTAAAGGGAGAATGGCCAAGTTCTGGAGAAGGGATTAACTTCCACTTTATGGCCGATGGATAGTGTTACAGCGCTGGTCCTTGGGTGAGAGAAGCAGTTCATGACCAGACTTTTGGTGTGGTGGTTTTTTTTTGTTAGTTTGTTTTTATAAATTGGAACCAAAAGGGCTTATTAGAGCTGCAAAAGGTATCTCCCTGATTTATTACTATGTTCAAACTTCTCAAGAAGTTTGTATTAGTATTAGTATTCGTCTTTGTATTAAAAACTGTGCCCTTTTATTTGTAATTTATTTTAATTCCAGCTTTAATTTTCTCAGATTAAATGCCTGTTCCTGTGGAGAAATGGCACAGGTCATCTCCAGTGATTGAATTTTCTGTTCTAACTCCAGTACCAGTGCTTTTTTCTTTTTTATTCTTATACGAACAGTAAGAGATTATTTTACCTCGCATGACTGCTTTTGCTGCTTCCCAAAGAACACATGGCAATATTCCTGGCACATCATTATATTCCAGATATGATTCCCACTCTTTATTAAAGTAATTAATAAAGTCTTTGTCTTTTAGTCGTGATCTAATACATTTCCAGCTCCTAGTTTTCCTTATAGCTTTTCTATTTACTAGTGTAAGAGTTACTGGATGGTGATCACTAATAGCTTGATTTGAACAAATTTCAGTTTGTGATATCCCTCACAATAGAGTTACTGGCTAAGAAGAAGTCTAAATGGGAATGTGAACTATGGACTGATAAAAAGAAAGTGTATTCCCTAAGAGTTGGGTGAAGAGGAACCCATTCATCGCAAATACCAAAATCATTCATGTATTGTTTGAGACCTACCTTCTGGATCTGCTATGGTATTATTCACAACAAAGCGTATTCTTCTGTTTACCAATACAGCTACCCCCCTTTGTTTGGAATTAAAGCAGGCTGAGTACATGTGGGGAAATTCCGGGGAGATGAGCACATCTACAGACGATTTAGAAACATGTGTTTCCTGTAAAAAGACAAAGTCTGCCTGTAGATCCTTCAGTCGATTAAAAACTTTTAGCCTCTTCACCCTGATACCAATTCCACGTATGTTCCACGTGACAAACTTTAATGTGGACATGTTTTCACTAACTTGTTTTTGTGCTAAAGGCTAACTAAATGTGCCTATGTTTTTATATGTCCGTAGTGTATGTATATGTGTGTACGTGAATGTCCTGTGTGTCGGGATGGTATTGATCTGGTGATGACTGGTGCCCTATTTCCTGTAAACATGATGCCTGACATTCACGACAAAGAGTTCAATCTTTGTCTCATCAGACCAGAGAATTTTGTTTCTCATGGTCTGAGAGTCCTTCAGGTGCCTTTTGGCAGACTCCAGGCTGGCTGCCATGTGCCTTTTACTAAGGAGTGGCTTCCGTCTGGCCACTCTACCATACAGGCCTGATTGGTGGATTGCTGCAGAGATGGTTGTCCTTCTGGAAGATGCTCCTCTCTCCACAGAGGAACACTGGAGCTCTGACAGAGTGACCATCAGATTCTTGGTCACCTCCCTGACTAAGGCTTTTCTCCCCCAGTGGATCAGTTTAGACGGCCAGCCAGCTCTAGGGAGAGTCCAGGGGCCTCATGTACAAAGGGTACTTAAGCACGAAAACATGGCATACGTCCTTTTCCACAGAAAATTTCAGATGCATCAAGAATGAAATAACCGTGGAAATATACGCAGCCCCACGCCAACTTCATGGCTGGTGTATGTACGTTTCTGCTGTTATTAGTCCATTGACGACACTTAGAGGTGATGTTGGGAGACTGATAATGACGTGAAAATGATTGTACACACCAGAGACACATAATGAACAAACATTCAAGTGTGTGCAATTAGATGAGTGGATATAAAAGCAAGCGCAAAGAAGTGCAGAAAATGCCTCTAACAACAGGGGATTAGAGGATATTGCAAATCGTGCCGTGAGAAGAGAAAGGTATTTAGATACAGAAGATTTTCTGGCTCAGGATGATGACTGGCTTGTCAGCCAGTTTAGATTTCCACGGGCAGTCCTTGTGGAACTGTGCTCAGAGATACAGCCGCTCTTGGAGTGCGACACGGCAAGAAGCACTGTGCTGCCCATCCCAGTGCAGGTGCTGACAACTCTGGGGTTTCTGGAAACAGGCATTTCAGAGGGAGCTAGCAGACCCATTGGGAATTTCCCAGTCAACTCTGAGCCAAGCTATGCCAGCTGTGTGGGATGGCATTATCCGGCTGTCACCCAGGTACATCATATTCCCATTCAATACAGTTGAACAGGCCAACATCAAAGCACAATTTGCAGCAAGAGCCAGTTTTCCTAATGATTCTAATGAACAGCATTGTTGGGAACAAACTACAAGCTGGCATGTTGCGGATGGGTGGCTTCTTGGTGAGTAAATTCATGTAATTGTCCTAATAATAACCCGCCTCATGCACAATGTGCCTGTATGCCCCACAACTATCACCCTGTCTTCAAGGCTTCGTTGCAACTCAAAGTCAAAAGTCAAAGCGCCTTTATTGTCATTCCATTGTTAAAAAACAATACAACGAAATTAAGATGCCGCTCCCTAAAACAAACTATCACACTCACATTCATGAATTTAACATTCTCATAATTACAACAATAATGCCTAAAACAATAATACCTAAAGAAGTTAAATACAATATGTACATAACAATAATAAAAATATACTGAGCAATAAATAAATAAGACCAGCTTATACACAAGGTTATTGCCACAAAATAACCTAAAATAACATCGACAGTCTGTATGTGTTACATAAGTCCATTCAAAATACGTACTGCTGTTGGGAAAAAAAATATAATTAAACCTGGTAGTCCGGGTTTTATGAGATCTGTACCGCTTTCCTGAGGGGAGCAAGTGAAAGAAATCATGACCTGGATGAGTGCAATCCTTAATAATGGCAGTAGCTCTGCTGAGGTACCAAGACCTGGAAATTTCTTCCAGAGAAGGGAGAGAACAGCCAGTGATTTTTTGCGCAGTCTCGATCACTCTCTGCAAGGCTTTGCGGTCTGCGGCTGAACAGCCCCCATACCAAACCGTAATGCCATATGACAAAATGCTCTCAATAGCAGAGCGATAAAATAAAACCAGCAACTGTGCATTCAGGCCATTCCTCTTGAGGAGCCTCAAAAAGTGTAGACGTTGTTGAGCCTTCTTTATTGTAGCTATGGTGTTAACTGCCCAGGTAAGGTTGTGAGAAATATGAACACCTAGAAACTTAAAAGCCTCCACTCTCTCCACACACTCCTTGCCTATATATAGAGGAGGCGGCTCACTACTATGCTTCCTAAAATCAATAATGAGTTCTTTTGGGGGGGTTTTTGTATTCAATAGCAGATTATTATCTGAGCACCATCTCACCAGTTTCTGGACCTCATCTCTGTATGCGGACTCATCTCCTCCTGATATGAGCCCCACTACTGTTGTGTCATCTGCAAACTTCACTATAATGTTTGTGGGATGAACGGGTATGCAGTCATATGTGTACAGTGAATACAAAGTGGGGCTCAACACACAGCCCTGTGACGAGCCTGTGTTAAGCATGACTGTAGACGAGGAATAGGGTCCGAGTCTAACAGTCTGTGTTCGATTTGTTAGAAAGTCCTTAATCGAGCTGCAAGTGTGAGTAGGCAGACCAAGCTGAAGCAATTTAGTGATGAGAATATTGGGAATAATTGTATTAAATGCCGAGCTATAGTCCACAAACAACATTCTTACATAGCTCCCCTTGTCTTCTAAATGGCTGAATGCCGAGTGGAGAGCTATAGCAATAGTATCTTCAGTGGATCTGCTCCACCAGTAGGCAAACTGGTACCGATCAAAGGGTGGGGGGAGACTAGACAAAAGATGTTTCAATACCATTTTCTCAAAGCACTTCATAACAATGGGTGTTAATGCTACCGGTCAATAGTCCTTCAGGACGCCTAACACACCCACCGGAGAATTAACTGGGTGAACAGCCAAGGCGTAGCGGCTGTGCTGCACAGATGAACGCTGCAGAAAGCGAAGCAGCACAGCGGCGAAAAGACACACTACAGTTTACTCACGGTGAGGGGGCAGTCCGAGAATTCCCAGTCTCCCAGCGAGCACACACAGAAACAGTCCTCTAGTGACATGACGGTTAGACGGGGAAGAACAACCATCCAACATGTGTAATGGTCCAACGGCATTTGTCTAGCAAAGAGTTGCTTTAGTACAAACGCTGCTGGCGTGGCAAATAGGAAACACCTGGGCGAGGCGCAGAAGAGATGATTACCGGGGCGAACAGCTGACTGTCAGAGAAAGAGGGGGCATAGCAGGACAGGCCAGAGCGTCACTACAGGCAGGAACAAAAATGGAACACAGACATGAAAACAATGTGAAATCAAAACACAACACCACAAAACAAACCCACTGCCTGAGCCAGCAGGAACAATCAGAACCAAGCCCACAGGAAACATGGGCTCGGTTCATGACACAGCCCCTCCTTCTAGGGGTGGATACCAGACACCCACGGTAACATCATAAGGACCCCCACCCCCACCAATCTCCACAGGCACAACAATAACACACAAACCTGGGTGGGAGGTAGGGGGAACAGGAAAGGAGGGAACACGATACCCCACCCAGGGTTGACAATTAACCCCCCCCCAAGTCCACGGGCGTAGGGGCTCAGGAGGCCACCCAGCAGAAGGTCCCAGGCCCAGCAGAAGGTCCGGTGGATGGCGTCCAGCGGCCTGCCCGAAAACGTGGGCCACCTGACCCGAGGAGTCCATTCTTCTGGCGGCCGACCAACGTTGCTCAGCCACCAGGACCGAAGGGGTGAAGCTGGAAGCAGCCTGCCCACCGGAATGCTGACTGGTGGGAAACCGAACCGGGGAGAGGGAATCTACATGGCGTCCTCAGAGTGGTCTATAGTGGCATCCGCGGTGGCCCCCGACCGGGCTGGCTCCACTGCACCCACGATGGACTCCAGCGGGAGCCTAGCTGCACCCACGGTGACCTCCGGCTGAGGCACTGCAGCACCCGCGGTGACCTCCAGCTGAGGCACTGCAGCACCCGCGGTGACCGGGCCAACCCGCAGGGGTACCAGGCTGAGGAGGCAATCGAGGGAAGGGGCCCTGACGACCCTGGCAGGAGGGGCTGGAGCAGCGACATCCTCCTTCGGCAGGACCGGACCCTTGGCAGCCTCCAGCAGCGACACATCCTCTCTGGTGACCCTAGGGGAAGGCTCAGGGGAAGCAGGAGAAGAAAGATGGTTAGGGTCGCCGGCAGTGGCGGAGCCCGGCGAAGGAAGTTCAGACGCAGCTGCGCGAGGCGCCCGACTCTCCTCACCCAGAGCCAGACAAGATCTCTCTAAAACTGTTAAAAGGAAAACAAGAGAGAATATTTGCCTGAGCTTGAGCTCCACCGCCGTCCAGGACTCTGTCGATCCTGCCGATGAATACTGAAGACTAACCTCCAAGAGGTCCAGCTCAGGCTCCAAGTCCGCTGCTGATGCCTCCACAGCTGGCAAGATGGTGACAGCAGTCCTATTAACCTCCTGCAGCAGCTCCAACGCAGGGGATTCCGCCGGCATGGCTGCAGGGGGACCTCTCCGTGCTGGCTCCGGGAAGGAATCATCCGGAACCACCAGCTTCTCCAACGTCTGGCGGCTTGGTTCTTAGACCGACAGGCACTCAAGAATAGAAGGAGTAGACAAAGAGGGAGTAGAGGATAAGTTCTGAGCTGCAGCCGGAGGAGAGGACCCAGTGGTCTGCTGAGACTGGGCCTCTCCTTTGGGAGACAGACAAGGGTTTTTATGGGTTAATAGAGTTAAATGAAAACACACTTGCCTGTCATCCCGGCGTTTGATATTCTTGACTGTAGCAGGTGGATTGTTGTCCCTCTCCATGTCCACGGAGTTTTTGGCCCCTTCCCACGGTACCGATGACTCCCTCAATGTGGCTGCAGGGGACCAGCTCCTTGCTGGCTCCAGAGCGAAATCCTCTGGGGCCCCCAGCTCTTCCATCGTCCGGTGGCTCTGCTCACTCTCAGGAATTGACGAGGGGAACACAGAAGAGACAAGAAAGTGGTTTACCTCCACAACTGGAGGGGAGGACCCAGCAGACTGCCGAAGCTGGGCCTCTCTTCCGGGAGACAGACACTGTTTATTATTACCATGTTGAATAGAACAAAAACACACTTGCCTGTTCTCCCGGTGCTCGATGTTCACAACTGCCGAGAGCCGGCAATCATCCTCTCTCACATCTGCGCTGGCTCTGGCTCCCCTTCTGGATGATGGAAGAGCCAGCTCGGGAGATGCGGAAGTGGGTATGAACCAGGGAACCATGGCCCTCTCGGCGGCTGGAAGGACATCGACAGCTGAAGGAGGGGAAGGCTTCTCCCAGCATTTCCTCACCGGATGACGCCGTTGTCTGCTTTCCGGGACTGACCGTGCTGGAGACTGAGGAGGGTTGGGCGAAGAGCCCCAAAGAATGAAGGCCTGCTGATCTCCGGGTCTCCATCTCGGTGCCGTGGGGAACGTCAGCCAGGGGAAGGAGCGCTGGAGCGAACTCACAATTGCCAGCAGGTCAGCGAACTCGGGGTAGTCCCATAACCCGGGATACGCCTCCAAAACCTCCACAGATTCTTCCAGGCACTCCAGCTTCCTCTTCAGTCCTCGGGCGGCAAGGGCCCTGTTAACGAAGGTCCGGATATATTCGGTGGCCCATCCCTTCTCAGTCGTGGGCAACTCCGCAGCAACAACCTCCACAGCAGGCGAGATGGTCGTATTAGTCCGATGTTCCCCCTGCAGTGGCTCCAACGCTGGGAAATCCTCCGGCGTGGCTGCAGGGGAACCTCTCCATGCTGGCTCCGGGAAGGGATCGTCTGAGGCCACTGGCTCCTCCACCGTCTGATGGCCCTGACCCTGGGCCAACAGGTCCTCAGGGAGAATAGGAGGAGACACGGAGAGGGGAAAAGGTGAATTAATATTTGCAGCCGGAGAAGAGGACCCAGCGGACTGCTGAAACTGGGCCTCTCCCTCAGGAGACAGACAAGGTTTGTAATTAGATGGAGTGAAATGAAAAAACACTTGCCTGTCATCCCGGCTGCTAATGTTGACAGCTGCAGACTGTTGGCAGTCACCCTTCTCCGTGTCACTGACTCCTCATTGAGCTGTCTCGGAGGAACGGGGGTCCAACGTCTGCAAAAATATGTCCTACAGCAGACAAAGCGAGTGCAGCTCCCTCTCCAGCAGCTCAGCCATCGTGCCCGGAAAGCAGGTGGGTGAAAATGAGACAGTCCCAAAAAATGAAAAAATGATTTTGTGAGTGTAACCCGCTAAATCCCTTTAGACGGCTGAACCATTCTGTCATAAACTCTCCGTACGCTGTTGAGAAGCGCAGGAGAAAAAGGACAAATGGACTTAAGTGCAGGGTTACACCAAACACACATTTATTAATACAAAAAGGCACATACAAAAGACATGACAGCTCGGGTATGCTAAAGAGTCCTTCAGGACGCCCAACACACACACCAGAGAATTAACTGGGCGAAGAGCCAAGGCGTAGCGGCTGTGCTGCACAGAGGAACACTGCAGAAAGTGAAGCAGCACAGCGGCGAAAAGACACACTGCAGTTTACTCACAATGAGGGGGCAGTCCGAGAAATCCCAGTCTCCCAGTGAGCACACACAGAAACAGTCCTTTAGTGACGTGACGGTTAGACAGGGAAGAACAACCATCCAACACGTATAATGGTCCAGCGGCGTTTGTCTAGCAAAGAGCTGCTTTAGTACAAATGCCGCTGGCGTGGCAAATAGGAAACACCTGGGCGAGGCACGGAAGAGATGATTACCAGGGTGAACAGCTGACTGTCAGAGAAAAAGGGGATGTGGCCGTACAGGCCAGAGCGGCAGCTACAGGCAGGAACAGAAACGGAACACAGACATGAAAACAACGTGAAATCAAAACACAACACCACAAAACAAACCCACTGCCTGAGCCAGCAGGAACGATCAGAACCGAGCCCACAGGAAACACGGGCTCGGTTCATGACATATGTGCCTTTCCAAATCACGTCCAATCAACTGAATTTACCATAGGTGAATGAATGAATGAATGAATGAATGAATGAATCTTTAATTCGGATAGATTAAAAGTACAGGTTAAAAGAAACTGAATAATATAACAAAGGGGGAAAGAAAATCCAACAAGGTCAAATTAGACAATAACTCCTCTGATTATACAGTTCAACACAAGTTATCCGAAATGGGTGATGGCTGAAGCCGCAGCTTATATTGCCCACCCATGTTCCATCCAAGAATTCAAAGGAAAAACACAAAACAAGAGCGATTACAATTCAGAACGAAGCTAAGACAAAATGTGACAAAAAAACTAAGCTACAACACAACGCAGGCTAGATATGACAATCCTTATGTGATTTTACATGTCATCTTGTATATATGTTTGGAGTATTTCTTCCTTTAGTTTTTGTTTAAATTGTCCAAGCGTTGTACGTGATTTTAATTCAGGTCCAAAATCGTTCCATAATCTGACTCCTTGCACTGAAACACAGTGTTGCTTGGTGGTAGTTCTCACTGAAGGTTTTTGAAATATACATGTTCCTCTGAAATGATATTGTTTCTCTCTTATTTGGAACAACTATTGGATATTTGTGGGCAGTGATAGATTTTTCACTTTAAACATTATTACTGCAGTTTTAAAGTCAACCAGATCTTTCAACTTGAGAGCTTTTAATTTAAGAAAAAGGGGGTTTGTTGGTTCTCTGTAAGCTGCTTTGTTTATTATTCTAATAGCTCTCTTCTGAAGCATAAAGACTGGATATATGTTTGTTTATATGTATTTCCCCATACTTCAGTACAATATGTCATGTATGGGAGTATTAATGAATGATACAAGGTATATAGTGTGGGTTGATTCAGCAAATATTTCATTCTGTGTAGTATTGCAATTGATTTGGATATTTTACCTTTAATATAATTAATATGTGACTTCCAACACAGTTTATTATCAATTATTACTCCAAGAAATTTAGTTTCGGATACCCTTTCAATCTCTACACCATTTACACTGAGTTTAGATACTGAGTTGTTGTGATGGTTGTTAAAGACTATAAATTTTGTCTTACTTAAATTGAGCGTTAATTTGTTTGAATCAAACCACAGTTTAAGCTTTCCTAATTCCTTTCCGAGTGTATCCAAAAGTTGTTCCAAATTGCTTCCACTGCATAATAGATTAGTGTCATCGGCAAACAATATTAAGTCCATTTTTCTGAAACTTTACATATATCATTTATATACATATTGAATAACAATGGCCCCAAAACTGAACCCTGTGGGACTCCACAAGTAACCTTCAGTAACTGTGAGTCTTTGTTACCAACACATACATACTGATATCTATTCTTTAAGTAACTACTTAACCAGGACAGTGCTACCCCTCTAATACCACAATTTTGTAGTTTCTTTAATAATAAATTATGATCCACTGTATCAAATGCTTTTTTAAGATCCAGGAATACCCCAACTGAATACTCTTTATTTTCAATGGCAGTTGATATTTTTTCTATAAATTCCATTAGAGCAAATGCGGTTGTCCTCTTGTGTCTGAACCCATATTGCTGCTCACACAATAAATTATTCTTCAGTATGAAGTTGTCAATTCTCTCATAGAATATTTTTTCAAGTATCTTGGAAAATTGCGGCAATAGTGAAATTGGTCTATAGTTTGAGAATTCCCCTCTGTCACCCATCTTGTATATCGGAATTACTTTAGCTATTTTCATTGCATTGGGAAATATACCTGTTTGGAGAGACAGGTTACAGATATACGTCAGTGGTTTCACTAAGCATTCAATAATAGTTTTGACTAAGAGCATGTCAATACCATCACAGTCCGTAGATGTTTTACTTTTAAACGATTTAACAATTTCAATGACCTCTCTCTCGTCTGTGTTCTTTATGAAAATGGAGTCTTTTATAGCAGTGTTTTTGCTTATTGTATCACCTGTAGGCGCCGTAATGGGTATTTCTCGAGCCAAATTAGGACCAATGTTAACAAAAAAATTATTAAATTCATCTGCAGGTGAAGCTGCATTCACACTCTGAGTGGTTTTATTATTTTTTGAAAAATCGGTTGGGTAGCTTGTATTTCTGCTTTTATTTCCAAGAATACTGTTAAGTATTGTCCATGTATTTTTAATATTGTCTCTGTTTTTCTCCAGTTTTTTACTGTAATAGTCTCTCTTACTACATCTTATTATATATGTTAACTTATTTTTGTATGTTTTATACCGCTGCTCTGCTTCTATTGTCCTTTTCTTTAGGAAAGCTTTATATAATAAATTTTTCTTTTTACACGCCTTTTGTAATCCTTTGGTTAACCATAGCTTATCGGCAAATTTATGTTTAAGCTTTTTCTTTACTAATGGACAATTTTTTTCATAAAGAGTGGTTACAATGTTTATAAATGTGTCATAGGCTTCATTTACATCTGATACATAGACTTCTGTCCAGTCTTGCTTCAGCAAGTCCTCTTTAAAAGAACTGATTGCATTTTGTGATTTGTATCTGAACGATTTTAAAAATTTTTCTGTATTGGCCCCCGTGTGGCCATGGATAAAGGTTGGCAAGTGGTCACTTATATCATTTATCAATAATCCACTTTCTATTTTCTTATCAATAATATTAACAAACAGGTTGTCAATAAGTGTAGCAGTGTGAACTGTGATTCTACTGGGATGTGTTATTGTGGGATATAGACTCATGCTGTACATAGAGTTCATGAACTCTGAACTCATAGGTGGACTCCAATTAAGCTGTAGAAACATCTCAAGGATGATCAGTGGAAACAGGATGCACCTGAGCTCAATTTTGAGCTTCAAGGCAAAGGCTGTGAATACTTATGTACATGTGATTTCTTAGATTTTTTAATAAATTTCCAAAAATTTCAAAAGAAAATTTTTCACGTTGTCATGGGGTATTGTGTGTAGAATTTTGAGAAAAAAATAAGAATTTAATCCATTTTGGAATAAGGCTGTAACATAAAAAATGTGTTAAAAGTGAAGCGCTGTGAATACTTTCCAGATGCACTGTAATTGATTACTGTCATCTGGCTTCATTGACAAACATAATTGTGTATCATCTGCATACCAATGGAAATTTATGCAATGCTTTCGAATAATATTACCTGACAGAAGCATAGTACGTACACACGTGGACAAAATTGTTGGTACCCCTCTGTTAATGAAAGAAAAACCCACAGTGGTCACAGAAATACAGTAACTTGAATCTGACAAAAGTGGTAATAAATAAAAAGTCTATGAAAATTAACCAATGAAAATCAGGCAATGCTTCTGAATTGTGGTTCAACAGAATTATTTTAAAAAACAAACTCATGAAACAGGCCTGGACAAAAATGATGGTACCCTTAACTTAATATTTTATTGCACAACCTTTTGAGGCAATCACTGCAATCAAACGATTTCTGTAACTGTCAGTGAGACTTCTGCACCTCTCAGTAGGTGTTTTGGCCCACTCCTCATGAGCAAACTGCTCCAGTTGTCTCAGGTTTGAAGGGTGCCTTCTCCAGACGGCATGTTTCAGCTCCTTCCACAGATGTTCAATAGGATTTAGATTAGGGCTCATAGAAGGCCACTATAGTGTAACGTGAAATATGGGAATATTAATAAATAATAAATATGATCAGGTATGAATTATTTAATTTATATTGATGTATTGGAATCTGAGCTCAAATCTCATTTCATATACATCAGAAAAGTTAATAACACTCGTAAGGGGCACCAGCTTCTATCTTTAAGAAGCAATTTGATCTTTAATTTCACTTTATACCTGTTTGATCACTCAATAAATTAATCAATAATCAGTCTCAAAAATTTTCCGTGAATTCGATACCTGGGCTTGAAACAGACTCAGAATGAAATAAATTCCCAACAACTTCTCATTTTTAAATATTTATTAAACAAAATGATTAATAGACATCGAAATAATTTCATTAATCATAAAATCAATCTTGTAAATGATAGATTAACAATGTCAATATTTTCGGAACCAGGGTTAAACTGAGAAACGAATTTCTATCAGTTTGAGTTAACAGATCATCAAAAACAACGCAAATTTATGGAGAAAGTTTGCTAATTATGAAAAAGTCCTAAATTAATCTTAAGAAAATAAAAACGGAATTTTAATGAAAAGGAGAGTTATGTTAAGGGCTTCTTAATTTGCATCTGATTAGATATATAAATTAGTACCGAACCTCAAGTTTAATTCAGCAGATGAATTAAAGTTTTTTCAGCTCACGTGATCCTCAGTGATGGCAGTTCTGTCGTCCTTTTTCAGCCCAAGACTTTGTGGATGTGAGGGAAATATCTGCCAGCAGATACTTCAAGGGTTCACAGCTCGACCTTTAGATTCAAGCGGTCGAAGGAGGCTGGATTCTGGGCTGCATGACCCACAGTTGAAACGGGTCTTAGCCAGATGGTGCCGACGTCTCTTCAGAGTGATGTGGGACAGCTGTGTGTTGATCCTACAGCTGCACGTTATGTGGGAGCTGCGTCTTTCTTCAAGAGGTCTTCGGTAATAATTAAGAGATATCTAATCCGATTTCAAATTAGAAAAGAAACTTTCGGACTTTAGATAAAAATAGTTTTGGGAGGTGCTTGGTCAAGAAAAATATTATAAAAATAAAGTCAAGATTAAAGTTTACCTTAAAATTAAACAAACGGCGGTTTACAGAAAGTTTAACAAAAAGTGATAAATTAAGAATTGGAGTTTGACTCCGATTAAGAATTGAGCTCAAAGAAAAAGGAATTCCTAGGCATTTAAGAGAAGAAGAAAATACAAAGTTACATAAACAAATTATCTGCTGTGTTCAGAAAAGCGCTATGTGGTCCTTTGTTCTCCCTTGCTGTGCGTAGACAATGGAGGAGGTCAGAAAGAAGGGAGCAGGCGAAAAGAGAATCCGGAGCAGAAAGAGAGTGGTGTCTGACGAAAAGGCAAAAAAGGGCTGAAACAGAGTCTCTCTCTCCCTTTTATAAGCTCTGTTGAGTTTCGCGGGATTCTGGCCTGACCGGAACCTCAGCCAATGAGCGTCCTTCGTGGGCGGGCTCGATGAACCTTTAGTCCAATAACAGGCCTCGTCTGTGAGAGACCAATAGGATGAAGAAGCTGGGGTTCTATGAAGACTGGTGACACATGATATCAGTCCACAGGAATACACAGTTTTAAATGCATTGGAATGTACTGTTACAAACTTATGTATAACTAAACTAACCTTAGTGTATCTTATAAGCAGTGCTTCTAAATCAACATGCAGGAATAAACATTCATTTAACATCAACATGCATATATATATATATATAAAATCACAGATTAATGCATTTCACACATATTATTGATTTTCCACATCAAACACATCAGAGTCCATCTGCATTTTCATAGTTCTGAAAAGAATGAAGGTTTAGAATTGAGTTTGTAATAATGTACTTTAAAGTTGTTTAAATCCAGCATGTCCACAGTTTAAGGAAATTAACTGAGTCGTGGATCTGTGTAGGTTTTATGGGGGCAATAAAAGTGCAGCCGGACATTGGGGAAATTCCTTAGGCTGGTTTTAACAAAAGGGGATTTCAGCTGTGGCCTGGGGGAAGAAAAGCCATTTCTTTGCATTATTCCTGGATGAAACAAAAATGTCTTTAAGCAGAAAAATAATTATTGCTGAGCCAAAGTGAGATGATGCTACAGTCCCCCCTCTGGTAGCAATGGTGACGTTGATTCAGCGTTGATAGCAATCCTAGGCATCAAATCCCAATTTGGCGAGGCTTGATCCAAATGCTGAACTAAAGTTCTGATGTCAGTAATTCTTAAGCTTGTAAACAGTATCTATTCCAAAGTGTAGGTTCTTAAATTTGGGTTTTTTTGAAAAACTTCTGGAAATTTCAAAAATAATTTTGGCATGACCAAATATAAACATTGTATAATTGTCTAGGATATACTAAAGTTCTGTATAAGCCTGTAAAAAAAAAAAATGAACTAGAAGTATATGGGTTTTGACATACTTGATATAAATGTTTTGGGTTTGCTGAAAAATATCTAGTAAAAATTTCAAAAACAGTTTAAATGTGCATACAATCTAAATAAAGTATAAAGGATTATTTGTATATACACAAGCATGTATCCAAAAATCTTAGTCAAAAGCAAAAATAAAATTCTTTCATATTTGAGGTAGATTCAGACTAATCAATATTGAGGTGACTCAAGGAGGTTCAAATTGAATTTGTTTAGTTAGACTAAACCATGGTTCCACAGATGTCCAAATCATAGGGTGTTTGAGGCTTTTGTTCAGAAAAACTGAGTGGGCATAGGATGTCGTTATCATTCTTTGGATGGCAATGAGAAGTAAATTTGGATTTACTGCAAAAAGGATATGATGAGAGAGCATATTCATTGCTAAAGCGTTAACTGAAAAGCTAATGTTTCTAGCTACTTCTGAGAGCAACATAGACATTGGCTGTGTGTGAGCATAGTCAACCTTTAACACAAAGAGCAAAGAGTTCAAGACCTTGTTGAGTTTGACTGAAGCTTCGGAGCAAGCATTCAAAACCAACACAGTGTCTTGTAAGATTTTGGTAACGATTTGTGGTTTGACAACCTGGCGTTTTGGTTTAACGGTGTTGACCGAGTTAACAGTGGGCATGCTAAGGTTAGCTAGAGGCTCTAACGATGAGGCTGTTATTAAGAATCCATCCGAGGATCTTTGACCTTTCGTTTTGGCTTGGCCCAATTCTGACTGGGTAACAGTGGGTGTGATTGCTAGGCAGATGGCTAAACTGATAAACAGGAGGGCCATCATCTCAGCAAACAAAAGTGAGTGGTTTCGGATCTTAATCTTCTTGTTGATCTTTCTTTAGATACCTGGTTGGCAAATGAGAATTCCTCTCAGAGGTGAAATGATTTCTTTTAGATGGATGTACTTTATTGATCCCAAAACTGGGAAATTACAGAATAGAGCTTAAGAGATTGAACTCTAAACCTTGTGCTTGTTTTTCTCACCTTTGATGGGAGTTTTAAGATTATTAGCTCAAGCTAATGGTGTTGAATGTCTTGCGTGTACTATTTGATAATAGTAAGTTGATTGAAGCTTATTAGATTTTACAGAGGTCTTTGAGCTTAGTTTAAGGGCTAATTTGGTTTTAATATACCCTTTCCTTTCTGGAGGTTTTGATGCAGTTAACTAATTGGAGAAATTTGACTGAGTGTACCTGAGGCTAGTAGTTAGCTACAGTTATTTCTCAGACGTAGGTTTGATTTTAATCTTATTTATGGACTTACTTTGACAGTGTTGTACCCGACAAGTCCCATGGGGTTTTGGTAAAGGTTACACCGATTTTGGTGAGCCCATTTGAAAATGGGGTCCTGGATTTGGCTCTTGAGTGGCCAAAGTTTGTTGTTGACAATGTGTGGATTCATCCACTCGGGCAGGAATTTAGGAGTGATTTTCCTTTCCTGTAAATTTATTTCAGGTGTTTGCGGTACAAACGTGGGGTGGAAGATCTTGTCCCCCCTTCGCAGTTTGTCCTGCAAGAGTTTTTGATCGTTGTACGCTTTCTGTTGTTTAGCGACTCGGTCCGAATGGTTTTGAAATACAGCCTTGGGAGCTTTGTATGTCGTTTTGACGTTTTTGTGTTCTGCAGCTGGAATGTTATGGGCATTGGCAGTCATCACCCCCCTCTGGTTTCGAGGAACACTGAGCGGTGGAGATGATGGTTCGTCGGAAGCATGATCAGGAGTGCCATTGCATAGCTGCAGAGAAGATTGTGTCGTATGAAGTGGTATCAGTTTTGGTATGTTATAGGGTTTAGATGCGGGCAGCGCATGTACCATTTTATCCGACCGGTGTTTGACGGTTTTATGGATCATTTGGTTGCAAGGTTGAGTGACTGTGCACCTTGCGT
Organism: Pholidichthys leucotaenia; assembly: GCA_020510985.1. Lineage (NCBI taxonomy): Eukaryota > Metazoa > Chordata > Actinopteri > Cichliformes > Pholidichthyidae > Pholidichthys > Pholidichthys leucotaenia. Next base: position 344,690,363 of record CM035840.1, read on the forward strand.
TTGCAAAAGTTGGGTTGTTTGTCGCAAAAAGTTGAGGTTTCAGAGGGTACAGAGAGCCGGTTGGTGTGGCTCTTGTGACCATGCAGGCCTCATGGGTGGGTGGGAGGGTTTCGAAATGTGACACCACCATTGAATCATGGGTATCAAGGGTTTTAAGAGGGCCGTTTGGGGTTTTCTGCTCGGCCATTGAGTTTTCAAGATCATTTGAGTGTTTGGCTTGACCTTGTATTTGAAGGTGACTTTTGACTTCTCGTGGACAGTACTCACCTTGGTCTTGGCGGTCGCTTTCACTCGGTTGCAGTTGTTCCAACAGTGCTAGTTGTGTGAGACTTGGGGTGTCCAAAGTATTCAGAACAAAGCACTGTGATTCAGTTGTTCTTGTTGGGTCAAATGGGTGAGGGTGTTGCGTTTGAGCCCATAGTTTGAGGTTCTTGAAATCAATCAGTGGCTCAAAACGGTTCAGTAGGTCTTTGCCAACAAGTAATGGAATGGCGTCAAGTTTGGACACGTAGACCGGATGTGTCAAGGTCATGGGTCCAATGGACATGTTTAGTAGTGATACGCCCAACAGGGTTGTTTTAGTGAGCGCATATGGTCGCACAGCTAATGAACAGGGTTCCAGTTTCAAGTGTTTGTTAACGCGGTTAGCGGCTACACGTAGTTTGTCAAAAAGGGTGTGTGACATGAGAGTGACGTCAGCAGCGGTGTCTAAAACAGCGTCCTGACACACCATGTCTTCAAGGGTCAGTGGGAGGTAGAATTTCCGTGCCACCCCCCTCTCGTTTAAATCGCATAGGAATTGTGGAACCGGTGGTTCGACACAGAGTTGCGAAATGTCATTAGAGGAGTGGTCTGTGACCTGTGGTTGGGCTGCCATAACAGCACTGGACTGCGTTGAGTCCTTTAGTCCTTCCTCATTTGCATGAGGGATTTTCTTCTTGCATTTCCTTCGTTTGGAACGCTTGTTTTGAGTTGGCACAGCTGATATGGCTAGAATGTTAGCAGTTTTATTCTCTTTGTTGCTTTGAATCTCTGCTAGGTGTTGGACAATTTCAATAGCTTCTCGACTGAATGTAGGAGTTTCTTCTTCCTTCCAAGGTTTGTGATAGGTCTCTGCTTCTGAGCTTCTGTGATGGGATGGAGACCATTTGTCGCGGTTACGCGTGTCTTCGTATCGGTATCTGTCATCATGGTAGTCCGTATCGTGTTCTCGTGACCTATCCCTCGGATATGGTCTACGACGGTAGTCGGGTTTTCGCAAAGTTGGTCCAAAGTGGTATCCAGAGGACCTAGTTTGGTTTTGACCTTGCTGAGGTCGCTTGGGAAAATGCTTCGGCTGTTGGTGTACTCGCGGTGTAGGAGGTGGAGTAGAGCGAGGAGCTCCTTCCAACTTCAAGGTGTTAGATGCATCGCTAATAGCTAGCACTGTGGCAGGCTCAGCGTGCTTGTTGCGACTTTGTTGCTGTTTTTGGAACGCATAGTGTGCAAACTCTCTCAGCTGACTTATTGAGTTTGACCTTGGGTTAGCTGTAACTCCCAGGTAATGACTCACAGTGGGATGGAGGTTTTGGATGAAGAGGGTCTTGAAATTGTGGTCTTCTTCCATCCCTGGTGTATTCTGAGATCCAAAATATGCAAGTAGGAGTCTCTGGTAGTAGGCTTGTGTTGGCTCTGAGCGTCCTTGCTTCACGGCTAGGGCTGCGGTTAGCCCTGCCTGTAGGCAGTCGTCAGAGAACTCCTTTTCGATGGCTTCGCGGAGCAGCGTGTAATCTGCTTTGATGTTTGTCGGCTGTCTGTCTATGAATTTTGATACTGACCTGTTAGATGTTAGTTTAATCAGATAGATGTGATCGTCTGTTGTAGCATCAGGATACTTACGCAGGTAGTAATCAATGTCCTGTAAATAGACTTTGGCATCAGGTGAACCCGTAGGTCCTGGATCAAATTTGGTGATATTTCGCGCGATCTTGTCAAGGTCGCGGTCTGAAGGGGCGCACGCACGCTGTCCACGCGGTCGTCCGTATTCGAAACGGGAATCGGGCGAGGGAGCGCGGTGGGTGTCCCGGTGTTCATGTCTTTCCTTTAGGAGCAGTTGACATTCCTTGTAGTCCTTCTTCACATTTTCAAGTTGACCTTCAACTCTTCTGAGTTCCTTCTTTGTGTCTTGAAGGGCATCTTCAAGTTCATTGTTGTCTTGATGAAGCGTGTCATTGTTATGCTTCAACCGTTCCTTTTCTGACTCTGCACGGTCCAAATCTTGTAATGCTTCATCCAGTTGGTTTTGAGTTTTGTCATTCTCCTCTTGAGATTGTTCCAAATTTTCTTTCAGTGTCTCGTTCTCTTCTTGGAGAGATAGGATCGTTGTTTGTTGATTTGCTAGCTCGTTCTCGGCTACCTTTAATCTTGCGACTAATGTTAGCGCAAACTTACCTAACACACTGGTGAGGTCCTTGCCTTCTGGTGGTTTTTCAGTGTGTTCATTCAAAAGTTCTTCAGTGAGTTGCTCCAATTCCTCGGGCTGTGTTTCCTTGACCCGTGTTGTGAAGCTAGAAATTAAATTAGAAGTCCATGCTTCCAATGTTGTTTGAAGGTCATCCAGTTTGGTAAATTGGTCGGTTGTCTGATGATTCATGTTTGACCGTTGTTGTTATTTAGCTTTTAAAAATAAAATTCAACTGGTTGATTCTTCTTAAATTTGTTCAACAAGGTTTAACCTTGAGTGTTTTATTTTGCAACCATGATGGTTGGAAGTTCCTTTAGAATTTGTTTCAACTTGTAGGCTTGCAGGATGGGAAATAGAATTTTGAAATTATTTAGAAATGTAGAAATGCTTCAATTAATTCGTTCGTTGAAACTATGTTGTTAAATAAAGTTGAATTGAAATTGGTTTGAATTTGTTTCGCAAAACAAAACTGAAATTTCAATTGTGTGGATTGACTTCTTTCCTTTGATTTTCAAAGTCTAGTATTGGAATTTGTCATCAATAACTAGCTTTGGAATTTTGCAGAATGTCACTTTGAAAGTGAGGATTTTATTTACAAAAGAAATCCAAAAGCAAAAGAGGCTAAATGCTTTAAAGATTTAAGATTATAAGTTTCCACTTCTTTTTAAAGTTAAGGCTTTCCTTTGGTTTTATTTGTTTAAAGCCTATTTTCCTTTGAAGCATTAAATGTTTAAAATATTTACAAATTAGAAACAAGTGAATTGTTTGAATATTTGGTGTCCAAGGATTTCTTAGGATTGAAGCCAATAGTGATCTTTCTTGATTGTGATCTATAAATTTCTTATTTACAGAATAATCAATGTTTGCACCTTTTGACTTTTTCTTAAATCCTGGGAAAAATTTGAAAATTATGCTGGTTGGTTAAGTGTTTTTCTTTTCCTGTAGAGAAAGCATGAATCAGAAATGATACAGTGAATTTAAATAACACCTAGAGCTTCTCTTAAGTGTTAATTGCTTGATGTGGTTTCCTAAATTTGAGAAAGAGGAAAAATTATAAATATTCAATAAGTCTGTAAATTTGTCAAAATGCACAGGATTAATCCTACTTTAATGTTACTCTTGACTAAACATCAGCATTAGAATCCTTAATCTAAAACTGGGTTTCTGTGAGAAGGGAATCACACCATATCACATTTAAAAACAGCAAAATAAGCGCACATATAGCTTCAAAGTTTGTAACTTTTTGCTTAAAAGTGTGTAAACATGTTTGCTTTTAGCTTAAAAGATTATAATATGTGGTTATATAAGTGATTAAATACAATAGGAGTGTTTGTATATGTTCCTGCTATAGGTATCTATGTAATGAGTGGGATTCCACCCCTGAGAAAAAACTTTCAGAAGCCAACAGGTCCTTTTCCTTTTATTCTTGGCATAAAAGTTTGGATTAGTGTTAAATTTAGTTTATTCCGAATAATATGAACGGCTTTGAAGTTACTTTGAAGACTTAATTTGGTTATAAATCGTCTTTAAAGATTATAAGTTTAAATAAAATTGTAGTCCCTATGTTTCACCACAAGATGGAGGCAGTTTTCGTCTGCACTTCCAGAAGAGGAAACCCAATGACGTCGCAAGGAGTCAAGGATCTCTACTCAAAATGGCGGCTACAGGGAACTCTACCTAGACTTAAGATGGCGTTGCTGAGCCGATCTACACATGCGCGTCATGCACAGCTTGACGGTCGCGTGCGCGACTGAGCGTGCACGTGCCACGTGGATGCAGAGCTCAAGCTTCAGTCCATAAAACCACGCCTTGCTTTCCAAAGGCGGGAAAACTTCCCGAAGTCTCCCTAAACTTTATTCAACAAGTTTATACAATGGTTAATTCAATTAAATCCCAAGGGTTTGCTTCGCCTGTGGGGTGTTGAAATAACGGGGAAAACAAATAGGATTTCTTCGCTATTTTGTTTCCAGGCCTATTTTAATTATTCAGCGTGTAATCACTTAAGCATGCATTAAACAACAAAAACTAAACTGACTAGGGTGCAGTGGGGGTCTTCACCCCCACCTTGGTCAGCAGACACACACAGCAATCAGGAGTAATCAGGGGGGCGAATTCACCCCCTCCCCCTCGTGACACAGAGACAGACAATAGACTGGCTGCAGACAATGAACCGCCTTTGTGAGTTAAAATTGACCAAAATCACACACAAGCTTATGTATTAATTTCCTTCTGAGTCGTTTCAAGTTCAACCAAGCCTTCACGCGAGGTACCAATATATATGTAACGTGAAATATGGGAATATTAATAAATAATAAATATGATCAGGTATGAATTATTTAATTTATATTGATGTATTGGAATCTGAGCTCAAATCTCATTTCATATACATCAGAAAAGTTAATAACACTCGTAAGGGGCACCAGCTTCTATCTTTAAGAAGCAATTTGATCTTTAATTTCACTTTATACCTGTTTGATCACTCAATAAATTAATCAATAATCAGTCTCAAAAATTTTCCGTGAATTCGATACCTGGGCTTGAAACAGACTCAGAATGAAATAAATTCCCAACAACTTCTCATTTTTAAATATTTATTAAACAAAATGATTAATAGACATCGAAATAATTTCATTAATCATGAAATCAATCTTGTAAATGATAGATTAACAATGTCAATATTTTCGGAACCAGGGTTAAACTGAGAAACGAATTTCTATCAGTTTGAGTTAACAGATCATCAAAAACAACGCAAATTTATGGAGAAAGTTTGCTAATTATGAAAAAGTCCTAAATTAATCTTAAGAAAATAAAAACGGAATTTTAATGAAAAGGAGAGTTATGTTAAGGGCTTCTTAATTTGCATCTGATTAGATATATAAATTAGTACCGAACCTCAAGTTTAATTCAGCAGATGAATTAAAGTTTTTTCAGCTCACGTGATCCTCAGTGATGGCAGTTCTGTCGTCCTTTTTCAGCCCAAGACTTTGTGGATGTGAGGGAAATATCTGCCAGCAGATACTTCAAGGGTTCACAGCTCGACCTTTAGATTCAAGCGGTCGAAGGAGGCTGGATTCTGGGCTGCATGACCCACAGTTGAAACGGGTCTTAGCCAGATGGTGCCGACGTCTCTTCAGAGTGATGTGGGACAGCTGTGTGTTGATCCTACAGCTGCACGTTATGTGGGAGCTGCGTCTTTCTTCAAGAGGTCTTCGGTAATAATTAAGAGATATCTAATCCGATTTCAAATTAGAAAAGAAACTTTCGGACTTTAGATAAAAATAGTTTTGGGAGGTGCTTGGTCAAGAAAAATATTATAAAAATAAAGTCAAGATTAAAGTTTACCTTAAAATTAAACAAACGGCAGTTTACAGAAAGTTTAACAAAAAGTGATAAATTAAGAATTGGAGTTTGACTCCGATTAAGAATTGAGCTCAAAGAAAAAGGAATTCCTAGGCATTTAAGAGAAGAAGAAAATACAAAGTTACATAAACAAATTATCTGCTGTGTTCAGAAAAGCGCCATGTGGTCCTTTGTTCTCCCTTGCTGTGCGTAGACAATGGAGGAGGTCAGAAAGAAGGGAGCAGGCGAAAAGAGAATCCGGAGCAGAAAGAGAGTGGTGTCTGACGAAAAGGCAAAAAAGGGCTGAAACAGAGTCTCTCTCTCCCTTTTATAAGCTCTGTTGAGTTTCGCGGGATTCTGGCCTGACCGGAACCTCAGCCAATGAGCGTCCTTCGTGGGCGGGCTCGATGAACCTTTAGTCCAATAACAGGCCTCGTCTGTGAGAGACCAATAGGATGAAGAAGCTGGGGTTCTATGAAGACTGGTGACACATGATATCAGTCCACAGGAATACACAGTTTTAAATGCATTGGAATGTACTGTTACAAACTTATGTATAACTAAACTAACCTTAGTGTATCTTATAAGCAGTGCTTCTAAATCAACATGCAGGAATAAACATTCATTTAACATCAACATGCATATATATATATATAAAATCACAGATTAATGCATTTCACACATATTATTGATTTTCCACATCAAACACATCAGAGTCCATCTGCATTTTCATAGTTCTGAAAAGAATGAAGGTTTAGAATTGAGTTTGTAATAATGTACTTTAAAGTTGTTTAAATCCAGCATGTCCACAGTTTAAGGAAATTAACTGAGTCGTGGATCTGTGTAGGTTTTATGGGGGCAATAAAAGTGCAGCCGGACATTGGGGAAATTCCTTAGGCTGGTTTTAACAAAAGGGGATTTCAGCTGTGGCCTGGGGGAAGAAAATCCATTTCTTTGCATTATTCCTGGATGAAACAAAAATGTCTTTAAGCAGAAAAATAATTATTGCTGAGCCAAAGTGAGATGATGCTACAATAGAATAGTCCAATGTTTCGCTCTTAGCCATTTTTGGGTGTTTTTAACTGTGTGTTTTGGGTCATTATCCTGTTGCAAGACCCATGACCTGCGACTGAGACCAAGCTGTCTGACACTGGGCAGCACATTTCTCTCTAGAATACCTTGATAGTCTTGAGATTTCATTGTACCCTGCACAGATTTAAGACACCCTGTGCCAGATGCAGCAAAGTAGCCCCAGAACATAACAGAACCTCCTCCATGTTTCACAGTAGGGACAGTGTTCTTTTCTTGGTATGCTTGGTATGCTTCTTGGAAGGAGAAGGAAACGTGAAAACATGAAAACATTCATTCATTTATTTATCTCCTTAATGGTCTGTATAAATGCACTACTGAAATAGTGGTTGATAATGCACTGCTGATTTTAGACCTGTTTTCTGATAGCTAAAGAGACCTTAATACCAACACACTGAACTTTGCATAAAGCCTCACCCAGTTTCCTCCAATGAGCGTGAGACTTGCACACAGTCAATTCCTATTCAGGTGGCAAGGGCACAGAGCAGAAAACCAGACGATATAGAATGGGCGTGGGACGTCACCCAACGGAAAAACCACAAGAAATTGTGGGAAAAGTGTTCTGCCTGTCTGTGCTTAGTGGTGAGCAATGAATGTGGTTAAGCTGTGGGTCCACCAAATGCATTTTTTTCTGCTGTTGTTGACTGTTTTCTGTTTATTTTCTATCTAGTCTGGTATTTAATGCACTCAGTGCCCTCGGCGCAAAAATGCTGTCAGCAGTCAGTGCTGTGCTTATAGTGCTGAAAGCTAAAAAAAAAGTTCAACTTTCAGAGCGCTGCAGCGCTCATCAGCTGCGCACCTCTTTCACCAGCCAATCACAATCAGCCTAAAAGTACACCATGATCAATATTTAACAGCCAAAGCTTGGAGGGATGTGTATTTTTTTTCCAGTTTGATGTGATATATTCCAGTGAGTGGAATGTTTCAGAGCAAAATCTGAAATCCCTGGCACGCTTTGAGTGACAGGTCAAACAGTTGCCAGGATACCGGGCAGAGTGCTTTTTTTAATATGCGCACGAAAAGCGCTCAGGAAAACAGGTTGAGAGCATTTTTAATTTCCCTGTGGACATGCAGCCTTATTAAAATGACAATGGATATGTTATTCAAATGTAGGAAATGTAAATATACATATAAAACATCATACAAAATCCAGGATGACACAAGAAAGGGAAAACACTTATTTCCGATGTGGTCCTTTTAATCACATTATTATTCCTCCAAATACCACGCAACGTTAGAATGGGGAAGTTTTGCTGCGTTATCAAATGCAACAGCTGCTCTCAAGATTGGCATGGAAAAAGACTGATAATGGTGTATGGTTTTTTTTTAACTTCCTGACTTGGAAGAAAAGTGTAGAGAATGGGTCTCTGAGCTAAAAAAGAGGTGTGGGATGGAATGAATTGCAGCGGTCAGAAGGAAAGACATCAGCTTCGACAATATTCCTGCACACATGGCCGTGTGTTCACAGCATTTTCACCAAGCTAAGTTGTGATTTAAAAAATATTTAGAAGTGCAGAAAGATGTCCCCTCTCCAGAGCAGCTGTCTTGTCGCCATGCCTTTGACTGCACCTCAGCCACAGCTTTCTGTCATCTCTCAATAATGTGTAAAAACACACAGGGCAAAATCAAATAATTTCCCCACATCATCTCTGCTATTCCCAATTTCTCTTGCTAATCTGGAGCAGTTTTGGGGTTTTTTTTGTTTGTTTGTTTTTTAAATCGGAGCTTTTCGTGTTGCTGATTTTCTTTGATTTTTTTTTCTTTAAGTTGTGATGACTTGTTGCCTTCATTATGCATGGATTTAATATCAGCTGGTGACTGAAGTCCATAGACTGTTCGGAATCATTAAATTAAGCAGATTCTCCTCTTTCAGGTGACTATAAAAATGTCACTCTCCTGATTTAGGATGTTTTTATAACAGCTAATTATACCAGTAGTTTTTTTTCGTTGCACCAGCGCGATCAGCTGATTGAGCCACCTCCTCCGATGTTCTGATATTTTGGCATATTTATCACAACACTGGACAGTTGATGTTACAGACTGCAGTAAAAGGTCAAAATCTTTATCCTGTAGCTTGAAATTGCTCAGACACATCCCTATCAGTTCCCATTATACGTACAAGTACATGTGTTTAGCTCTGTGTGTATATGCTGCAGGCAGCAGCAGAGCTCTGCACGCTGCAAATATGCCATTATATGGTAGCTGCAAGTTAGAAACCTGTTCAATAAGTTACACATGGGTTAAAGAGTGTTACTCATATGTTAGAAATAATTTTTGGGTATGCTAGACATTAATTTTGACGTAGTTCGACTTTGTAGAAACAAAGACTACTTACCTGTGTGTTAAACGACGGTTTTCTGGTCGTTCACCCAGAATATTTGAGGCGGCTGGACCCATCCATTGGTGAATTGAACATGAGCCTCTAATGATTCATAGTTTTTAAATTGCTCATAGGTTTATGCACTCACCCCACAAACCACGTAGGCAACCACATCTGACAGCATGACTCAAGGCAGTTGGTCGAGATCTGTGGTCTATTTCTTGTGCTCATATCGATCATCCCGTTTACTTCTTAACCCTCTAACTGCCCACATAGTATGGATGGGCCGCGGGCCCCCAGTGGCACAATGCAGCAACTGCAGCCGACAGACAGTTCAGAAGGTGGCAGACACGCGCCGGAGGAATCGTGGCTGACATGGAATACAGCAAAGAAGAAGAAATCGTCATTATTCTTCTCCCTTTTTCTGCTTTGAGCTGACAACACCAATGTGGATGCCACCATGCTTGGTCATTGTCGCCGCGTTTCTGACTGAAACTGCATGATACGGGAAAAATAACCGCGTAATACAAATGAAAGTCATGTGGGATAATCATAAGAGTTTCTAGATGTGGAAGCGGGTGTAAATGAACGAGCAAACGTGAAACATCGACCACGATGGACGAAAAACTGAGCTCCCAGTACCAAGATGGTGGCACCCACAGTCGGCATGGATTCTCACAGGAAAAATAGCCATGTAATACAAACAAAATTCACATGGGATAATCATAAGAGTTTGTAGATGTGGAAGCGGGTGTAAATGACCGAGCAAATGCAAAACATCGACCACGATGGACGAAAACGGATGAAAACAGACCGGTCACGTGAGCAGCCGAGCCCCCCCTCCCGGCAACAGGTAAGAGAGAAATATGTTTTTTTTTTCACATTTTTTGATTTTCTGGTTCATATACTTTGAAGATTAGATAAAAACATATCCCTGTAGACAAAATGGCATCCAAAAAAACAGACCATTCTTTGTGTAAATTTGTCCAAAGTCCACTTTTGACTGAGTTATGTAATTTATATAGTGACATGATTTCTGGCCCAGGAAACACGCACACAGGCTCGGGTGAGATTTAAGAGTTTATTTAACAGCAGGTGTATGGATGAATGAGTGAGAAATGTGAATGTAGTCTTGGGGACAGGAGAGCACCGAGGGCAGAACCGACACCGTACAGCCAGGCAACCTTGCAGATGTACTGGTGGCTGGCGTTGACAAGAGGAGCTCCCGCCTGGGAGACAGTGCCCAGCTGCGCTCGATGCAGGGAGGATGAGAGGAAAGGCGATGAAGGGAATTTCCACCGCCAGGAGGGTCCACCTGTGCACAGGGGAATAACTGAAGAGAACAGGTAAGAATACCTTACGTGAGGGCGATGAGTAGCGGCGTTGGCCGAGAGGAGTAGGCGAACGCAGAGCTTGAGCGTGAAGAAGAGCTGACGGCTCCAGACCGAGGCTACGGGCAGAGCAGGTTAAATAGTGACAGCCTGATGAAGCCCAGGTGTGCGCACGGCTGGAGCGGATGACAGGTGGGAGCGAGTTGTGACAGTACTCCCCCCCGAGCAGCGCCTCCTGGCGTTGGCTTGTCGGGATGCGCCCGATGAAACACCTCAATGAGCTGCTTGTCCAGCACGAAGGATGGGCGCACCCAGCATCGGTGCTCAGGACCATAACCCTCCCAGTCCACCAAATACTGCAACCCCCGGCCCCGGCGTCGGGAGTCCAAGATGGAAGTGACGCTCCATGCCGGGTGTCCATCGATCATCCTAGGGGGGGCGGCACTCTGGGGGAGGGACAGAGAGGGTTAGAAACCACAGGTTTAACCTGAGACACATGAAATGTGGGATGAACACGGAGGGGAGGGGGAATTGCCAAACGCACAGCCACCGGGTTAACCACCTTCGTGACAGGGTAAGGTCCAACGAAGCGCTGAGCCAGCTTCTTCTTCTCCCCCTTCAGATTAATATTCTGAGCAGACAACCAAACTTGTTGACCCACCTGGTAGCGTGGTGCAGGCCTCCTGTGGCGATTCGCAGACTTGGCGTTGCGCGATGCGGCACGAACCAGGGCCTGACGCGTCTTGGTCCACAGCAGTCGACACCGTCTCACGTGGGCCTGAATGGAGGGGACTGCTACTTCACCTTCTTCCTCAGGGAACAGCGGGAGGTTGTAACCTAAAGACGCCCGAAAGGGGGACATCCCAATGGCCAAAGACAACGTGGAGTTATGGGCATACTCCACCCAGGGAAGATGAATGCTCCAGGAAGTGGGGTTAGAGGAGGTGACGCAGCGCAGAGCAGCCTCCAGCTCCTGGTTGGTGCGTTCGCACTGCCCATTGGATTGGGGATGGTGTCCAGAAGACAGTCTAACTGTGGCCCCCAGAGCGGTGCAGAAGCTCCTCCAGACTTTGGACACAAATTGTGGCCCCCTATCAGAGACAATGTCAGTGGGGATGCTATGCAGCCTGACCACATGCTGCACCAACAGATCGGCCATCTCGCGTGCCGAAGGAAGCCCAGGGAGAGGTACGAAGTGGGCTGCCTTGGAGAACCGGTCTACAATAGTCAAGATGGTGTTAAAAAAGTTGGAGACCTTCAGACCGGTGACGAAGTCCAAGGCAATGTGTGACCAGGGCCTCCCGGGAACCGGCAAGGGATGGAGAAGACCCGCAGGAGGAGTATTGGACGACTTATTCATGGCACACTGCGGGCATGCGCGCACATAGTTGGAGACATCCTCCCGGAGTCCGGGCCACCAAAAGGACCGCTGGAGAAGATCAACCGACCAGGAGACACCAGGGTGGCAGGCGAGCCTAGAAGTGTGAGCCCCGTGAATGACGTTGCCACGGACTGACGAGGGCACAAACAATCTTCCTGCTGGGCCGCCGCCAGGATCAGGTTCGGACTCCAAAGCCTCCAGGACTTTATCTCTGATGGCCCAGGAAACAGCCCCCACGACGCACGAAGCGGGAACGACAGTATGGACCTCATCTTCTGGGGCTTCAGGGGCATACAGCCTGGACAGCGCATCAGACTTCTTATTTTTGGAAGCTGGGCGGTAAGTAATGGTGAATTTGAACCTGGCGAAGAACAGCGACCAATGCGCCTGGCGGGCATTCAGGCGCTTTGCCGTCCTGATGTATTCCAAGTTCTTATGATCGGTCCAAACCACGAAAGGTTGAGCCGCCCCTTCCAACCAGTGGCACCACTCCTGCAGCACGAGCTTCACGGCCAAGAGCTCTCTGTCGCTGATGTCATAATTGCGCTCGGCGAGGAGAGAGACACTTGGAGAAGAAAGTGCAGGGGCGCAGCGCCCCGTCAGTCGGGGAGCGCTGAGACAAGACTGCCCCAACCCCAGTGTCAGACGCGTCCACCTTGACAAAACACTGGTGCTCAGGATCCACAAGAGACAGGACCCGGGAGGATGCGAATTCCTTCTTGAGGGTTTCAAAGGCTGTCTCCGCTTCCGTCGTCCACTGAAAGCGCACCTTCGGTGAGGTTGAGACGGATCAAAGGGGGGGTGATGGCACTGTAACCAGGGGACAAAGCGGCGGTAAAAATTAGCAAACCCAAAAATTGCTCCACCTGCTTCTTAGAAGAGGGGGTAGGCCACTCGACCACAGCTTTAACCTTGGCAGGGTCGGGGAGGAGCTGATTGTGCGAAACAATAAAACCCAGGAAAGAGGTGGTTTTGGTAAAAAACTCGCACTTCTCGGCTTTTGACGTAAAGTTTGTTCTCCAAAAGACATTGCAGGACCGCCTCACATGGACCAGATGCTCCTCCCGAGACCGGGAGAAGATTAATATGTCATCCAGGTAGACGAAAACGAAGACCCCCAGGAAGTCACGAAGCACGTCATTTATCAGGCGTTGGAAGACAGCAGGAGCGTTGGGTGAGCCCAAACGGCATAACAAGGTATTCAAGTGGCCGCTGGGCGTTCGGAAGGCCGTCTTCTACTCGTCATCCCTCCCGGATCCGGACAAGATGATAAGCACTGCGGAGGTCTAATTTGGAGAACCAGGACGCCCCCTGGAGGGAATTGAGGCTGAGTCCATAAGCGGGCAGAGTATAACGATCCTTAACCGTGATGTCATTAAGGGCCCTGAAATCGATACAAGGCCTCAAGGAACCATCCTTCTTCGCCACAAAAAAGAACCAGCCCCCAGGGGAGATCGAAGAGGGGTGGATAATTCTGGCACTGAGGGATTCCCGAATATAGGTGTCCATGGCCTCTCGTTCTGGGGCAGAAGGCTATACAGGCGACCAGAAGGGAGGGGCGCCCCCTGCAGGAGATCAATAGCACAGTCGTATGGGCGATGGGGTGGGAGGGATAACGCCTTCGACTTGCTGAAAACCCAGCCCAGGTCGTGAAATTCCGATGGCATAGCAGAAAGGTCCGGCGGGACGGAGTCAAAGGCGGATGCGGGCACAGATGGGGCACAGGCCGCAGACTGGGACAGGTTCCCAAACAGAAGGTGCTCCACGATAAGATGCACCCGGTCTGCCAATCAAACACCGGGTTGTGGAGGCGTAGCCATGGAGTAGCCCAAGAATGATGAGTGCTGCCGAGGTGGGAAGGGACATAGAAACTGAGGTTCTCAAGATGGTTGCCAGAGGGATAATGACGGAGATGGGTTTGGTAATGTGAGTGACCTTTACCAGGGGAGAACTGGTCTGGGCGACGAGGGAGAAGGGGAGTGGGCAAGGCTTGGGCAATGGATGCCCAGGCGGGTGCCAGGCTCCTTAGAAATAAAACACGTTCTTCCCCCGAGTACACCAGTGCTGAGATGTATGACCAATGGAGTTGTGGCAGAGTCTAATATGAACCTGACATCTGAGAGGGATTAGCCTGGGGAAGCCGTCCGCGAGGCCCCCCTACATTGACCTCGCGGACCTCCCCCTTTTGGCTTTCACCGGGCAGACCTCCCACAGGATGTCGGTCATCTCCGCAATACATGCAGAGACCCAACTCCCGGCGGCGCTGTTTTTCTCCGGTAAGGAAAGGGTCTAGGCCCGCCCGATGATCCATAGCCATCGGGGTCGGCGGCGGGCCTCCGGAGGAGGGTAACGCCATGGGGCGATACTGGGGAGCACGGGAAAGAGCTCAACGCGAGCGGCTGAATGGCTTCCGCTCGGCGGCCCGCTCCCTCAGCCTGTTATCCAAACTGATGGCTAAAGAAATTAATTCTGGCAGCCGATCCGGCTGGTCCCGGCTGGCCAACTCATCCCGCAAATCAGAATTTAGACTTCGGACAAATAGGCTGCAAAGGGCAGCATCACACCAACCAACCTCTTCCACCGCCACCCGGAAGTCGACAGCGTAGTCGGCCGCTAAGCGGCTACCCTGGCGAAGGCTAAGAAGCCGCTCGGCCAACACGCTATCACGATCCGAATGATCAAAGACCTCGAGGAAGTCTTGCACGAACTGGGCATAGGTCAAGGTCGCGTAGCTGGCCTTCGCCATAACGGCGTAAGCCCAGGCTAACGCTCGCCCTTCCAGAAGATTGGAAACCTACCCAATTTGGCTTTGGTCTGACGAGAAATCCCCGGGTACGCGCTGAAACACCGTCTCACACTGTAGGATAAACCCACGCGCTCTGCCGAGTTTTCCGCTAAAGCGCGCGGGAGTGGGAATTGGGGTGAGACGGGTCGGCGGACCCGGGGCAGAGGGGCTGGGCTGAGGAGCGGGAGGAGCTGACCCACCGAGCTGAGACGGAGGAAGCGCCTGTGGAGGATCAAGGCAATCCAACCGGCTATTAATGGAGGAAAGCTGATTAAGAATTACCTGCTGTTGGTGAACAATTAAGTCCACCCGAGCCTCGAGATTGGAGAGTCGGTGTACGTACCCGCTATTCGCTGGGCCGCTGTGCTGGAGCCGTACTGACATGATTTCTGGCCCAGGAAACACGCACACAGGCTCGGGTGAGATTTAAGAGTTTATTTAACAGCAGGTGTATGGATGAATGAGTGGGAAATGTGAATGTAGTCTTGGGGACAGGAGAGCACCGAGGGCAGAACCGACACCGTACAGCCAGGCAACCTTGCAGATGTACTGGTGGCTGGCGTTGACAAGAGGAGCTCCCGCCTGGGAGACAGCGCCCAGCTGCGCTCGATGCAGGGAGGATGAGAGGAAAGGCGATGAAGGGAATTTCCGCCGCCAGGAGGGTCCACCTGTGCACAGGGGAATAACTGAAGAGAACAGGTAAGAATACCTTACGTGAGGGCGATGAGTAGCGGCGTTGGCCGAGAGGAGTAGGCGAACACAGAGCTTGAGCGTGAAGAAGAGCTGACGGCTCCAGACTGATGCTGCGGGCAGAGCAGGTTAAATAGTGACAGCCTGATGAAGCCCAGGTGTGCGCACGGCTGGAGCGGATGACAGGCGGGAGCGAGTTGTGACATATAGATGCTGTGACATTATGCAAATTAGATGCATAAATTTATTTCTATCTGAAACTTTGGATCATATTCGACATCTTTCTAGTTGACAGTAAGCCATCATCTCTTGTAACTTTCAAGTTATAGCCTTGGAAATCTGAACATTCAAGGCCTTCACAAAAAAATTGAAAATGTGGCTTATAAACACCTACAGCTGCCAACACTAAAAGATAAGTCTGCTGTGATGTTTGATGTTGTGTTTAAATGTACAGTTTATAGTATTGTTATTTGTTACATAAGTGCCCTCTTAAATGTCTAACCATGTTTTTCTTGTAGATGCATTTTACTGCTTTTTTACATCTTGGCCAGGGAACTACAGATGAAAACTAGCCTTTTGGCTAATTCTGACTTTTTTAACCATGTGTAATCATGTGTTTTATGAAATTGCATTGTCCCTTTTCAAATAAACTAAACTAAACTATTTTATTGACAAAAATTTGTTACCACTCTTGACCACTAGGGGCCTTGACCACCCTTTAACCGTTCCTGTCGCCATACAGCAACTGGGGCAGTTAAAGGGTTAGATTTTTTAGAGGTAGCGTTCCTTTGCTTCCTTATTCAGCTTCACTGAATAAGGAATTTTAATTTTCTGTTTGCTGTGTTCCATCAAACATATGTCTGTCCACATTAGCAGCTGCCTAGACTACAGGTAAACAAAGAAACCGGACCATGACGATGGTGACAACGGCCCAGAATGCAGCGTGGCATGACGTCAATGCCCATTCTCTATACGCTGACAGAAACTATACAACTTCCAATCCAACTTTTTTTCATAAGCATCTTAAAAACAACCAAACTGGACCAAGGTACTGTACAGAAAAGTAGGAAACAATGAACATAAAAACACAACAGCTCAACTACAAAAATCAAATAAAATTTATACATAAAAACAAAGAGTAAGAAATAATCATAGAATAAATAACTAACAAATAAATGAAATCAATAAAATCAAAGGCCAAATGCCAAGGAGAAAAGATGGGTTTCAAGATGAGATTTAAAAACAGACAGGGAAGAAGCCTGTCTGATATGAAGAAGCAACTTGTTCCAAAGTTTAGGAGTTGCTACAGAGAAGCTGCAGTCCTCTCAGAGAAACTAATGAAAGCACCAGCTCAAGCCCACTTCACACTGTCGAAATAGGGCCCTTTGTCTTTTTTTTCTGCTAAGGAGAGCCATGCTAACTGCAGTTAACGTAAATCTGGTTCAGACGACTGTGCAGGGTGTGGAAACAAGGAGCATTGCTAACAGAGCTGGGAGTTGTGATCTGTCCAGGGGGTAAAATACTCTCACTTTCCCTATATAATTACACCAGAAATACAGCCTGTTTAAATAAAAAATGCTGAAATATTCTTCATTGTGACATTTTTATGTTTTGATTTGGTAATAGTGTTTTTAAATTTAGCTTTTTGGATAGGAAAAACTGACTTCTTTCCAGTCTGGATATATGTTGGAATTATATGTAGCTTATAGCAGTGGAAGAATAAATGTCACCCTCCCGTGGATGATTTTAAGAACATACTTTATAGGGATCAAGGTTCATGTATGAAACAGGCTTAAGTTCATACCCTGAGCTCTTTAATTCAATCTTTGTGGACACCCGCAGCTCTTTTGTTCCAGACCAAAAATGAGTTATGTTGTTTGCTATTTGTTTGTGGTAAACCTTAATCCTCATGGCTCATATTGCTGGCGTGACACCACTCTTTACAGGTCAATCCTCCCAGTGAAGATCATGTTCAGTAAAACATGTGGGGAGCTGTTCTGGCTCAAATGCACATTTTATGGCTTTATGCAGTTGCATCATTTCAGTCACATTAGGCAAGTGATCAGAAAGTAAAGTGAATGACATACAGTACTTTTGTGTACTGATCCAAACATCTGTTCACTGCACTCTCTCCTCATGCAATAGCTAGATGTCATACTGCATTATAGATCATAGCAGAACAAAGGTTATTTCCAGTTAGGATTGCATATTTGAGCATTTAAATTGAACTCACTTTCATACTGGAAGACAAAACATGCTCGAAACACCTTCACTGGGAGTTAGACTGTCTATGAATGATTACTACTAAGAGCATTGTGTATTGAGAATATCCCTCTGCCCAATTAAAGTTGACAAGTTTCAACCCTTTAAAGTGCTGATGACACGTTTTTGACATCCTCTAATTTTTCAGCACATAATACAATATGACAAAATAGGTTGGTCTGTGCAGTTCTAAGTCAAACAGGCTTTTTTTCACGCGAATATCCGACGTTTTCATGACGTTTTCATGAGCGCCACGTCACCAATTACGTCAGTGGCTGGAAAACCCTGCTGCCATGTAGTCACGTCATCGGGAGAACACAGTGCTTGGCTGCTTATTGTACACACAGGATAGAAGCGGTTGAAAACATCGACGATGGTTCCAGCACATGTAGTCTGATTATAGATGCTGTGACATTATGCAAATAATGTCACAGCATCTGTGACATTATTGGACACTGGACACTGGACATGTGTTGTCCAGTCTTCAGACGATTATAATTCTGAAGAATGGGATGATAATGAAGAATCTGGGGGCATCAGACCGTATAGGTTTGAGCCATGCCAAGCCAGTGATGGTGGTGAGGCACACATGCCCACAACAGCAGCGACAAACACACGGCAGGGGAACACCAGTGTTATTCTTTTGTTACAGATAGTGCAACAAATTATTTGTTCATAAATATAACTTATTTAAACCCGATTTTTCAATAAAATCATAGCAGTGTATTCTCTGTGGCTCAGGCATTGGGTTTATTATGGATTATATTTTGAGTTCTTGTTGTTTTTGTTTTGTACATGTGTTTTATGTGCGTTTTGAGCCACTTTAAAGGCCAAATGTCACGTAATTTTTTTTTCTAAATGACAACGAATTTTGATAAAATACACATAGCTTAAACCAAATATTCATACCGGAGAGCATATCACCCACCCGTATTTACATAATTGCACAAAATACACCAGGCGAAGTCCCCGCCTTGCTCGCTGGCTTGTGACAGCCAATCCAGACCACGCCCATGTTTTTGACGTCACAAATTTCACCCTGGCTGCCCTGCCTATCCACATTCACATTTATCAACATTGGACAATCATGGCGGAAAGTGACAGCGATTGTGAACAAATTAGTTTAGTTTTGTCTTTTTTTTTTTTCTTTTTTTTTGTCAGTGGTTCAGACAGTGACAGAGGCATAGAACCTTACAGGTTCGAGCCGTCCGAGACGGAATCGGATGCTTTGTCTGATGACAACAGTTCCGACGATGACCAGAGAGCAGAACCAGTGGAAAATGTCATTGAATTGGACATTAATTGCCTCCAGAATTGGGAAGCCGAAGGGGGTCTGTCGAGGGCGCCCCATAAATATTGATTTTTCAGAAGCCATTATTATTACAGTGGAGGAGAGCCGCTGCTGTCAAGAAATTGACCAGATGAATATGAGAATGGAGGCGCATACATGTCAAGAGAGACGTTTTCGCCGTATTTTAATATGGGGAAAATGCAATTTTAGCAAATACGGGTGTATTGCCATTTCTGTACGCCCAAAAGAAAAATATACGGGGAAAAAAATTGAGTGTGTTGAGGAACACGTCGGGTGTGTGATCCCCCACAGCTAGGGGGGCTGGCAGATGGCTCAACGGGAGCTATTATCACTACTGTTAGAAGTGTGGACTCAGTCATTAGGCTGATTGTCGGGGCGGGCAGATCGCTCAGCGGGAGCTATTATCACTACAATGAGAAGTCATTAGGCTGATGGCTTAACACTTTCAGCTGTCCTGCGGCTGCGGAACAAAGAGGAATCGCCTTAAAAATACAGAATTCTGCTTCTTTTATTTTGAGCCGGACGCTGAGTTGTGTTGTTATTGTCAAATATCCACGAATTCTTAAAATATTTGACAATAACAACACGAATTACATTTAAAACATTTCCCAGAAAAGTGTCCCTTATTACCCCGCCGTCCCTTATAGCCGCGTTTTACGGTATTAAAATACAGCGAAAACGTCTCACTTGACAGGTATGAAAACATTTCCCAGAAAAGTGTCCCTTTTTACCCAGCTGTCCCTTATAGCCATGTTTTAAGGTATGGGTGAAGTATCCAAATTTTTCTTTCTTGTTGCTCACTTCAATCTTCCAGTCTCCATATAAACAATCAATCGGGATACCCCAAGCATCAAACTAAGGTACAATCAATTTCGTCACTTCCGCCTTCTTCCCCAGGCGATTCCAGGGGCCGTGAGTAGGAATGTCAGGCCAAGCGCGGCAGTTTTAAATTAACGAATTGTAGGGTGAAGGTGCTATAAAATGTTTGTCATAAGGTACAGGAATTATTTATTTTATTTAATAGTGGGTGTGAAAGGGGGCGGAGTCTAAACCATCATTTTTACACCCGCTAAATTAAATAAAAGCACTCGTAAAGGGGCACCCAGTCCTAACGGACAATAAAATTAACTTTAATTTTAATTAATTTTGTACCTTAAATTACTTAATGAATCAGTCTCAAAGTATTCAGTGAGTTTTTGTCCTGCCGTGATTAGGAAACCTGTATATGCGAAAGGAAAATGCTTCAACTGCTCTCATTCACTCTTTATTAAACTCATTCAGGTACATGGCATGGCGTTCAAATGATGAATAAACAGATTCAGATGACAACAGCGTAATATATCACATCAACTGATATTGGGGTCCTGAACATAAACTTCCCAGCGTTACACCTCTGCAGAACCACGGAGGAACTAGACCTTATGTTTCAACGGTAAATGAGGCTGGAATGTTTAACAAACAACGCAATTTTATGGGGAAAATTCATAAGCTAATTATCAAAAAAAAAAAAGAATTCTGAATTAATCTACAAAAATTTAAGGGCAGTTACTTAAAAATGACTAAGAAGTTTTCCTTCAGTTACAGCCTCTATCCTGTGGCTGAGAGACTAATTGAGCCCTGAAATACGGGCCATATTCAATTGTAATTTAATTGTTAGGACATCACGTTTACCCAGCAGATAGGAGAAATAAGAGTTTCAATCACACAACAGCCGTAGGTCCACGTTTTCCGCGGGTCGGTACCGCTGGGTTTTTGAAGTTAGGACGTCAGAGGAATGTGGCTGCTGGTCCTCACTCACAGCCGTGGAGGTGATAACTCAGCTGGGGGCCCTTCAAGCAGACAGTTGCAGCCGTGGATGGTTTGTCTCAGGGCGGCGTGAAAAGTCCTTGAAAAAGAGTCCAAATTTGGGGTCTCTTGTAGCGGGATCGACCCAAAAAAAACTGAAGGAGAAACTTCTCAGTCTCTGTTCACTTTAAATTAGGCAAATTAAGGTCCACTTTAATGGCGTGAAAAGTCATGAAAAAAAATGAGAAAAACATTTACTAGGATAAGAATGGCTTCTGAGGTGAAGGAAAAAGTTTGAGAATTTGATTCTCTAAAAGGGACGAGCTCTAAAGAAAAATGGTTTTCTCCTCAGTGACCAGAATATAACGAAAGACTTGACAAACACACAGAGAATAAAATAAAACTTCACAGGGCCTTGAAACGGTGGAATAAAATCTTCCTGAGATCTAGATTACTATTCTGCTTCTTTAATCTTAATTTAGTTCCTAATCTTTCTCAAAATCTCTTTCTTTCTTCTTTCTGTGTTTCTAATTCTTAATTCTATCACCGTTCTCTTTTGCTGCTTCTATCTTCCTGCCTGTTGTCTTTGTAATCTACTCTTCTTCTTACTCTTATCTCTTAACTAAACTCAAATCTAACTTCTCTCTTTTAAAGTTACCTCGCCGGGTCGTAAAACTGATGATGTCGGTCGCTAGACTGACCAATCGACTTTTTCAGAAGCAGTTTGAAATGGCTGCTATCCAATGTGAGAACACTTCTTTGTTTGAGAGCAGCCAATCAAATGAAGACACCATCCCATGAAATTTCAGAGGGAAAATCAACACTCAGTCAGTTCTTATGAAATAAATGCTCAATATAAAATCTAACTAAATTAAATGACTTGGCTAATATTTGGTGATCATGCATTTATATCCACTACTCCAATATTGTTTGAATAACACTCATGAATATAACATTTCTTATACATAATTATAATACATGCATTCACATTTAGATCAAAATGCAGCAAAACATGCAGCAAACCATGGTTGGTGATAAAAGAGGGATGATTTTCAGTGTCCTTAGGATCCAGAGGATAAGCTGAAAGAAACTTAATGTTTAGAACAAATTAAAAGTCATCCTACATACTGAAAACACATTCCGTAGGTATCCGCTAGGAGGTACTGTTGAGCTGTAGATGATTTCCTTTAGTATCTGGGCGAAGGTCTGGACAGCATCAGCTATAAACCCGTCAGATTAAGTGGTTTATGACTCTTAAGAACATTGGTTTCCTGTGAAAAGGTACGTTATCAAATGCAGTGTTCACGTTGAGAGGTCTGGTCTCCTGAGTTTTATGTTCCTTTGAGCCTTTAAAAGCAAATTCTGATCCATACAATCTCTGCAAGAGGCAACTGTTTACATTGGGGGTCCTGGGAAAAGCAAGCATCTTTGGTCAGGCCCGGAAGAGACCTGGCATGAGTCGACATAAAAGCCAGTGATATTCCTGAAAAGGCAGAAAAGTGATATTCCTGTGTAATGAATAAAGTGAAATTCCTATAAAATGAAGAGAAGTGATCTTCTGTCTTGGTTTGAGGAGACGATGATGCTACAGTTCCCCCCTTTGTAGCAATGGTGAGCACCGGTCAGCGTTGGTACACACCCATGGCAGCTTCGTCTCCTTGGCAACACTTGACCTAAATACTGGGTTAAAAGGTTTGCTGTGATGTCCTATACACACTAGCATGCAAACAGTATCTATTACTAAGTACAGATCTTTGACTTTGGTTAACTGGAAGGGACTTCCATGAATTTCCAAAAATAATTTGAATATGGACAAATGTAGATTATAAATTGGACTTGGAGTAGTACGCTAAGGCATAGGTCTTGAAATGACTCAAAAATTCTAGCTACAAAAATAAGTGCGTAGTCTTACATACCTGAGGTAGGAATTTTGGTTCACGATGAAATAGCTATCATAGTTGTTAAAAAAACTAGTTTGAATGGGTACAAAAATCAAAATGGAGTGCAAGAGCTAATATAAAAATATAGGTTTGTATATAAGCATGCATATAACTTCAAAAATTCTAAAAATAAAGAAAATAAAAGTCAAAACAAAGAATGCAAAACAAAAATGTATTGCTTATCTGAGGTAGATGTTTAGGTTAAGCAATACTGAGTTAATTCAAGGAGGTTCGAACTGAATTGGTTTAGCTGGACTAAACCATGGTTCCACAGGAGGTCCTTACTCAGAGGTGTTGAGACCTTTGTTCTGGAAGACCTGAGCGACACATGGAAAGTCATCATTGTTCTTTGAGTGGCAATGAGGAATAACTTTGTGACATCTGAAACAGGGGCAAGAAGCGGTGAAGGCAGACTCGTTGTCAGTGTTAGCTGAAAGTCTAATATTTCTAGCTACCTTTCGAAGAAACACAGGCATTATATTATATATTATATATATATATATATATATATATATATATTATATAATATATTATTATTATATTATATTTCCGGTTCCGGCTCTGCCGGACCGGCGGCGCCACACGAGTCGGCTGCCTGTTGCAACAGCCTTTTTTTTATCTTCCTTCTTCTTTCTACACCTTTCACTCTGTATATATATCACGGACGCACGGATCGCCCCGGGGGTCTCCCGGGTCGGCGGACGGAGCCACGGTTTGCAGCGGGAGACGTTACAGCGGGGAGGAGCTAGTGCTAGCTAGCACTTGGCCGCTGCCCGGTGCTAATGGGAAACTCGACATACCGGGAGCTGTAGCGAAAACGAAGCGGGTGCCGGGCTGGAGTTTAGGCGGCGTGAAAGAAATATAAGACAGAATAATAAAGAGCGATGGCAAGAACCAAGCAGACCGCCCGTAAAATCTACTGGAGGAAGAAGCCCCCCAGGAGACAGCTAGCCACCAGGGCTGCTCGGAGAGGCGCTCTGGCCACCGGCAGAGTGAAGAGGCCTCGCCGTCACAGGTCCGTGGCTCTGAGAGAGATCCGTCGCTACCAGAAATCCACGGAGCTGCTCATCCGTAAGCTGCCCGTCCAGCGCCTGGTGAGGGAGATCGCTCAGGACTTCAAGACCGTCCTGCGTTTCCTGAGTTTCGCCGTCATGGCTCTGCAGGAGACCAGCGAGACCCACCTGGTGGTCTCTTCTTCGCTAAGGGGGTCACCATCATGCCCAAAGACTTCCAGCTGGCCCGCTGCATCCGCGGAGAGAGAGCTTAGACTTTCTGCTGCACATCCACCAGCCATAATGCTCTGCACTGTGTGTCTATATATATATACATTTAAAGTAATATGGACATATGTTTGCTAGATGTTGTTTTTTCTTGCCTTCTGATTGTTGCTCTGAGTGTTGCTATCCCTGTGCTGTTGCAATCCTGGAATTTCCCCATTGTGGGACTAATAAAGGCTTATCTTATCTTATCTTATATGTGGGTGAGCAGGGTCACCCTCTAACATGAAGAGTGACAAGTCCAAGACCTTGTTGAGTTTGAATGAGGCTTTAGAGCAAACATTCAAAACCAACACAGTATCTTGCAAAGTTTTGGTAACAGTTGGTGGTTCAACTATCTGGCATTTCAGTGTAGCGGTGTTGACTGATTTAAACAGTAGACGTGCTAAGGCTAGCAAGGGGCCCTAATGATGAGGCCGTGGTTGAGAATCTACCTAAGGATTGTTGACTTCTTGTCTGGGTCTCTGTCCAGTTCTAACTGGGCGAAAGTAGGTGAGAGTGCTAGGTAGAGGGCTAAACTGAAAAACAGGAGGGCCATCGATCCTGGCAACGAATAGAAGTGAGTCATTTTAATCTTGAGCTTCTTGTCAGTTTTCCTTTTCTTGAGGTACCTGAGTGGTAGGTGAAAGTTATTCTTAGAGGTGGAACAACTTTGTTAGAGGCTGAGCTCTAAGCTATTAGTGTTTATCACCTTAGAGGGTTTTGTGATTATTGACTTAAGCTAGTGATGTTGTTGATTTTGTTTGTACTACTTTGAAATAGTAACTTGATGATACTGAATGAAATTTTGCGGGGTCTTTTAAGGTTAGATTTTAAGGAAGTCAGTTAGTTTGGGTTAACTTTCTCCTTTTGAAGGTTTAATGCAGTTACTTGATTGAGGAAGAGAAATGCGACCGAGAATGTCTGAGGCGGATAGTCAGCTAACAGTTATCTATCGGGCGCAAACAAGATTTAGGTTTGTTTACTGACTTAATGGAACAGTGTTGTCCCCGACAAGTCCCATGGGGTTTTTGTAAGCTTTGATTTGATTACGATGGACCCATTTGGAGATGGGGTCCTGGCGACCTTTGCTTATTTTGATTTGGTAAACGACCGGAGAGAGTTTATCTGTGATCGTGTGTGGACCTGTCCACCTGGGGAGGAACTTCCGAGCGAGTTTTCCTGCTCGTGTGTTGGTCTGTCCTGTCTGAGGAATGAAAGCATAATAGAAAACCTTGTCTCCCACTTGGAGTTCATCATGTGAGGCTTTCTGATCGTAGTAGGCTTTCCGTTCTTCAGCTGATCGGTCCAAATGTTTTTGGGCAAAGGCAAAAGTCTGTCGGAGATGTTTGGTCAGGTCAGTCATGTACTGGTGAGTAGTGTAAGCTGTAGCAACACTGGCTTCTCCAGGTTGGTAGAGTAAATGCAGGGGCAAAGTCATTTGCCGGCCTGTCATCATTTCAAAAGGTGACACC
The DNA here is from genome assembly GCA_020510985.1 of Pholidichthys leucotaenia. Taxonomy (NCBI): domain Eukaryota; kingdom Metazoa; phylum Chordata; class Actinopteri; order Cichliformes; family Pholidichthyidae; genus Pholidichthys; species Pholidichthys leucotaenia. The sequence goes on from CM035840.1 coordinate 344,715,771, forward strand.
CCCGTAGCTTCATGGGGTGTGGCTCGGATGGCCATTAAGACCAGCGGGAGTTTTACATCCCAGTCTTTTTGGTGTGGTGAAACATACTTCTTCAGTATGTTGATCACAGTTCGGTGGGTTCTTTCAACCTGTCCGGAGGATTGTGGGTGGTGGCTAATATGGAAGTTAGCTTTAACTCCCAAGGTTTCCCACAGTTGTCGCATGACTTCGGCGGTGAAATGAGTGCCGCGGTCAGAGTTGATTCGGCTTGGCAGACCAAACCTAGAGAATACGTGGTTCATCAACAAGTAGGCCGTGGTTTCTGCCGTGTCATTAGGAGCAGGCAGGCACTCGACCCATTTGGTGAAAGCACATGTGACTGTGAGGAAGTATTTGTTTCCTCTGGCTGACCGTGGAAGGGGACCTACCCAGTCAATTTGGAGGTCAGACCATGGAATGAAATGCCTCTGTTCTGTAGGGGTGCTCGATGCATCGGGTTGGTTGGTTGAAACTGGCAACATACGAGACATCCCTTGATGTAGTCGGCTACATCCTTTCGCATGTATGGCCAATATGCCACTTGTTTGAGCGCGTTGTACGTCGACTTTGACGCCTTTGTGTCCTGCAGTTGGGAGATCATGGGCATGAACAATCATCACCCCCCTCTGGTTACGAGGGACCACAAGCGTAGGCGTAGGGAGTTCATCGGAAACATGAACTAGAATGCCATTTCGCAGCTGCAAGGATGATCGTGCGGCAAAAAGTGGCTTCAAGTCTGGAGTGTCAGCGAGATCCGAGTCGGATGGTGCATTAAGTGCAGGATCTGAGATGTATTGTGTCATTTTATGGACCGCAGGGTCAAGGGTTTGAAGAGAGATAAGGTCAGCGTCAGTGAAAACAGGGTCAACCGCAAGGGGACCTGTGGTTTGTGTCGTGTCTTGGGCCCTGTTAGTCTGGGGCCCTAGTGACTGCGCAGACTGTAGGGGTGGGTGGGTGGGACTGTGAAGTCGGCACCTGAGCAGAATCAAAGGACCAGGGTGTGCCTTGTATAGCTCCTTGTTTTGCAAGTGAGTCCACAAGGTCATTCCATTCTTTGTCCTGACCTGGTGTGCGCGAGTGACCTCTGACCTTTTTCCAGTACACCTGGAGGTTGCTGGAGGTGACCAGGTGATCACATGCCTTGAAAAGGTCTTGATGTTTAACCGGTTTGCGGTTGGAGGTTACAAAACCTTTGGCCTTCCAGAGTGCTAAATGACAAGTGAAACTGAGGCGTGCGTAGTTGGAGTCAGTGCAGATGACCAATGTGCGAATGCCATGGTCTACAGCAAGTTGCAGTGTAATGAGCACACCTGCGATTTCCGCATACTGAGATGATTGGGAACCCAGTTGATAGTTGTAGGGTTCACAAGGCTGATTGTTCAGCCATGCCACACCCACACCAGCACGAATGTGAGCTTCATGGTGAAAAGAACAACCATCGACATAGGCGGTGACCATATCTTGACAGATGTTCTGGTCAAAGTAGTGATGGTTTGGGTCTTCAGTGACTGTAGGTGGCTCTGCACGAATGGATGGTCCTGGAGTGTCCTCAGAGCACCGTTGGCAGGCAGCCAAGTCTGTGCGAGAGGGCTTCTCAACTTTTGTGCGTAGCGGACCTCCACATCAAAGCTTTGTAGAGCCATCAACCAGGAGGCTATTCTGGCATTTGTTACAACGCCTTCTCTGATGCGTTGACTGTTGAGGAAGACCACTGGTTGGTGGTGAGTCTCAACTGTGATTCTCTGGCCTCCACATAGTTGGAGAAATGCTTGACTGCCCATACAGTGGCCAGAAGGGCTTTTTCACAGTCCGAGTATTTCAGTTCCGGACCAGAGAGGGTTTTGCTGGCATAGGCCACGACTCGTTTGTCGTGGTCGTAGATTTGGTATAATCCAGCACTTAAGCAGTTGGCAGAGAACCCCACTTGTAAGAAGAATGGCTGGTCGCAGTTGGGATAGGCCAAACATGGTGCTGTGCATAACTTTTGCTTCAACGCTAGCATAGCCTGTTCTTGAGCCTCAGACCAAATGAAAGGGGTGTCCTTTCGTAGGAGGTCTGTAAGGGGTTTTGCCAAGTCTGCATAATCCTCAATGAACTGACGTGAGTAATTGCATACCCCTAGGAAGCTCCGGAGTTCGGAGATGTTGGTAGGGGCTTTGATGTTTAACACACCTTGAATTCGTGCCGTTTGTGGTAGTACCCCTTTGGATCCTACCAAGAGACCGACATAGTTGACTCTGGTTTTGCACCATTGGCATTTGGAGAGAGAAATTTTGGCTCCAGCTCGCGTGAGCTGGCCAAGGACATGGTCAATTTCAGTGAGGTGGGTGTCCAGAGTTGGACTCCGAATGAGAATGTCGTCAACATAGATGAGGTTACCTCTGTCTCGGGCGTCTGGACATGCTTTGTTCAAGAAAATGTTGAACTCTGCAGGAGAGTTGGCATAACCGAAAGGGCATCGGGTGAATGTGTATTGGCGATTCGCGAACGTGAAGGCCAGTTTGTGTTGGTCTTCAGCTTGGACAGGAATAGTCCAAAAACCAGAAGCAATGTCCAGTGTTGAGAAGTATTTGGCATCTTTGACTCTAGGGAGTTCTTGCTCCAGTTGAGTCATAGGCCACCTAGAGAGAGGAACTTGAGTGTTCAATTTCCTGTAATCAATGGTGAGTCTCCACTTACCATTGGGCTTTAGGACAGGCCATAAGGGAGCCGAGTAGGTACTGTTGCATGGCCTGATTATGCCACGGTCCAGTAAATCATCGATTATTTCTTGTACTGGGCCGTACGAGGCCAAGGGAATCTTGTACTGCCTGACGTAGGTTGGAGGGGCGTCAGGTGGTGTAGGAATACGTACTGAGTGGATTGTGGTCAGTCCACAGTCCAAGGAGTCTTTGGAGAAGGATTGTTCATACTTAAGAAGAACTTGGTGAAGTTTTTCACGTTCTTCGTCAGAGGTTAGGGCATCAGCATCAGCTACCACCTGTGCAATCTCTTCAGCGATAGTGAGGACTGGTTTCGGCGGAGCATCGCTGGGATTGTCATTGGTTTGCTGATCGGACTCCGATGGAAGGAGTTCAATGGCTTGGACAAGCATTTGGTCATTGTTAGTCAAGTCGATTCGTCCCACTGACTCTTTGTCAGGGGTTGGTATTGACACAAGAGCGATGGCCTTAGAAGGCTTAGTGTAAATGACTGTAGGTTCAAGAGAGTCGGCCCAAAGAGAATCAGGGAGGCCGCCTAGCACAGGAACAGTCAGTTCAAAATCGTGGAAATCTGTGGTGATGAGCCAGCCAAGAGGCGTGGCCTTGGGCAGGACGATGGTCTCTGCCGTGGGATTGTTAACCGGTAATGTGGTGGTTCTGTATTCTAGGCTTAGAAGGGGCATGGCCTCCAGAGTTAAGCCTAGATTGTCAAGCAAAGGAGCCGGTTGGAAAAATGCTTGTGGATGCATAAGTTTCTGTCCTGTTTGAATGCATAGTTGGACCGGGTAGCACGTGACATTAGCAGGTATGAGACAATGTTGAGTGTTCAGTACCTGGCAGGCCTCAGGGATGGTCTGGCCTGACTTTAGAGTGTCAAGATCTGGTTTAGAGTGAGCGTCTCGAACTGAGGTGAGAGACCATAAGACATTGTTTATGGTATCAACCTGGGTTCCAAGTCTCACAAGAAGATCACTGCCGATGTAGACTGCATGTGGCAGGTCGGGAACGACCAAGAAGGGATGCGTTAGCAGTCTGTGGTTCCACTGAAGGTGGAGGGCGCAGATACTTCTGGCGACCAATGTTTTGTTTGATTTGGTCCCAGCAGGGAAATGAAAAGACTTGTTAGTGACCATAAGGTCAGGGTATTTCTCGTGTAGAGAGTCGAAAAGTGTCTGGCTGATTGCAGATTTATCAGCCCAGAGAGCCAGTACCACGTCTTCTACGTGGGAGCTTTGGATAGCTAGTCCTTTGACCACTTGGGGGCAGTACTCTTCATCGACTGCCCCTGGTTTCAGGGTGCAAAGAAATGAACTGTGTTCATTTAAGGTTGGGTTGTCAGATGTGGTGACCTGAAAAGGGGTGTCTGTTTCAGCCTGGTCCCCAAGGTCACTTTCCGTCAAACTTTGTTGGGTCAGCAGTGCGAGTGGGTTGACTCCTGGAACATCCAAGGTGTCAAGAGTGTAGCACTGTGATCCGGTTGCTTCAGGTAGAGTGGTTGGAAGAGGTTGTCGAACTTGAGCCCATAGCTTGAGATTCTTGAAGTCTATCAGAGGCTCAAAGCGATTAAGTAGATCCTTGCCTATCAGCAATGGAATTGAGTTGAGATTGGACACATAGACCGGGTGGATCAAGGTCATGGGCCCAATGGAGATTTGTATCAATGACATGTGTGACACAGTCGTGTTTGAGGGTGCATAAGGTTGAATAGCTAAGGAGCAAGGTCTTAGTTTCAAGTCTTTGTGCGCAAGGTTAGCAGTGACACGTAGGTGTTCGAAAAGGTCACGCGACATGAGTGTGATGTCCGCTGCAGTATCCAGTAGGGCTTCGTGCGTCATCACATCTTCCAAGGTCAATGACAGAAAAAATTTTCGTGCAACCCCCCTCTCGGTTAAATCACACAGAAATTCTTGGACCGGTGGTTCAACGCAGATTAAAGAGTCGCCGGTTTCGGGCGAGTGAGGTTTTCCCAGGTAGCTGGACTACCAAAATGGCACTGGGTGGCGTTGCATTTTGGAGCTCCTCCTGAGTTTCGGGTGGAGGATGCTCGGTTGTGTCTTCGGTATCCTTCCCCTTTGTAGTAGGAGAATCCTCAGGGTTGACTTGTGGCAAACCTAAAGGATCGTTTGGGGTGGTCACAATATTTATGGCTAGGACATCTGGTTTCTTGTCCTCTTTCGCCTCCTTTTTCCTCTTCAGTTCGTCAAGTATGCGTTGGAGAGTCTCCAGGTCTTCTTGGCTGAAAATGGGCTTTTCTTTCTTCTCCCAGGGTTTGGAGTTAAACTTTCCAGGGGGAGGTCTTGCTTCCCTGTTGAAGTTTTTTCCGGCGGTACGAAGGAGGTGACCACCTCCCGCGATTATGCGAGTCTCGAAATCGATATCTGTCATCCCGGGTATCCGTACCGTATTCTCGTGACTTACCTGGTGGGCTTAGTCTCCGACGGTAGTCAGGTTTTGGTGATGTTGGCTTGGAACTTGGTGTCAAAAATTTTTCCTCGACTTATCTTGACTAGAGGACTGTCGTCGTTTTATTTGTGACCGAGATGCTGGAACAGGGGCTGGCCTTGGGGCGCCCTCTAGGTCCAGGGTGTCTGATGCGGTGTTGACTGCTAACACCGCGGTAGACTCGGTATGCTTCTGATTGCTTTGTCGCTGTTTCTGGAATGCATAATGTGCGAACTCTCTTAGCTGGTTTATCGAGTTTGTCTTTGGGTTAGCCATGACTCCAAGGTGGTGTCCAATCGTGGGATGGAGATTCTGAATGAACAGAGCCTTGAAATTGTGGTCTTCTTCCATCTCAGGGTGTTTTGAGATCCGAAATATGCGCACAGGAGTCGCTGGTAGTATGCCTGTGGGGGCTCTAAGCGACCCTGTTTCACAGCTAGGGCTGTCGCTAGCCCTGACTGTAAGCAGTCGTCGGAAAACTCTCTTTCAATGGCTTCATAGAGCTTCCGGTGGTTCATCTTGATGTCAAATGGTTGCCGATCTATAAATTTTGATACCGACCTGTTGGATGTCAACTTGATCAAATAAATGCGGTCGTCAACAGTAGCATCAGGGTATTTACGCAAGTAGTAGTCGATGTCTTGCAAATAAGCCCTGGTATCAGGTGACCCACTGGTTGAGGGGTCAAATTTCGTGACGTGGCGAGCGATCTTATTGAGATCTCCATCGGATGGAATTTGCACACGTCTTTCACGTTGCCGTTCGGGTCTGAACGGGTCAGGTGAGTGTGAGCCGGGGGAGTCCCCATCCCATGAGGGGATGCCCCCCTTTGTCGAGGGAACCGGCCTGTTCATGGATTCTGATCTCAGATCCCTTTGTTTGCGGTGGTCTTCCAGCTCTTCTTGGACGTCCTGAAGACCTTGTTGTGCTTCTCGTAGGAGCAGTTTGCATTTCCCATAATCGGAGCTTGTTTCGTCCAATTGACCTTCAACTTCCTCGAGTTGATTCTCTTTGTGAAGCAGGGCGGTTTCAATTCCTCGTTTTCTTGCTGAAGTGAGGTATTGTGTCTTCCTAGTCGTTGCTTTTCTTCCTCTGCTTGTTCCAGATTTAGCAACGTCTGATCGAGCGTAGCTTGGGTGTCTTCTTTCTCTATGCGAGCTTGTTCCTGCTTTTTCACAAGGGATTTGTTCTCTTCCTGAAGAGAAAGGATGGTTGTTTGTCGTTTCACCAGTTCCTTTTCGGCGTAGAGTACTTGGGTTTCAGCTCGTTTTAGCCTTGCAACTAATGCTAGTGCAAACTTTCCTAACACACCAGGGATTTCCTTTGCTTTCGGTGGGTTAGCTTCGCATTCATCCGAAAGTTTTTTCGTGATTTGCTTCAAATCTTTTGGTGGAGTATCCCGAACTTGTTTGGAGAAACCGGGTATAAGGTCGGAAGCCAACTCTTCCAATGTTACTTGAAGGTCATTTAATTCGTCAAGTGGATTCGACATGTTTGGACTGTTTGTGTAACGCTTAGCTTGAAATCAATTCGTTGATTATAGCTAAAGTTGTGCAGTCAAGAGTTAACCTTGAGTGTCGTTTTACAGTGAGGGTAATTACAAGCTTCTTTTTGGAGTTTGTTTCAACTTCCAGGCTTGTAAGAAGGAAAGAAAATATTTTGGAATTCTTTAGAAATGTGGAATACGTGTTAGTTTACTTGTTGACACTGTATTTTGATTTGTATTTCACAAGACAAAAGCAAAAAAAAAATTTTTGTGTTGATTGACTTCTTTCAGTTCAGTTATCAAAGTGTAGTTTTGGAATAGTCCTCAACTAGGTTGTGAATTTTTTGTTGAATCTCACTTGAAAGTAATGATTTTATTTACAAAAGAAAAAGAAAGCAACAAAAATAGAAAAGGTTAAATGCTTTAAGGCTTTAGGGTTACAGTATAAGTCTTCACTTTGTTTTAAAGTTAGAACTGGCTTGGTTCTATTTGTTAAAGCTTATCTTCATTTAAAGCCTTTCAATGTTTTAATATTTACAAGCTAGGAAACAAATGAATTGTCTTTGTGTATTGTCACTAAGGCTTCCTTAGGATTAAAGTTAATGATTATTTAAAAAGAGAAGAAGAGGAAAAAAAAATGTTTTACAGACTAGTCAAAGTTTTCACCTTTTGACTTATTTCAAATCCTGGTGAGAAATAGTGAGCTGTTTAAATGTTTTCCTTCTCCTGGGGAGGAAATATGAATCAAAAGCAACACTGACTGTAAATAAGCTAAAGCTTTCAAGTGTTAATTGCTGGATGTGGTTTCCTAATTTTGGAGAATTTTCGGTTAAATATTTAGTAAATCACTAAATCCTTTACCAACATGCACAGGATTAACATTAACTTGAGTTTAAATGAACATTGTCATTTATTTGAGTCCCTCAGTTGAATGGCTTCCTGTGAAAGAAATCGCACAAAGTGATCTTTAAAACAAACACATATATATAGCTTCAAAAGTTTGCAGACTTTTAGCATAAGATGTGTGAATATATGCTTTTAACTAAAAAGATAAAATATGTGGTTAACATATGTGAGTAAATACAAAGTCTATGCTTCTATGCTCTTTCAGTGTGTATATGCAGTCAAAAGCTCTTCCACCAATGAGAACAAACTTCAAACCCACAAGTTTCCTTTTCCTTTTTGTTCTTGGGATAAAACTTTGATTTGGGTTTAAATTTAGGTTGTTCCGGATAATTCGGATTGATTTAAAGTCAATTTGGAAGCTCTGTTTGATTATAAATCAGCTTAATAGATTTGCTCTGCTTTAATCCGAGTGTGCATTCATGCAAGAAATGCAACTCCTATAGTTGACCACACGATGGAGGCAGTTATCTCTGCCCTCCCAGGGGGAGGAGACACTGGTGACGTCGCTCTGGGCGGGTCTACCGGTCTCACTCAAAATGGCGGCTAGAGAGACTCCCTCTTAGCGCCTTCAAAATGGCGTCTGCACGCTTACTCTGCTCATGCGCAGTTTTTCGTGCACGCCTTTCGGTCACGCGCGCGAGCTGTGCGTGTTCACGTGACACGTGATGCGGGCGCGAGTCTCAGCGACAACGCCACGCCTTGCTTTTCAAAATGAGAGTTTAATCTCCAACTTTCACAAATAATGTAACCCCTTTAATTCCGGGTATAGCTTAGCGCTACTTCCCCAGCGGTTTATCCAGTGACCAGATCAAACCACGTCCAGCTTAATCTGACGTCACCACGCTTGGGTAATTAAATTACAGAACTGGTCAGTTTAATTACTCCTTTCGGGATAATCGCCGGAAGGTTAAACTGGCGAGAGACAGGACGGTTTTCTTCGCGTTTCTGTCACTCTAGGCCTTTATGTTTCTTAATCCAGCATATAATAATATTGTTTAAACTTCTTTGCATGCATCAAAAACTGTTGACTTTAGTGGGTGAATCACTCACCCCCCCTTTGCAGCTATCAGCCACCAGACTCCTCAGCGGGAGGTTAGGTAAACAAGCACAGTAGACACACAGGCAGGAGGAGAGACGCGGCCTCAGTCTCTCAACAACACACAGACTCGCCGAATAGTGGATCAATATTTGCAGGAAAAAAAAAAAATGATTTCAATGAATTTTCTTTTTGCATATACGTTTCCCAATTACAGAGGCCTCACAGCGGGCGCACCAATAAACTGTAGGGTGAAGGTGCTATAAAATATTTGTCATAAGGTACAGGAATTATTTATTTTATTTAATAGTGGGTGTGAAAGGGGGCGGAGTTAAACCGTCATTTCTACACCCGCTAAATTAAATAAAAGCACTCGTAAAAGGGGCACCAGTCCTAACGGACAATAAAATTAACTTTAATTTTAATTAATTTTGTACCTTAAATTACTTAATGAATCAGTCTCAAAGTTTCAGTGAGTTTTTGTCCTGCCGTGATTAGGAAACCTGTATATGCGAAAGGAAAACGCTTCAACTGCTCTCATTCACTCTTTTATTAAACTCATTCAGGTTACATGGCATGGCGTTCAAATGATGAATAAACAGATTCAGATGACAACAGCGTAATATATCACATCAACTGATATTGGGTTCCTGAACATAAAATCCAGCATTACACCTCTGCAGAACCACGGAGGAACTAGACTTATGTTTCAACGGTAAATGAGGCTGGAATGTTTTAACAAAACAACGCAATTTTATGGGGAAAATTCATAAGCTAATTATCAAAAAAAAAAAATGAATTCTGAATTAATCTACAAAAATTTAAGGGCAGTTACTTAAAAATGACTAAGAGTTTTCCTTCAGTTTACAGCTCTATCCTGTGGCTGAGAGACTAAATGAGCCCTGAAATACGGGCCATATTCAATTGTAATTTAATTGTTAGGACATCACGTTTTAACCCAGCAGATAGGAGAAATAAGAGTTTCACTCACACAACAGCCGTAGGTCCACGTTTCCGCGGGTCGGTACCGCTGGGTTTTGAAGTTAGGACGTCAGAGGAAGCGGCTGCTGTCCTCACTCACAGCCGTGGAGGTGATAACTCAGCTGGGGGCCCTTCAAGCAGACAGTTGCAGCCGTGGATGGTTTGTCTCAGGGCGGCGTGAAAAGTCCTTGAAAAAGAGTCCAAATTTGGGGTCTCTTGTAGCGGGATCGACCCAAAAAAACTGAAGGATAAACTTCTCAGTCTCTGTTCACTTTAAATTAGGCAAATTAAAGGTCCACTTTAAGGCCGTGAAAAGTCATGAAAAAAAAAAATGAGAAAAACATTTACTAGGATAAGAATGGCTTCTGAGGTGAAGGAAAAAGTTTGAGAATTTGATTCTCTAAAAGGGACAAGCTCTAAAGAAAAATGGTTTCTCCTCAGTGACCAGAATATAACGAAAGACTTGACAAACACACAGAGAATAAAATAAAACTTCACAGAGCCTTGAAACGGTGGAATAAAATCTTCTGAGATCTAGATTACTATTCTGCTTCTTTAATCTTAATTTAGTTCCTAATCCTTCTCAAAATCTCTTTCTTTCTTCTTTCTGTGTTTCTAATTCTTAATCTTATCACCGTTCTCTGTTTTGCTGTTCTAATCTTCCTGCCTGTTGTCTCTACTGTTCTCTCCATCTAACTCTTACTTTTTCCTACTCTTTTTCTTAACTAAACTCAAATCTAACTTCTCTCTTTTAAAGTTACCTCGCCGGGTCGTAAAACTGATGATGTCGGTCGCGAGACTGACCAATCTACTTTTCAGAAGCAGTTTGAAATGGCTGCTATCCAATGTGAGAACACTTCTTTGTTTGAGAGCAGCCAATCAAATGAAGACACCATCCCATGAAATTTCAGAGGGAAAATTAACACTCAGTCAGTTCTTATGAAATAAATGCTCAATATAAAATCTAACTAAATTAAATGACTTGGCTAATATTTGGTGATCATGCATTTATATCACTACTCCAATTTGTGTTTGAATAACACTCATGAATATAACATTTCTTATACATAATTATAATACATGCATTCACATTTAGATCAAATTGCAGCAAAACATGCAGCAAACCATGGTTGGTGATAAAAGAGGGATGATTTTCAGTGTCCTTAGGATCCAGAGGATAAGCTGAAAGAAACTTAATGTTTAGAAGAAATTAAAAGTCATCCTACATACTGAAAACACATTCCGTAGGTATCCGCTAGGAGGTACTGTTGAGCTGTAGATGATTTCCTTTAGTATCTGGGCGAAGGTCTGGACAGCATCGGCTATAAACCCGTCAGATTAAGTGGTTTATGACTCTTAAGAACATTGGTTTCCTGTGAAAAGGTACGTTATCAAATGCAGTGTTCACGTTGAGAGGTCTGGTCTCCTGAGTTTTATGTTCCTTTGAGCCTTTAAAAGCAAATTCTGATCCTTACAATCTCTGCAAGAGGCAACTGTTTACATTGGGGTCCTGGGAAAGCAAGCATCTTTGGTCAGGCCCGGAAGAGGCCTGGCATGAGTCGACATAAAAGCCAGTGATATTCCTGAAAAGGCAGAAAAGTGATATTCCTGTGTAATGAATAAAGTGAAATTCCTATAAAAGGAAGAGAAGTGATCTTCTGTCTTGGTTTGAGGAGACGATGATGCTACAGAATATTCCGGCGTTACTGAAGCATATGCACCAAGACCCGAACGGATCGGTTCCCTTTTATATCTAGTTTCAAGACATTTAAAGTACCCTGTTATGTGACATTTGGCCTTTAAGGTGAGCACTGTCCAAGATTCACCAGTCCGAACACACGCCCTCTCTCTTTGACAGTCAGCTGTTCATGGTTTGTGTGCATCATCTGCCGTGTTGTCAGCCAGCCAGTGTTGCCAGCGCTATCACGATGTGTTGGCCGCTCCACACAGCTGTGGTTCTGTTGCGCCCCTTGAAGCGATGTCGGCCCTGGGGCACAACCATGGTTAACACGTCTCCTCTCCATGTTCGCTGGGCGATGTCGGCCCCGAACGCCAACTGTGGGTGTTTCTGCTTATTTTTGTGGATCTTCACCTTTTTGGAAACTGTTGTCATCATTCTTATGTTCAATACATGTGCTGTGTTGAATTCTGCACGTAAATCCATTCATCATGACCCTCCGTGCGCTCTTACGCAGTGCAGGGAGAGGGAGGATGAAATAACGAGGATTTGCGTGCAGGGTTCATCACAGCACATTTAATACAGAAAGACAAACAGTTCCCTGAAAGGTGAAGATGTACAAGAAACACAGACACACTTGCTGATGGCGTTCGGGGGCTGGCATCACCCAGCGAACGAATGAGAGGAGATGTGCTTGCCACAGGTGCGCCCCAGAGCCAACATCGCTTCAAGGACGCATGAGAGCCATGGCAAACATGGAGTGACTAGCGCGTCGTGAGAGTGTTAAAAAATACTGGCAGACAAACAACACAGATGACAATACTATGGACCATTAGTGCATGACTGGCAAACGGCCGCAAAGTACACGCACTGCTGCTGGTGATGGTGTGATGAGAAGCACCTGGGCGAGGACCGGGAAACATGATCAGCGGGAGTTTGAATCAGCTGATGATAATGAAAAAGGGGATGTGACCGGACCGGCGAGATGTCAGTATGGGATCACAGAAAGTAGGTCAAAGCTGCGCGTAAATCCATTAATCCTTCCCCTCCTCCGCTCCTCCTCCTGTATAAAAGCGCAGAGGGAGACTTAATAACAGTTGGAGCTGAAGTGTGTGATGTGATCTTTCATGGTTTGCTGTTTATCTAAGCCTGCGACACAACGCGAAGGCACAGCCATAAAATTTAAACAAGAAACCAGAGAAACTGTGAGCTACAAAGCTGCTGTCATTCCAGTCAACAACACCGGAGTCTGTTCTCCCACTTACGTCATGGGGGTGCTGCCCTTAATTTGGTGGGCAGCACCACAGTCCAGTCAGCGGCTGCTGTTTTTTGACAATAACTTGTTATGCAAGCGCGATTGTAAATATTATGTTGATCATAGACAATGACTTTTGGGTTTACACAACATCCTAAAAAAATGTCAAAATCATGTCATCAGCCCTTTAAAGCTGGATTTACAGTGCATCCAGAAAGTATTCATAGCGTTTCACTTTTTCCACATTTTAGTATGTTTCAGCCTTATTCCAAAATGGAATAAATTCATTCTTCCTCAAAATTCTAGACACAATACCCCATAATGGCAATGTGAAAAAGTTTGAGATTTTTGTAAATTTATTAAAAATAAAAAACCAAGAAATCACATGTACATACATAAGTATTCACAGCCTTTGCTCAATACTTTGTTGATGCACCTTTGGCAGCAATTACAGCCTCAAGTCTTTTTGAATATGATGTCATAAGCTTGGCACACCTATCTTTGACCAGTTTCACACATTCTTCTTTGCAGCACCTCTCAAGCTCCATCAGGTTGGATGGGAAGCATCAGTGCACAGCCATTTTCAGATCTCTCCAGACATGTTCAATTGGATTCAAGTCTGGGCTCTGGCTGGGCCACTCAAGGACATTCACAGAGTTGTCCTGAAGCCACTCCTTTGACATCTTGGCTGTGTGTTTAGGGTTGTTGTCCTGCTGAAAGATGAACCATTGCCCCAGTCTGAGGTCAAGAGCGCTGTGGAGCAGGTTTTCATACAGGATGTTTCTGTACATTGCTGCATTCATCCTTCCCTCTATCCTGACTAGTCTCACAGTTTCTGCTGCTGAAAAACATCCCCACAGCATGATGCTGCCACCACCATGCTTCACTGTAGAGATGGCATTTGCCTGGTGATGAGCGGTGCCTGGTTTCCTCCAAACATGACATCTGGCATTCACGCCAAAGAGTTCAATCTTTGATCTCATCAGGCCAGAGAATTTTGTTTTTCATGGTCTGAGAGTCCTTGAGGTGCCTTTTGGCAAACTCCAGGTGGGCTGTCATTTTACTAAGGAATGGCTTCCGTCTGGCCACTCTGCCATACAGGCCTGATTGGTGGATCGCTGCAGATAGTTGTCCTTCTGGAAGGTTCTCCTCTCGCAACAGAGGAATGCTGGAGCTCTGACAGAGTGACCATCGGGTTCTTGGTCACCTCCCTGACTAAGGCCCTTCTTCCTAGATCGCTCAGTTTAGATGGCCAGCCAGCTCTAGAAAGAGTCCTGGTGGTTCCGAACTTCTTCCATTTACGGATGATGGAGGCCACTGCTCTCATTGGGACTTCAAAGCAGCAGAAATTTTTCTATACCCTTCCCCAGATTTGTGCCTTGAGACAATCCTGTCTCAGAGGTCTACAGACAATTCCTTTGACTTCATGCATGGTTTGTGCTCTGACATGCACTGTCAACTGTGAGACCTTATATAGACAGGTGTGTGCCTTTCCAAATCATGTCCAATCAACTGAATTTACCACAGGTGTACTCCAGTTAAGTTGTAGAAACATCTCAAGGATGATCAGTGGAAACAGGATGCACCTGAGCTCAATTTTGACCTTCATGGCAAAGGCTATGAATACTTATGTACATGTGATTTCTTAGTTTTTTATTTTTAATAAATTTGCAAAAATCTCAAAGAAGCTTTTTTCACATTGTCAATATTGGGGTATTGTGTGTAGAATTTTGAGGAAAAAAATCAGTCCGTCCAGTATTTCGTGGGATGTTTTTATGATTGTTGCGGCCCAACAAGCCTGAATTCGTGGGAGCTTTTTTAAAAAGTTGCAGTGTTTTTAGAGTGTTTTTTGCATTAAAAGGTGTTGGAAGAATTACAAATTTTAAAGCAGATGGTTATTCTAGTTTATTGCAGTGATATTCTATATAACAATACAAGAAAAGCACAGGATTGTCAAAAATTTCCTGTTACAGTGATTTGTAAATTAAGCAGAAACTTCTGCTATACAGAAAAACTCTTGTGCAACAGCAAATAGATTTAACACAATATCCATTACAACAGCTAAATTGCATTGAATGCATGTTAAAGAGTATAGATTTTGAAATTATTAGCAGCACCTTCATTTGAAAACTCCCTACGGTCCCCAACCACTCGGTACCGAGCGGAGAGGAAAAAATAAATAGTTTATTCTGTTGCTCTGTATTGACTATTGGAGTCTGTGTTTTGCTGAAAAATAAAAATGCAGACAATATTCTCTCCCTTTCCGTGCTTAACTCCTGCCTGTCTATCTGCTGCATGTCGGTGTTGACACACGCACTTGCCTCTTCAGACACCCATCTTTCATTTACTGCGGGATGTTGCAGCCGGGGGGGGGGGGGGGGGGTGTCTGTCCAGACCGGTGATTCACAGCTTTAAAGTTCATTGAACGGTTGTAGTCATGATTTCACTCCTAAAGATGTGTAAAATCGTCAAACGCTGGCTGTAGTGTTAGATTTGCACGTTGTGTTTGTGGTTTTTCGGAGTTTCTCCTCACGCGCAGTCCCGTGACGGGGTGCTTTTGGGGCAGGTGGACATTTTTCAACACAAACCCAGTGCTTTGTACACGTGGGACCGAGACGTGGCAAGACGTCCATCAGTAGGCTGGGGGAGACGGAGGAAGAGACAGTGTGGGTGAGTGGGTTTTTTTTAAGTCACATGCTCTGTTTGCTCATGTGTTCTGTTCTCACTGTAAACACGGAAGTGAATGCGGTGCAGCGATGCATTTGGTTGGTTAGACTGAGTGTTTGCGTGCCAGTCAGAGACAAATTTGATTGGTGAAGTTGGTGGAAGTTGATGAGGATTGGCCAAAATTGTGGGAAAGTTGCGGTGATTGGACAAAGTTGCAAGGTTGCGCAATAGTTGCACTGATTGGCGGATTTCGCGTGAATTGACACAATCGCACCATCGCAAAATCCTGGAGGGACTGAAAAAGGAATTTGATCTATTTTGGAATAAGACTGTAACGTAACAAAACGTGGAAAAAGTAAAGTGCTGTGAGCACTTTCCGGATGCACTGTACTCTCTGCTTATATTTTAGATTTATGCAGTCCCGAAGAGACCTCCAGTGATGTGATGACTGTATAATTTGTGTGCAGAACTATACAGGTAGCTACAGACTCCCACCACCAACAATGCCCCAGCTCTGTGTAGTGAGGACCTAGTTACTGTGTAATTGTAATTCAGTGCTGATGCTGCAGGCAATGATGTAGGTCAGAACTGTTTTTTGAAAACAATTTTCTTTATTCTTCTGATGGATCTGACATTGGTTCATTTTTGCACATTCACATGGGTATTTTCTAAACTGCCTAAGAGACAGACTGTTGAAAGATGGAGGCAGGATTTTATATATTTTTTTTCTGCAATCCAATCTATGTATCTGCAGGTTTGCCAGTCTCTTTGAATTTCATGACAATTTGTGGCCTACATCACACTGTTATTCCCTGCTCTTTTTTCTTTTGTATTTTATTTTATAATACCACCATTGGTTTTTCAATTAGTGATAGGATTGGGCATCAGTCTGTTTGTGCTTTTAGGTTAATGGTTGCCATCATAATTATATAATCGGTCATAGATTAATCTTTCTTTGAAGCCAGTGCAAGTTCAGAGTGACTCAAGCAAGTCTTGATGATTTCAGTTTCATGGCTGAATGAACTGTGGAATGACATCTATAGTTTTCAGTCCCTCTAATTAAACTGTTGACTGAATGAGATGAAATCACATAATATTGTAATGAATGGCAATTCAGTGATAAATTCTAATATAGAAAGTTCTTTGATGTGACAACTGCAAAGAAGTTTGAGATCTTGAGCATGGGTGGCTGTTATAATTTCACCCAGCAATTTCACCCAGCAATGCTTAGAATTTGCAAACAGATCATGTATCCAATCATATATTGCAACTTCATCATAACTTTCATCACTTTGTCTTCTGATTTTCCAAAAGCCATTGTTTAACTTCAACATCTGTATTCATGCACTCTTTTTCCACATGTTGACCAAGCACCCAGAGGAGTTAATCAAATGTCTGTCACATGCTTTGGTTAAATTTTGCAGATGGAGAAGAATCCTCAAAATGGGCTGTTATATAGTGCATTGCTTTAATCACTAATGAACATTTGCTTACCCCTTTCATCATTTATCAAGATTTTTGTTTTGACAGTGATGCCATTGTTTGAGGCTAATGTTAGCATTTAGGTTTTTTTTGTTTGTTTTTTTGATTAGATAAAGTAACATAATAAATATTGGCGTAATGTTAGAATTTAAAGGTCCAAATAAAGTAAAATTGGAGACAGCAGTATGTGATTTTTACTTACAAAGTTAGCAGTTAGCAGCAGCCAGACATAATAATAGCCACACAGTCTCACGTGTAAAATAAAACAGGCAGATGAAAACAAAATCTGGGAGTTTCACCAGTTCTAAATCACTGCAACCAATTACAAATTCCTTATTTTTGTTGTGTATAAATCCCATAAATGTGTCAGTAGTTTTAACTTGATGCCACACTACAATCATATTTTTCACAATAGGATTTTTTATGTTCTTTTTAAGGATTTTAATGTTTGCTGAATACAGGTAAATAGGGAGGGGTAAACTTAGCTGGAGTTCCTCCATTTCTTTCCAAAGAGGAGCATCTCTTTCTGTGAAATAGAACAACAATGTTCTCAGTTGTGCTGCCCAATAGTACCAGAGTGGGTTAGGACATTTAAGCCCCCCTCTATCAAAAGGTAAGTACAGTAATGACAGTCGTGTCTGGGGACGTCTATTATTCCACAAAAATCTGATAAACAATTTTTTTAGTTGAATGAACAGGTTACTTGGAGGAGGAAGTGGAAGGTTTTGAAATAAATACAATAGTTTAGGCAGTATATTCATTTTAAGGACATTTATTTTACCTGTTAGTGATATTGGTATATGTGTCCACCTATCTAATGATTTTGAGATTTCTTCCATTAATTGTTCATAATTACATGCTATAATATGCTTAAGTTGTGGGGCAATTTGGATACCCAGGTATGTGAAACAATCCACAATTTTAAATTGAGTGGCTATTTTAGGAGAGTTTTTACTTTCTAGTTGATTTAGGAACATAATTGATGATTTTGATTTGTTTAATTTACACTACCGTTCAAAAGTTTGGGGTCACTTAGAAATTTCCTTATTTTTGAAAAAAAAAAAGCACTTTTTTCAATGACGATAACTTTAAACTAATCAGAAATACACTCTATACACTGCTAATGTGGTAAATGACTATTCTAGCTGCAAATGTCTGGTTTTTGGTGCAATATCTACATAGGTGTATAGAGGCCCATTTCCAGCAACTATCACTCCAGTGTTCTAATGGTACAATGTGTTTGCTCATTGGGTCAGAAGGCTAATGGATGATTAGAAAACCCTTGTGCAATCATGTTAGGTCTGCAATGCTGTAATTGCTGCAAATGGAGGATTCTTTGACGAAAACAAAATTTGAAGGAAAAAATTATTATTTCAAATACAAATTATTATTTCTAACCTTGTCAGTGTCTTGACTATATTTTCTATTCATTTTACAACTCATGGTGGTAAATAAGTGTGACTTTTCATGGAAAACACAAAATAATTGTCTGGGTGACCCCAAACTTTTGAACGGTAGTGTATATCCTGAAATTTTTCCAAATATATCGATGAGGTCTAATAATTCAGGAATGGATATTTCCATCTTTTTCAAAAAGATTATTATATCATCCGCAAATAAAGCTAAACAGTGATCCTGTTGCCCAGTTAATATGCCTGTTATATTTTGATGCATTCTTACAGCTATTGCCAAAGGTTCTGTAGCCATAATAAATAGTAAAGGGGATAAGGGATCTCCTTGTCTACATCCTCTTTGTATTTTAAAAGATTTGGATATGTTACGATTAGTCATGATTTCAGCGTATGGTTCTGTGTAAAGTAGTTTTATCCACTTATTAAAGTTTTCTCCAAAACCAAAACGTGTAAGGATCTCAAATAAATATAGCCATTCCACTCTATCAAATGCTTTTTCGGCATCTAATGACAGTAATGCTGTATCTGCTGCCCCTTTTTCCTCAATCAATATATTTAGGATTCTCCTAACATGATGGAAGCCTTGTCTACCTTGTACAAAGCCATTTTGATCTTTGTCAATAATACTTGAAATAATTTTCTCAAGTCGCCTGGCAATAATCTTACTCAAAATTTTTAAATCCACATTTAAAAGACTTATTGGCCTAAAATTTTCACAGTTGTTATTTGGTTTGCCAGGTTTTGGCAACAAAGTAATTAGAGCTCCCCTTAAGGATGTTGGAAGGATTCCATTTCGAAAAGATTCCATAAACATTTCTAATAGTGGTGGCATAACTCTCTGTTTGAACAATTTATAAACTTCAATGGGCATCCCATCAGGCCCCGGGGTTTTCCCTCCTTTAATACTATCAATGTAAAAAAAAAAAAAAATGGCAGCAGATGCTTCCATTAGAGTTATGTCTTTCTCTAGTTCCTCTTTAATTTCTTCTGATATCTTAGAAATCTGAATGTGGTCCTAGAAATTATTTAATTCGGATGTATCCAGACCTATTTCTGAACTATAAAGTTTTTCAAAAAAATTCTTGAAGGTTTTATTTATTTCAATTGGGTCCACAATAGTCTCATTGTTACCATGTTGTGTTGAGGTTATAAGTCTTTCATTCTGCATTTGTTTAATGCGTCATGCCAGCACTCTGCCGGGTTTTTCACCCTGATTATAGAATGTCTGTTTAAGTCGTAGCAAACCTGATAAAGCTTTTGTTGAAGATATTTCATTATATTGCGCTCTTAGTATAAGTAGTTCTTGGTGAGTAACTTGAGAGCCTGATTGGTAGTATTCTTCTTCTAATTTCTTTATTCTTGCTTCTAGTGATTTTGTATTCCTATAAGTTTCTTTGGATTTGAAACTAGTGATATTAATTATTTGTCCCCTAATAAATGCCTTAAATGCTTCCCATCTGGTACTTCCTGAGGTCTCTGTTGTATTTGTTTCAAAATAAAATTTAATCTGTTCATCAAAAAAGGAAACGAAGCCTGTATCTGCCAACCATTTTATTTTAAATCTCCATTTAGGAATATCACAAGTCAATTTGGGATCATAATAAACTAAAGAATTTGGGGTGTGGTCTGACAGGAGTATGGCATCATAAGAAACCTTCCTTATTTTACATTTTAGTATTGCTGAACCCAAAAAAAAAAAAAAAGTAAAAAAAAAATAAAGTTAAAAGTTAAAAAAAATTAAAAAAATATCTTAGAGAAATGTCTTCTCTCTCTGTCTTCAGCCCAATATGGAGGAATGATTCCTTCTTACCAGGAAAAGCAGACGGGGGATTTAAATCTTGGGTTATAAAGGGGTTGGGGAAAATAGGAGATCTATATAATGAGCAAAAGGTGTTAATGACATTCGAAGAAATAGTTGATAAATTTAATATACCTCGTAATCATTTCTTTAAATATTTGCAGCTGAGAAATTTCATTAGATCATGTCAAAATCAAACATCTGACATCCCTGAAATGTCTGTTATAGAGAAACTAATGAACACGAATTGTTTAGGGAGGGGTTTACTTTCCAAAATGTATAAATGCCTGGTGGATGAATGTACAGAAACATCTGTAGAATGGCTGGGGCCATGGAGAGAGGATCTACAGGAGGACATCTCAATGGTAGAGTGGGAAGAAGCATGCACTAAAGCACAATCAAGAACCACTAACACCCGCCAGAAATTAGTGCAATATAATTGGTTGATGCGATCGTATGACACTCCAGAAAAGTTAAACAAATATAATAGTGTTATTCCTGATATTTGTATCAAATGTGAGAGAGAAAAGGGTACATTTTTCCATTGCATTTGGCAATGTACAGAAATACAAAGGTTCTGGCAAGAAGTGAAACATTACATTCAGGATATATTACATATTCAAGTACCCTTAATTCCACAGCTGTTTATATTAGGTTTGTACCCAGAGAATTTGAAAATTAAAAAAAATCAACGATTATTTATAGACTTAAGCATATTAATTGCAAAGAGAGTAATAGCTTTATCCTGGAAAAACACTAGAAGACCAAGAATTAATAAGTGGTTGTCTGAGTTACCTACCACTCTCCCTTTGGAGAAAATTACCCATACATTAAAACATCAAGAGCATAATTTTCACCACATCTGGGACCCCTTCATTTCCTATTTATTAGGAACGGACTTGTCACATGTGATGGAAGAGTGTGGTGACGCGTGAACAATGGCCCTCTGTAATATGCAACTTTGTAGGAATGTTTGGTTTTGTATCCTTTTTTACTATTTAATGGACTATAATTACTTGGATCCCCATCTAATAATTGGAACATTTGGGAGGGTGGGGTGGGGTTGATATGTTTGTTCAGTTTGTGTTATTATATTTCTTTATGTGGTGAAAACAATAAAAAGAATGTTGGGGAAATGTGTCAGTAGTTGGTGGATTTGATGCTGTATCGATCTGGGCCCATATTCACAAACATTCTGAGTGTCCTCTAAGAGAGCTCCTATTTTAGCTTAAAAGGAGTCCTGGCTTAAAAGTGATTCAGGAACACTCTTAAGGCTTTTTCACACCTGAAAGTCTGTACCAAAGTCTGGACTAAAAGTTTTTTGTTTGTTTGTTTGTTTGTTTGTTTTGTTACACTGTATACATTTGGTCCGGTTAGATTTGGTTTTACACTGCTCTTTATCCAGGCGGACCAATCAACTTCACGTAACACACTGACGTATCGTTGTCATGATGATGTTTATTGTACGTATATAGTTAGCACAGACGCAGCAGTTAGCAAGTGTGCTACTCACCATCTGAGGTGTTTTCTGCAGCTCTGGACACATTGGTAACCACACTTTAAGTGAAAACTGGAGTAGACTCTGTCATATTGGTTGGTGAACTAGTTTAAGGCTAGAATATTGTCCATGTATTATGTTTGCCCTTTTCATCAACGTGATGATTTTCAGCTGGAATTGCTCTTCCAATTTTTCACTACTCTCCATCACATCCCCTCCAAAAATATCTAGTAAGTTTATGCATTTTTATGATTTTATTTAAATTGACTATTTATGCCATTAATGGATGACATGTAAAATCACATAAGGATTGTCATATCCAGTCTGTGTTGTGTTATTGCTTAGTTTTTTTGTCACATTTTGTCTTAGCTATATTCTGAATTGTAATCGCTCTTGTTTTGTTTTTCTTTTGAATTCTTGGATGGAATATGGGTGGGCAATATAAGCTGTGGCTTCAGCCATCACCCATTTCGGATAACTTATGTTGAACTGTATAATCAGAGGAGTTATTGTCTAATTTGACCTTGTTGGATTTTCTTTCCCCCTTTGTTATATTATTCTGTTTCTTTTTTTAATCTTTACTTTTAATCTATCTGAAATAAAGATTCATTCATTCATTCATTCATTCATTCAATGGACCATATTTAAATTAAAATCTGGATCTCTTCCTTTCTCCAAGTCATACCATGGCACATTTTCCCTCTTATCAGCCACCTTAACTGCTTCTGTTTGGTGCAAAAGCCCAAACCTTTCAAAGGTGCAAGAGAAAGGATTCTGACCTCCTGGCCAGTAGATGTTTCATGCGCTGTTCACTCACTATATTCTCATACCGGTTGCCAGGTAGAGAGATAAACAGCACTTCCTGGAGGCTAGCATCAATATATTGCAGACTGCTAACATCTCAGACCTTTGGTTATTATGAGCCACACAGTGTGTCAAGCGAGGACTGTTGTGGTATAGAATTGTGAATTTAACATAATCCTCTCTGATGCACATCTCCGGTAACCCTTTTTAAAATAAATATATATGGTATAGTGTTATTGACAGTTATGCTAATGTAGCACAGTTGTGATCAAACCCGATAACTCTCAAGTTTTGACAACGTAATTATGACAACACTTTAGATCAAATTGTAAGGACTTTGACTGCTGTTATTTGTTCTGTGGATTTTGTAAATATGCTGAATCACACGTTTATGGTCTCTTTATGTTCATCCGTTTTAGCTATGTATGCTTAAAAAAAAAAAAAAAAGGCTGTTGCTATTAAGCTCCAGCAGTCATTTTTGTCATCCATCCATCCATCCATCTTCTACCGCTTTTCCGGAGGTCCGGGTCGCGGAGGCAGCAGTTCAAGCAGAGAAGCCCAGACTTCCCTCTCCCCAGCCACCTGTTCCAGCTCTTCAGAGGGGATACCAAGGCGTTCCCAGACCAGCTGGGAGACATAGTCTCTCCACCGAGTCCTGGGTCTGCCCCGGGGTCTCCTCCCAGTGGGACGTGCCTGAAACACCTCAAGTGGAAGGCGTCCAGGAGGCATCCTAATCAGATGCCCATACCACCTCAACTGACTCCTTTCAATGTGGAGGAGCAGCGGTTCTACTCTGAGCCTCTCCCGGATGACTGAGCTCCTCACCCTATCTCTGAGGGTGAGTCCAGCAATCCTACGGAGAAAGCTCATTTCAGCCGCTTGTATCCGCGATCTCGTTCTTTCGGTCATTACCCAAAGCTCGTGACCATAGGTGAGAGTAGGAACGTAGATTGACTGGTAAATCGACAGCTTTGCCTTAGAACTAAGCTCCCTCTTCACCACAACAGACCGGTACAACGTCCGCATCACTGCAGATGCTGCTCCAATCCGTCTGTCGATCTCTCGCTCCATTTTCCCCTCACTCGTGAACAAAACCCCAAGATACTTAAACTCCTCCACTTGGGGCAGGAGCCTGTCCCCAACCCGGAGAGGACAATCCACCTTTTTTCGGCTGAGGACCATGGACTCGGACTTGGAGGTGCTGATTCTCATCCCAGCCGCTTCACACTCAGCGGCAAACCGTCCCAGCAAGAGCTGTAGGTCATTGCTGGATGAAGCCAACAGGACAACATCATCTGCAAACAACAGAGATGAGATCCTGTGGTCACCAAGCATGACACCCTCCATTCCCTGGCTGCGCCTAGAAATCCTGTCCATAAAAATTATGAACAGGATCGGTGACAAAGGGCAGCCCTGGCGGAGTCCAACTCTCACTGGGAATGACTCCGACCGAGTGTTGGCAATACGAACCAAACTCTCACAACGGTCGTACAGAGACCGAATAGCTCGTAACAACAAGCCCGATACCCCATACTCCCGAAGCACCCCCCACAAAAATCCACGAGGGACGCGGTCAAATGCCTTCTCCAAGTCCACAAAACACATGTAAACTGGTTGGGCAAACTCCCACGAACCCTCAAGAATTCTCGAGAGGGTAAAGAGCTGGTCCGATGTGCCACGGCCAGGACGAAAACCACATTGCTCCTCCTGAATCCGAGGTTTGACCAACGGCCGGACTCTCCTCTCCAGTACCTTGGCATAGACCTTCCCAGGGAGGCTGAGGAGTGTGATCCCTCTAAAGTTGGAGCACACCCTCCGGTCCCCTTTTTTGAAGAGAGGAACCACCACCCCGGTTTGCCATGCCAAAGGCACTCTCCCCGACCTCCACGCAATGTTGCAGAGGCGTGTCAACCATGACAACCCAACAACATCCAGGGCCTTGAGGTACTCAGGGCGAATCTCGTCCACCCCCGGGGCCCGGCCACCAAGGAGATTTTTAACCACCTTGGCGACCTCAGCCCCTGTGATAGGCGAGTCATCCCCCTCGTCCCCAAACCCTGCTTCCTCTGTGGAAGGCGTATCAGTGG
Source organism: Pholidichthys leucotaenia (assembly GCA_020510985.1). Taxonomy (NCBI): domain Eukaryota; kingdom Metazoa; phylum Chordata; class Actinopteri; order Cichliformes; family Pholidichthyidae; genus Pholidichthys; species Pholidichthys leucotaenia. Next base: position 344,740,023 of record CM035840.1, read on the forward strand.
GATTGAGGAGATCCTCAAAGTATTCCTTCCACCGCCCGACGATATCCCCAGTTGAAGTCAACAGTGTCCCATCCGCACCATACACAGTGTGGACGGGGAGCTGCTTTCCCCTCCTGAGCCGCCGGACAGTTTGCCAGAATCTCTTTGAAGCCGACCGAAAGTCTTGTTCCATGGCCTCACCGAACTCCTCCCATACCCGGGTTTTTGCTTCAGCAACCACCCGAGCTGCACTCCGCTTGGCCTGCCGGTACACCTCAGCTGCTTCGGGAGTCCCACAAGCCAACCAAGCTTGATAGGACTCCTTCTTCAGCTTAATGGCCCCCCTCACCACTGGTGTCCACCACTTGGTTCGGGGGTTGCCACCACGAGATGCACCGACCACCTTGCGGCCGCAGCTCTGGGCCGCCGCTTCAACAACAGAGGTGGAGAACATGGCCCATTCAGACTCCATGTCTCCAGACTCCCTCGGGATGTGGTTGAAGTTCTTCCGGAGGTAGGAGTTGAAGACCACCCGGACAGGGGCCTCAGCCAGACGCTCCCAGCACACCCTCACTATACGTTTGGGTCTACCAGGTCTGAATGGCTTCCTCCCCTGCCATCGGATCCAACTCACCACCAGGTGGTGATCAGTTGACAGCTCTGCACCTCTCTTTACTCGGGTGTCCAAGACATACGGTCGCAGGTCTGATGATACGATAACAAAATCGATCATCGACCTGCGACCTAGGGTGTCCTGGTGCCAGGTGCACATATGGACACCCTTATGCTTGAACATGGTGTTCGTTATGGACAGACTGTGGTTAGCACAGAAGTCCAATAACTGAACACCATTTTTGTCAGTTCCAGTTAATTTTAGGTTGCAAATGTGTTTTGTTTTTATTGTTTTAAAATATATAAATAAATGTTGTGAAATGTTGGATAGCTCAATTCATTTGTACTCTTTCAGTTACCTGTAGAAGATTAAATCTATTGTTTATTCAGTGTGACAGATTCACAAAGTAATGGTTTACCTGACCTCTGCAAAACTAAAGTATTTTCAGCCTTTGTATAACATAGTGATAAACAAGAACCTAAAATATACTGTATGTATTAGATATATACATAACATTGTAATCAGTAATCCTTAGTGAAGTTGGAAATAATTTATGGTGGAATAACAATCTTTTTTCAAATAATATTGTGTAAAAACAGTACTGAATCTCCAAAAATGAGCACATCACCATTCAGATCTATATCAAATAGTTCAGACATATTTCAAACAAAAAAGAAATCTTAAAATAGCTAAATTTATATGGGATTATTCTAAAATATGAAGGTTTAACTTTTTAGATTTGAGTTATTTCTAAAAATAAATTCACTACAATATTCAACTTTTGGAGGTGGATGAGTAGAATGTAAAAGAAAATCTACCTTAAATCAAGTGAGTCAACAAAAACAAACGGGAATTTATTTGGGGAAAATATTTATTAAAAAATAAACAGTCCAGGTGCAGAATCCATGGGGCAGATCTGGGAGAGCAATAGAGAAATTAATTAAATCAGGATTAGGACACTGGTAAGCTTTTGTTGTCCCCATAGTCAATTTTAACCTTTTTTTACTATAGTCAGGGACAAACTGTTGATGTAAAAAAGGACAGTCTCTAAGAAAGTATCACAGACTAACAGCATTAAAACATGACAGTATGTGAACTACTAGACAGTTTTAGGACTACAGCAGTGCTGCAAAGAGTTTGCTTTGTCTACATAATGTGAATGACAATATATTGTAGGTGAAGGAAACACCAGGTACAGAAATGGAATTACTTTTTATGTGTGTGTTGTGGGAGGAGGTAGGAGACCCCAGGGCAGACCCAGCACATGCTAGAGAGCTGATCTGGGAACGTCTTGGTGTCCTCTCTGAAGACCTGGAGGAGGTGGCTGGGGAGAGAGAAGTCAGGGCTTCTCTTATTAGACTGCTCCCTTCACAACCTGGACCCCCAGAAAAGCCGTAGAAGATGGATGGATGGCTGTGTTGTATATTCATTCCCACTGCAAGACTGGACCTGATTAAAGAAGAGGAACATTTTTTTCTAATTCCACATTCTTGGAACACCAACTGCACAGGCAGGTTGTGGCTTTAATAAAAATGAAGACATTTTAGCTGCCAAATTTTGACTGTTGTTTTGAGAAGTTATTCAAAAAAGAAGGAAACAAATATCTGTTGCCTCTACTTTTGGCAAAATAATCCATAAATATGATTGGACCAGGTTGCTCACTAAATATAAAAAAAAAACACTCTTTAACATTTCAAAAACAGTTAAACAATCTCCAAAAAAACACATTTAAAAATTCAAAATAAATAATTTGTCTTTATACATTACTGTGTGTAAAATGTTTTGATAAGACTAAACTTACATTGGTGTTCTGCCGACTGTCTTCCTCACTGGATGGTCCCTCTGGTGGTTGTTGTCCTGAGCTGCTAATGGATTCCAGACCTCATACACAGGTGGAGTGGAGGAGAAGCTTCTGTTGACATCATCAGAATGTGGTTTTTAAATGTTGATCCATGAGAACACTGTCATATTAATAGTCTTTTTTGTGATTTTTTTTACATGTAAAATTTTGCATTATACTCACCTAAAGGTCAGATATTGATGTTCTGTCCTTAACTCCCACTGGTCCATCACATCAGTGAGGCTTCAGAAGCTGTTGATCCTCTCTCCAGTCACTGTTTGGTGGCACTCTTCTCTGCTGCATCATGATGGCATTGTCCAAACACCTATCTGTGTTTATTCACCTAATGATGGAGGTGTCACCATGGGATGAGACGCCGGGTTCCGGCGCTCAGACCATGCCCCTTCTCATCCCTGCCTCTCATTGGGCAGCGTCTCAGCAGGCTCCCAGCTGTCAGTGTTACGGGACGGCTGGGGCCAATTAATCCTCATCAGCTGGGGCGCTGCTAATGAGGATAAAAAGGAGCAGCTTCGATTATTCGGGGCTGCGACTTAAGCACTGTTTGGCTGAAGCCCCTACGCCTGGTGTCAGCTCTCTACTCCTCTTGCAGCATTCCTATGAGTATTATCCGCTGTGAGTATTTATGCCTTGGTACCCCTATGCCCGGTGCTAGCTCTCTACTCCTGTGTTGTACAACTCGTGAGTGTTCCTCTGTATGAGTATCTGTGCTTTCCTTGTCCCTCACCCCTTGCCTTTAATAAACATCTCAACTCACTGGCTCACCCTTGGCTGTCATTGTGTGGCTCCCCAGAGCCACACGTAACAGTAAGTCGCAGCCAGACGAGTTGCCGGCGGCCGTGAGTTGTTGTGGACCTGTACCTTCCTGTCCGGGTGTCAGCGCTGTTAGCATGCCGTCTCCCAGGAGTCACGTTCGACGCCAGGGCGACGAGCTGAGGTCCATCTCGGGGGTTGTCGACGGAACGCTCTTCACAGCTATCCCGCACAACGCCTCCAACTCGAGACGCTGGCATCTGGGCCGTGCTGAGAATCTCCTGGACAGTCACCTTCGCTCTTCATACCATCTCGAGGCCTGTGCCAGGAGGGTCACCATGGCTACACAGTGAGAGAACCTCCGCGGGTTGGATGGAAATCCCGGCAGGAAGCCGAAGCGGATATCACCCCCCCGCTTCAGGATCCCGTTCCTGCCTCCATTCCAGCTCGGGAGTTCGCGCCACCCAGAGGGCATCCCCTGTTCTGCACAACGTCACTCGGGATTCCCCCGAAGGAACCGCAGCTGACAGCAATTAACGTCTGGGACCGATTGGCTGTTGCGAGCTCTGCTGTGCACGCATTTACCACCATCAGGCATGTGGCGGCGGCGGCGGTGAGATTGGTGGAGAGGAGTCCAGGGCTACGAAACTTTCCCGAGTTCAACGCCTTCCTCGCCTCGGTCTCTGCTCAGGAGCGGCGATTCCTGGGTCCCCCCTCGCTTCGTTCCCTGGGAATAGCCGTCATCACATCGCCAAGTCGCCTCAGCACGAACCCCGTCCGGAGCCAGTTCTGGGCCGCTGCCAGGACCTTTCCCCCCATGCAGCTGTCACCTCTTCGTCTCGTCAGCGTGGAGATTTCACAGCCTCGTTCCCTGAGCCTCTTTCCCCCGCTGTCACTCCAGGGCATTCAGGCTGGCTCACCCCGGCTGTCACCCCCTCCTCCTCGACGCGCTTCCCGACTGCTGTGTGTGCCTGGAATCCCGGCCTGGCGAGCCCTCTTCTGGAGATAACATGAGTGGTCCCCAGACGACTTCCCAGGGGGGCCTCCGTTATCGCCCGGCGGGGAGAGGGAGAAACAATGTCCACTGCAGCAGGCGCCACCCAACCTCCAGGAGACAGGCAAGTCCCAGTTTATTCACTTCAACTTTGTGATTTGCTCTGTTATACTCCTGGAGGTGGAGTTCGGGGTCCGCAGCTTCCTGAACTCCCACCACCTGCTGTAACCTGTTTTCTTAATCCTGCATCCTCTGTGTCTCTCTCCGCCGAGCGGTCCCCGGCTCCGGGTCAACGTCGTGGGACGAGGAGAGGGCCTGCGGTTCCGGTTCCGCAGCTACGTTGTGGACGGAGGAGGAGGACTGACTGCTACGTGGAGTCTGCGCTGACAACTAAGCGTCCCCGGGTCTCCACGGAGGAGCGGTTCGGTCCAGCGGGACGAGGTTCTCCTGCCATCACGCCGTGTGGACCGTCGGCGTGGTTACCAGTGCTGGAGGTATCTCAAGCTGCGCTGACCATCGTGCCGGCTGCGGGGCCCGACGCAGCTGAGTGGGAGCCTGACAACGACCTCCTGACGACGGATCCTAGATCTTCGCAGTCCTGGACGGCGTCAGAACCCGAGATCAGGCGAGTGCTCTCCTTTCTTTTCTCCCTTCATATCTTTGAGCACTTTAGCCTGTCTCTAGGGGAGATGAGCCGGGTGCAGCCGCCCGCTGCGTCCGACCTCGTCCCGCCGGGTTCTGGCGCTGCCGGTGATCCTGATCCCGGTTCTGTTTTCTCTCCTGAGCCTTCTTCCAGGGTCGCCGGCGAGGAGTTGCCGTTCCTCGTGGTGCTGGAGGGTTCAGGTTCAACGTTGGAGGTCAGTTCTGGTGCGGTGCTGACCCAGTCGGGGTCCGTCGTGGGTGCTGCTCCAGCGGTGTCCGACGTGGGTTCGCCTGAGACCCAATCGGGGTCCGACGTGGGTGCTGCTCCAGCGGTGTCCGACGTGGATTCGCCTAAGGCCCTATCGGGGTCCGACGCAGGTGCTGCACCGGTGTTGTCTAGGTCCGGTGAGGAGGTGGCTGTTTCCCTGCGGCCTGACGCTCGTCTACCTCGTCATCGGCTCTCCCCTAAGCCTCTTCCACCGGGGTCCGCTTTGACCCCTCGCCCGTCTCAACGATCCTGGTGGTTGAGTGATGCAGGTTGGCGGCCCGACCCGCAAGACTTTCGGTTTGGCGATCTGGTCCAACCCCCCGACGAACTGTGTTTGCTCCTGGGTGGCCTGGTACGGCTACCGGTGGACTTGTTTCTTGGGACCTGGGTCTGGAGTTTGCCGTCCGAACATTCCCTTTTCCCCGGTTCGTCAACTGGACAATGGGCGGGGAGACCTCCGGAGCTATCCCGGCCTTTTTGGACTCTGCCTGTCGTCTCCTCGGGTGTCGCTTACCTTTTTGTTATTATTAGGGTCACTCGGGTGTAATTTTTTGTCCTTTTGGTGAATATATATTTATAGTGCTGTGTATTTTGTTTTTTTTTTATTAACCGTACTCAGCATTTTTCCTCATTGGTTGTCCTGTCCCTAGTCTTGTTTATGCGTTATGGAGTGATGTGTTTTGTTTCCCTCTTAACCGTACTCTGTAATTGCCCATTTGTCCCTGTCACCTTCATTCCTCTAGGTGATCCTATATACATATAGCGCTGTGTATTGTGTTTTCTTTATTATCCGTACTCAGCGTTTTTCATCATTCTTGTCCTTGTCTTAGTCTTGTTTGTGCATTATGGAGTAATGTGTTTTGTTTCCCTCTCAACCGTACTCTGTGATTGCCTTATTTTGTCTCATATAGTGCTGTGTATTGTTTTTTTTTTATTACCCGTACTCAGCGTTTTCGTCATTTTTTTTTTTGTCCTGTTCCTGGTCTTGTTTGTGCGTTATGGAGTAGTGTGTTTTGTTTCCCTCTTAACCGTACTCTGTAATTGCCTTATTTGTTCCTGTCGCCTTTTTGGTGGGTTTTGTTTTCCTTCCTAGCCCCGATTTAAACAGTATTTGGGTGTTATTAAGTAGCGTTGCATTATGGAGTAGTGTGTTTTGTTCCCTCTTAACCGTACTCTGTAATTGCTTTATTCGTTCCTGTCACCTTTTTGGTGGGTTTTGTTTCTCTTCCTTTGCCCCGATCTACACGTCATTTGTGTGTTTTTGAGTAGTGGGTTTTTATCTGTAACCGTGCTTGGCATTTTCCCCATCTGTGCCCTGGTTTTTTTTTCCTTGTGCGATATAGAGTATTGTATTTGTTTTGTTTTTTTCTCTCTCTCTCTGCCCTGTTACTCTATATTAGTTCATTGGTTTATTTGTCTTTCCCTCTGCTTCTCTCCCCCCAGTCCTGCCTCCCTTCCGCCCACCCTAGGTGTGTGTGTGTGTGTGGGGGGGGGCAGATGTTTCGGGTCGTTCGGAGCCCGACCGTGAGGGGGAGGCTCTGTCACCATGGGATGAGACGCCGGGTTCCGGCGCTCAGACCATGCCCCTTCTCATCCCTGCCTCTCATTGGGCAGCGTCTCAGCAGGCTCCCAGCTGTCAGTGTTACGGGACGGCTGGGGCCAATTAATCCTCATCAGCTGGGGCGCTGCTAATGAGGATAAAAAGGAGCAGCTTCGATTATTCGGGGCTGCGACTTAAGCACTGTTTGGCTGAAGCCCCTACGCCTGGTGTCAGCTCTCTACTCCTCTTGCAGCATTCCTATGAGTATTACCCGCTGTGAGTATTTATGCCTTGGTACCCCTACGCCCGGTGCTAGCTCTCTACTCCTGTGTTGTACAACTCGTGAGTGTTCCTCTGTATGAGTATCTGTGCTTTCCTTGTCCCTCACCCCTTGCCTTTAATAAACATCTCAACTCACTGGCTCGCCTTTGGCTCTCATTGTGTGGCTCCCCAGAGCCACACGTAACAGGAGGAAGTCCTCACAGAGAGTAATAAAATGTTTGGTGTATTACTTGATAGTCAAAAATCTGACATAAATTTCTACATATACATAATTACAGCTACTTCAAGTAGTCAAGAAATCCCATGGCTAATGCTGTGCAGTAACATTAGTTAGTAAGAAAATGAACCTGTTTGTTATTATTATTATTTATTAAGACCTGTTTATTCTACTATTAGAACTTAAACTATTTTTAACCTCAATTTCCACCATGGTGATCAATAAAGTTTTACATTATTTTCTTAAGTTGTAATAACAAACAACTGTAACTTTTTTTCACTGTACACCAAATTATAAGACTGAGCAGCTGCACATCAAAGCTGATAATTTAAAAAAAAAGCTTTATGTAAAACATGACTGCTGCACAATTAGTATGTGCCATTATATTCATAGATGCAAATGTTGATCACATCATGAACCTGTCATACATGTCAGCTTGGTAAGGAGCAGTTAGTGGGGTGTGTTCCACATCATATATTGGCTGATATTATCATACACTCATAATAATATGAACATTTTAGAAATAAAATTTAGTTGGTTACATAGACTTTAGACTGCCCCCCCCCACCCCTAACCACCAGATTAGTAGCAAAAGATGAATGAGTTAGTCAGCATCATAGCTAGCACTGGTTACCTTACCTGTCAGAAGAAAAGTGGTCACCTCTGCGTGACTTTTTAGCCCTTTAAGACTCTTCAGCAGACATTGGCCATCAAAAGCAGAACCCATATTGATCCTGCTCCTTTGCTGCGCTATACTTAAGAACGATTGGGAAACTGACGTCTGCGTTGAGACTGAGGTATTTAGTAGGGATGAGCTGATACCACTTTTTCAAGACTGATACCGATACTGTGACTTTGAGTATCGGCTGATACCGATCCAAACCCGATACAGTCTCTCTTATTTAAAACAACAGTATAGAACATACTTTGGTACTGACTGGTTGCATTTTGCATACATATAGAAACATAAATTTTAAAAATCAAAGAATATATTACAAATTTGACTCAGTTCAGAAACGCTGCTGCTTTTTTAATTTTAAACTTTGCAACATTGGCAGCATTTCACTGGTCAGCACTATGTAAACATGCATTCTGAAGTTTTAAGTGCAAGTTCATTGCAAAACTTTAAAGCCAAGTATTTAAGTAAACATTCAGAGGAAATTCAAAGTGCCACTGTGCATGATGTAAAAAATGTTATAGATCTGAAAATAAAGGAACTAACCCTTTAAGTTGTATTTTTGTCATCCATTATTATTATTATTGTTATCATAATCATCATCATAAGTATTCTCCTGGTGCTCAGTTTATTTGGTAGTTTATTCTCTATCCATAGGTTTTAGGTTTGCTCTTATTTTGAAGTCATCCCTGTTTCATTTCATGTAGCTAGTCCTTGTATAGTCCTGCTTCCAGTTCACCGGTTATAATTTGCTATTTATGTTTCTGTTACCTACCTCTCATCAGCTGTAACTGTCCATCTAAAGATAAACCCATGTTATGTCTTCATTCCTGCTCTTCTGGTTTTTACTTTGTTTCCTTCTTTTAGTTTCACTTGTAGCATATTCCAGCAGTAAAACAGTGCCTGCTGCTGCATGACACACTTGGTTCTGCTCGGTTCTTGATAGAATTCAGCATACTTCTTTGCCGTGATATTTTTGCAGGTGTTTTATCAAGTTGGTGGTGTAAAATTGTAAATGCTGGTACCACACAGCAACATATTGAGGCGAGTCCCACAGACAGGCCCCAGTGATTTGACACTCACCTCTGTTTACAGAAGACGTGCGCAGTGTGGCTGAGAACAGGATCGCACCTTCATTTTATTGTTATTAACATATTGGATTGGTGAATTACTTCTATTTCTTACCGATACCGATCTGGCCATTTTGCCTGGATTGAATCCGATACCGATACGGTGGATTGGATCGGCTCATCCCGAGTATTTAGCTGAATAATTCATTACCTGGCAACCTAACAACCCAAAACAAGACGATGGCACGTAACATGAAGCTAGCGATGCTAGTAGCTGTGACATCCTCACTGGACTTCCATGTTTGTCTTCCTCCAGCTGCTGGATGTAAATATTTATATTATTTATGACCCATAAAAAATTAATATTTTTTTCATCAATATACTAATTTTTAGAAGAACATTAAGACTTACATTTTCCACATTTCTAAACACTTTTTTGATCTTTTTTTTTTAAATCTTTGTTTTCATGAAAATGTTCCCCTCTGCACCTTTAAGGTTCAATCTGATCCGGGCCAAGACCACCTCTTTTTTGTGGTCTGAACCAAACTGAAAATTCTGAAAGTTCGGACCAAACAGGTTAGGTGTGAAAGCACCCTTGAGCAACTCTGAGCAAAGAAGATCTAAAAACTTTTATGTTAGTGAGGAGGTGTGTTTGACTCCATTGCTAGGTATCATGCTGTCCTGAGAACTGTGATTTGTCAATATGAGAAGGAGAGAAAGATAAATAACAGCACTCTCTCTGTTGTTATTGTTATCTGAAGGCTGTCCATCATTATTCTGACAGATTATTATTATATTAATTTTGAAGCTGCAGCAGACAGCTGTGTCTGCACAGACACAACAGTTTGGTGTGGGCAGTTTCCCTGTTCAGCTAAGCTCTGTGCTTGTTCATGCATCCTATTTCACCCCACATTAGCGCATACCCCGTGATCCTCTGCTCCTCGTTTTTTCTGTGACAGCCTCCACTGAAAAAAAAATCCTGCTTTGTGTGGTGCTGGACACACCAACATGTGGCCCCAACAAATAAGTCCAGGTGTACACAGCCGTGTCTCTTTTTGTAAATATGAAAGCAATTCAGTGCTGACATGAACTACAGCAGGGCTATTCAATTACAAAATCAGTTGGGCCACAATTTGAAATCAAGACATGTATCTGGGCCGCACATGTTCAGCGATCTGTTGAATGACAAATTTCAAACCAGCACAGATCAATATGATGAAAAATATGCACTTTTTATTCATTGTCTTGATTTTAAATGTGCACTTGGCACATGACAAAGGCACATGAAAAGTGCATAAAAACAATAACAGTGCTGGGGTTGACCAGAACTTGAAGAAGTAGAAATATTTTTCCTCTTGAGCAACAATTAAATAAATAGAATGGAGAAAAAAAAAAAAAATTCTGTAAATAACCATTTTGATCCCCCTCATGGATCGTCACCTTACCGTGGTGGGGGGTTTGCATGCTCCGGTGGTCCCAGGAGCTATGTTGTCCGGGGCAATTTGCCTCTGGCAGGGTCAACCAAGATAAACTGGTCCTGGGTGAAGGGCCAGACTAAGAATGATCCAACAGACTTCCATGATGAGTGTTAGAACAAGGATTCAGTGTACCCCGCCTGGTATGGGGTTACCAGAGCCCCACCCTGGAACCAGGCCTGGGGGAGGGGCTCGATGGCTAGCACCTGGCGGCCGGGTTTCTCCCCATGGAACCCGGCTGAGCTCAGCCCGAAAGAATTACATGGGTCCGCCCTCCAGTGGGTTCACCACCTGCAGGAGGGACCATGGGGGGCCGGCGCTATGTGGATCAGGTGACGGTCGAAGGCAGAGACCTTGGCGGCCTGATCCCAGGCTTCCTAAACTGGCTTTTTGGATATGGAATGTCACCTCTCTGGTGGGGAAGGACCCTGAGCTGGTGCATGAGGTTGAGAGATACCGGCTAGATATAGTCGGCCTCACCTCAACACGCAGCTCTGGTTCTGGAACCAGTCTCCTGGAGAGGGGCTGGAGCTTGGCCTACTCTGGAGTTGCCCCGGACGAGAGGCGACGAGCAGAGGTGGGTATCCTTGGATCCCCCCCACCTTGCTGCCTCTGTATTGGATTTTTCCCCGTTTCGTGAAAATGTTTCCCTGTGCCTTCGGGTTGGGAAATGGGTCCTGACCATCATTTGTGCTTATGCACCAAATGATGTTTCAGAGTACCCACCCTTTTTGGAGTCTCTGACTGGGGTGCTGGAGGGTGCTCCTCTTGAAGACTCCTTTTCCTTACTGAGGGACTTCAATGCGCATGTGGGCAATGACAGTGAAACCTGGAGGGGGGTGATTGGGAGGAACAGCCTGCCTGATCTGAACCCGAGTGGTGTTCAGTTATTGGACTTCTGTGCTAACCACAGTTTGTCCATAACCAACACTATGTTCAAACATAAGGGTGTCCATATGTGCACCTGGCACCAGGACACCCTAGGTCACAGGTCGATGATCGATTTTGTTATCGTGTCATCAGACCTGCGACCGTATGTCTTGGACACTCGGGTAAAGAGAAGTGCAGAGCTGTCAACTGATCACCACCTGGTGGTGAGTTGGATCCGATGGCATTCAGACGTGGTAGACCCAAACATATAGTGAGGGTGTGCTGGGAACGTCTGGCAGAGGCCTCTGTCCGGGAGGTCTTCAACTCCCACCTCCGGAAGAACTTCGTCCACATTCCAAAGGAGTCTGGAGACGGGGAGTCTGAATGGACCATGTTCTCCACCTCCATTGTTGAAGCAGCTGGCCAGAGCTGTGGCCACAAGGTCGTCGGTGCATCTCGTGGTGGCAACAGCGTGGTTCAGCCATTAAGCTGAAGAGGGAGTCCTATCGAGCTTGGTTGGCTTGTGGGACTCCCGAAGCAGCTGAGGTGTACCGGCATGCCAAGCGGAGTGCAGCTCGGGTGGTTGCTGAAGCAAAAACTCGGGTGTGGGAGGAGTTCAGTGAGGCCATGGAACAAGACTTTCAGTCGGCCTCGAAGAAATTCTGGAAAACTGCCTGGTGGCTCAGGAGAGGGAAGCAGCTCCCTGTCCACACTGTGTATGGTGTGGATGGGGCGCTGCTGACTCGACCGGGGATATCATCGGGCGGTGGAAGGAATACTTCGAGGATCTCCTCAATCCCACTGACACGCCCTCCACAGAGGAAGCAGGGCTTGTGGACAAGGGGGACGACTCGCCCAATAGAGGGGCTGAGGTTGCCAAGGTGGTTAAAAAGCTCCTTGGTGGCCGGGCCCTGAGGGTGGACGAGATTTTCCCTGAGTACCTCAAGGCCCTGGATGTTGTAGGGATGTCATGGTTGACATGCCTTGACATGGTTGACATGCCTCTGCAACATTGCAGGGAGGTCAGGGAGAGTGCCTTTCGCATGGCAAACCGGGGTGGCGGTTCCTCTCTTCAAGAAAGGGGACCGGAGGGTGTGCTCCAACTTTTGAGGGATCACACTCCTCAGACTCCCTGTGAAGTTCTATGTCAAGGTACTGGAGAGGAGAGTCCAGCCGTTGGTCGAACCTCAGATTCAGAGGGAACAATGTGATTTTCATCCTGTCCATGGCATATCGGACAAACTCTTTACCCTCCCAAGAATCCTCGAAGGTTCGTGGGAGTTTGCCCAACCAGTTTACATGTGTTTTGTGGACTTGGAGAAGGCATTCGACCGCGTCCCTCATGTTTTTTTGTGGGGGGTGCTTCGGGAATATGGGGTATCGGGCTTGTTGTTATGAGCTATCCGGTCTCTAGACGACTGTTGTGAGAGTTTGGTTCATATTGCCAACACTCGGTCGGATTCATTCCCAGTGAGAGTTGGTCCGCCAGGGCTGCCCTTTGTCACCGATCATGTTCATAATTTTTATGGACAGGATTTCTAGGAGCAGCCAGGGAATGGAGGGTGTCATGCTTGGTGACCACAGGATCTCATCTCTGTTGTTTGCAGATGATGTTGTCCTGTTGGCTTCATTCAGCAATGACCTACAGGTCTTACTGGGACAGTTTGCCGCTGAGTGTGAAGCGGCTGGGATGAGAATCAGCACCTCTAAGTCCGAGTTCATGGTCCTCAGCCGGAAAAGGGTGGATTGTCCTCTCCGGGTTGGAGACAAGCTCCTGCCCCAAGTGGAGGAGTTTAAGTATCTCGGGATCTTATTCACAAGTGAGGGGAGAATGGAGTGAGAGATTGACAGACGGATCAGAGCAGCATCTGCAGTGATGCGGACGTTGTACTGGTCCGTTGTGGTGAGGACGGAGCTAAGCTCTAAGGCAAAGCTGTCAATTTACCGGTCAATCTATGTTCCTACCCTCACCTATGGTCACGAGCTTTGGGTAATGACCGAAAGAATAAGATCGTGGATACAAGCAGCTGAAATGAGCTTTCTTCGTAGGATTGCTGGACTCACCCTTAGAGCTCAGTCATCCAGGAGAGGCTCAGAGTAGAACCGCTGCTCCTCCCCATTGAAAGGAGCCAGTTGAGGTGGTTTGGGTATCTGATCAGGATTCCTCCTGGACACCTCCCGTTTGAGGTGTTTCGGGCATGTCCCACTGGAAGGAGACCACGGGGCAGACCCAGGACTCGCTGGAGAGCTTGCGTCTCCCAGTTGGTCTTGGAATGCCTTGGTATCCCCACTGAAGAGCTGGAGCAGGTGGCTGGGGAGAGGGAAGTTTGGGATTCTCTGCTTGAACTGCTACCTCCGCGACCCAGACCTCCGGAAAAGCAGTAGAAGATGGATGGACCATTTTGGTCACATCTTAGTCAGGCATATCTCACAGTACATAAAAACTCAGCGTGCACTGTTAGGAGCATTAACATTTGTTTCCCTTTTGAAATAAAATATACTACATCCTGGTCATAACTGACCTTGGTACATCACAAAGTGTATTTAGCTGAATAAAAGATGAACTGTCCAACACTTCAGTGCACAAACCCCCCAAGAAAAGATTGATAACATTTTAGTTAACATATTTTAGTTTGTTTTGTTTTAAATCATCACATGTGAGTTGGAACCTCTTTTTATAACTACACAATCCATTACATATACATATCAGTCAACCAAAAATTTCTAGTAGAGTTAAGGATGCAAAAAGCACCCACTTAAAAGCTTGAGTAATGACTTCAGTCTTGAAGGTTTGAGGTTTTTCTCCAAAATTTATCCACCTTATTCCTAGGGCCCATGATGCCTTGCGTGAATTATGGTAGCAACTTCCGGTACTAGTTTCGAACATATGGTTGTCACTGAAACGGGACACTTTTCCTTGTTAAAAAACAATGAATTCGGCATCAGAAATGCGGGAACACGGCCTCTTGCACCTCAAAACAGTAATATAATCATACCACTTCCCACAACTAGGGATGGAAAGATGACCTTAAAAAGTGGCCTCGTACACAGTAGCTCCATTAGTTAGTGCCACTACTAAGATGCTAACGGTGTAAACAAATGAACCATGCTGGCAAAATGAGTCACTTTGAGGACATTTTCAAAACTGATGTAATGTTATTTACATATTCTGTATTGAAAGACATTCAAAATGATATTTAATTTGTAGGTAGTGCACAAAAACTGACCTAGAAAAAGATGATTTGTTTATATTTTAGCGAGGTTGAAAACTCGGGTTCAATCGGTCGGGAGTTACGTCTTCTGCAAAAACAGGTATTTTTCGAAAGTACAATTTCTAAGCTTTCCGATGATACCAGGCACTCATGGGGTTTTCCCGGGACTTGCCCTACCAAACAAAGAAAGAGTCATGATTTATAACATCTCATTGCCTGTACTCATGATGACGCTGTGGGCATTCCAACCAGCACATCTCTACCGCAATAAAGTCAGCTGCATTTTGTTAAAATATGTTGGACATAATCAAATTTACTTTAAAGCAGACGTACGCCACAACACCATGCTTGGATGTCGTCTGTCACCGTGTGGTAAGAAGCCTCCATTTATCCAGTCTGGCACAACCACAAACACCAACAAGTACCAGAACTACACAAAAACATTCCAAAAATACAAAAACTAGAAGACCTTAGCTGCCACTTGAGTGCAAAACACGTATGTGGACTATGTGTCATGGACGGGGTTGTTGTTCCAACCCTGTTCCATGATCTGTGGCTGTAGTCTCCTGATTGTTTTTTTTTCCACAATATCTTTATTGAACCTTTTTTTTTTTTTTAACAAACATGATACAAACAATCAAACACTAACACTAAAGTACTACAAAAAAAAAAATGCACTAAAAACACCAACAACCACCAACAAAATCAAATCTTCAACAATGCTCCTCTGTTTAGTCTAGACAATCCAATACATAAGTATACATATTATGTTCACCAGTTTGGAATTTACTAGGTCCACACACATCATTCACCTTCTTCTTCAAGAGTTATGTTTAAATTTTTTACATAATCAATAAAAGGTCTCCATATATTCTCAAACACAATTTCCTTTGATTTTAGTATATATGTTATTCTTTCTAATGGAAGGTTTGTGAACATCTGTCTTAACCACTGAGTCACATCTGGTCTATGAGTCTTTTTCCATAATAGTGCAATACATTTTTTGGCATTAAGCAAACTGAGGTCTATGAATGTTCTTTCACTTTTATTAAAATTATGCTTTTCTGGGTACAGACCCAACAAAAACAGTTTAGGATTCAATATGATTTGTTTTGAGATTATTTTTTCAATTGTTACCCTCACCTCTTCCCAAAACATTCTTATTAATCTACATTCCCATAAACAATGAAATAGGGTTCCTTTACTTTCCATGCATTTTGTGCATGTATCTGGTATATTTTTGTTATATCTATTTAACTCCTCCGGTGTAACATACATCCGCATTAACCATTTGAAATGTATCAATTTAAGGCGTGCATTTATTGATTTGGTTTGAGCTTCTGTACAAGCCAATTCCCATTGTTCCTCTGAAATTTCAATTTGCAGATCTTCTTTCCAGTAGTTTAATCTTTTCAGTGAATTTTCACTTGAAGATAGTGTCAATGAGTTATAAAACTCTGAAATAATACCCTTTCTTTTACTATCTTTCATCATCATTTTTTCCAAGGATGAATAAATAGGTCGAGTGAGAGCTTTATTTTGATTTGATCGAATAAAGTTTCTAAGTTGAAGATATTTTAAAAAATGTGTTCTATTGAGATTAAATTTGATCCTCAGCTCTTCAAAAGACATTATGTTGTCTGCACATGGCAAATATAAATCCTGAATCTTTTGTATCCCTTTTAAATTCCATACTTTAAATACAGCGTCCGCTCTCCCTGGTTTAAAATATTGATTACCCCATATTGGACTAAATTGTGACAATAACTGTGGTTCTTTTAAATAGTTTTTAGCTTCACACCATATTTTGATCATATGCTTTACAAATGGATTTTTAACTTGTTTTTGTAATTTTTTTGCCGAATCTGAGTATATGAATATGGGAAGAGGTAAAGGTAAATTGTATGATTCCATTTCAGTCCAGTGAGGGAGATCATTTGATGAAAAATAATATGTCATAGACCTCAGTTGTGCCGACCAATAATACAACATAAAATTTGGACATTTCAGACCTCCACGATCAAATGGTAAATATAATAAAGACAAACGTAATCTAGCCCTCCTGTTGTTCCATATAAATTCCACTAACTTTTTTTTTATTCTTGAGAATAGATCTAAAGGTGGTGATAAGGGAATGTATTGAAATAAATAAAGTATTTTAGGTAAAATATTACTTTTAAGTATATTGATTCTCCCGATCATCGACATTGGTAGTGACATCCATCTCTGAGTTAACTCACTGATATCTGACATTAAGGCTTCATAGTTGACACTGGCGACTGATTCTAGCTTAGGCATAATTTGGATTCCTAAATATTTAAACTGATTTACAACATTGAATTGATTTACCTCAGGGGCTGGGTGATTTCTCTGGGTCTCATTTAGCATTAATATTGAAGATTTAGTTTTATTTATTTTATATCCTGATATTTCCCCAAAATTCTTTATTAAATTCAACAAGGTTGGAATTGATTTTTTTAGATTCGACATAAACAAAATTATATCATCGGCGTACAGGGAGATTTTATGTTCTGTTGGTCCAACTTTAATTCCATATATTTGTGAATGTAAACGTATCGCTATCGCTAAAGGTTCAATTGCCATAGTAAACAGTAAAGGTGAAAGTGGACAGCCTTGTCGACATCCTCTATTGATTTTTATTGGTTTTGAAATATTGTTATTTGTTAGGATTTCTGCTGTAGCATTATTGTATATTATTTGAACCCATTTTATGAAATTATTTCCAAGTCCAAACCTTTGTAGGACTTCAAAAAGAAAGGGCCATTCAACTCTATCAAAGGCCTTTTCGGCGTCCAATGATAGGAGAGCTGTATCCGGTGCTTCTTTATTAAAATAAATAATATTAAATAGTCTTCTTACATTATGGAAGCCTTGTCTACCCTTTATAAAGCCATTCTGATCTCGATTAATAATATTTGGTAAAATTTCTTGTATTCGTCTTGCTAAAATTTTACAGATTATCTTAAGGTCGGCGTTTAATAGGCTTATTGGTCTCATATTTTCACATTTATTAGAGGGCTTACCTGGTTTTGGCAGCAGTATAATTAAGGCATTATTTATGTATGATGGTAAATTATTATTTTGAAATGCTTCTAAAACCATTTCCAAAAAAGGTTTTATTAATTTATTCTTAAATTTTTTATAAAGGTCAACTGGAAGACCATCTGGTCCTGCACTTTTTCCTGATTTCATATTATCAATGGCTAGCCCAACTTCTTCTTGACTAATTTTAGACTCCAATATCTCCCTGTTTTCATTTGGAATACACGGTATAGATAGTTCGTTCAAAAACCCATTTAGTTTTGTTAAATCAGGTTCATTTTTGGTATCATATAATTTTTCATAGTAATCTCTAAAGGCTCTATTAATTTCTAAAGGATCTATAACTACCTGTCCGTTACTTATAATACTGGTAATTGGTGTTTTAATTTCCAATTGTTTAATCTGCCATGCTAATAATTTTCCTGATTTTTCACCTTGTTCATAAAAAGATTGTTTCAATCTTAGAAGACTCGAGGCAGCTCTATTCGCTGATTTTTTGTCGTATTCAGCTCTCAAAATCAGTAATTCATTCTCCAACCTTGGGTCACTTCCTGCATACACTTTTTCCTGAAGATTTTTTATTTTATGTTCCAATTTAGCTCTCTCCTCTCTCCTCTTCTTAGATTTTGATCCTGTATAACTAATAATATGTCCCCTAATAAAAGCTTTGAAAGCCTCCCACTTTACACATGCTGATGTTTGTGTAGTATTGATGTCAAAGAACTCGTCTATCTGTTTTTCTATATACTTGACAAATTCCTCATCCTGAAGCCATTTATGCTGAAATTGCCATCTACCTGATTCCTTTGTCAATTTTTTATCTACATATATTAGACAACAGGGTGCATGATCAGAGATCACGATGTTATCATAAAAGCAGTTTTGAATCTTGGACCTTAATTCTGTGGAAATCAAAAAATAATCAATACGTGAGAATGTCTTGTAGGTACTGGAATAACAAGAATAGGCTTTAACTTGTGGTTTCATTTCTCTCCATATATCTAACAATCTCAATTCTTTCATAAAATGATTAATAGTCATCCTACATCCAATGTGCATACAATCCAGTCCTGTTGATCTATCCACACCTGGATTCAATGTACAATTAAAATCCCCTGCTATTATATGTTGCCCTGTAAGTGATGATAAGATGAGAAATAAATTAGCAAAGAACTTCTGATCATCTATATTGGGACCATATAAGTTCACAAGATTTATATTTTCTAATAGCAAAGAACCTTGAATGATTACATATCTTCCAAATTTGTCTCCAATTACATTTTTCACTTGAAAAGGAACTGATTTATGTATGAGAGTCATAACTCCCCTGGCTCGGGATGAAAATGAAGAGGTGAATACACTTCCCTGCCATCTACTCCTAATTCTTTTAACATCCTCCTCTATCAGATGAGTTTCTTGTAAAAACACAATTCTTGAACCCATGTCCTTTATTTTATTCATAACTTGTTTAAGTTTTTTTAAATTTTGTAGACCTCTGCAATTCCATGAAGTTAAATTAAGATTAACACTTTGGTCCATGATCAATAGAGAGTTTGGGATTACCTTGCAGTGTAAACATGCTCATACAGAGAAGCAAAAACATGAGTGGTTGAACATTCATCCTACAAACTACACACAAACAAATTTCCCCATCCCACACTTGTGGCAAACCCCCCAAAATCAAAAGAAAAATTCTGTCTCCCGATATAGCCATCGACCGTTCCACACCCACGGGGAACAGCCTAAGCCACTCCTTCTTCATCCTCCCAATCACCCTAACTCTACTGCTTTTAATGACGTAACATTAACTCTCCTCTGTAGTTTTCCAACTTAACTCCAAAATTTTTAACAACTTTGTACATCATAGTTTTTTTTGTTTGTTTGTTTGTTTTGTTTTTGTTTTGTTTTTTTAATATATAATACAATTTATATTTTGTAAACTTACTATTTACTTCAAGTCAGTCAGATGCCTATGCAAATGCTTAATTATTCTACCTTATATTTTGTTCATGCTTAGCTCCCACCAGTCTCTTCTTCTTCTTTGATCTTCTTGATGAACTCCTGCGCCTCCTCTGGGGTCTTGAAGATGTGGGTTCTGCCCTCATACGTGGTCAGCAGTCTCGCAGGATAGATTACACCATGACGAATCCCAAGGTTGCGCAGCTCCTTACGTACAGGATCAAACTGCTTCCTCAATTGCTGGATTCCTGTGGCCAAATCTGGGTAGAACCGCACCTGCTGGTCCTGGTGTTTAATCTCTCCTTTAGCACGTGCAGCGTTGAAGATCTTCATCCTGTCTCTGTTGCTAAGAAACTTCATAATTAAGGTCCTCGGCGGTCCCTTATCTCTCCGTGGGCCAATACGATGTGCTTTTTCCAGAACCACTGCTGATTGCAACTCCTCGCTGCCCAGCACCTCCGGAATCCACTTTTCCAGAAAGGAACATACGTCCCGACCTTCTGATTCCTCTGGAAGACCCACCAGCCTCAAATTATTCTGTCTCGACCGAGATTCCAAATCCAAAATATTATCTTCCAGAGATTTTTTTTTTTTTTCCAAAGTGCGCACCTTTAATTGAAGACGGGTGACGTCATCTTCAGCACTAGCGAGACGGAGCTCCATCTGCGCCGTTCGTTCTACACAGTCACCCAATTCTTTTCTTATTCCTTCCAACGCTGTCATAATCCCATCAAATCTAGAGGAAAAGTCCGCTCTCATTGAACTCATGGCAGCCATCAGCGCATCTGCGCCATTCCCCGCAGAAATCGCAGCGTTGCCAGCCTCCTCCGCCATATATGGAGTTTTGTTTGCTGCGTCACAGACCTGAAAGTCCGTTAATTTGGACTGTTTCGGCGGCTCGCTTTTTCCTTTTCCTGGTTTTCCAGCCTTAGGCTTCGCCGACATATCCTCGCCCAAATGCTGGGATACGTTCTGTCCCAAATGAGAGAGTTATTTGCCGATTTTTTTTTTCCAGGAGCAGAGCAGAGCGAGACACGTCCGTCCTACGTGGCAGCCATAACCGGAAGTCGTCTCCTGATTGTTGTTAATTATTTCCAGCTGGCAGGTTATTAGAGCCTCTGAGTCTGGGCTCCCTGCCAGTCTACAGCCACACCTCCTCCTCTCAGGCATTCACCAGCTGTGCCATCACTTTTTGTGTTTCCACACATACATGCACGCACACACACACACACATTCATTCTTTCTCACATGCTCTTGACATTCACTCACGCACCTGCTCAGCCACACTCCTGCATCCACTTGACATCACTTGCTCAGTGGGTATTTATCTTTGTCAGTTGGTGCACTCAGTGTGGCGGCGATAGTCAGTAGTGACTAGTCAATAGTCATTAGTCTAAGCCTGAAAGCAACACCTTACCAAACTACTCTACGCTCGTCTTCGTTAATGTCGTGGAGCTGTTGGTTTCTTTTCCCTGTTGGACTATGCTGGGAGTTGTTTCCAGAGCCAGTTTGCTCCGACCCCACATGTAAGTCTTCCCTTATTATTAGCCCTTCCTATCCACTGCCCAGTCCCGTCTGAGAGCGCGTGGGGCTCCTCCTCCTGCCAACTGAGCTCGGACATCCGTCACTTTGTGCGTCAGACTGTTTTTCCATTGAACATTTTGTGTGTTTTGTGTTTTCCCCTTTTTGTTAATAAACACGTTCACTTCACCTGCATATTGGGCTCGCATCAATTCATTTGTTCACTGCGCATTTACACAGCAGACATGACAGTTCGCCGCCACCAACAAAGAGCCCAGCAGTGAAGTGCGTGTTGTGTTTTCACCTATTTTGTGTGTGTTTTTCGCCTACCTGACCTGGAGTGAGATGTCTTCAGTGCATCGTTCCCACATGGGCCAAAGCAGACAAGTGGTGGGGCATCCTAGCATGGAGAAGGAATGGGCGGCCATTTTCATCCGGGGTTTCATGGACGACACAGATGAAGCCTACGGCCCCAGAGAGAAGTGGGACTGCCTCAACGGGGCTTTGGATATTCTGGAGGCTCATCCCAGCCTCTGAAGTTTCCTTCAATATGCCGAACTGTTGTCCTCCATCTGCGCGCTCCAGCAGGCTTTTCCTGACCTGAGGAGACGGGCTTTCTGCGCTAAGCCTAAGCAGAGGCGTTTGTCTCGGCTGGCGACCATTCCTCCTTCCGCTCCATCTCCAGCTTCAGCATGGCCGTCATCAGGTCAGCAGCGGCAACAACATCGTCCTATCCCGGATCCCAGTAGGAATAATCCAGCCCCTCTGGCAGTCTCCATCCTTACACCGAGCTTGGCTATCCCCGCAGCGGACCTTCATTCACAGGTAGTCCAGTCTACCAGATCTCCCTCCACTTCTGCTGAGAGGGCTTCTCCCTCGGTGCCTCCTCAGACTGCCAAGGAGCACTAGAGTTCCTCACCAGCGGCTCCCGTTTCTGTGGCCAGATGGGCAGCTCCTCCACGATCTTCAGGGGGGCCCACCATGGAGAAGGACGACGAACCCGCTACAGCAGCAGGCAACATCCAAGTCCGGGCAAACAGGCAAGTTTATTTTCATTCTTTTTCTATTAATAATGAAATGTCTTGCCTGATTCCTGGTAGGGAGACTAAGGGAGAGCAGTCGCCTGAGTTCTCTCCACCTGCTGCTGCCATGAATGGCTCACCAGCCCTCTCTCTGCTCATTCCTGTTTCCTCCGAGGGTGCTCCAGAGCTGAACCGTCAGGACCAGGAGGAGCCAGAGGTCCGGGAGGATCCTGCCCCGCAGCAGCAGTGAGCCAGACCCCAGCCGCCATGCCGGAGGAATTGCCAGTGTGGGTCACGACTGCTGGGGCTCCTAAGACTGCAATCACCATCATGCCTGCTGCGGAGACCACCGCAGCAGAGTCAGTACTAGAGCTGAACCTCCAGGAGGCCGAGCCTGTGGGAACATGACACGGATTGTCGGAGTCCTGGACGGTGGTGGAGCTTGAGCTAAGGCAAGTGCTCTCTTTTGTTTTTCTCTTTTCCATGTTAGACATTTTTGCCTAGCTCTAGGTGAGGAGAGCCAGCTGCAGCCGCACGCTGCACCTGAGCTTGCCTCGCCAGGCTCCGCCACTGCCAGCGACCCTGACCCTTCTTCCTCTCTATCTGACTCCCCTTCTAGGGTTGCCGGAGAGAGAGCCGCATCACCGGACGAGTCCGAGAATCCAGGCTTGCTACTGGAGGTCATCGTGGCTGCTGCCACCCCCGCTGAGGTCTCCATGGGTGCAGCTCCCCGTCTACCGGAGGCCATGGTTTCGGTTCCACCGCAGTCCAGGTCTCTGTGGGTGCGGTGGTTGATCGCATCCAGGGGTCTGGTGCCCATGTGGGTCGGCTGGCCCACAGTCAAGGTGGCATTTGGGTCAGCGGTGGCCCAGCCGGGTCCCACTGCGGGTGCAGCAGGAGCCCAGCTGGGTTCCATCGTGGGTGCAACCATGGCCTGGTCGGGGTCCAACGCGAGTGCAGCAGGGGTCCAGCCAGATTCCACCATGGGTGCAACCATGGCCCGGTCAGGGTACTCCAGGGGTGCAACCATGGCCCAGCCAGGGCTCACTGTGGGAGCAATGAGGTCCCAGGCCGGGGCCACCACTGGTGCAACGTTGTCCCAAGCCGGGACCACCGAGGGTGCAGCTGAGTTTCTGTCCCACTCCGGGACCACTGTGGGTGCAGCCAGCCAGCTTGGGGACACCGGGGTCTCCTCGTTCCTACCAGAGGCCTGCAGGGTGTTCCTCCTTCTTTTGCTGGGCACCGCCATGGTCCACCAGATCCTGCCACCAGTTGCTGCTGGGGTCCCCCTTTCCTGGTCCGGCCACCCACCTTTATGCCTTCTGGTGGGTAGGCCGCCTCCTCGCTCACCCCTCTGGTCCTGGTGGCTCAATTTTGTGGGCGGGCCACCCGAAGGACTGGGTCTCCCTGTGGGGGTGGGGGGCGCCTCCCAGCCCGTCTCACCTGGCCTGGTGGCTGAAGAACTCCAGTCGGCTGCCTGATAGATTGTGTCATTGGGTTTGGTGGTCAATTTTTCCAAGCAGGCCACCCGACTCACCTTGCCTGGCGGTCTGGCCGGTGTTGGACTTTGGTAGGCCACTTGGCCTGGTTCACATGGCCGTTTGTGTGCCCTGGGACATTGGCCGGTCCCCTGAACTTTGGGACTCATGGGTTTTGAGGAGGGTTTAGTCTTAGTGTGGGGTTGGGAGTTCTTTTTTTCCCTGTGTTGTATTGTTGTGTTTTTTCTCGTTGGTTAATTCCCTCCTGACCATTTTCCCCCACCTCCTGCTGTTAGTTGTGATAGGTTCTGGGGGGGGGGGGCAGGATTTCTTTTGTGTTTTGATGGTACAGTGGGTGTCTGGAATCAGTGGGGGCTCTGTCATGGACGGGGTTGTTGTTCCAACCCCATTCCATGATCTGTGGCTGTAGTCTCCTGATTGTTGTTAATTATTTACAGCTGGCAAGTTATTAGAACCTCTGAGTCTGGACTCCCTGCCAGTCTACAGCCACGCCTCCTCCTCTCAGACATTCACCAGCTGTGCCATCACTTTTTGTGTTCCCACACATACACATACATGCACACACACACACACACACACACATCCATTCTTACTCACATGCTCTTGACAGTCATTCATGCACCTGCTCAGCCACACTTCTGCATCCACTTGACATCATTTGCTCACTGGGTATTTATATTTGTCAGTTGGTGCATTCAGTGTGGCGGCGATAGTCAATAGTGACTAGTTAATAGTCAATAGTCTAAGCCTGAAGGCAACACCTTACCAGTCTACTCTGCACTTGTCTTCATTGATGTCATGGAGCTGTTGGTTTCTTTTCCCTGTTGGACTATGCTGGGAGTTGTTGTTTCCAGAGCCAGTTTGCTCTGACCCTACATGTAAGTCTTCCCTTATTATTAGCCCTTCCTATCCGCTGCCCAGTCCTGTCTGGGAGCGTGTGGGGCTCCTCCTCCTGCCAGCTGAGCTCGGACATCCGTCACTTTGTGTGTCAAACTGTTTTTCCGTTGAACATTTTGTGTGTTTTGTGTTTTCCCCTTTTTGTTACTAAACACGTTCACTTCACCTGTATATTGGGCTCACATCAATTCATTTGTTCGCTGCGCATTTACGCAGTGGACATGACACTATACATTAAAATGAATTTGAAAAACTTTTAAAAACGCTATTTTAAATGTCCCTGCTACTCCACTCTTACTGACTGATTTAACACTAGGTCAATTGAAACCGGAAGCTCCGCCCATAATTGTTCCTACAGCGGCGCCCCCAGGAATAAGGTAGATAACAATTTTCTTATCATTTTCTACTTTCCTCTGTAAATTTATCTAAATTTGAAACCATTTTCCTCAAATTTGTAATTTCCGCTTGTAAAATTGACATTTCTTGTACATTTGAGACTTCATTATAAATTTGTGGATTTTTTTATGGCTAATTTTTGTTTACTTTTTAAATAAAATTTGTTTTTTTTTATATAAATTTTAAACAGATTGTGGTAAATTTTTGACTTTTTTTTCTTGTACAAGTTACGCTTTTGACCATAATTTCACAGAGCCAGAACACAACAATAATTTAACTCTGATTTCAAAGAAAAAAATATTAGTAAAATTGTATTTAATGAAGTAAATTAACTTAAATGACCAAAGATGCAGTTATTTCTGTTAAAATGTTTCTATATATTTTTGTATTTTTGTAGAATTCTCCTTACCACTCAGACAGCAGGAAAACCCTCCCTTATTTTGAAATCCAAATGTTGCCACGTTTAGTTTGTCTGAAGGCTGTTGACGAATTAAAGTCATTGACTTCATGAATTTCGATCATTTTAACTTGCCAGGTACATAATATCCATCCATGGATGGATAGATGGATGGATAGATATTGTTGTAGTTCCCAAGCTGTAGAAATCCTAGTCTATTTTCACTACAGGAGCAATCCTTTGTTTTTTAGAGACATTGATCAACTTTCTCATCATTCAAAGAACATTTTTCATCCTATGAATTACTGACGCAACAAGTCACAAAAGCATTATACTTTCAACAAAACTTAGATGCAACTTTCCAGCATACTTGCAAAATTATTCCACCTTCATTAATCAAAGATTTATTTTTTTCAAAAACTTTATCATTTAAAAGTGTGGTTTATTTTGTGGTAGCAAATTTAGCATTCCTCTGACTGACAGCCCCCACCACACAGTCACCAGATGTGACACATCACCCACCAGTCACAAAGTGTTTGTTGTTGTCTCACACACACACACACACACACACACACAATCTGCATGGTGATCAGATTCTCTGCAGCATGCTACTTTTTCATACTTGCAAAATTATTCCAGTTACATTAACCCCTTGCACTCTGATCAATTTCCCTAAAAACGCCAAAAAATAACGTACCCAAAGTAAATCAAAAGCTGTTCTTCAACCCTTTGCAGCATCTTCATGGGGTTGGTCTCATTTAAAAGAAAACACTTTGAATTTTTGGGCAAAACAGTCATAATCTCTCTAAGTGCTCCTGCCACTGAGTAACAGTCATCTAAACATACTGAACTTGAAGAAAATAAATTTCGCTTGGGTGTTTTTTTGGATACAAATGCTTGCAAATAACACACAGCTGCACGGTGGCGCAGTGGTTAGCACCGCGGCAGCACAGTTTACCCTCGGCTGGGGGATCGCGGGGATCGTGGGTTCGATCCCTGCCCCTGGCCAACAGTGATCTGTGTGGAGTTTGCATGTTCTCTCTGTGTTTGCGTGGGTTTACTCCGGGATTTCTCCGGTTTCCTCCCACATGCTAAAAACATGCAGGTTAGGGAGTTAAGGGGCGCTTGCGCACGCAGCGACCGGAAGCTGGTGGCTTGTCACCGGACTGCAGAACAAATCTACCTACGGGTACAAAATAAGTCCAAAAAAAAAAACCAGCTGTCAGATCCGGGCTGGAAAATGCAACAGAAATGTAGAACCAAGTGTTATCCAGCTGAGGTCAAAATTTTGTAACAATACCACAAAAAATGAATATATTACACAGCTTTTTTCTTAGGTTGTTCCCAGGCGTTTTTGAACTGTGCCAAATTGTGCCAAATGGCACAGTTTGGAAAAACGTCTGTAACTTTTGAATGATTCAATATAGAAGCTTCATCTTGGGCTCTAATGAAAGGTGAAGGGCTGTGTATGTGTGTGTGTGTGGGGGGGTGGTTGTTTATTCATTCATTCATGAATGAATGAACAAACAAGCCCCCACACACAAAGAAGCATGCCACGGAAAGCGGGGACGGTGTGCCGCAGTCTACTACGCACAGTTGTACCAAAATATCTGCAATAATATCTGTAATCCGCTACAGAAGAGTAGCGGGGGGGGGGGGGGGGCGTTCACGGTCCGGACGCGGCGCATGAACCGTATCTAGTCCGTGCGCCGCGGTACACGGTCCGTGCGCCACGGTCTACTACGTCCAGTTGTAATTTACCGATCGGTCAAAAGTCATTTTGATTACAATTTTCAGGGATAAAGAATAATTTAGCTTATAACACTTACCTGTCCACAACAGCAGTGTCGCTGGCAAACTTCTCTTCCTCATTGTCAGATGAACATGACGCTGGTCCGCTTGTTACGGACTCGTGGTTCTGGTCACACGACCCGGTCAAACCATAATTCCATTATTGTGGTTTTGCGCTTCCATGATTGCGGTTTTGGCGAACGATTTTTCAAAACAAATAAGAACAGTAGTAAGAAAAAAAGACTGGCGAATGCCTGTGTGTCACCCAGCCTTACACAAAACAGATTTTGCAAGGGAGGCACGCTTTCGAACTACTGTGCTTCAATTGGCTCGCTGTATTCGCAGCTGTTGGTAGGCGGGTCCTTCTTGTTAGGTTTTCAGTCATTGGTTCTTCAAGGTTTCAGAAACCCAATTCAAGGCTCTTATTAGTCGAATGAGAGGTCAATCACATCTAAACCAATCAAAGCACTCCTTTGGCTTTCTGTTCGCGGCTGTGTCTGTAGTGGAAGAACGGAAATGCAGGGTTTTTTTTTTTCTCAGTGTGCACTAGGACACACAGTGTGCGTCCTAGGGTGCCCTCGTGCGCCCTAGGACGCAGAGACGTGCCCGCCCGCAGTACACCGGAGTGCAAGAGGTTAATCACACCACTAACAATGATTTACTCTTTTCAAAACTTTACAAGTGTAAGTTCGCTAAACATGCATTAAGCACACAAAATTTAAAAGAATACTTTTCTCAAGTATTTAGTTGTTTTAAAAAAAAGTGACAAACTGCATTTTTTGTACTCACACAAAACATAGATTTATCATTTACAAGTGTATTTAGCATGTCAAATTCTAAAAAAAAAAAAAAAATTGTTTAAAAAAAATAAGCTGATAACTTTTGTCTGCATTACTTGATGGTAGTTAGAAAGATAAAGTTTCCTTTTTAGGTATGATGGCTTTTTTGATTTCTCTAGCGAACAATATTGAATAACCAACTGGTATGTTGTAACCAAGTTTTGATAAACTATTGTGCGATCACTTGCTTTTCTGAAATACATCTTCTGAAATCACAGCTACCATTTTAACTTGATCACTCTGCCATTCATTCATCTTCTTCCGCTTAATCCTTTTTTTGGGTCGCGGGGGGGCTGGAGCCTATCCCAGCATCTTTGGGCGAGAGGCAGGGTACACCCTGGACAGATCACCAGTCCATCGCAGGGCTAACACAGAGAGACAGACAACCATTCACTCTCACAGTCATACCTAAGGACAATTTAGAATCCCCAGTTTGATGCCAGTTAACCTAACTTGCATGTTTTTGGTATGTGGGAGGAAACCGGAGAAATCCCAGAGTAAACCCATTCCTTCCTGTTTTTTTGGAAGAAACATTTAGCAGGCTATGTCTACCAGATTCAGCACACAGAGACATCTATGTCATTACACCTAAGAATCAGTACAACTCTACAGTTAAAACAACGATAAAGAACTAAAGCTGCCCCAGTTACTGTGGAGTTTTTAAAAGAATTACCTTGGGTCTTTGGCTGGTTCTTGAAGGTGTTAAACACTTTGTACCATACTGCATTACCAGCATTAGGGTTACCAGATTCTGAAACAATTAATTTGTAATAAGAGTGTACTTACTTCTTTCCATAAGAATAGTTTTTATCTTTCGTAATAAGAAATTACATGTTGCACATTGTTGACACAAAGTCCGATTATGAAACTAGTATATTCACACAAAGTTGCTTCACTATGATTAATGTGGTTAAAAAATATTCACTAGTTTCAAAAAGGAAACATCGAAACAAGTATTTGTTTGGAAGAATTACAAAAAACATTTTGTTTAGCTGTATAGAAGCATTTAAGGATAAACTAATTTGCATTACTTACCCTTAAACATTTATCATTGAAAGCCAGTAATAACTCCATCAGTTGTATACTTGTTTCTTTGCAGAACACAATTTTAGAGACCTCTTTCTTTTAATCACACAAGTACATGTGTGAAGTGCATTTACATACATGTTTGAAGAAAGAATTTTTAACTCCCTTATTCTTTTTTGTAAAAACTTACTCCACTTGTACTAGACATTTGTTTATTAAACACCTGATGCAAGTCTGTAAACGGTCATAGCTGAACATAGCTGAACATGATGAAAACCATGATTTGGTGATTACAAAACTTATATCACAAAACATGTCACATTTTTTAGGCTAAAGTGATTTGCAAACAACAAAACTAAAACTTTGTTGATCGGAGGCGGTAGAAACAACTTTCGTTATATAGGTATACTCCTTTGCATAAGACCATTTTTACTGACTCGTGTTTGATCCTTAAGTACATGTCTGAAGTGCATTTATATGTTTGAAGAAAGAATTTTTAACTTCCTCATTTTTTGTAACATGTCAGTGCAGTTGTACTAAACATTATTTATACATATTGTAACGTTTGGGTTCTCTGTCTGTTCTGGGGGAGGTTGTGGGGGTAGGGCTGTGTGGAAGGGGAAGAGCATGATGAGGAGGAGGAGCGTGGATGTGTGAGGAGAGTTGGGAGAGAGAGACACTGAAGTTTTTCATGTTGCATTTTTGTTTTTTGGTGTGGTCGTGGCTTACAGTGAGCCATCCTTTTCAGAATAAAGGTCTTAAATTGGCAACCTTTTTGTGTTTTGTTTTTTTTACAACGCGTCTGGCGGACGGTAAAATATATTAAATACCTGATATAAGTTTTGTAATCACCAAACACTCATGGTTTTCATCAAGTGCTTGTGCATACCTGGGACGATGCACTCAAACTTGTGAAGCATCATTTTAGTCATTTTTTTGTTGTTGTTAATTGGAGGTGATGATAGAAAATACATGCCGATGTTTAATACATTTACCACAACCATTTTATACGCTGTACTGTTACACACAATTATATCGTTTCTATTGACACTCTTCAGTTTTTTTCTATTTGTTTGGATGCTTGCAGAATTGTTTCATGTATTTATTTAATTCTCCTACTTCTTGTATTCAACCAAAGTTGCTTCAACCTGATTAACGTGAAAAAAAAACGTAAGTACACCAGAATCTTACTTGATTAGTTTACTTTTTCACACAACCGTTTTGTCATAGTAACAATAAATTATTTCATGAATAGCAATAAATTTCACTCCGTGTGTAGATGGTGGGAAAAGCCTGGTTTTTAAATTTCACCGAATGAGAAATGTAAGACAATAATTTTGTACAAACGACAAACATCTCAGTACAAACATCATTACTACTCGACTGCTGTATAAATTAGAATATTGTGGAAAAGCGAATGCTTTTAACATTACTCTGTGTAATCAAGATTGCAAATCATTTTGACGATGTTTCAATAAATTACAAATCACGCTTCAACCAGCTAAAACTCAGTCTAGTCTACAACGTGTGTTAATGCCACTGCTCCAAATGATCTTTTTTGTAACCATTTGTGACTTGTGTAACCATTTGTAACCATTTGTGACTCAACACACAAGATCCAGTACCATGTCTCTCCGTGTACTTCAAATCAAGCGTCATGGTAAATATTTTTGGTTATTCTAGTACATTACACTGGAATCACCTGCCTAGCCATATCGAAAGGGACACAACCAAGTCTTCATTCAAAATTTTACTCAAAAAATACTTATTTCAAAGTTTTAATGATTGAGAGTCCAATCCTTTTATGTGTTATTAATTTTTAATGATCTTTTATTACTGTATTGAATATTATACCCTTGTTAAACGTGTTTTTATTTACCTTTTTATTAGATCACGATGGAAGTAAGTGCTTGCACTTTCTGTGGGGTTTTTTTAGTGTGTGTTTTAATGATTTGGTATATTTATACAAATTAATTTTAATGAAGAACAAAAAGTTAATCTGACTCATTAATATGGCTAAATGCATAAATGTCACGTGTCTTAACAAGACACAGAACAAAAGCCGAAATCAAAAGCAAGGACACCATAACTATGTAGTATTCTCTGGGCCCCTCCCCAATCTGACCAGTGATGACATGTTTAGTCGCTCGTCATCCTTGAACCGCTGGCTGTCTGTGTGGTGTCCTGCAAATGACGTGGGCTACATTGACAATTGGAGCTCTTTTTGGGGAAAACCTGGTCTTATGAGACGAGACAGCATTCATCCCACTTTGGATGGTGCTTCTCATTTATCTAACAATCTGGCATCTTTTTTATCCAAATTTCCAAAACCGTGACTACTCAGAGTTGGGACCAGGAAGCAGAGTCGTAGTCTTACACGCCTCTCTGCAGCTCCTCTTCATCCGCCACCCCTCAGCTTAGCCCCTGTCTTCCCCATCAGAGAATCGTTGTCTGCTCCCTCCAAAGTAAATAAAAATATAATATATAAGCATCCCAAAGTGATAAAGCAAAATATTGGTAAAACTCAAATTAAACATAAAGCCTCTAAATTGAATGATTTGGCCTCTGTTCCTCCTCATAATTTAAAAATTAAATGTGGTTTATTAAATATTAGGTCTCTAACTCCCAAGTCTCTGTTAGTCCATGATCTGTTAATTGATCATCAGATTGATTTAATTTCCCTTACAGAGATTTGGTTAGGGCAAGAGGATTATGTTGGTTTAAATGAATCAACCCCCTCTGGTTATTTAAACTGTCAAAATCCCAGAAGTTCTGGTCGTGGAGGAGGAGTAGCAACAATTTACCATTCCAAATTACTAGTTAATGTAAAGCAAAAAACATGTTATAATTCCTTTGAGGGCCTGGTCCTCAGTATTAGGCACTTTAGCAATTTCAGGTTAAACCCAATTTTATTTGCCATTGTTTATCGTCCCCCATCAACCTATTCAGAATTTTTATCCGAATTTGCTGATTTCTTAGCTGATTTAGTGTTGAAATCTGATAGAATAATTATAGTAGGGGACTTTAATATACATGTGGATGTAGATAGTGACTGCCTTAATGTGGCTTTTAATTCAATATTAGACTCGATTGGGTTTTCTCAGAAAGTAGGAAATTCTACTCATTACCTCCACCATACATTGGACCTTGTTCTGACATATGGCATAGAAATAGAAAATCTTGTAGTGTCTCCTCATAACCCTGTACTGTCAGACCATTGTCTGTTAACCTTTGATTTTACTATTTCTGACTATTTGGCTCCTAAAGAAAAATA
Organism: Pholidichthys leucotaenia; assembly: GCA_020510985.1. Taxonomy (NCBI): domain Eukaryota; kingdom Metazoa; phylum Chordata; class Actinopteri; order Cichliformes; family Pholidichthyidae; genus Pholidichthys; species Pholidichthys leucotaenia. Next base: position 344,772,156 of record CM035840.1, read on the forward strand.
TTATCACAGTAGATGCCTCTCAGATGATGCTGTTTCCAAATTTATGCAGATTGTTTCCTCTATGCCATGTGTCAACACAACGGAAATAAGCTATAGACAGCTTGCTCCTTCTGTAATTGATAACATGGTGGATAGTGTTTCAGCTTCTCTGCATCAGGCTCTAGACTTGGTGGCCCCCTTAAAAAAGAAAAAGTCTAATCAGAGATTTTTAACTCCTTGGTTCAACACAGAAACTCGTAGCTTAAAACAGAAGACTCGTCAATTAGAAAGAAAATGGCGCTCTACTAATTTAGATGAAATCTATTTAGCTTGGAGAAATCATCTTTTAATTTATAAAAAATCTCTTAGAAAAGCTAGAACGAGTTATTACTCTGCATTAATAGAAGAGAACAAGAATAATCCCAGGTTTCTTTTCAGTACTGTAGCCAGGTTGACAAAGAGTCAGGACCCTGTCAATCCTAGCATCCCCTTAGAGCTTACTAGTCAGGACTTTATGAACTTTTTCAACAATAAAATTTCATCCATCAGAGATAAAATCAATCAGATTCTTCCCACAGTTAACTTAAATACCGTAACTACTACAACTCCTTCTATTGATGTCTGTCTTGATGAGTTTACTCCAATCGACCTTTGTGAGTTAGACAAAGTAGTTTCCTCATCCAAACCTTCAACTTGTCTTTTAGACCCTATTCCTACCAGGTTATTTAAAGAAATCTTCCCACTTATTGGTAGCTTTATTCTTCATATAATCAATTCTTCATTAACTTTAGGCCATGTACCGCAGGCTTTTAAAACGGCTGTAATTAAACCCTTACTCAAAAAGCCAACGCTAGATCCAGGAGCTTTAGCTAACTACAGACCAATCTCTAATCTCCCTTTCATTTCAAAAATTTTAGAAAGAGTTGTTGCTACGCAATTATTTGACCACCTGCAGGAAAATGGTTTACTTGAAGAGTTTCAATCTGAGTTTAGAATCCATCATAGTACTGAAACAGCCTTAGCGAAGGTCACTAACGACCTCCTCATTGCATCTGATAATGGACTAGTTTCTGTACTTGTCCTTTTAGATCTTAGTGCAGCTTTTGATACTATTAATCATAATATTCTACTTGATAGATTAGAACACTATGTTGGACTTAATGGAACTTCGTTGCAGTGGTTTAGATCTTATTTATCTGATAGGTTCCAGTTTGTTCATGTAAATGATGAGTTTTCTTTCAGCTCAAAGCTTAGTCATGGAGTTCCACAGGGATCTGTGCTAGGCCCTACTCTTTTTAGTTTATATATGCTTCCGTTAGGCAACATTATTAGAAAGCACTGTATACATTTTCATTGTTATGCAGATGACACACAATTATACCTGTCAATGAAGCCAGATGATACTAATCAATTAGCCAAGTTAGAAGCCTGTCTTAAGGAAATCAAAGCTTGGATGACTTGTAATTTCCTGCTATTAAATTCAGATAAGACTGAAGTCATTCTTGTTGGTCCAAAAAACCTTAGAAATTCCTTTCCAAATCAAACTTTCAGTTTGGATGCAGTTACTCTTTCTCTTAATAGCTCTGTGAGGAACCTTGGAGTTATTTTTGATCAGGATTTGTCCTTCAATTCACATATTAAATTTGTTTCTAAGACTGCCTTCTATCATTTGCGTAATATTGCCAAGATTAGGAGCATCTTGTCTCAGAGTGATGCTGAGAAGCTGATCCACGCTTTTGTTAGCTCGAGATTAGATTATTGTAATTCTTTATTATCAGGCTGTCCTAAAACATCTTTAAAAAGTCTTCAGCTGATCCAAAATGCTGCAGCAAGAGTTTTAACAGGTACTAGAAAGAGAGATCATATCTCTCCGGTTCTGGCCTCCCTTCATTGGCTTCCCATAGAGTTTAGAATTAAGTTTAAAATCCTTCTTCTGATACTACCGTATTATCCTAGCAGAGCACTACGCTCCCAAAATGCAGGATTACTTGTAATACCTAGAATCTCCAAAAGTACAATGGGAGGCAGAGCCTTCAGTTATCAAGCTCCTCTCCTGTGGAATCAGCTGCCAATCTGGATTCGGGAGTCAGACTCGATCTCTGTTTTTATGAATAGGGCTAAAACCTACCTTTTTGATATAGCCTACAATTAGGGAGGGATCATGTGTTTCTGAACCCTCCCTTAGTTATGCTGCTATTAGGTTTAGTCAGCCGGGGGACCTCCAGTAATGCACTGGGCCTCACTCCTTTCCTCACTCTCTATGAAATATTTTTTTTTTTTTTTTGCTGGTCATTAACATTTGTTTGTTCTCTCCCATAGATTGAGTCCCCATCGTGCTGTTTGCTCTCTACATGTCTGTTCTTTTCTTCTTCTCTATCCCCTCACCCCCCAGCCAGTCGCGGCAGATGACTGCCCCTCCCTGAGCCTGGTTCTGCTGGAGGTTTCTTCCTGTTAAAAGGGAGTTTTTCCTCTCCACCGTCGCCAAGTGCTTGCTCACAGGGGATCGCCTGATTGCTGGGGTCTTTCTGCAACTGTGGGGGTTCCCCCTACAGTTGATAGTGCTATGAGATGACTGTTGTTGTGAAATGGTGCTATATAAATAAAGTTGAATTGAATTGAATTGAATTATACCATACATCCGAGGGATAACAGAACCAATTCAAAGGATCATGAAAAAATACAAAATAAGCACAAACATTTCCACATGCTTCAACATATGTAGGTTATGGAATATATGGTTAATATAGACCACAGGCCCCCCAAACAACTAAGAAAAGACAACAAAAAGGTTCACAGTCTAAGATAGTTATTATGACATACTAAGTGTTACATCTGTTGCCACGGAAGAAACTTTCCAGCAGCCATGCTCCTAAGAGAGTTCAGTGGTAAGCCTAACAGCATAGTAAAATCATAAGTCAGTCCTAAACTGTTGCAGCACAATTAGTGAATAATTGTGGAGTGGTTTGTATCAGTCCCTGTGCTGTCTGGGTTTTAATCTTCTCCCAAAGCTGCTGTACGTTGGTTTAGGCGCCCTGCTGGGACCTTCTTGTGAGGAATCTGCAGTGTGGGAAGGAGAGAGGTTAACTGTTCCCTGCTGGGGGGCTGAGTCTTTTCTCTTGGGGAGTCTACCCCGCTGAGGTGCTCTCGCCAACTGTGCAGGCTCATCTTTCAACAAGAAGGCAGGTTTAAGTCTGTCAATGCTGACTGTTTCTTTTCTATCCCCAAAATCAAGTACAAAGTGTTTATCACCATGTTCCAGCACTCTGAATGGCCCATCGTACGCTGGGCGGAAAGTTGGTTTTAAAGCTTCATGCTTAACAAAAACGAACTCAGCGTTTTTTAAAGCTTGAGGGACAAAAACCCGTGGGAAGGAGTGATGAGCTGGACCGGGGAGAGAGTCCGGTCCGTTGCTGCCTAAAAACCTTGGGACTGGAAGGTGCCCTGGCTCTGGGTTCTCTGGTAAAAATTCACCTGGAAGCCTGAGAGGTTGTGCAGAGACTAATTCTGCGGGAGAGGCGTCTAGATCCTCTTTAGGTGCTGCACGCAACCCCAATAAAACCCAGGGAAGTTTATTTACCCAATTTGTGTCCGTTAGTGAGGCTCTGAGGGCAGCCTTTAAAGACCTGTGAAAACGCTCGCATAACCCATTAGCCTGAGGGTGATAAGCGGTGGTGCGATGAATTGTTGCCCCTAAGCTGTTGGACATGGCTGACCAGAGCTCTGAGACAAATTGAGGCCCCCTATCGGACGTGATGTCCGATGGGACGCCGAAACGTGCCACCCAGTTTGTCAAAAAAACGACTTCCTCCGCTGTGGTTGCCGCTAGAGGGACTGCCTCTGGCCAGCGTGTGGTGCGGTCTATCATTGTTAACAGGTGTGTGAAACCGTGGGAGGAAGGTAGTGGCCCCACGAGGTCGACATGAATGTGGTCGAACCTTCTAGCAGGGATTGGAAAAGGCTCCAGAGGGGCTTTTGTGTGTCTGTGTATTTTGGCGCGTTGACAAGAAATGCAAGTTTTTGCCCATTCTTTTACGTTTTTGCGCAGGCCTGGCCACACAAACTTTTCCGCGACCATTTTAACCGAGGCGCGCACACCTGGGTGCGCGAGGGAGTGAATTGCGTCGAAAATACGGCGGCGCCATGTAGCTGGTACTAACGGGCGAGGTCGGCCGGTTGAAACATCGCATATTAGGGGGGGCACGCCGTCGCGTAAACCCTTTTTCTCCAGCCTTAACCCTGTTGGTCCAGACAGGAGTGCGCGCACGTCCGCGTCACTGCTTTGTACCTCTGCCATGGCTGCATAATCTATCCCTGCATGGATAGGTACTGCGTATGTGTCTGCGTTAGTGAAGAGTTCTGCTGCTGAGGCAGTATAATCTGTCTCCCCGTGCTCTGGTGGTGTCACAGCACGAGAGAGACAGTCTGCTACTACGTTAAGTTTGCCTGCCACCTGTCGAATGTCTGTGGTGAACTCTGAAATCGCAGCTAGCTGTCTTTGTTGCCTGCCTGACCATGGTTCTGAAATTTTAGCCATAGCAAAGGTGAGCGGTTTATGGTCTACAAAAGCCGTGAAACTCCGCCCTTCTAACCAGAACTGGAAGTGGCGGATGGATAAATGAAGCACCAGCAGCTCTCTGTCAAAAGTGCTGTATTTACGCTCAGTTTGGTTTAACGATTTGCTAAAGAATGCCAAAGGTTGCCAGACCCCACTGACAAGTTGTTCTACAACTGCCCCTATAGCTAGGTCTGAAGCGTCTGTGGTTAGCGCGATGCGGGCCAAGGGATCTGGGTGAACCAACAATGTGGCGTTAGCTAGGGCGCTTTTTACTTCCGCGAAGGCGCGTTCGCGCTCCGGGGTCCATTCGACCGCGTTGGAAGCCTTCTTTTTTCTGAGCGCGTCATATAGGGGCTGCATGAGCTGAGCTGCGTGGGGGAGGAAGCGGTTGTAAAAATTAACCATCCCTAAAAATTCCTGTAGCGATTTGACCGTTTGTGGCCGTGGGAAACTTTCTATCGCGTGAACTTGTCTGGAAGTGGAACTGCCCCCTTCGGAGAGACTTTGTGTCCTAAAAAATCAATTTGTGACATGCCGAATTTGCATTTGGCTGGATTGATTATTAGCCCGTGCTCTTCTAGCCTCTGAAAAACCGTAGTGAGGTGCTGCTCGTGTTCTACCTCAGACGAGCTGGCTACCAGCATGTCGTCGAGGTAGACGAAGACAAAAGGAAGGTCGCGTAGGACCGCGTCCATCATTCGTTGAAAAGTTTGAGCAGCGCCTTTGAGGCCGAAAGGCATTCGCAGGAATTCAAAAAGGCCGAAAGGGGTTATTACCGCTGTTTTAGGAATGTCTTCTGCTCGGACTGGGACTTGGTGATAACCGCGGACTAAGTCTATTTTTGAAAAAATGCACGCACCCGCCAGATGTAGTGAAAAATCTTGAATGTGAGGGATTGGGTAACGGTCATGCGCTGTAGCGTTGTTTAATCTGCGGTAATCTCCGCACGGTCTCCAAGAATCGTCGGATTTCGGAACCATGTGAAGTGGTGAGGCCCAGGGGCTCTTCGAGCGTCTAACAATGCCCAATTTTTCAAGAGTTGTAAACTCGTCCCGTGCTATGTTGAGCTTGGCCGCGTCTAAGCGGCGAGCTTTGGCAAAAATGGGAGGTCCCATTGTGGGAATGAAGTGTTCAACCCCGTGTTTAGCCACAGTGGCTGAGAATTTGAGAATTGTGAGTGCTGGAAATTGGGTGAGGAGTTGCTCAAACTTACCTCCTGCTGTGGTGACGTTGGCCTGCACAGGTGGTGGAGAAACTCGGGCTGAGCAGGGAATAGAAGCAAAGGACAGTGCATTAACCAGGCACCTATTTGCTAGATCCACTAATAACCCATGTGCACACAAAAAATCTGCGCCTAATAAGTTAAAACTCACCGCCGCTACAACAAATGTCCATCTGTAGCTGCGGCCGTGGATGAGGAGGTGCAGGCTCTTTTCGCCGAACGTGTTGATGCTAGAGCCGTTGGCTGCCACGGTTCCGTTGCCCCGGGTGCCCGTGGCTCGATCTGCGTGGGAGGGCATGACGAAACTCAGCTGGGCTCCTGTGTCGATGAGGAACTGCTTGCCTGTGTGTCCATCCGTCACGTACAACAGCTTATTCTTCTCGCCGAGAACCGTTGCCGTTAACGGCTCTCGGCTTTGGCATTTTCCCGAAATCGCAAATCTGCAGGGGGGAACGCATTTGTGGGCCTTCTCGGTGAAGCGGTGGTGATAATAACAGGCGTTGCTCTGTCTGCTAAGTTTGGGCCGTGTCGCTGTCACCGTGGGCTGGGTCTGCTCAGTGGGTTGTGGCTCCTCGTGGCTCTGGGCATCAGCTTTGAGGTCTGCGGATGCTGCTGTGGGTGTCAGCTCCTTGCAGGCGTTGACGAGCCGATGAGCTTCGTTGGCCAGTGCGCGGAAATCTTGGTGGTTGTTGCATTTCATGCTGGCGAGTGTCCCTCTCATGTGTGGCGGCAGCGTGCTGAGGAATATAAACTGGAAGAGGAAGTTGTCATTGTCCTCTTCTTTGAGCTGTAGCAAATCCTCCATGAGGGCCTTCGGTTTGCACCCTCTGTGGCCGTAGACCGCCAGGATCTTCTCGGCTCTCTCTTCCGCTGATGGGACGTAGTTCGCCACGATGGTTGCTTTGAGCGTCTCATATTTGTCCCGGGCCGGTGGCCGGCGGATTATGCTCCGCACACACTTGGAAGTGGCGGCGTCGAGTTTGGAGACGATATGGTAAAATTTGGTATCATCAGCCGTGATGCCCGCCAGTGTAAACTGGGCTTCAGCCTGCTGAAACCAAGAGGCGGGGTCTTCTTGCCAGAAGTCTGGCAGCTGGACAGCGACGGCATTCGTGCATACCATCACTGCTGTGCCCGCCGGGTGAGAGTGCCTTGCCTCGGCTCTCACGGCGGTGCTGGTGCTCGGTTGAGCCCTCTCAATCTCTTCTGCCGGGGGGAACAGTTGTCCATCTGTTCCCTCGTCTGCGTGGGTCCGCCACGGATGAGTCGATTGCGGGGGTATGCCTCAGGACCATACTCGCGTCAGGGGTCACCAGTGTAGAAGAGCTTGGAAATGAAGAGGCGATTTGATTTATAAACCAAGTTTAATAATCAGCATAATCAGCATAATCAGCTCTTAAGACTCAACAAGTCTCATCTGGTGCAGAGAGTGGCAGAAGGGAAAAAGAGACAGAATGTCTCCAGCTCACTGACTTTATACTGGCACACAATAAAAGACATGCATAACAAAGGCTGACATCCCTCATTATCTTAATCCCCCCATTGTCTTGGTATTTCCTCTCCTCGCCTTGGGGGGTGAGGGTGGCTCCTCCGGTCTCCTCCGCCGCGTCCGGGGAACGTCCTTTGTTCTTCACTCGGCGGGTGAGAGCCCTTTGTCCTTTCAGAGGTGTGAAGTCCTTTACATATGTAAATTACCAAACATTTCCACATGCTTCAACATATGTAGGTTATGGAATATATGGTTAATATAGACCACAACAGCAGTAAAACCACACACAAAATTAAGACAGTTATTAGTACACCCCAAGGACAAAATAGAACAAGACAAAAAATACAATGTAATATATGAAATATCATGCAGATCATGCAACAAAACCTACATTGGAGAAACCGGAAGATCATTCACCACAAGGAAAAAGAACACCAGAAGAAATGTGAGAAGGAAACACAAGGATGACTCACAAGATCACAAAAAGAAAAGGCAGAACAAGAAACATTAAAATCAGCAATATCAGATCACTGCAAAAGAAACTAGAAAAGCACTCGGAGAGCGCAGACCTCCGCCAAGAGCAACAGTCCCCCTCAGTATTGTGATTTATACCATAAATATTCTACACTAATTTTGATTATTGTTCTTTCCCTGTATCATGTGTTTCTGTATGTCATATGATTGGTCAAGAAAACAAAAAAAATGTTATTTGAACTACACAAATACAATTTATTTAATTTAACAAGGAAGATACAACATGTACAAGTCTTTAGTTGGAGAACACATTCATGAAATGTATTCCTAATAATAAGTTCTGGATATTGAAAAGCTACCATTAACATAATTTTTCTAACTTCGTTTCTTTCCAGGAAATTAAAAATATGTTACATATACGTAGTGTAGAATAGAACAACATTACTCCAATCTTCTTTTTAAAAAAAAAACATAACCTCCTGGCGGAGGTAATAAAGAAAAAATCAATAAAATAAAACTAAGCTCGACGAGCTTCAATAGCATCTGGGGATAGCCCCTCATCCTGTGTATGCTGCTGTGTACTGTCCTCTGTTCTTTAGCACGGTGAGAAGCAGCGACCTGTGGGCTCTCATTCAGTCTATGCTGCATTTTAGCGGCTCTGTCATAAGCTCAACGAGCCTGTGGGCTCTCATTGTCATTCAGTGTATGCTGCATTTTAGCGGCTCTGTCACAAGCTCGACGAGCTTCAATATGTAGTTCAGTGCTTCCTGCTGGCAGAAGCACTGAACTACACATTACCTCCGGGGCCCTATCTCACAATGTAAAGATTCCTTTAAAAAATTCCTGGATCTAGACGGTGATCCAGATCATCCCCAAAATTTAATCCGTTCTTCCTTGTACCATTTCCAACAATGCCTGAAAGTTTCATGGAAATCCTGTCCAAAACTTTTTGAGTTATCTTGCTAACCAACAGACAGACAGACAGACAAACAGACAAACGCCGGCAAAAACATAACCTCCTGGCCTGCGGCCTGGCGGAGGTAATAATCACATCATGGACTGGGACAACGCAAACATTATTGGATCGGAGAGCAACAGACACAAACGCTGGATCAAGGAGGCCATAGAAATCAGGAAGCGGGGAAAAGACAGCATGAACCGGATGAGGGGGACTTTATGCTTTCCCACATCTGGGACCACATTCTCAAGAGACCATCTGACGGTGAAAGTGGGGCCGGCTCGGTGGATCTGACAGGTCTGTCCAGGCTGGCCCCGCCTACCAAAGTCAGCTGATAAAATGACACCTCACAGCAATCAGCTGACACTTCTGATGAAGGCTTGCAGTGAACAGTCGAAACATGTAAAGAAGGTAAAAACATTTCCTTTCTATTCTTGTCTTTAATAAGAACAAAAGGTAAATAAATCAAAGAAGACCAAAATGAACCTACTTGAGCAAACAACAAACACTTTTTGACTGGTGGGTGATGTGTCACATCTGGTGACTGTTTGGTGGGGGCTGTCAGCCAGAGGAATGCTAAATTTGCTACCAGGCAAAATAAACCACAATTTTAAATGATAAAGTCTTTGAAAAAATAGTCTTTGATTAATGGAGTGAATAATTTTGCAAGTATGCTGAAAGTTGCATCTAAGTTTTGTTGATAGTATAATGCTTATGTGACTTGTGTCATAATTCATAGTATGAAAAATGTTTTTTGAGTGATTAGAAAGTTGTTCAATGTCTCTAATAAACGAAAACAGGTTTAAAATTTCTACAGTATTGGAGATAGAGCATCCTGTGTCGGAAAGCTAAAAACAGTATGAACTTTAGCATAGTCCATGCGCGTGCCGGGCGCAGCGCGCGTGTGTGGGTGTGTGTGTGTGTGTGTGTGTGTGGTGTGTGTGTGTGTGTGTGTGTGTGTGACCATCAAACACTTTTTGAGTGGTAGCCAGACAGCCAAATGGAACGATTGTTTAAGGCCCATTTGACCGTAAAGCTGCAGACGGTTTGACATAAGCTGGACAGAACGCTAGGGAGGGGAGTTTGAATGTTGAAAAAACTGCAACCTGATTTAATAAGATTTTTTTTTTAATGTGCGATTGAGGGAGATGTGAAATATTTTTGTAGTGATCAAGAAAAACATCCATGATTTAATTTTTTTTTTTCAGTTACCCACCTTGTGAAAAAAAGTTCAAGTCATATGGATGGTAAAGGAACACACAGATGCACAGACAGCCAAAACTCTCTGCAAATTCTGGTTTAAAGTTGTCATGAGTCGTTGAAAAAAAAACTCTGCCTTAAAGTTATAAAACTTTTTTTGAGATCACAGCAGATGATAAAAGATTTAACTGTTGGTAAATATCACATACAAGCTTTGGGATGTTTTACAGAATTGTTTCACACAAACAGTCCTTACAATGCTGTTGTGTGGTCGTTTAAAAATACTAGTACATACCTGTGCATGGCCATGCATACCCGTGCATGCCCATAGAAACCAAGTATAAGCAAGTATTTCTGCATGCCCATAGAAAGCAGGTGTAAGCAAGGGTGTGAGCAAGTACGTCAACACTCATTCAGTGATGCCTGCCTTTGATTTTTGATGGTGTCATAGTGAGTCCTATGATCTGTGATGATGTCATAGGGAGTCATATGATCGTGAGTCATGCCTGCATTTGATATTGGAAGCTGTCCTATGTCCTGTGATCTTTGATGATGGCATAGCGAGTCCTATGATGCCTGCATTTGATCCTGGTTTAAATTAGTGTGTCCTATTCTTAATCAGGTGATGAGTAAGATTTCCAGATTTACACACAAACTGACAGAGATTTCTTGAATTTTTAGAGTGATATTTTGTAAGATTTCCCGATTTACTGCTTTGGATGGGTGTGCTTTAAAGTGCTGTGTCCTGTTTTGTATATGACAGCATCGTCCTTTTGTCTATACTAGTACATACCCGTGCATACCCGTCATTGGCATCGGTATATGACGGCATTGTCCTATATGATATCATAAAGACATCAAGGCATAGGGACATCATAGGAGCATCATAGGCTGTCCTATGATGCTGACATCATAGGGACATCATAGGCACATCATAGGCCGTCCTATGATGTCCTATGATCGTGACACACAGACAGACAGACAGACGCACACAGAGATTTCTTGAATTTATAGAGTGATAAAATGCTTTTTATAGGAGAAATGTTGAATTTCCTAGTATCAGCACAAAATAAACTCAAATCGCCAAAAAAATGGAAAATATGAATTGGAGAAATGTTAAATTTCCTAGTACCGTATCAGCACAAAATAAACTCTAATCACCACAAGCATACAGATAAAAAATTTTTTTTGTCATTATTGGGTTTTTTGATTAAGGAAAAAAGGATGCGAAAATGCACGTTTGAAGGCTTACTTTTTGCACAGTTCAATCTATCCCAGTTCACTCAAAGACCTCTGGATCAGCAATGCACTGTTTTTTCCTACGCCGGGTTGACCCCTGACTGAGGTTGGGGATTACCCCGCCTCTAGAACGCCATTGGCTAGGCTGTGGGGTCTGTCTCCATTTTTTGGCTCGGGTAAAAATGGGTGGTTGGGCGGTCTTCTTTTAAAATTGTTGGGCAGGGTTAGTTGTGGGAGATGCCATTGCCCACAGGGGTCTGGATGCAGCTAAGACAATCCTCTTTTTTCCCAGTTAGTCCGTAACCGGTCTGGACCAAAAGCTGAAGGCAGGTGTCTTGCTAACCCACAGTTGTGGTGAGTTTTTTCTCTTTTTCATTGTTTAATTTTCTGATTTTATTTAATGATCCAATTTTTGCACGTGCCGCGGTGTAGTTTCATTGGTCAACTGCAAGGGTACGCCTCTAGGTCATCATTGGACAGCACGTCAAACCCTCCCTCGCCGCTCATTGGCTGAGGGCGGATCAAAAAGTTTATAAACCTCAGATATCATCCATCAGTTTGAATGATTTATTTGAACATGTTGCATCAGTACAAGAGTCAATTTAAATAGATCAATGAATAAAATGAAATTCATTATGATAATACTGTACATAAAAACACAATCATTATACATGTTAGAACGGGGGTTGGTCGAGGGGAGTGGGGGGAGTGTGTGCGTGCGAATAGCAGGATATGTAAAGTCCCTTCTTGGAGAAAAAGTGCTATCACCGTTTACCATTTTATTTTGTTAAAATTTAAAATTTATAGTTTAATGTTTAGTTCTGCAATTGTGCGGTGTTACTTCAGCCGTATGTATATAAAACTGCAACTACAACACGCGCCGTCCCCAGCGTTTCCCATAGGTTAACATTCTGTTCCCATGCTCAGCCCTCGGGGCAGGGTCAAAGGTCGTCTTGGATCAAAGGATAATTATGGGTCATCAAGGATGTCGCTGATCAAAGGATAATTACAAGTCATAAAGGATGTCGCTGATCAAAGGATAAGTATGGGACATAAAGGACATCGCTGATCAAAGGATTATTACAGATCAAAGGGGAGGTCAAGGTCAGGTCAAAGGGGGCAGGGTGTGGGCGGGGAAAGGGGCAGGGTGTGGGTGGAGTTTGGGTGGGACTAAGAGGTCATAAACCTGTCAAAAGCAGTTTGATGGAAGCTGGCCTATTAGCATCATCTATTGTGCAAGAACAAAAGGAAGCTTGGTTTTAACTCCACTCACATACAGATAATTGTTTAGTGTGTTAGCTCTAGAACATATTAGTCAATCAGCTGTGGTGCAGACGGACAGTGTGGTTGACCTCTGATTGAAGGGTCAGTGGTTCGATCCCTGCTCTCTCTGAGGTCTGCAGGTCGACATTTCCTTGAGCAAGACACTGAATCTGGAGTTGCTCCTGGTGGGTCAGGCCAGTGCCTTGCATGACTTCTCTGCCGCCATCAGCTTGTAAATGGGTAGATAGCTGAATATGTTAAGTGCTTTGGTCATCCAGGGATTAGAAAAACGGGCTATGTAAGTGAATGCTATTTACCATAATTAAAGCTGGCTAATCGCACACGGTGTGTTGTCATATGGACCCTGTGAATCTATTCCTATGCAATTCCTTACACACATTGTTAACACAAACAAAAAATGTACACTTATTAATGCTATGCAAAACTGCATAGTATTCCTGCAATTTCCCTCTTACATTGCAAGATATTTATAGATCCGAAGAGGCAATGATACAAACAAAGAGCTGGCTCAAAATCAAGCCTGTACAATTGATCAGCCTCTCTAAATACTAATTCTGTTCAAGTTGTTACTTGTTGTATTGTGGAGCACATATGACAGGGTTATTAGGGTGTATGGTTGACATGGTGTAAGAATGCTGCTGTAACAAATGATTTCTGAGGTCTATTTATAGCTCAACTGTGCACCTTTGTATTTTGTTTCAGTGCTTTGTCGCACTTCGTCTGCCTGAGGTGAAATGTTCCAGTTACCCTCATTTGTTATTCTGTAAGTGCTGAGAGTCATGAAAGTAAAAACCTTTTACATTTTCTAAGAACATTTCCTTTGGCACACATACTCCAAAAAGCACCATTGCACATTGTTTCTCTCATTTTGTTAACCTACCAAGACCTGTACATTGAGTTAATGGGTTTCTTGTATTTCCTGGAGTTATTCTGATCTTGATTTAAAACCCATTTAAAAGCCTGCATACATTATTAAATAAAGCAAAGTTAGTTCTTGATCATGATTTCAGTCTGCTTTGTGTACTGCTCTCTGGTTTTGCCATATCTGAGTTATGGTGCAGAGGTTTGGGGCACTGTAACCTATAACAGCACAATCCCCGCTCACTAATCACAAGTCCAGAAAAGAGCAATAAGAATCACTCACAATGCAGGGTATCGGGATCATACAAACACTGTAAGCTAATTTTACAATCAAAAATACTCAAACTGTCAGATTTAGTAGATTATCAAATAGCACAAATCATGTTTAAAGCAAAATATAATCACCTGTCAAGCAATATTCAAAAAACATTCACCGAAAGAGAAGGTGAATATAACTTAAGGAGATTATTAAATTTAAATGAGAATGAAATGGGAAAAGGTTTTTTTTTTGTTTCAGTGTATGGGTGAAACTATGGAACAGCTTGAATGTAGATTAAAGAAATGTACAAATGTCTTCAGAAATATGTACAGAGGGATGATATTCAGTCACAATAGGCGAAAAGGGTTTTGATTGACACCTGGTTATGCACATTTGTTTTGTTTTTTGTCTTGTTTGTTTGTTTGTTTTTCCTCTTTTTTTGCTCTGTTATTGCTTGGAAATGCCATATAATATAGAATATTTTACAACAGAATAATAACATAAAAAAATACATGTAAGAAAAACAAGAATATAAGGAAACAAAAAAATAAGAATATTAAGGAAACATATGAGTATATAAGGAGTGGTGATTATCCATTATATTGGAGTGTAAGCTGGGAGAAGGGGTGTGACTTAATATGTTGTTCTTCTTCCCACTCCTTTTTGAATATGTGATTTTAGTTGTACTCATCATTTTTGTTGAGATTTGTTTGTTTTGCTTTTGTTCGTTTTGTCTGTTCTGTTTGCTTATTTACTGCTATTTTTGACCATTTTAGTATTTTAGTATGTAAAATTATAATTATTGGTACAAATTTCAATGTATGGTTACACATTCAAAATAAAATGAATTGAACTGAATTGAAAAAAATTCCTTTTAAACATCCTGGGAACTCAAGCTTCTTAGAAAATGTGATTTTTTTTTTTTTTTATAGTGCCTGGTTATAGAGGTCTGTAGTAGCCACAGAAAGTGATGATATTTGTATGATTTGTTATTATATATACGATGCTGTGAAAAAGTATTTCCCCCTTCCTAACTTCTTATATTTTGGCATATTTGTTACACTTAAATGTTTCAGATCATCAAAAAAAAATCAGACAAAGATAACCTGAGTAAATACAAAATGCAGTTTTTAAATGATGATTTCATTTGTTAAGGGAAAAAAGCTATCCCAACCTGCCTTACGCTATGTGAAAGAGTAATTGCCCTCCCTTGTTACATTGTGAATTAACTGTGATTAACCACATTTTTTGGAAAGCTGAGTTCAGTTTCACTAGCCACACCCAGTCCTAATTACTGCCAGACCTGCTGAATCAAGAAAAGAAGCAGGCTAACAGATCTCAAAAAGCAACAATCATGTCGTAATCTAAAGAAATTCAAGAACAGAAGAGAAACAAAGACCCAGAACAACATCTAAAGAACTACAGGCCTCACTTGCCTTAGTTTGGACACTGGTGAATGATTCAACAAGAAGAAAGAGCCTGGGCAAAAAATTGCATCCATGGGCGAGTTCCAAGGCGAAAGCCACTGCTCAACAAAAAGTACATAAAGGCCCATCTCACATTTGCCAAAAAAAATCTTGATGATTCCCAAGACTTGAGTGAAAATATTCTGTGGACTGATGAAATAAAAGTTGAACTTTTTGGAATACATGTGTCCCGTTACATCTGGCATAAAACTAACACTGTCATGATCCGGTACACGGGTGGGGGCCGTGCTTAGTTGTCTGATTAATTTTGCCCTTTTCTGGTTGTTTATTTTCTGTTCACCTGGTTTGCTGTATTTGATTCCTGTTTTTGGTTAAGTTAATTATTGGTTTCAGTATTTCCTTTCTGGTTTATTATGTTGATCATTGCTGGCGCTGTAACTGCTCGTGCGTCACTCCCGGCTGCCACGGCTGCCAGCAATGATTGCCACTCATGGTTCCGCAGGTATTTGTAATCCAGAGGGTTGTCTATTTAAGCTGTGGACGCCACTTCCTGGTGCAGCAGCATCAAAACCTTCCAGTCAAGAATCCTCTGGGACACCTTGTTTGAGCTAAGTTATTATCTTTATGTTTGCTCACGTCCTTTTTTTTTTTGTCTGGCATTTTTACTCCAGCTTTAGAGCTATGTCTTCCGTTGGTTTGTGTTTTGTGTCTTGAGTTATTTTTAGTTAATTAAATTGCACAAACTCGCAGTCTGCGTTTGGCATGCTGTTTGCCCCTCGGGGAGGGGCCATTTATGACAGAACTCTGCTGCAGTCGGGACACGACAGCCATGGTGAGTTTCGTTTTGTTTCCCTCCCGTAATTTTTCTTTAGCATTCGTTTTTTACCCGCTGGCATGGCAGCGTTCCGGACTTCAGGGAGGTTTGGGCTAGAGCAGGAGGAGTGTTGGTGCTGATTTGTTGCAGAACATTAAATCAGACGTTTGCCTAACCCGCACTCACGAGGGGGGAGCTCCAGGTTTGGGACTGCGCGGCACAGGTGGATGGAGGGGTTCCCCCACCTGTGGAATGTCACAGGACCTCTTGACCTCTGTGTATTGCGCACAACACCGGTTTCGTGGGCTGGGGAGAGCCCGACCGCCACCTGAACCTGTGCCGCAGAGGAAACGCTCCTGGGGACGGAAGCACCAAGTTCAGGACCACAATCCAGCTGCGGTCCTGCCTCCCTCCGTCAGACTGAGTCCCGCAGCCAGCTGCGTTGGGTACGCTGCGCTCCATGGGCCAAGTGCAAGCCCTGGCTACAAGCCCTGGCTCCTCCCTGAGTTTCTGCTGGAGGGAGTATCACCAGCCCAAAGGGAGTCTGAGCCAACAGCAGAGCATCCCCAGACCCCAGTGCTCTGCCCATCACATCTAATGACATCCTCAGCTCCCGGGAGAATGACGTCCAATGCCACTGCAGCTTCCACCGAGCCCTGGGAATTAAGGCAAGTACCTTTTCATTTTATTACACCTAATAATGAAAGGTCTTTCCTTATTCCCAGTGATGAAATTTGGCTGCAGCAGCCCACCATGGCTGAATTTTCACCATTTGCTGCTATTTTTCCTGCTCCTCTTCCTGTATTCCCCGAGGGTCCATCGTTTGCAGAGGACAATCCTGTCCCAGCCCTGCAGCAGCGCCCAAGATGGGAGGAGAGTGCCACCTATGCTCCAGAGCTTGAGCCGGTAGTGGAGTATCCCCTGGCCCCAGCAGCATGGGAGGAGGCGTCAATGGTTGGAGGGTCTCCTGCTGCAGCTGACAGATCCAGAGGTGTGCCAGCGCCAGCTGCTCCATCAGTGGTCCCGCCAACCTTCCAGCCAGAGTCCAGGGTCATTGCAGCATCGTCAAAGTCCTGGATGGTGGAGGAGCTCGAGCTCAGGCAAGGTTCCTAGATTAACCTAGAAAAATCTTGCCTGGCTCTTGGCTGGGGGAACTGGATGCTGCCGTCAGCTGCACCTTCTCCCACCAGGCTTCACTGCTGCCGGTGACTCAGATCTGGTGTGTGTTTGTGTTTTTCCTGTCCCTTCTCCTGAGGTCTCCGGGGGTCCCGCCTACCTGCCAGAGGCCACCGTGGGTGCTGCGACACCTCTGTCCGAGGCCTCCGCGGATGCTACGTCCCAGAGCGGGGCCTTCGTGGGTGCTGCTCCCCCTCTGGTTGAGGCCTCCATGGATGCTGCTGCATGGATGATGCCCCCTCCTCCCCCCTGAGGTGGGTTGTTTTTCTTGTTGGGGGGTGTCTTTTCTGTGTGTGGGGGGGTTCTTTTTTGTTTTTCTGTGATGTTTCCCTGGGGAGTTTGGGATTCACCCCTGGAGGAGGGGGCTCTGTCATGATCCGGTGCACGGGCGGGGGTCATGCTTAGTTGTCTGATTAATTTTGCCCTTTTCTGATTGTTTATTTTTCTTTTCACCTAGTTTGCTGTATTTGGTTCCTGTTTTTGGTTAAGTTCATTATTGGTTTCAGTATTTCCTTTCTGGTTTATTGTGTTGATCATTGCTGGCGCTGCGACAGCTCGCACGTCGCTTCCGACTGTCACGGCTGCCAGCAATGATTGCCACTCATGGTTCTGCAGGTATTTGTAATCCAGAGGGTTGTCTATTTAAGCTGTGGACGCCACTTCCCTGGTGCAGCGGCATCAAACCTTCCAGTCAAGAATCCTCTGGACACCTTATTTGAGCTAAGTTATTATCTTTATGTTTGCTCATGTCCTTTTTTTTTGTCTGGCATTTTTACTCCAGCTTTAGAGCTATGTCTTCCCTTGGTTTGTGTTTTGTGTCTTGAGTTATTTTTAGATAATTAAATTGCAAAAACTCGCAGTCTGCGTTTGGCATGCTGTTTGCCCTCGGGGAGGGCCATTTATGACAGAACGCCGCTGCCAGTTGGACACCAGCAGATGGTGAGTTTCGTTTTTGTTTCCCTCCCGTAATTTTTCTTTAGCATTCGTTTTTACCCGCTGGCATGGCGGCGTTTCCGGACTTCAGGAGGTTTGGGCTAGACGAGGAGGAGTGTTGGGTGGCTGATTTGTTGCAGAACATTATATCAGACGTTCGCCTAACCCGCAGTCACGAGGGGGAGCTCCAGGTTTGGGACTGCGCGGCACAGGTGATTGAGGGGTTCCTCCACCTGTGGAGTGTCACAGGACTCACAGACCTCTTGACCTCTGTGTATTGCGCACAACACCGGTTTCGTGGGCTGGGGAGAGCCCGACCGCCACCTGAACCTGTGGAGGAAACGCTCCCGGTGGACGGAAGCACCAAGCTCAGGACCAATACTCCAGGGGATTTCCTATTTAAGCCATAGATGCACTTCCCTGGTGCTGCGGCGTCAAACCTTCCAGTCAAGAATCCCTTGGACACCTTGTCTGAGCTAAATTACTGTCTTTCTGTTTCGCTCACATCCTTGTTTTTTGTCTGGCATTTTTGCTCCAGCTTTAGAGCTGTGTTTTCCGTTGGTTTGTGTTTTTGTGTCTTGAATTATTTTTAGTGAATAAAATTGCAAAAACTTTCAGTCTCGCGTTTGGTGTCCTGTTTGCCCTCGGGGAGAGCCATTTATGACAAACACAGCATTTCGTAAAAAGATCATCATACCAACAGTCAAACATGATGGGGGTAGTGTGATAGTCTGGGGCTGCTTTGTTGCTTCAGGTCCTGGATGACTTGCCATAATTGATTGAACCATGAATTCTGCTCTCTACCAGAAAATCCTGAAGGAGAATGTCGGGCCATCAGTTCATGACCTCAAGCTTAAGCCCACCAGTGTGGCTAAATTAAAACAATTCTGCAAAGACTGGGCCAAAATTTCTCAACAGCAATGTGAAAGACTCATTACCAGTTATCTCAAGCACTTGATTGCAGTTGCTGGTCATCTCCAAAGGTCTGAGCATCTCTAAAGTCATGGTGATCGACGTTGCTCTGTCCGACCATTCTTGTGTTTTCTTTGAGAGTGCTATTAATGTCAGCAGAAATATCCAGACAGAGGTCATCAAAAAATGGCACATCAGTGATAATACCCATGAACCATTCTTCCAACCCATGAAACATTCTTCCTCCCCCCTTCACCTTCAGTAAATCAGCTCGCAGAAAATTTCAATGGTAAAATTACAAATATTATCAATGCCATTGCTCCCATCAAGGTGAACGTAGTCACTATTAAAAAGAAACCTCCATGGAGAAATGTCAAACTAGTAAGAGCTGAAAAAAAAGAGAGTGTCGAAAGGATGAATGCAGGTGGCAAAAAACTAAATTACAGGTTCATTATGAAATCTATAATGAGAGATTGAGCATTTATAATTTGGAGCTGAAAAATGCAAGGCAAGCATATTTTTCTGACATCATTGCTAAAAACAACAATAATGCATGCATCTTGTTCACTACTGTTGACAGGCTAACAAATCCCCCTGCGCCAGTAGCTCCTGAACTTCTATCCAACTGTGCCTGCAGTGACTTTGCCTTTTCCTTTACTGACAATTACATTTACTGACAATGACATTCAGAAAATTAGACCGTCAGTCAGTGCTCCTATGCCAGGTGATGGACATGTGCTTCCTCTGTGTCCACATAGAGAAGACGTAAACACCATTGTGAAATTTTTTCCAATCAATCATAAAATCTTGGATGACATCATATGCCACCTGAAATCCACTACCTGATGCCTTGATACTCTCCCAACATGTTTTCTTTTTAAAACGTTTTATATTATATGGTCTCAGATCTACTACAGATCAAAAATATGTCTCTGCATTCAGGTGTTTTCCCTGAGTGCTTTAAAACAGCTGTTATCAAGCCACTTCTAAAAAAAGAGCAACCTAGACACCTCACTCATGAACATCTATAGGCCCATATCAAATCTCCCTTTAGTAAAATAATAGAAAGAGCTGTTTTTCAATAATTGCACAACTTCCTGACATTAAATAATTGTTTTGATGTCTTCCAGTCAGGTTTTCAGGCACACCACAGCACTGAGACAGCTCTTGTTAAAGTCCTTAATGACATCCACTCCAATACAGATAATGGCAACATTTTAGTCTTGGGTCTACTGGACCTCAGTAGAACCAAGGTCGACACGGTCAACCATAACATCTTACTAGACCGGCTGTAAAACTGGGTGGGACTTTCTGCTACAGCACTGAGCTGGTTTGAATCCTATTTGAAAGACAGGGACATTTTTGTGTCTATAGGTAACAACAAATCCAAGTGAACAAAAATAACCAGTGGAGTTCCCCAAGGTTCCATTTTGGGACCTTTGCTTTTCAACATCTACATGCTCCCACTAGCTCAAATCATAAAAAATAACGAAATACATTACCATAATTACCGGAGTGGTGGCTCAGTTGGTAGAGCATCAACCCCACACCCGGGAGGCAGGGGTTCAAATCCCAGCCGGGTCATGCCGAAGACCATATAAAAAGTGGAACTTCCTGCCGTCCAGCTTGGTGCTCAGCAATAATGGAATGGAGGAGGGAAATCTGTGGCGGCGCCTTGCATGGCAGCGGCCCTCTGATTCTGCACTGGGGTGTGTGTGATTGACACTGTAGATAGGTAAAGCACAATCTCGTTCTACTGTACATGATTGGTTGTACGGTTGAATGACAATAAGGGTGATTTAATTAATTAATTAATTTAATTAATTATGCAGATGATACACAAATCTACATAACCATCTCACCAGGAGATGATGGTCCAATTAAAACCCTGATCAAATGCATTGATCAAATTAAAGAGTGGCTGTGCCAGAATTTTCTTCAGTTAAATGAAGACAAAACCAAAATACTTGTTTTTGGAGCCAAAGAAGAAAGACTTAAAGTTAGTACTTATCTTCAGTCAATGATGCTAAAAACCAACAGCCAAGCCAGAAATCTGGGTGTGGCTCTGGACTCAGACCTAAATTTTAACAGCCATATTAAGACAGTAGTGACGTCACTGTATTATAACTTAAAGAACATAACGAGGATTAAAGGTCTGATGTCTCAGTAGGATCTAGAAAAACTTGTCCATGCATTTATCTTCAGTAAACTGGACTACTGTAACACTGTCCCTACAAAGTTCATTAGACAGCTGCAGTTGGTTCAGAACGCTTCAGCTCAAGTCCTCACTAAGACCAAGAAAGTGGATCATATAACTCCAGTTTTCAGATCTTTACACTGGCGTCCTGTCTGTCAAAGAATAGATTTCAAAATACTCATCTTGGTTAATAAAGCTATGAATGGTTTAGAGCCAAAATACATTTCAGATCTGCTAGTCCATTATGAACCACCCAGAGCCCTCAGGTCATCATGGTCAGGCCTACTGTCTGTGCCCAGAGTTAGAACCAAACATGGTGAGGCAGGGTTTAGTTTTTTATGCCCCTTATATATGGAACAAATTCCCAGAAAGCATCAGAGCTGCTAAAACTCTCAGCTGCATTAAATCCAGGTTAAAAGCGCTCCTATTTGCCACAAACTTTCAGTAGCCTACAATGTGCTGTAACTCTTACGTTTTTACAGTCATATTCTATTTTAACTTGTTTTTGTTTCTCTATAATTACCTCCGCCAGGCCGAAAAGGCCAGGAGGAGGTTATGTTTTTGCCAGGGTTTGTGTGTTTGTCTGTTTGTCTGTTTGTCTGTTGGTTAGCAAGATAACTCAAAAAGTCTTGGATGGATTTGCATGAAACTTTCAGGCGTTGTTGGAAATGGTACAAGGAAGAACTGATTAAATTTTGGGGGTGATCCGGTTCACCGTCTGGATACAGGAATTTTTTTAAAGCATTTTTCAACACTGTGACATAGGGCCATTTTCAACATGTGCGCAGGCGCAATGGCGGCCGCTGGGCGTCGTGTGTGACCAACACAAACTCTGCCTTCTTCAACGTTTTAGCCACAAAAGCATGCGGAAAACACTGCTGGCCTCGGACCCCCAGCGTGCCTGTGCCAGCCATAGGCGCTGCGCACATTGCGCTGGTCGTCGTGTCTGACCAACACAAACTCTGCGTTCTTCAACGTTTTAGGCACAAAAGCACGCGGAAAACACTGCTGCCCTGGGCCCGCCGGCGTGCCTGCTTTTGCGCCACGCTGCAAAACCTGACACGGACACCTGTCCGCCGCCCCATTATTTGCCACAAATTCCCCGCCCAGCTATAGGCGCTGCGTAAAAACGACCTCTCTGCCGGGGAAGATTCTAACTTCTGTTTTGCCGCGGAGCGCAACCCCAATATAATATAAAACCCACGGCAACCTGTCTAACCAATCTGCATCCGTCAGTGGAGGAGATGGACGCACCAACACTTCAGTTTATTACCTCCGCCAAGGAGGCAATGCTTTTACAACCGTAAAACGGGGCTAAAGGGACGGCGGGGTAATATGGGACACTTTTCTAAATGTAATTCTGCTTTTTTAATTTTGCTTCCGCCTAGATTTGATGAAGGATTCATGGATATTTGACAATAACAACACAACTCAGCGTCCTGCTCAAAATAAAAAAAGCAGAATTACATTTAAAACATTTCCCACAAAAGTGTCCCTTATTAACCCGCCGTCCCTTATAGCCCCATTTTACACTACTGAACCACTAATCCTATCACTATCACATTGATTGTCATTCATTAATTGTCTGTTTATTGCACTGTCCATGTCAAATAAACAAATAATCATTGTGAATTCAATTGCTACTCATATCTTTTCATGCTCAGGGAATCTGAAAACGTACACACAAACACTCTATGGGGGGAACTGTGCCGCTTGGCGGAGGTCTGCGCTCTCCGAGTGCTTTTCTAGTTTACTTTTTCGTTTGCTTTTAAATTCTTGTTTTTGTTTCTCTTTAATTTACTTTATAGTTTGCTTTTGAATGCTTACAGTATCTCACAAAAGTGAGTACAACCCTCACATTTTTATAAATATTTTATTATATCTTTTCATGGGACAACACTGACGATATGACACTTTGATACAATGTAAAGTAGTCAGTGTACAGCTTTTATAACTGTGTAAATTTGCTGTCCTCTCAAAATAACTCAACACACAGCCATTAATGTCTAAACCACTGACAACAAAAGTGAGTACACCCCTAAGTGAAAATGCCCAAATTGTGCCCAAGTGTCAATATTTTGTGTGTCCACCATTACTTTCCAGCACTGCCTTAACTCTCTTGGGCATGGAGTTCACTAGAGCTTCACAGGTTGCCACTGGAATCCTCTTCCACTCCTCCATGTCGACATCACGGAGCTGGTGGATGTTAGAGACCTTGCGCTCCTGCACCTTGCATTTGAGGATGCCCCACAGATGCTCAGTAGGGTTTAGGTCTGGAGACATGCTTGGCCAGTCCATCACCTTTACCCTCAGTTTCTTTAGCAAGGCAGTGGTCATCTTGGAGGTGTGTTTGGGGTCATTATCATGTTGGAATACTGGCCTGTGGCCCAGTTTCCAAAGGGAGGGGATCATGCTCTGCTTCAGTATGCCACAGTACATGTTGGCATTCATGGTTCTCTCAATGAACTGTAGCTCCCCAGTGCCAGCAGCACTCATACAGCCCCAAACCATGGCACTCCCACCACCATGCTTGACTATAGGCAAGACACACTTGTCTTTGTACTCCTCACCTTGTTGCCGCCACACACGCTTGACACCATCTGAACCAAATTTGTTTATGTTGGTCTCATCAGACCACAGGACATGGTTCCAGTAATCCATGTCCTTAATCTGCTTGTCTTCAGCAAACTTTGCGGGCTTTCTTGTGCATCATCTTTAAAAGGGGCTTCCTTCTGGGATGACAGCCATGCAGACCAATCTGATGCAGTGTGCGGTGTATGGTCTGAGCACTGACAGGCTGACCCCCCACCCCTTCAACCTCTGCAGCAGTGCTGGCAGCACTCATACGTCTATTTTCAAAAGACATCCTCTGGATATGACGCTTAGCATATGCACTCAGCTTCTTTGGTCAACCATGGCGAGGTCTGTTCTGAGTGGAACCTGTCCTGTTAAACCGCTTTATGGTGTTGGCCACTGTGCTGCATCTCAGTTTCAGGGGGTTGGCAATCTTCTTATAGCCTAGGCCGGGGTCAGCAACCTTTATCACTCAAAGAGCCATTTGGACCTGTTTCCCACAGAAAAGAAAACACTGGGAGCCACAAAACCCTTTTGACACTCAAAATGAAATAACACTGCACATACAGTTAGGCCCAAAAATATTTGGACAGTGACACAAGTTTTGTTATTTTAGCTGTTTACGAAAACATATTCAGGATACAATTACATAATCAATATGGGCTTAAAGTGCAGACTCTCAGCTGTAATTTGAGAGTATTCACATCCAAATTGGAGCAAGGGTTTAGGAATTACAGCTCTTTAATACGTAGCCGCCTCTTTTTAAGAGACCAAAAGTAATTGGACAATTGACTCAGAAGGCTGCAAAAAAAAATAAAAAATAACAAGGCTGCATGGGCTCTTCCCTCGTTAACCTGTCATCAATTAAGCAATTAAAAGGTCTGGAGTTGATTCCAGGTGTGGCGTTTGCATTTGGAAGCTGTTGCTGTGAACACACAACATGCGGTCGAAGGAGCTCTCAATGGAGGTGAAACAGACCATCCTGAGGCTGAAAAAAAAAGAAGAAATCCGTCAGAGAGATAGTAGAAATGTTAGGAGTGGCCAAATCAACAGTTTGGTACATTCTGAGAAAAAAGAGTGCACTGGTGAGCTTGGGAACTCAAAAAGGCCTGGGTGTCCACGGAAGGCATCAGTGGTGGATGATCACAGAATCCTTTCCATTGTGAAGAACAACCCCTTCACAACATCCACTCAAGTGAAGAACACTCTCCAGGAAGTAGGTGTATCAGTGTCTAAGTCTACCATAAAGAGAAGACTTCATGAGAGTAAATACAAAGGATTCACCACAAGGTGCAAACCATGAATCAGCCTCAAAAATAGAAAGGCCAGAATTGACTTTGCCAAAAAACACCTAAAGAAGCCAGCCCAGTTCTGGAACAGCATTCTTTGGACAGATGAGACTAAGATCAACCTGTACCAGAATGATGGGAAGAAGAAAGTGTGGAGAAGAATTGGACAAGCTCATGATCTAAGCACTACATACTTCTGTAAAACATGGTGGAGGCCAGTGTGATGGCATGGGACAATGCATGGCTTCGAATGGAACTGGGTCACTTGTGTTTATTGATGATGTGACAAAAGACAGAAGCAGCGAATGAATTCTGAAGTGTATAGGGATTCTACTTTCGCTCAGATTCAGCCAATGCAGCAAAGTGATTGGACCGGTGCTTCACCAATGATCCAAAACATACTCTGCAAAAGCAACCTCAGGAGTTTTTTTAAGCAACAAAGTGGAAAATTCTGCAATTGGCGAGTCAATCACCAGATCTCATACCCAATCGAGCATGCATTTCACTTGCTCAAGACAAAACTTAAGATAAGATAAGATAAGCCTTTTTTAGTCCCACAACGGGGAAATTCCAGGATTGCAACAGCACAGGGATAGCAACACTCAGGAGCCAACAATCAGAAGGCAAGAAAAAAAACAAGCAAGCAAGAGCAGCTAATAACATATGTACGTATTACTATAAATAATATATATTACACAACACACACAGACACACACAGTGCAGAGCATTGTAGCTGGATGAATAAATATATGAATAATGAACACACAGTGCAGAGCATTGTAGCTAGTTGGAATAAATATGTAATATATAAACACCCACAGTACGGAGCATTGCAGCTAGGTGGAATAAATAATGCAAGTATATAACACACACAGTGCGGAGCAATCGCTAGCTAGATGGAATAATATGTAGATATATAAATTATAAAACACCCACAGTACGGAGCATTGTAGCTAGATGGAATAAATATGCAAATATATAAAACACACACCAGTGCTGAGCATGTTGCTAGATGGAATGAAACAGCATAACCGTCACTATAGTTATCCTACATGGTATGATTATGTGCCCATACATATCTCTCACCCTCCCATAGCCGAACGTCTATGTTCCTAGTTGTATGCCGGAGAGGAACCATTGTGTAAGTCTATTGCATCTTTTGCATTCAAAAAACTATTAGTTTGTTACGGCTTTTTGCTATCTCTGCGAGCAGCCCTGCTTAGGTTGTACAGTCTGTCAGCCGATGTAGGATGGACCTACGAAACCTCTCGGTTGTGCACCTGGGATGATGTAGTCTGCTGCTAAATGAGCTCCTCAGTGCATTCAGTATGTCCTGCATAGGGTGGAACTCGACTCCAGCAGAGATGACAGTTTAGCCTCATCCTTCTCTTTCCCATCTCCTCCACTGGGTCAAGGCGTTGCCCCAGGACAGAGCTAGCTTTCTTGGTCAGTTTGTTCAGTCTCTTCCTATCGGACTGCTGTACGCCACTGCCCAGCAGACCACTCCAAAAGTGATGGCTGATGCCACCACCGTGTCATAGAATGACTTCAGCAGCGCCCCTTGTACACCAAAAGACCTGAGTCTTAAGGCAGAAAGACCCACAAACAAGCAACAACTGAAAACAGCTGCAGTAAAGGCCTGGCAAAGCATCACAAAGGAGGAAACCCAGCGTTTGGTGATGTCCATGGGCTCCAGACTTCAGGCAGTCATTGCCTGCAAAGAATTCTCAACAAAATATTGAAAAGTAACATTTTACTTAGGGTTATGTTTATTTGTCCAATTACTTTTGAGCCCCTGAAATGAGGAGCATTTGTACAAAAATAGCTACATTTCCTACATGTTTAATCATATATTTTTGTTCAACCCCTTGAATTAAACCTTAAAGTCTGCACTTCAATTCCGTTGTAGTTGTTTCATTTCAAATCCAATGTGGTGGCATGCAGAGCCCAAATCATGAAGATTGTGTCACTGTCCACTGTATTTCTGGGCCTAACTGTAACACTTTTTTTTTCCCTTTATGCTATGTATAAACAAACTATAATGTGTTGCGTTTATGAAATCAATGAACTCCTGCAGAGAAAATGAAATTACATTTCTGCATGCACAAAAAACATTTTGAACTCCGAAAAAAAAAAAAAAAAGACGTTGGGTTGAAGGTTACTTTCAAGTAAAATACTCAATATCTATTTGAGTCCTTCTTGCATTTATGGAAAAAACGCCATACTTAAATTATCCACCGGCAGCAAAACCAAAAATGCCGTCCTCTTCTGTGTGCCGTCCTTTTACTGGGTGCATGCAGTCAGCTGTCAAACTGAACTCTGAACTCACAGAATCGTTTCCCAAACGATGTTTGCATTGCGATGATTGCAGAATGTAAATAATCCGAATTTATCATGTTGTGAGCTTGTTTGAACTCTCTCAAACTGGGGAGTGAGACACCTACCTTTCTGTAAATCTCTGGCAAGCAACCGTCAAACTTGCGCTCGAATGCCAAAAACCTCCTCCAACATGTGCAGGGTGTGTGTCCTTTTCCCTGAAGAGTTGTGTTTCAGCGTGTTCAGATGCGCTTGCATATCTACCATGAAGTGCAGCTTTTCCAGCCACTCTGGCTGTTCCAGCTCCAGGAAAGGTGAGCCCTTTGCTGCACAGGAAAGTTTCAGTTCTTCCAGACACGCAGCAAAGCGTTTCCAGCACCTCCCCTCTGGACAGCCACCGGACTTTGTTGTGCAGCAGGAGATCAGAATATGTGCTTTCCAGCTCATCCAGAAACAAACGGAACTGACGTGATTAAACTTTAACACGTTTTATTTAGATTTTACAAGATCACCATAATCTTCAAATTTAGAATTACATGTTAAAAACTAGTGAACTAAAATAGATACATTTAATTAAATACTCATTATTTATTTTCCAAGCCACAGGGAGCCACAGCAGAGGGATGAAAGAGCCGCATGCGGCTCTGGAGCCGCGGGTTGCCGACCCCTGGCCTAGGCCATCTTTGTGTAAAGCAGGGGTCACCAACCTTTTTGAAACCAAGAGCTACTTCATGGGTATCGAGTCATGTGAAGGGCACCAGCTTGACACACTCCTCTAAAATAACAAATTGTGTGTGTGTGTGTGTGTGTGTGTGTGTGTGTGTGTGTGTGTGTGTACATAAATAAATAATTATCAATAACTTAGAGTGTGTAACAGACAAGATCAATATTCAACACTTTATTTTTATTAATCTCAGCAATTGTTCAGATGATCACTTCTACATTTCATCAAAAAAATGTCCAGTTTTCACCAGTCCCTTTTAACCATAAAAAACTAAACCCTTTTAATTCATGAACTATGTTGAACCATGTTTGAAAAAGTTATGCAACATTTAAGAAAAATCAACTTTCATATTAAATAAATCTTATCACATTTTTAACTGAACAATTCTGCTCAAAATCTGTTACATTTAATAAACACACTTTTGTGTGTTCTTCTTCACTGGAATTATATCCATACAGTTCTTGCCAAGAATCATGCTTGAGTAATAACCAGCGCTGTCCTTTCGTGAGGAGAAGCTAAACAAGCACTGAGAGTGCTTGTATGGGCGCAGTGGTTAGCACCGCGGCAGCAGTTTGCCCTCGGCTGGTGGATCGCGGGGATCGTGGGTTCGATCCCTGCCCCCGGCCAACAGTGATCTGTGTGGAGTTTGCATGTTCTCCCCGTGTTTGCGTGGGTTTCCTCCCACATACCAAAAACATGCAGGTTAGGGAGTTAAGGGGCGCTTGCGCACGCAGCGACCGGCAGCTGGTGGCTTGTCACCGGACTGCAGAACAAATCTACCTACGGGTACAAAATAAAAACAAAAAAAAAAAAAAAAAGAGTGGGTAGTGAAGTGTCGCTCCACATAGTGGCGCTTCGCCATCGCCCCGCAAATGAAACACACACAGCTTCCTTTCACGGTAGTAAAAAAAGAACTCTTCCTCCCGCTCACTTTGAAAAATGATAAATTTTCTGTCTTTTTTTTGCCATGTTTTTTGGGCTAGGAAACAGCACTGCGTTCACCATCTTCACTGGCCGCTAGCTTACGCTCCACAAACGCGAAGGTTTTGTCATGCGCACAATACTGACCTTTGAACTAGGTCAGATTCACCTTAACGTTACGTATAATAAACATATTTTCATTTTTTTATTTTTAAGACATTGTCATTTTAAAATCTATATAAATGCAAGTGTAATTTTAAAAAATAGCGGCAGAAAAAATTACATCTTAGACGCAGCTCACTTGCGAGTTGTACTATTTTTAGAACAGGCCTGCGGGCGACTCATGTGGTCCTTGCGGGCGACATGGTGCCTGCGGGCACCGCGTTGGTGACCCCTGGTGTAGAGCAACAGTTCTTTTTTTTCAGATCATCGGCGAGTTCTTTGCAATGAGGTGCCATGTTGAACTTGCAGTGACCAGTATGAGAGTGAGAGAGCGATAACACCAAATTGAACACACATGCTCCCCATTCACACCTGAGACCTTGTAACACTAATGAGTCACATGACACCAGGGAGGGAAAATGGCTAAGTGGACATGATTTGGACATTTTCACTCATGGGTGTACTCACTTTTGTTGCCAGCGGTTTAGACATTAATGGCTGTGTGTTGAGTTATTTTGAGGGGACAGCAAATTTACACTGTTAAGCAAGCTGTACACTGACTGCTTTTCATTGTATCAAAGTGTTATATCTTCAGTGTTGTCCCCATGAAAAGATACAATAAAATATTTACAAAAACGTGAGGGGTATACTCACTTTGTGAGCTACTGTATGTATTCCTTTTGCAACTTGCTGTAATGCTTTAATGTTTTGTATGTAAAGCACTTGAATTGTCTTGTACATGAAATGTGCTATACAAATAAACTTGCCTTGCCTTATCACCAAGGGTGGCATAACCAGTTATTAGGTTTTAGGGGGCAATTACTTTTTCACACATGGCCAAGGAGGTCTGGACAGCCTTTTTTCCCTTAATAAATGAAATCATCATTTAAAAAACTGCATTTTGTACTGGGGTCATCTTTGTCTAATAATAAAAATTTGTTTGATGATGTGAAACATTTAGCATCAACACTTGCAAATGTATCCATAAAACTACAACAGTTTTACTGTTATTTTATACTGCTAGAGCGAAAGTAACGCAAATTTTTTAAATTTTTTTTTAAATAAATCACACAATAGTACATCCTAATTAACCAACCCCCTTGCCAGGTCAGGCATGGTTTGCTTGCTACCGGAAAACCATGAAAAACCGGTAGTACCTGTCTCATGGGTCGGGGCCGTCGGTGACTCAACTTGCAACCCCGCCCTTCCGAGGGCGTTGAGGGTGAAACTGGGTGTCCTGGCAGAACTAAAAACAATATCTGTCACAGATCTGTGGTGGACCACTCCACAGTTACACGGGTGAGACTGGAGATCCTGGCAGATAAGCAACACATCTGTCACAAGATCCGTGGTGGACTTTTGCCAGTCATTGCATCATGACATGCACTACACAAAGAGCAGAGATAAACAAACCTATCATCTGGTCAGTCACTGCAACAGATACTTGAGTCAGTTTGTCATGGCCTGCCTTGCCACTGATAATACCGCTATCTGACAAGAATGTGCCGCTAGTCCAGCAAAAGCTAGCAGTACTCAAATACTTTCCAAGCAGTTTCATAAAATGGTCAGTCAGAAAGCAACTCACACCAGCCCAGACGTCGCCTGGGTTAACAAGGTCTGCACTGATCAGTTCACACTCCGACAGGCAGCGAAAAGTATGTTAGGAGCAGGAAGAGAGAAGAAGAGGAAAACAGCAGCCTTGTGTGTAGCAGAATGGAATATACGCACTCTGATGGACAGATTCTCATCACAGCGCCAAGAAAGACAGACCGCACTTGTGGCCTTGGAAATGAACAGGTACAATGTAGACATAGCTGCACTTAGTGAAACAAGATTGCCTGTATATGACAGTTTGGAAGATCATGGGTACATCTTCTTTTGGAGTGGGAAATCAACTCACGAAAGGTGAGACGCAGGAGTAGGCTTTACAGTTAGAAAGGAGATAGCAGCAATGCTTGATAAGGAACCGGTGCCAATCAACGATAGGATATTGACTATGAGGCTCCCACTACAGCGGAAGATACAGGATATATTACACACTCATCAGTGTGTATGCCCCCAACAATGACCAACACAGAGGAAGCGAAGGAAGGGTTCTACAGTGATTTACGTGAGACTATCAAGTGTGTACCGTCTGATGACAGGCTGATACTCGTTGGAGATTTTAATGCCAGAGTTGGTTCGGATACTGAGAAATGGAAAGGAGTGCTAGGCAGTCATGGAGTAGGCAAGTGCCATGCTAATGGAGAACTTCTACTTGCAGTACGTTCAGAGTACAACCTTGTGATAACCAACACCCTATTTAAGCACAAGGACACACACAAGAAGACATGGATGCACCCAAGATCCAAGCACTGGCACTTGTTAGACTACATCATAGTAAGGCAGAGAGACATAAGGGATGTATTGGACACCAAAGCAATGAGAGGTGTGGACTGTGGTACTGATCATGTTATGCTGAGATCTAGATGAAGGATTTGCAGAAGAAAACAACATTGCAGGACGGGTGCGAAGCCACCACAGAAGCTAAACACTAGTGCACTGAAAGGCCAAAAGAAGCAGGAAGAACTTACACAGAAAATGGATGAAAACTTGAAAGACTGGGACAGCAACAACTCAGAAAATGACAAAGAAGAGAAATGGGCAACACTGAAGGATATGGTGTATCAGACTGCGAGTGATGTTTTAGGCCACCCTGAGAGGAAACATCAAGATTGGTTTGATGAGCATGATGAACATCTGAAGAAACTACTAGAAGCAAGGAATACAGCTAGGCAGGAAAATCTACAGTGTAACACAAGGTCGAAGAAGAAAAAATACTCAAAGGCTCAGAGTGAGATACAGAAGTACACCAGAAAGATGCAGTCCAACTGGTGGAATAACAAAGCGGAGGAAACTTCAAACTGCAGCAGACATGAAGGACATGAAACAGTTCTTCACAGGTTTGAGAGAAATCTACAGCCCTAAACCAAGAGGAGTTAATCCAACTAAGGCTACAGATAGTGAAACAGTTTTGCAGGAGAAAGACAAGATCTGGACAGATTTGCAGACCACTTTGACAACTACTAAACAACCCTTGAGATCTCGCTGAAGAGGCTAAAGAAGCTCTAGGTGCAGCGACCAGTTGTATCAAGTCTGGATGAACCACCAAATCTTGATGAACTAATGGCAGCTATCAGGACAACACCGGATGGTAAAGCTCAAGGAAGGGATGGAATTCCAGCAGAAGTGTGGAAATTTGGTGGTGTTCAGCTGACGAACTGCCTGCACAAGCTCATCCAAGCGATATGGGATGCCCAGAAAGTACCTCAAGAGTGGAAGGATGCAAGTATTGTGCCTTTGTTCAAGAAAGGTGACAGGAAAGATTGTGGAAATTGCTGAGGTATATCACTGCTAGCCACCTGTGGTAAGATTCGCTCATGTGTACTACTGAACAGATTCAATGAAACCCATCTCGCAGAATGTACTACCAGAAACCAGCGCGCTTTAGAAGTGGGAAGAAGCACAATGGACATGATTTTCTGGTTGAAACAGGTTCAAGAAAAGTATATCAAACAGACATGCCGCTTTATAGTAGTCTTCATTGACTTCAGTAAGCCTTCAATACTGTATCGCGACAAGGACTCTGGAAGGTACTCCAGAAATATGGCTGTACAGAGAAGTTTATCACCTGATCGAGGCACTCCATATACAGGTATGCAAGCAAACATGGCAATGAGTGGTTCAGTATCTAAAGACTTTTCAGTCAGTAATGGGGTGAAACAAGGGTGTGTGCTTGCTCCTATACTCTTCTCGCTATATCTGTCAGCTATGCTTGAGGTGGCCTTCAAAGGCATTTCAGGAGTATACATTCAAACAAGGAAAGAAGGAGACTTGTTCAATGTGGCACAGTTTAAAGCCAAGAGTAAGACATCGATAAAGTAGTAAGAGAAAGTCTCTTTGGCCGATGACAGTGCTCTAGTTGCTCACAGTGCAGAAGATATACATCTTAGTGGAGAAATCTGCAAGAGCAGCTAGCCAATTCAGCCTCAAAATCAACATCAAGAAGACAGAGTGCCTCTATCAACCTCCAAAGTTCCAGTTATCAACATCATGACCAGAAGAAATCAGCAGTGGTACAGAGCCACTAATCAAGTTTAAGACTTTCAGGTATCTCAGGAGTACTGTTTCAGAGAATGCTAGGCTGGAGGATGAACTATCTCTCAGAATGGGAAGAGCGAGTGCTGTGTTTGGAAACTTGAGGGAGAGACTGTGAAACAATCGACATGTGTCTATCCGTGTGAAATGCAAACTGTACAGAGCGACAGTACTGGCTACTCTATTGTACTGTGCTGAAACTTGGACTGTCTACAGGGCGCAGGTAAAGAAACTCCATGCGTACATGATGAGACACCTTCAAGCCATAATGAATATCTCATGGAAAGACAAAATAATTAACATGGAAGTGCTGAAACGAGCTGGTCTACCATCAATGGAGGACATGCTAATACAGATGAACCTGAAATGGCTCAGACATGTTGAGAGGATGAATCACCCGTGACTCCCTCAGCAGTTACTCTACTCACAGTTCTGCAAGGGCAAGTGCAATCAGGGTAGACCAAAGCTCAGATTTAAAGACACTGTAAAAAGAAACCTGAAGAAGTTGGATGTAGACAGGAGTTCCTGGCAGTGGAAGGCAAAGGACAGAGCTGCGTGGAGCAATCTGATAAGACCTAAATGAAACAGTCATTGTCGCCCCCAACAGACTGCTATGATGATGATGAATTAACCAATCGAAGCAGCAGTTGCTTTGCAAGGAGAAGTTGCTGTTAATGGAATCATACTGGATTGCATGCACTTTCCTTCTCCTTCCTTCTCTCTGACTGCAAGTAAAGTAAATATTTTCTAAGTATAACACATACTTAAACCAATGCTAATCCATTTGTGGTTTGGAGAATCTGCTGCTTGCTCTGCCACAGCAACATATTAAGTTCTGCTCTCTTACCTTTGGGTAGATGCCTCTCATTTACAAAATCCTTATTGCACTACGACAGAACAAAAGGGCGTAACATGTGTAAAAAGGTTATTTTTGTCACTGATGTTCCGTCAGCCTTCAGCTGTGTTACCACCTAGAACTTGTGTTGTTGTGTGTTTCTCTATTTTTGGGATAATGGAAGTGGAAGTGGGTGTAAACATTACAGGTACATCTCAAAAAATTAGAATATCATGAAAAAGTTCAATATTTTTTGTCACTCATTTCAGAAAGTGAAACCCATATATTATATAGAGTCATTACATAGAGAGTGAAATATTTCAAGTGTTTATTTATTTTAATTTTGATGATTATGGTTCAGAGCCCATGAAAACCCCAAATTCAGTTTCTCAAAAAATTAGAATATTACATAAAAAAACTATTTTTTAAAATTAATTTTAATAGAAATGTTGGCCGACTGAAAAGTATGTCCATGTACACACTGAATACTTGGTCGGGGCTCCTTTTGGATTAATTACTGTATCAATGTGGCGTGGCATGGAGGCGATCAGCCTGTGACACTGCTGAGGTGTTATGAAAGTCCAGGTTGCTTTGATAGTGACCTTCAGCTCGTCTGCATTGTTGGGTCTGGTGTCTCTTATCTTCCTCTTGACAATACTCCATAGATTCTCTATAAGGTTTAGGTCAGGAGAGTTTGCTGGCCAATCAAACACAGTGACGCCATGGCCATTAAACCAGGTTTTGATACTTTTGGCAGTGTGGGGGGGTACCAAATCCTGCTGGAAAATGAAATCAGCTTCTTCGTAAAGCTTGTCAGCAGAGGGAAGCATGAAGTGCTCTAAAATTTCCTGGTCAACGACTGCATTGACTTTGGGCTTGATAAAACACAGTGGACCAACACCAGCAGATGACATGGTTCCTCAAATCATCACTGACGGTGAAAAATTTACACTAACCTCAAGCAACTTGGATTCTGTGCCTCTCCACTCTTTCTCCAGACTCTGGACTTTGATTTACAACAACAACATTTACATGGTGGGTTCACGCCGAAATGGCTAGGACACCGCCCCACGGTAAGGAGCAGCATCCCTTTAAAAGGACCAGGGCAAAAGAACAAAACAATAAACAGCCGTGGACAATTAACAAACAAGACTCAAGCAACACTAAGATGGAAATCAACAAAAGACACTATCAAAATAAAAGCCCAAAGCAGAACTAAGGATCAAGACAGGAATAACACATAACCAAGATAATGATACTAAAACATAATGACCAGAACACCAATAATACCAAACACAGAGGATCTCACAATAACCAAGGGCAAGGACATGGTCCCGATCAAGACAACATACTCAGAACCAAAACCATGGGCACAGCCCATGTCCAAACCCTTATAGGATGAGCTTCTCTGTTTTCATATATTGTAATATTTGGAACAATTTTTTTTCAACCTGAGTGATGTCTTCACCAGGCTTGTCTAGTCCAATGCACAAGCACAGTAAAACAATACATACCATGGGCAGCATTAGGCCTTTTTTAGGGGTGCTGTAGCACCCCTTAAATTTAAACTCAGCATCCCTAAAAATTGAAGTGAGAAAAGTTGTATAAAAATTTAGTTCATCTTTGACAAGCTGAAATGACATCCAAAACATATTCAGTAGTTTGTTTTTTTAAACTTTTTAAAAATGAAAATGAAAACGCCCCCAACACACAAATGGTATGATCCCTGCTCTCACACACATTCCATACCTGCCAACTACTCCGGTTTTGCCGTAATGGTTCCGGTTTTCAAGACCCCGTTCCGGGTTCCGGTTTTATTATTCAAAATTACGGTTTTTCACTAAAAAATTCAGTCAAAATTTTAATTGGTAAAAAACACACGGAAAACACGAATGCAGAATTCCAAACACACTGTCGCTTGGAATCGTATCTAATTTAGAACAAAGGCAATCGGCACTGCTTCATGTAGGTGTATTGTGCATGTGCGAGAGGTCTGAGCCAATTTTCCATGTGCAATCGTGAGGCAATCAGGTAAGAGTTATAAGTTTTCATCATGGAGTCTGCCGGAGAAAAATCACTAACGAGCGTGAAACACAAACGAAAATTACAGTCTTTTCGTGAGGATTACAGCAAAGCATTTCCGGGAGTTATTATTCGCTCAAGAAGGGGTGAAAATTACGCAAATTGCACTTTGTGTAGACAAGACTTTTTGATTGGACATGGCGGAATCAGTGATGTGAAAGACCACGTAAGAACGAAAAAACACAAGGCCAGTGCCAGTGACGCTAGCGGCAAACTTGAAGAACATGTGCTGTGTAATTGCAAGCCTTGTCATGCTTGGTGTATCATGTAAACACATAAAATATCAGAGCGATTTTGCTGTCATTTACGCACATGTGTCATACAGTGCTAGTATACCCTGCTGATATTTCTAGTCTTCTAGTTACCTCCGCCAAGGAGGTTATGTGATCATCAGCATTGGTTTGTCTGTTTGTCTGTTTCTTTGTTAGCAAGATAACTCAAAAAGTTATGGACGGATTTTCATGAAGTTTTCACAGATTGTCAGAAATGTGGTATCCTACAGATGATTAGATTTTGGTGGTGATCCGGATCACCGTCTGGATCCAGGAATTTTTAAAAGGATTCCTTTTTTTTTTTTTTTAACATTGCGAGATAGGGCCATTTTCAATATTTTATTTATGATGTTAAACACCGTATGGGGGGAACTGTGGCGCTTGGCGGAGGTCTGCGCTCTCCGAGTGCTTTTCTAGTATTCATAATACATCACATCTGGCCTATTCGAAGTTCTATGCAGTGTTAAGATAGTCTTTTGAATGCAAATTTAATGAATGAATGAATCTTTATTTGGATAGATTAAAAGTAAAGATTAAAAAGAAACAGAATAATATAACAAAGGGGAAAGAAAATCCAACAAGGTCAAATTAAACAATAACTCCTCTGATTATACAGTTCAACATAAGTTATCTGAAATGGGTGATGGCTGAAGCCACAGCTTATATTACCCACCCATATTCCATCCAAGAATTCAAAAGAAAAACAAAACAAGAGCGATTACAATTCAGAACAAAGCTAAGACAAAATGTGACAAAAAAACTAAGCTACAACACAACACAGACTGGATATGACAATCCTGATATGATTTTACATGTCATCTTGTATATATGTTTGGAGTATTTCTTCCTTTAGTTTTTGGTTAAATTGTCCAAGCGTTGTACATGATTTTAATTCAGGTCCAAAATCGTTCCATAATCTGACTCCTTGCACTGAAACACAGTGTTGCTTGGTGGTAGTTCTCACTGAAGGTTTTTGAAATATACAGTACATGTTCCTCTGAAATGATATTGTTTCTCCCTTATTTGGAACAACTTTTGGATATTTGCGGGCAGTGATAGATTCTTCACTTTAAACATTATTACTGCAGTTTTAAAGTCAACCAGATCTTTCAACTTGAGAGCTTTTAATTTAAGAAAAAGTGGGTTTGTTGGTTCCCTGTAAGCAGCTTTGTTTATTATTCTAATAGCTCTCTTCTGAAGCATAAAGACTGGATATATGTTTGTTTTATATGTATTTCCCCATACTTCAGTACAATATGTCATGTATGGGAGTATTAATGAATGATACAAAGTATATAATGTGGGTTGATTCAGCAAATATTTCGCTCTGTGTAGTATTGCAACTGATTTAGATATTTTACCTTTAATATAATTAATATGTGACTTCTATGTCAAATGCTAATATTTGTTTGACACTGCGGCCCCTGGACCCCGGCTAGCTACTAGGCTTTTCAGGTTTGAAAGTTGATGAAATATGAGGTTGTTAGCTACATTTAACTAGATTTAATGCTAATATTTGTTTGGCAAATATTAGCATTATTATTATTAGCATTAGCATTATTAGCATTAGCATCGGCCCCTGGACCCCGGCAAGCTACTAGGCTTTTCAGGTTTGAAAAGTTGGCAGGTATGACATTCTCTCCCCTGTACCTGCATGTGCTGCAGCCCTGGTGCACACACACACACAGAGGTCCCTCCCTCCCTATCCCAACAGTGGGAAAAGTGAGGGGACAGGAGCTCTTCTGCAGGTAACAAACTCATAATGATGTATGACCCCAGCCTCAGCTGGAATATTCTGCAACGATATGAATAGTTTTTGGGTCTGTCTGAATTTATTCGGTAAGAGTAAGATGCAACTTGTAAACATTTAGGTTTCAAAGTAATTGAGGTTTTCACCTGGGATGGGGGTTAGAAAATAAGCTATTAACAGGCTATAAATAGCCTATAACAGAAAATATTGCATCTTTGTTCATATTATTTTTGATTTTTAATTTATGAGGAAAACCTCACAAATTTCTGAGAGTAAAATCTCAAATGAAAGAAAGCCCTAAAATTAGCACTAAACACAAGTTATGAGAAAAATTGATTTGAGTGGGGAAAAAATCTTTCAAATTTACAAGGAAAAAGTAATAAATTTAGAATAAAACTGCAACAAATTCAGGAGAAAAGCCTCAAACTGTCCAGACTAAAGTCACATCTCAGTAAATTCTTAACTGTTTTTGGGTAATTACTCTTATGTATATTTGAGTGATAATATACAAAGATAACCTACTTTTACTCGTGTACAGTTTCAGGTAACTCAGGCAAATTAGAGATTTTTTTAATTGAAAATGTGGAAAATTTTTATGTGAATTTGGAGAGTTCCCATAAATTACCAACTTTTTCTTTTGATTATTTTTATTCTTTTTTAATTATAGACTTTTTAAGAAACTTCATGAAATTTGAAACGTCTTTGCTCGTAGACTGACATTTTTTTCTTGAATTTGTGACTTTTGCATCATAAACTGGTATCTTTTTTCTTACGTCTTTGCATTTTTGCCTCAATAATTTCCCCTCATCTTTCCATTGATTTTTTTTCCTTAATTTTTTTTTTAAATTATTGCAAAATAGCTACATTTCTCTACAATCCATTTCTCTTCTTTGTCACAACAGTTTATTAATTTTCTTTTTTCTTAATGAATTTTTTAAATCTTTTAAATAACTTCCTGTGTTTACATTCTCAATGACTGTAATTGTACATACAGTGGTGTGAAAAAGTGTTTGCCCCCTTCCTGATTTCTCTTTTTTTTTTGTATGTTTGTCACACTTAAATGTTTCAGACCATCAAACAAATTTAAATATTAGACAAAAATAACACAAGTAAACACAAAATGCAGTTTTTAAATGAAGGTGTTTATTATTAAGGGTAAAAAAAAATAAATCCCAATCTACATGGCCCTGTGTGAAAAGGGATCTCCACCCCCCACCCCCACCCCCGTTAAAACATAAATTAACTGTGGTTTATCACATCTTTGGAAAGCTGAGTTCAGTTCTCTAAAATTATGGCGGTGGTAGTGTGATGGTCTGGGGCTGTTTTGCTGCTTCAGGACCTGGAAGATTTGCTGTGGTAAATGGAACCATGAATTCTGCTGTCTACCAAAAAATCCTAAACGAGAATATCCAGCCATCTGTTTGTGACCTCAAGCTGAAGCACACTTGGGTTCTGCAGCAGGACAATGATCCAAAACACACCAGCAAGTCCACCTCTGAATGGCTTAAGAAAAACAAAATGAAGACTTTGGAGTGGCCTAGTTAAAGTCTTGACCTGAATCCAACTGAGATGCCGTGGCATGACCTTAAAAAAGACAGTTCATGCTCAAAAACCCTCCATTGTGGCTGAATTACAACAATTCTGCAAAGATGAGTGGGCCAAAATTCCACCACAGCACTGTAAAAGACTCAGTGCCAGTTATTGCAAATGCTTGATTGCAGTTGTTGCTGCTAAGGGTGGCCCAGCCAGTTATTAGGCTTAGGGGGCAATCACTTTTTCACACAGGGCCATGTAGGTTTGGATTTTTTTTCCCCCTTAATAATAAACACCTTCATTTTAAAAGAGCATTTTGTGTTTACTTGTGTTATCTTTGTCTAATATTTAAATTTGTTTGATGATCAGAAACATTTAAGTGTGACAAACATACAAAAGAGAGAGAAATCAGGAAGGGGCAAACACTTTTTTCACACCACTGTGTGTGTGTGTGTGTGTGTGTGTGTGTGTGTGTGTGTGTGTGTGTGTGTGTGTGTGTGTGTGTGTGTGCAACATGATAACATTGATAAATGTAAAGTGTTACAAAGAATGAAAAATCAATATGAAACAATATGAAAATCAATATTAGGTTGGGGAGTTCTCTTACCTTCATCGCAGAATAACTTTTCATTAAGAGGGATGTGATACATAGTCATACATAACACCAGTCCAGTTCAAGGTTCCTTTACAGAATCTCACATGATCAAAAGCCCAACTTGGTGGTGGTGGTGAAATAATGAAGGCTCACATGACATTACCAATTAAAACCATGTTCAGTTCCAAATCCCAAACTGCTTCTTATGCAGACCCAGACAGTCAATTAATCCTGAACTATCAGTTACCCTTTAAAAGACAGCCTGCTCTTGTTACAAATATCAGCATGATAAGATTGTGCTCTCAAATTAGTGGTCCCATCTTATAAATACTGCAGTGCTGTCTGTTTTTACTGTTGGCAGCTGCCACACAAGCAGCTACTGACACGCTGGAACTTCAATTTTGTGTTGCAGCTTGCAACACAAGTAGCAAATTGTCACGCCGCGCCGCTCATCAGCGGCGCCACCTGCACGCACACCTGCACATCATCAGCGGCGAGGGATTTAAGCCGCCTCGCCCTGAGCTTCGGCCTGAAGCCGTCAGACTTCCCTACGCATCGCTGTGAGTTCCTTTCCATTCTCAGCTGATCAT
The DNA here is from genome assembly GCA_020510985.1 of Pholidichthys leucotaenia. Taxonomy (NCBI): domain Eukaryota; kingdom Metazoa; phylum Chordata; class Actinopteri; order Cichliformes; family Pholidichthyidae; genus Pholidichthys; species Pholidichthys leucotaenia. Next base: position 344,812,915 of record CM035840.1, read on the forward strand.
TCCGGTAAGAAGATCTTACCTTTTTTCTCCTCCAAGTCTGCTCCCCTGTGCACAGGTGGATTTCCCGGCGGCGGACTACTCCTTTCCATCGCCTGTTCCTCGCTGCTGCACCGGGCTCTCCAGGTGGCTGTCTACCGGACTTCGTCCCTTGCTGTGCCAGTCATCCGTTCTATCCAAGTAAGCTCCTCTCTCGCTCATTTATCTCCTGTGTTGGTGTGTGCCCGTCACCCTTCTCCCTGTGCTTTTCCCATAGGGTTGTCCGGCTGTACGGTCTCCTGCCTCTGTGCCCGAAGCAGACGCCGCCACCAACACATTCACATCCCGCAGACACACATTCATACACTCCTGTTGTTAATAAACTGTTTGAACTACTCTGAGCCTGTGTGTGTGCGTCTCCTGAGCCGTGCGTTATGTCAGTACGGCTTCAGCAGAGCGGCTCGGCAGACGGCGGGCTCGCACACCGGTGTACCACTCTCGAGGCTCGAGTGGATCAGATAGCTTATCAGCAACAGGTGATTTTTAATCAGTTGATAAATATAACTAACCGATTGGACCGCTTGGACCCCCAACAGCCGTTCCCCCCGGCTCGTCAGGGTGGCGCGGCTCCTGCTGCTCCAGCGGCCGTCCAGCAGGCTCCAGGTGCACCGGTTCGGCTCACGCCCATTCCAACCCCCGCCCGCTTTAGCGGTAAGCTCGGCGGAGCGCGGGGGTTTATAATGCAGTGTGAGTCCGTTTTCCACCGTGTGCCCGGGGACTTTCCCTCAGATCATAGCCGAATTGGTTATATCGGGAATCTCCTGGAGGGGCAAGCATTAACCTGGACCTACGCCGTAATGGCGAGGCCCAGTTATGCCACCCTCACATATGACCAATTCGTGAGACGCTTCCTGGAGGTCTTTGACCATTCTCGTACCGAGACAGTCCAGGTCGATCGGCTTCTCGCCCTCCAGCAGGGAAGCCGGTTGGCAGCGGACTACGCGGTCGACTTCCGGGTAGCGGCGGAGGAATTAGGCTGGGAGGAACGCTCCCTCTGTGGCCTTTTCCTCCGCAGTCTCAACGATGATCTGAGGGATGAACTGGCTGGGCGGGATATCCCTGAGACGCTAGCGGAGCTAACATCCCTAGCGATCAGTTTGGACATCAGGCTGCGCGAGCGCTCCTCGGGACGGAAGTCGTTTTCTTCTCGCCCTCGTGGAGTCTCGCCGCGCCTGTTCCAAGCTCGCCCCCTGGCGACGCCGCCACCATCGTGCCCCGAGGAGTCGGAGCCGATGGTGACGGGCTGGACAAAGCTTTCCCCTGCGGAGAGACAACGCCGCCGTGAGTTGGATCTCTGCATGTATTGCGGAGATGACCAACACACGGTGAAGCTTTGCCCACGGAAAGCCAGTCGGCGGGGTCCGCAAGTCACTGTAGGGGACCTCGCGGACGTCAATCGGTTAAGTTCCCTCACACAATTGAAGCTGCCCATCCGTTTCTGTCATAACTCCACTGGGCATCTCACCCACGCACTGGTGGATTCGGGCGCGGAAGGCAGCTTTATTTCTCAAAGCCTGGCAACCCGATTGGGCATCCGCTGTCAAGCACTAAGGAACCCTATCTCCCTGGTCAACCTCTCTCGTGCCTCCCTTGGGAGAGTTACACACCAGACCATCCCCATCCCGGTTATTATCTCTGGAAACCACCGGGAGGAGATAACCTTTTACGTCCTGCCCAACTCTGTGTCGCCCGTCATCCTGGGGTATCCCTGGCTACGCCTCCACAACCCCGTTTTGGATTGGAAGTCCGCCGGGGTGTCGGCATGGAGCACGTTCTGCATGAGCACCTGTCTACAGTCCGCTGCCTGCTCTCCGTCCGCTTCTCCCTCACCTACGGACGCTGCGCCCCCGGACCTGTCCCTGGTGCCATTGGAATTTCACGACCTGGGTATGGTATTCAGCAAATCCAAGGCGATGTCTCTCCCTCCTCATAGGCCCTATGACTGCACAATCAACCTCCGCCAGGGGGCACCCTTACCTTCTGGACGACTCTACAGTCTATCGGCGCCGGAGAAGGAGACTATGAACTCATACCTCAAGGAGTCGCTGAGTGCTGGGATAATCCGCCCGTCGTCATCACCTGTGGGGGCAGGATTCTTCTTCGTCGGTAAGAAGGACGGATCCCTCCGTCCTTGCCTTGACTATCGTGCCCTTAACGACATTACGGAGAAGGATCGCTACACCCTGCCCCTCATGGACACCTCTTTCCACTCCCTCCATGGGGCGACTTGGTTCACCAAGCTGGATCTACGCAGCGCATACCACCTCGTCCGGATCCGGGAGGGAGATGAGTGGAAGACAGCCTTCCGTACCCCGAACGGCCACTTCGAGTACCTGGTGATGCCGTTCGGGTTGACCAACGCTCCAGCCGTCTTTCAGCGCCTCATCAATGACGTCCTCCGGGATTTCATCGGCCTTTTTGTGTTCGTCTACCTGGACGACATTCTCATCTTCTCCAAGTCCAGGGACGAGCACCAGGTCCACGTGAGGCGGGTCCTTCAAAGGCTGCTGGAGAACCGGTTGTACGTGAAGGCCGAGAAATGCGAGTTTTACGCGAAGACAACATCCTTCCTCGGGTTCATCATCTCCCACGACCAGGTGCTTCCGGACCCAGAGAAGGTGAAGGCGATGGTGGAATGGCCCACACCTGCGTCAAGAAAGCAGGTGCAGCAGTTCGTTGGGTTTGCGAACTTCTACCGCCGTTTCGTCCCAAATTTTGGCACCATCGTCGGCCCGCTGACCCACCTCACGTCCCCTAAGGTCCCGTTCCGGTGGACCGAAGAGGCCGCGGCTGCCTTCCAGGCGCTGAAGGCGGAGTTTTCCTCCTCCCGGGTCCTTAGCCAAGTCAACCCTGCGCTGCAGTACATCGTGGAAGTGGACGCTTCGGACACAGGAGTGGGAGCGGTGCTATCCCAGCGGTCGCCGGATGGCGGTATCAAACGGCCCTGCGCCTTCTTCTCCCGGCGCTTGTCCCCGGCGGAGAGGAATTACGACATGGGTGACAGAGAGCTCCTCGCCATCAAGCTCGCGCTACAGGAGTGGCGTCACTGGCTAGAGGGGGCGGACCTGCCATTCGTGGTCCTGATGGACCACAAGAACTTGGAGTACCTTAGATCTGCCAAGCGTCTGAACGCCCGCCAGGCACGCTGGTCCTTGTTCTTCGCCAGGTTCCAATTTACCATCACCTTCAGGCCTGGCTCCAAGAACGGCCTGCCCGACGCCCTCTCTAGGCAATTCACCCCTGAGGAGTCGGAGGACACGGTCCACACCATCCTACCCAGGTCGTGCGTCGTGGGAGCCATCACCTGGGACACTGAGAGCAAGATCCAGAAGGCGCAGGAAGTGGAACCTGACCCTGGCGGCGGACCGGAGGGGAGGCTGTTCGTGCCATCCACGGTTCGGGGGGAGGTCATCCACTGGTTACACACATCCAAGCTCACCTGTCACCCTGGCTCCTCCCGGATGATTGACCTCCTCCAGCGGTCCTTCTGGTGGCCGGGCCTGCGGAGGGACGCTGCCCGCTACGCCCGGGCCTGTCCAGTGTGTGCCACCAACAAATCGGGTAATGCCCCTCCAGCGGGTTTGCTCCAGCCCCTGCCCGTCCCTGGCAGGCCCTGGTCGCATATCGCCCTGGATTTCGTCACCGGACTCCCAGTCTCGAACACCTACGACACCGTCCTGACCATCGTTGACCGCTTCTCCAAGGCGGCACACTTCGTCCCCTTACGAGGTCTTCCAACTGCCCTGGAGATGGCGGACCTCCTAATCCAGCACGTGGTCAGGCTGCATGGGATTCCGGTGGACGTGGTCTCGGACCGAGGGCCCCAATTTTCTTCAGACGTTTGGAGGTCGTTTTGCAACGCCTTAGGAGCCAAGGTGAGCCTCTCCTCCGGCCATCACCCCCAATCCAACGGGCAGTGTGAGCGGACCAACCAGGAGCTGGAGGCTGCGCTCCGCTGTGTAACGGTGTCCAAACCAACGTCCTGGAGTAACCACCTCGCCTGGGTTGAATACGCCCACAACACCGCTCGCTCTTCTGCTACAGGGATGTCCCCCTTTAAGGCGTCCCTGGGTTACGACCCCCCGCTGTTCCCGGCGCAGGAGAGTGAGGTAACTGTCCCCTCAGTACGGGCGCATCTCAGGCAGTTCCGCTCCATCTGGGTGTCAGCGCGCAATGCGCTTTTACGCACGGCGGAGCGCAACAGAGCCGTGGCGGACCGGCACAGAAGACCTGCCCTGGCATACAGAGTTGGTCAGCAAGTCTACGTGTCGACCCAGGACGTGATTTTAAAGGGCGAGAGGAGGAAGCTGGCACAGCGCTTTATGGGCCCATACCCCATCACCAGGATCATCAACCCGGTGGCTGTGCGTGTAGCTATTCCCCCCTCCCTCCGCATCCATCCCACCTTCCACGTGTCCACGGTGAAGCTGGCAGTCTCCGACCCCCTTTGCCCTCCTCCTGCTTCGCAACCCGCGCCCCGGATGATTGATGGCCATCTGACCTGGCCCGTCTCCTCCATCCTGGACTCCCGGCGCCGGGGTCGTGGGTTGCAGTACTTGGTGGACTGGGAGGGCTATGGGCCTGAACATCGGCAGTGGGTTCCCTCGTCGTTTGTGTTGGACCCATCGCTCATCGCTGATTTCCACCGAGCGCACCCAGAGAAGCCATCGCCAGGAGGCGCTGCTAGAGGGGGAAGTACTGTCACGCCGCGCCGCTCATCAGCGGCGCCACCTGCACATCATCAGCGGCGAGGGATTTAAGCCGCCTCGCCCTGAGCTTCGGCCTGAAGCCGTCAGACTTCCCTACGCATCGCTGTGAGTTCCTTTCCATTCTCAGCTGATCATTCCGGTAAGAAGATCTTACCTTTTTTCTCCTCCAAGTCTGCTCCCCTGTGCACAGGTGGATTTCCCGGCGGCGGACTACTCCTTTCCATCGCCTGTTCCTCGCTGCTGCACCGGGCTCTCCAGGTGGCTGTCTACCGGACTTCGTCCCTTGCTGTGCCAGTCATCCGTTCTATCCAAGTAAGCTCCTCTCTCGCTCATTTATCTCCTGTGTTGGTGTGTGCCCGTCACCCTTCTCCCTGTGCTTTTCCCATAGGGTTGTCCGGCTGTACGGTCTCCTGCCTCTGTGCCCGAAGCAGACGCCGCCACCAACACATTCACATCCCGCAGACACACATTCATACACTCCTGTTGTTAATAAACTGTTTGAACTACTCTGAGCCTGTGTGTGTGCGTCTCCTGAGCCGTGCGTTATGTCACAAATGAGCTCATGACTCTTATCTTGAACCAAAAATTCATGCCAACTGATGAGTTTCTGGCTTGTGTTTCTATCAGCAGTAACTGATTGTACAAAGTAAACTGACCTTGATTGCTAATTTTCAGCCTGCCTCTCCCAGTCTCCAGACAACATGTTGTCTGTATCCCAACATTCCTTTCATTTGTCTAAGCCGCTATTTATGTGTTTACATAAATGTTACATTGTTTTGTCACTCTAAAATTGCAGTAAAGGTTATTTTCTTTAATACTTATTGTTTGCCTGGTTTTGGTGTGTGTCCTTATCCTGCAAATATAACAGTAGTAGACAAAAATTATCAGTATTACACAGCATTGCTGTGCCAACTTTCCATTATTTTCATCGTCAAGTGAAAGGACAATTGTGTTACAGTGAACTTGAAAATGAGGAAGCAATGCTAATGATGCTGGATTGCTATGGTCTGAATGTGAAATCATGGTCACACACTCAACATTCCACTAATCATCTCATTACCTGCAGCTGCTCTCAGTCACATACCTGTGCTGATTACTGTTTGAGTATAAATAGACCTCAATTTCATGCAGTCACTTGTGGGTTTGCCTCAGCTCAACACTTGCTGTGAAATACTGGTTTGCCTACTTATACCTATCTTTGGATATTGCTCCTCTCTCATCTGTGCTCCCAGACTCCCGTCATCCTGGTCCACCTGTATCCACCTTGGAAAGGAAAGAACAAGTTAGTCATTATTCAATATTCAGCAAAATACAATTAACCGACAATCACAGGAAAATCCCCAGGCCCGGGGTCCCTCAACACTCTACCATGGCCTGAATAAGTCCTCTTGATCCTCATCATACTCACCCAGATGAAGTCCTCTTCTGCACCTGTCATCTGCTCCCCTAAACCTGTAAGTGAAGAGGCTCTCATTATTCATAATGCCTGGAACTCACTTCCTTTAACATTAGAAGAGGTTGAAGCTACTCTCCTTTTCACTAACAGTCAGTTCCTGTCCATACCTCGTCATCATTTCAATAAAAATGCAAAGCCTTGCATATTTGTCTCAGAGTTTCTGTTGTGGTAACTGCTACTGGGTCCTATATTCAACCATGTCAGTTGTTGAAAATTGTATGCAATTTTTGCATCATTACCTTACATTGTTAATCATTGGCACCACACAATGGCATCACACTGACTTTGGAAATATACAAATAATGCAAGTATCAGAAAAATGTATTCTGTTGAATGCATGACTATAAAATTAGGAACTCTTAAAAAAAACTTAATGGACAATTCAGTTCAATTCAATTCAACTTTATTTATGTAGTGCCATTTCACAACAACAGTCATCTCATAGCACTTTCAACTGTAGGGGAAACCCCCACAATTGCAGAAAGACCCCAGCAATCAGGCGATCCCCTGTGAGCAAGCGCTTGGCGACAGTGGAGAGGAAAAACTCCCTTTTAACAGGAAGAAACCTCCAGCAGAACAAGGCTCAGGGAGGGGAAGACCTTTAATTACTATTAAAGGTCTGAAATGCAAATGACAAATCTGGATTTTTTTAAGTGAAGTTGAGCTTGAAAAAGCGAAAAGAGTAATTAACAGTCTAAAATCTACCTACGGGTACAAATAAAGTAACCTGAACCCTGAACCTAAAAACTAGAGTAAGTGACTGCATTTATATCTCCCTGAAGTCAGTGAGTTCCACATTTTGTTATGTTACAGGCTTGTTTTAAAATGGAAAAAATTCATTTTTCCCAAAATTCTACACACAATATCCAATAATGGCAACATGAAAAAAGTTTTTTGATTTTTGTAAATTTATTAAAAATAAAAAACTAAGAAATCACATGTACATAAGTATTCACAGCATTTCCTCAATCCTTTGGTGATGCACTTTTGGCAGCAGTTACAGCCTCAAGTCTTTTTGAATACGATGCCACAAGCTTGGCACACCTATCTTTGGGCAGTTTCGCCCATTCCTCTTTGCAGCATCTCTCAAGCTCCATCAGGTTGGATGGGAAGCGTCGGTGCACAGCCATTTTCAGATCTCTCTAGAGATGTTCAATTGGATTCAAGTCTGGGCTCTGACTGGGCCACTCAAGGACATTCCATACCTGCCAACCACTCCGGTTTTGCCGTAATGGTTCCGGTTTTCAAGACCCCATTCCGGGTTACGGCTTTATTAATCAAAATTACGGTTTTTCACTAAAAATTCAGTCAAAAATTTTAAATCGTAAAAAAACACGAAAGCAATTCCAAACACGAGATTGCTAGGAATCGTATCTAAATTTAGAACATAGTAGCGTCAGTAGCGTTTCTTTTCGTGGTTCGCTGCTTCGCTTTACCTGAAGCGTTTGCTAAGCTAACGCTATCGCTATTGAGGGTATTGAGGTTTCTATTCTCGCGCGAAATCCCGGGGAGGCGTGCGTACATGGCGAGATGTAAACACGATGTAAACTGCTGCAGACGTTCGCACGACTGCACTTCAACCCTGGCAAATGGACCATGGATTATACAATTCAACATAAACATCTAAAGAGACAAAACAAAAGAGAAACATCTAAAGGGAGAATACATTTTATATAATGCCTAAGATTCTGAAGAACATGTGCTGTGTAATTGCAAGCCTTGTCATGCTTGGTGTATCATGTAAACACATAAAATATCAGAGCGATTTTGATGTCTTTTACGCACGTGTCTGTTAAACAGTGCTAGTATACCCTGCTGATATTTCTAGTCTTCTAGTTACCTCCGCCAAGGAGGTTATGTGATCATCAGCGTTGGTTTGTCTGTTTGTCTGTTTGTTTTTTAGCAAGATAACTCAAAAAGTTATGGACAGATTTTCATGAAATTTTCACAGATTGTCAGAAATGGGGTATCCTACAGATGATTAGATTTTGGTGGTGATCCGGATCACCGTCTGGATCCAGGAATTTTTTAAAGGATTCTTTTTTTTTTTTAATTTAACATTGCGAGATAGGGCCATTTTCAATATTTTATTTATGATGTTAAACACTGTATGGAGGGAACTGTGGCGCTTGGCGGAGGTCTGCGCTCTCCGAGTACTTTTCTAGTATTCATAATACATCACATCTGGCCTATTCAAAGTTCTATGCAGTGTTAAGACTTTTGAACGCAAATTTAATGAATGAATGAATCTTTATTTCGGATAGATTAAAAGTAAAGATTAAAAAGAAACAGAATAATATAACAAAGGCAAAAAATCCAACAAGGTCAAATTAAACAATAACTCCTCTGATTATACAGTTCAACATAAGTTATCTGAAATGGGTGATGGCTGAAGCCGCAGCTTATATTGCCCACCCATATTCCATCCAAGAATTCAAAAGAAAAACAAAACAAGAGCGATTACAATTCGGAACAAAGCTAAGACAAAATGTGACAAAAAAAAAACTAAGTAACAACACAACACAGACTGGATATGACAATCCTTATGTGTTTTTACATGTCATCTTGTATATATGTTTGGAGTATTTTGTCATGTGGTGATCCTCACGGATCACCAAGAGACGCCACAGAGTTCACCAGGGAGTTTGGCAAGATGTTAATTTATTTCCTGACGTGGCAAAACACTACTATGAACCCATAAGGGCTAAACACACACATGACTAAGACTTGGGCTCGTAGGGCTAACCCAGCCGCTACGAGCTAACTGTGACAAAGCTATGATACATGACCTGACATGAAGGTCTGCGGCACTCACAGGAACGACGAGGCGCAGACCCAGGGCTTGCCAGGATGAAGCCACTCAGACGTAACGTAGACCAAAGTCGACTGATAATCCTGCGTCCTACCGTCGCCAGTGCCGGGCTTAAAAGCGCGAAGCACTAACGACGGTAATGACAATCAGCTGACCGGCCGTTGACAGGCGGAAGCCCCACCGAGCACTTTCACAATAAGAGCCCGGTGAGGCCAGAATACAGCCCGCAGCTGTCAAGGCCGGCAGCAAGACATAACTTTAGCCCGAGCGCGATCAGAACCGGCGCTCGGGTCATAACATATTTCTTCCTTTAGTTTTTGTTTAAATTGTCCAAGCGTTGTACATGATTTTAATTCAGGTCCAAAATCATTCCATAATCTGACTCCTTGTACTGAAACACAGTGTTGCTTGGTGGTAGTTCTCACTGTGAAGGTTTTTGAAATATACATGTTCCTCTGAAATGATATTGTTTCTCCCTTATTTGGAACAGCTTTTGGATATTTGCGGGCAGTGATAGATTCTTAGCTTTAAACATTATTACTGCAGTTTTAAAGTCAACCAGATCTTTCAACTTGAGAGCTTTTAATTTAAGAAAAAGTGGGTTTGTTGGTTCCCTGTAAGCAGCTTTGTTTATTATTCTAATAGCTCTCTTCTGAAGCATAAAGACTGGATATATGTTTGTTTTATATGTATTTCCAAATACTTCAGTACAATATGTCATGTATGGGAGTATTAATGAATGATACAAAGTATATAATGTGGGTTGTTGATTCAGCAAATATTTCGCTCTGTGTAGTATTGCAATTGATTTAGATATTTTACTTTTACCCAAAGCTCGTGACCATAGGTGAGAGTAGGAACGTAGATTGACTGGTAAATCGACAGCTTTGCCTTAGAACTAAGCTCCCTCTTCACCACAACAGACCGGTACAACGTCCGCATCACTGCAGATGCTGCTCCAATCCGTCTGTCGATCTCTCGCTCCATTTTCCCCTCACTCGTGAACAAGACCCCAAGATACTTAAACTCCTCCACTTGGGGCAGGAGCCTGTCCCCAACCCGGAAATGAAAGCGGCTGAAATGAGCTTTCTCCGTAGGATTGCTGGACTCACCCTCAGAGATAGGGTGAGGAGCTCAGTCATCCGGGAGAGGCTCAGAGTAGAACCGCTGCTCCTCCACATTGAAAGGAGTCAGTTGAGGTGGTATGGGCATCTGATTAGGATGCCTCCTGGACGCCTCCCACTTGAGGTGTTTCAGGCACGTCCCACTGGGAGGAGACCCCGGGGCAGACCCAGGACTCGGTGGAGAGACTATGTCTCCCAGCTAGTCTGGGAACGCCTTGGTATCCCCTCTGAAGAGCTGGAGCAGGTGGCTGGGGAGAGGGAAGTCTGGGCTTCTCTGCTTGAACTGCTGCCTCCGCGACCCGGACCTCCGGAAAAGCGGTAGAAGATGGATGGATGGATTTTACTTTTAATATAATTAATATGTGACTTCTATGTCAAATGCTAATATTTGTTTGACACTGCGGCGCCTGGACCCCGGCTAGCTACTAGGCTTTTCAGGTTTGAAAGTTGAAGAAATATGAGGTTGTTAGCTACATTCTAACTTGATTTAATGCTAATATTTGTTTGGCGTCGGGGGGCTTCGCCCCCCTGAACCCCCCACCAGGACTTTGTCCTGGACCTACCGGGGCCTGCGGCCCCTGGACCCTGGCTAGCTACTAGGCTTTTCAGGTTTGAAAGTTGAAGAAATATGAGGTTGTTAGCTACATTTAACTAGATTTAATGCTAATATTTGTTTGGCAAATATTAGCATTATTATTATTATTAGCATTAGCATTATTAGCATTAGCATCGGCCCCTGGACCCCGGCTAGCTACTAGGCTTTTCAGGTTTGAAAAGTTGACAGGTATGACATTCACAGAGTTGCCATGAAGCCACTCCTTTGATATTTTGGCTGTGTGCTTAGGGTCGTTGTCCTGCTGAAAGATGAACCTTTGCTCCAGTCTGAGGTCAAGAGTGCTTTGGAGCAGGTTTTCATCCAGGATGTCTCTGTACATTGTTGTATTCATTTTTCCCTTGATCCTGACTAGTCTTCCAGTTCTTGCCACTGAAAAACATCCCCACAGCATGACGCTGTCACCACCATGCTTCATTGTAGGGATGGTATTGGCGTGGTGATGAGCAGTGCCTGGTTTCCTCCAAACGTGATGCCTGACATTCACACCAAAGAGCTCAAGCTTTGTCTCATCAGACCAGAGAATTTTGTTTCTCGTGGTCTGAGAGTCCTTGAGGTGCCTTTTGGCAAACTCCAGGTGAGCTGCCATGTGCCTTTTACTAAGGAGTGGCTTCCGTCTGGCCACTCTACCATACAGGCCTGATTGGTGGATTGCTGTTGAGATGGTTGTCCTTCTGGAAGGTTCTCCTCTTGCCACAGAGGAATGCTGGAGCTCTGACAGAGTGACCATTGGGTTCTTGGTCACCTCCCTCACTAAGGCCCTTCTCCTCCGATTGCTCAGTTTAGACGGCCAGCCAGCATCTGTCTCGGAGGTCTGCAGATAATTCCTTTGACTTCATGCTTGATTTGTGCTCTGACATGCACTGTCAACTGTGGGACTTTATATAGATAGGTGTGTGTCTTTCCAAATCATGTCCAATCAACTGAATTTACCACAGGTGGACTCCAATTAAGCTGTAGAAACATCTCAAGAATGATAAGTGGAAACAGGATGCACCTGAGCTCAATTTTGAGCTTCATGGCAAAGGCTGTGAATACTTATGTACATGTGATTTCTTAGTTTTTTATTTTTTAATAAAATTGCAAAAATCTCAACCAAAAAAAAACAAACTTTTTCCACATTGTCATTATGGGGCATTGTGTGTAGAATTTTGAGGAAAACAATGAATTTATTCCGTTTTGGAATAAGGCTGTAACATAACAAAATGTGGAAAAAGTGAGGCACTGTGAATACTTTCCGGATTCACTGTAGATTTAACCAATTTCTTTGTATTTTACTTTTAGGATACTTCACTGATTTTATCAGGGCACTGTGTGGTCAACTGCCCTTCTCCCCACACATCCAGCTATTTAAGAGCATGAAGGCATATTAATTTTTTTTTTAAATTTCTGTGTAGTGTGCAGGAAGAGAGGTTTAATTTTTTTCACTATTAAAAATGTTTAAAATTTGAATGTAAAATCAGTCTTTGCTGCCAGAGGAGCAAACCTAGTTCATCTTCATATAATCCTCAGCAGAAATGACACAGTAAGTCATTAAGAGGTTCCAGATTTCTGGTAATCCTGTTAAATTGTCATACAGTGTCTTCTTCCCGGATTTGTGAAGTTTTATTCTGATAAGGACGTTAATCTTAAATGTTGAGTGGAGGTAAAAGGTTTATTTTGAAGTATGGTGCCCTTCCAGGCTGTAAATATTCTGCGTACCCTTCTTTAATTAGCCGTTACACTGAATCTGATGTGGTAGTTATGGTAATGTGGTTGGTTCCAAGACCCTTAGAAAATTGAGCTGCCTAAAATACAGAAGTATGTGTTTTAGTCTTTGAGGGATTGCTTGAGTTTATATGCCCCCTTGTTTTGGAAGTAGAGATAACATGACACCACAAAATCTTGTTAAATCTTTGAGGTACAGTTTTTGTTTTGGTAACTTGTAGAGCAATTTTAAATTAACTCTCTGCCATCACTTGAAATTACAAATGATTTGGGCTTGTTACAAATAAACTGAAATTTATATGTGATACATTTTGTGTCAGCTTGGGTCTTCAGCAACTTATATTTTGTTTTTTTTGTTTTTTTGTAAAAATCAACAGTGATGCATACAGCAACATTGGCAATTTTTTAATATGCATTATATTACTGAGAACACCTCAGCCTTTATGGGATTTTGTCCAAGGCAAAGACACATTTCATTCTTTTATTGTGATAATGTCCTATTGTAGGCATTTTGGCACAGCTTTAGTTGGGGATGCTGTTAAAATACTAAGTTATCAATAAATACTATTTTTGTTTAATCCATCTCTTTGATGACAAAATGTCAGAAGGCACAGCAGTAATTCAAGCAGATGAAAAATAGATGAAAAGATTAGAAACTTGTAAGCAGAACTGGAAGGTCACATGTTTGATCCCTGAATCAGCCACTGTGTGATTGCTCTGTCAACGTTATAAAAACAATAATTTGGATTAACATTTGGCTTTTAATCCATGCTTTATAAATGGATAGGTTATGAGGAACATGCTTAAATAGATAACACTTACTACCAACGTTGTCATAAACCCTTATCTGTAACAACAGACATTGTAGTATCTCCTTTAGACTATATAAGAATGACACAAGAGGTCTCAATTTAAATTAGCACTTAACTAGTGTTTACCTTAGTACTGGTTTAATCTGATTTGAGCAACACAGGGGAATGGTTTGGAAAGCTGTCATGGCTTGTTCTGCTGGTTTCTGCATTTGTGCAGATAAGAGTTAATAAGGTTGTAAAACTAATATTTTCTCATCATGAATTAAAGTCTTACTTTAAAAAACAAAGACAAAATACCTTTGTTGCATTTTAAACCACTGCCACACAGGAGTAGACACAATAACACAACTCTTTTCTTTGTAAATCCAAAGACCATAAAAATGGTACTTTCCACCTTGTAGCTTGGTGCTCAGCATAAATAGAATAGGGAAAGGAAAGTTGATTACCCAGCCACAGGGGGAAGCACAAAGCCAGTGTGCTCATTGTGCCGGTCCCAAGCCCAGGTAAATGGGGCTTGGGACAAATTTCCTGATTGCGTCAGGAAGGGCATCTAGCATGCAATCCTTGCCAAATCAAATATGGAGACCCATGATTCACTGTGGCTACCCCGAACAGGGGGCAGTTGAAAGTGTGTGTGTGTGTGTGTGTGTGTGTGTGTGTGTGTGTGTGTGTTATAATTGAGTAAATGTGAGACTGATGATGACCTAGCCTTGTTACTGGACTAGTAAGTCAGTGGCGTGCAGTCAGGGGAGGCATGTGAGGCTGAAAATCATGGTCAGAGGCTGCATGGTATTGTTGCGCCAAACGGAGGGGGTGTGCTTGAGCACCAAAAGCACAGGTTTTCTTTTTAATAGAAGAAGAAAGGAAGTTGGTTTTTTTTTTGTTTTTTTTTTTTAACAAAGTCACAGCAATTTTTTTCCAGAAGGATAGGCAGATTTACTTCATTTATAAGTAAAGGTAAGACTATGCATGCATAGTAGTTGTAAATACTAATAATAATAATTTGTAAATATAGCCGCAAGCTATGTTTACAAATTATTAGCGGCAATCATCGGGTTCCAAGCAGGTGTGGATTTCAAGGTCTTGTATTGCTTAGCAACAGCAATTAAAACCTAAGGTCTGCTACACATTAGTTTTTAAAGCAACACTATGTAACTTTCTTGTTCCTTGTAGGAACACTGTAAAGTCCACAACCACGGCAACCACGGCCCCAGTCCCAACAGCCAACCACAGGGCTTTTTGTTGTTAGTGGCTAAAGTCGTACCTGGTGATTCGCTGCAGGGACCGCAGACCAAGGCCATATCTGCTCTCCCCCCAGTAATGACACCAAAAAAAGAGCTGTTGAAGGCAATGTGGGCCCATTCAGGCTATGGATGAAGTGACATTCACATTGTCAAATGATAAATGTTCAATTGAAAGGATTCCCAGCAGCAATAGTACAGCATTTAAAAGTTCATGTACACCATTTTCAAATGCACAGAAGAGATTTGTTGTACCTTAGAGTAATAACACATTATCAGAAGGATTTGAACCCAGGGCTCATGCTTAGTAGACAAGTATCTTAACCTCTACACTACACTACTGCTGTGGGTCACACTCTCACTTCTTCACACACTAACAAAATTTTCCGCTGGCAGACATTTCATAAACATGATTTTTGGAACATTAACAGAAATTTGCTGGTTAGCTGATGAATCCTGTTTTGATTGTGAGTCTGAAGTTTCATCAAATTTGAATCAGTATATCTGGAGTTAAATCAAAACTACATGCCAAAGAGAAGTTTTCTAGGCCAACTTGATTGGCCTAGAAAATCAAAACGGATTGACATTTCTGGATAATTTTAACAACTTTTCCTGAACAATGCCTGTAGATGATCTCTGCTTAATGTCAAGCGGTTTGGATGAATGGCCTAGGAGGACTTCATTTTGAGTTCACTTGCACATTTTTGAAAATATGGTGCAAAAAACTTCATTTTCAGAGTTTGCCACCATTGACAAAAAGTTGTAGAAGGTTTCAGTGAATAGAATGATGAAATAATTTTTAGTATAAACAGATTTGTTCTCAAGATATTTGCAAAAACATAAAACTGTTTATTATACCACCACCAAACTATGCAGTGCTTTGACTTTTTTGTCTGAGTAGTGAGGAGAGTTTCTGATCTGACTGTAAAATTTCAAGTTTCCATGTATTACTGTTTTTGCTCCCCATGCACTTCTAGTGGAGAAAAATAAGAAGAAGAAGACAAAGAATAATCAGAACACAAAAAAACAATAGGTTTCCCACAGTATAGCTGCTTGGAACCCTAATAAAGCCCAATTCATGGTGGCAAAAACACACTGGTACACGAGCGAGCACAGTGGACTCATTTGTGCACAAGTCCTATACAGAAGGTGAGTGCTGACCGAGTGCATGCAGGCCAAACAAACTGAATGCACATACAAGTATGCAAGTGGTCGGCTGGCAATGGAGTAGGTGTGTGCGTTGCTGGCTCCTGCTATATTTTTTTCCCTTACTTTTTAAACCCTATTTTGCTGTAAGCTGTCAACGTTTTGGATATTTAATACGCGCAGAATCTGTTTTGAGTTGCGAAATATGTCCAAAGCAAGAAAGCAGACTGAAAAGGAGGCAGCAGTGAACAATGCTAACACCAGCTTAGCTGAGGATGCTATTATAAGCCTTAACCCTGCACTTGTTGCCTTGCTTGAGCAACACAGAATGTCCATAGCTGCTGACTTTAAAGCTTCATTTGAACTTATTAATGGTAAACTGGACAAGATTCAAGCAGATGTGGCGAACCAGGAGCAACGCATTGGCGACCTTGAAAACAATGCGGAGGACGTCAGCCAGCGCCTAGCGGCGCTTGAAGCTACGTGTGAGTCAATGCAGGAGGAGAACAGACTTTTGAAAAACAAACTTTCTGACCTGGAGGGAAGAAGCAAGAGGCTGAATATTCGTCTGGTGGGTCTGCCGGAGTTCTTTGATGTGGGTCCACGGCCATCTGAATTTTTTTCTCGGATGTTGGTGGACGTCTTTGGCGCACAAACTTTGCCATCTCCCCCAGAGCTGGATAGAGCCCACCGCAGCCTCATGCCCAAGCCGGGTCCGAACGGGAAGCCGCGTGCTGTCATTATTTGTTTCCACCGGTTTCGGACCAAAGACTTGGTGATGAGAGAAGTGCGGAGACGCCGTGGGACTTTGGAATATCGTGGGCATAAACTCCAGTTCTACGAGGATTATAACGCCGACGTTCAGAAGCAACGAGCCGAATATAAGGAGGTTATGTCCGAGTTGTACAAGAGAGGTTTTCGTCCTTCTCTTCTTTTCCCCGCCAGGCTCCGGATAACTCTTCCAGACGGCAAAAACCAGTGGCTGGCGTCCGTCTCGGAGGCCACCCGCTTCATGCAAACCATGGAGAGAAACCAGCGATTTTCGCCTTGAACTGGACATTTCTGGGTTGACCAGCTGCCGCGCTGGACTGCTTGACTGTTACTGCATTGAAGCTGCACTGACTGGACATTGATGCATTTTTAGATGTTCAAAAACAAGGTAAAATTGGCTCCCTATACGTTGTTGTTTACTTAATTTTTTTTAAATTTTTTTTTTTTTAGGGTAAAATGTTCATACTATGCAGGATTGAAGCCAGTTGTATGGGAGTATTTTGTTAGAGCAGGAGATGGAGCGGTTGCTGTTTTTTGCAACCGGCTGGAGTGTTGTTATAGGTTTGGTTGTTGAATTTTTTTATTTTTTTTTTGTTATGGATTTATTTACACCCCCCTTATCCCCTCCCCCCCTTTTTTTTTTACCCGTACCTCACCTTATTCTTTTTTGGGCTACACAACACAATATATAAATTTTACTCTTTGAATGAATAGTAATCTTACTCTGGTAAGCTGGAATGTGAAGGGATTGAACCATCCAATTAAACGAAAGAGAGTCATGTCACGTCTAAAGCAATTTAAGCCTGGGGTACTGTTTTTGCAGGAAACCCATTTGCAGGATTCCGACCACTTGCGTTTGTCAAAATGTTGGTCAGGACAATTTTTTCATTCAAATTTTAAAGCTAAGGCCAGGGGCTGCTATTCTTATTGATCGAAATATCCCATTTATTCCCTCTAATGTTGTATTAGATAAAAATGGACGACTTGTAATAGTATCAGGTAAACTTGGCAATAAACATGGCACCTTGGCTAATCTGTATGCGCTGAATTTTGATGATGTACACTTTTTTCGCAACCTTTTTTCGCAACTTCTAGATTTAAATACTCATTCTCTAATTCTTGGGGGTGACTTTAATTTGTATATGGATCCGATCTTAGACCGTTCATCCTCAAAACCTGCTAGTCTTAATAAATCTGCAACTTATGTTAAGTCTTTTCTTGAGGAATATAGCCTTGCAGATCCTTGGCGTTTTTTACATCCTAACGGCAGGGACTATTCTTTTTTCTCTCACGTACACCATACTTATACCAGAATAGATTATTTTTTTGTTGACAATTTATTAATTAATAACCTTTGCTCTTGCAGTTATGATAGCATCTCGGTTTCTGATCATGCCCCTCTTGTACTTAAAATGATCCTCCATGGATGTGACTCCATGAGAAAGCATTGGAGATTGGATCCATTATTACTTACAGATGAAAAATTGGTTGCGAATATTTCTTCTAAAATTAATTTTTTTTTGAAAGAAAATAAAACTCCTGGTATGCCAAATAAAACGATATGGGAGGCCATGAAGGCATTTCTTAGGGGGGAATTTATCTCATTGGCAGCATTTAAAAGACGATCCATAATACAGGAACAGAAGGCTATTTTAGATCAAATCTTGGACATTGACAGACAATATGCTCAATCTCCATCACCCGCTCTGTACAAGGAACGTATGACATTACAAACTAAATTTACTTTCTACTCGACAAATTAAAGGTTGTTTAATAAGGAACAAGAGTGAATTTTATGAATATGGCGAAAAAAACAGTAAACTTCTAGCTAATCAACTGCGTGGTATTAGAGCTAAGCAAATTATTACTGGAGTTAGGACAGATAAAGGAGAGGTGACATCTGACCAACAAGTGATTAATGATATTTTCAGGTCATTTTATTCCAAATTATATACCTCAAAATATACAACAAACTTGAAGGATTTGGAAAATTTTTTTGATTCTATTGATATCCCTTCGATTTCTTCAGAATCTCGGCAAATTCTAGAAGCTCCCATCACAAAAGAAGAAATTCAGCTGGCAATATCATCCATGCAATCAGGAAAATCTCCAGGACCTGATGGGTTTTCCGCTGATTTTTTCAAAAAATTCTCTGACGACCTTGCCCCTTTCCTTTGTCAAGTTTTTACAGAGTCGCTTGACTCCGGTACACTTCCTCCTTCATGTTATCAGGCCTGTATCACTGTGTTGCTTAAAAAAGATAAGGATCCTGTTGATTGTGCTTCTTACAGGTCTATTTCCTTGTTAAATACCGATGTTAAAATTTTGTCAAAGTTGTTAGCTTCAAGGTTGGAAAAGATTCTTCCTTTTATAATTTCACAGGACCAAACCGGTTTCATTAAAAATCGCATTCTTTTTTTAACTTGCGGCGGTTGTTTAATATTATTTATACTCCTCACCACAACATACCTGAATGTCTTATTAGTTTGGACGCTGAAAAGGCATTCGATAGGGTTGAGTGGGAGTATTTGTTTTTTACTTTGGAGAGGTTCGGTTTTGGTCCTTCCTTCTGTTCCTGGATTAAACTTCTCTATGCTAGTCCTTTAGCTTCAGTGTTAACTAATTGTCGCTATTCTGACTATTTTAGACTTTACCGTGGTACGAGGCAAGGCTGTCCTTTGAGCCCGTTGCTCTTTGCCTTGGCAATTGAGCCGTTAGCTATTGCAATCCGTGGGAGCCGGGACTTTCTAGGCATTCGTAGCGGTGGCATCGAGCATAGGGTTTCACTCTATGCTGACGATCTTTTACTATTTCTCTCCAACCCACTTACTTCATTACCTGCTATACTCAACATTTTGGATAGTTTTAGTAGGTTTTCTGGTTATAAAATTAATCTTAATAAGAGTGAATTGTTTCCGATTAATGAAAAGATTCAAGTTCAGGATTTTGAAAATTTTCCTTTCAAGGTTGTTATTGATCATTTTAATTATCTTGGGATATGTGTCACTAAACAACTTAATTACTTGTTTAAAAATAATTTTCTCCCCTTATTTGACCAGTGCAAGCTAATACTTTCCAAATGGTCCCCATTATCCTTGTCCTTAATTGGCAGAATCAATTCTGTAAAAATGATGTTACTTCCAAAGTTTTTATATTTGTTTCAATGTCTCCCCATTTTTATTCCTAAATCCTTTTTTAAGTCTTTGGACTCTCTGATTACCTCATTTATTTGGAATGGTAAACATCCAAGATTGAGGAAAGTTTTTCTTCAAAGACCCAAATCAGTGGGTGGCATGGTGCTGCCTAACTTTTGATATTACTACTGGGCAGCAAATATCAGGTGCATGTTATATTGGAAACATTTCTATCTGGAACCCAAATCACCCATTTGGATCCTTATGGAGTCACATGTGGACAATCAAACCTCCCTACTTGCAATTTTAGGTTCACCACTTCCCCTTGCTTTGTTTACACTGGGTAATAATAAAGTAGTTCGTCAGTCTCTTAGAATTTGGTCTCAATTCAGGAAAAATTTCGGTCTTCAGTTTTTCTCCATTAGAAGTCCAATTGCCGCAAATCATTTATTTACCCCATCAACTATTGATAGTGCATTTCATATATGGCACAGAAAAGGTTTAAAATCTTTTGCGGATTTATATTTTGATGGTCAATTTGCAAGTTTTTCTCAACTTTCCACTAAATTCGACATCACTTCTACACATTTTTTCCGCTTCCTCCAGGTCAGACATTACGTGCAAACCACGACAAAACAATTCCCTCAAAAACCTTCTGATAATCCTCTAGATGATTTTTTATTAGTTAAACCAACTTCTAAGGGGGTAATATCAGTTTTATATAATTTAATTTCAAATTTACAATCTTCTTCTCTGGCCGCTATTAAATTGAATTGGGAACAAGATCTTAATTTTACTTTTACTGATGAACTGTGGGACTCTATTCTTGGCCAGGTTCACACTGCATCAATGTGTGCTCGTCACGCTCTTATTCAATTTAAGATTGTACACCGGGTGCACCTGTCCAAAGTTAAGTCACCACGTATTTACTCGGATATAGACCCAACTTGTGAAAAGTGTGGTAGCGCTCCTGGCACTTTGCTTCACATGTATTGATCCTGCCCTGCATTGATGAATTTTTGGCATTCTGTTTTTATCACTATGTCTGAAGTCCTGCAATATCAAATTAAACCTGATCCATTATGCGCCATTTTTGGTGTGGCTCCAGAACTTGTCTTGCCAAATTCCAAATTAAAAGTATTCAAATTTTCATTATTATTGGCTAGACGTGCTGTATTACTGAAGTGGAAAGACTCTTCGCCCCCTTCACATTTACAGTGGATAAAAGATATAATGTCCTGTTTGGATTTAGAAAAAATCAGATATACAGTTTGTGGCTCTGAAAACAAATTCTATAAATTATGGCGCCCGTTTCTTGATTTCTTTGAAAGACCCACGATTATAGTTTCTGAGTAGCTCATATCCCCTTTACCCCACCCCCACCTCACACACACAATTTTTCTTTGTAGTTTTTTTTTTGTTTTTTTTTAATTATTGTTTATTTAAAGGTTTTTGTGTTTTGAAGCATTTACATTTGTTAGCTTTAAATTCTAGTTTTGCACTGTTTGGTTAAAACAAAAATGAAAATTTCTAATACTTTGTATTGTATTGATACTTCAATTAATAATAATAAAAAGACCTTTGAAAGAAAGTATGCAAGTGGTCGCAGTGACCTGCGCATGCACCAGGAAACTACTGCCAGGGGAAGTACTAAGCAGTCTGCTAAAACTGAGAGAACATATGTTGTTGGGTTTTTTGTTTTTTGTTTTTTTTTGGCTTGTCTGTTTTCTTCCTCTGCCACTAACAGCAAAAGCTCCTGTTCATCTTGATCATCATTATATTTACATACCTCCATTGCTTCTGCCATTTAAAATGTGTCCGCCACCATGCTTTTCTTTTGTATTTGGATTGCGACTGTTCAAATCAGTTTGGTGGCTCTTGGCTGCCACCGACAGTACAGGCATGTGAAGTACAGATTATATTCAAACACTGCTTCTGAGCAGCAGCTTCAATTCCTCAAAAAGCACTCAAGATACTGCTGTGTACACAAGCGCAGTCCACAGTAAGCCAAGGCAAGGCAAGTTTATTTATATAGCACATTTCATGTACAAGACAATTCAGAGTGCTTTACATAAAAACATTGAAGCATTACAGCAAGTTGCAAAAAGAATACATAAGGAATACATAAGAATTTAAAAGCAAGCTATAAAGTAAATTAAAGAGAAACAAAAACAAGAATTTAAAAGCAAACTAACAAGTAAGTTTAAGAGAAACAAAAACAAGCTAAAATAGAATACAACAGAAATAAAAGTTACAGTATATTGTAGGCTACTGAAAGGTCGCAGCAAATAGGAGAGTTTTTAACCTCGATTTAAAGCAGCTGAGAGTTTCAGCAGCCCCGATGCTTTCTGGGAGTTTGTTCCTTATGTGACAGGCATAAAAACCAAACGCTGCCTCACCATGTTTGGTTCTAACTCTGGGCACAGATAGTAAGTCTGACCATGATGATCTGAGGGCTCTGGGTGGTTCATAATGGACTAGTGGATCTGAAATGTATTTTGGCCCTAAATCATTCATAGCTTTATAAACCAAGAGGAGTATTTTGAAATCTATTTCTTTGACAGACAGGAAGCCAGTGTAAAGATCTGACAACTGGAGTTATATGATCTACTTTCTTGGTCTTAGTGAGGACTCGAGCTGCAACGTTCTGAATCAACTGCAGCTGTCTGATGAACTTTTTAGGGAGACCTGTGAGGACAGTGTTACAGTAGTCCAGTTTACTGAAGATAAATGCATGTACAAGTTTTTCTAGATCCTGCTGAGACGTCAGATTTTTAATTCTCACTATGTTCTTTAAAACCCCTTGAACTCTGTGAATTCCGCAGGCGGTCACGTCTCTGCATCTTAGTGCGTCTCAGTGCGCACTGAAAAAAAAAAAAGCTGTATTTCCGGTCTTCCAGTACAGACACAGCCTTGTTACAACCTGAGAAAAAAGCTGTGTAATATATTCATTTTTTGTTTTTATTTTTACAAAATTTTGACCTGAGCTTGAAAACACTTGGTTCTACATTTCTGTTGTGTTTTCCAGCCAGTATCTGACAGCTGTATGTTATTTGCAAGCATTTGTATCTAAAAAAAACACCCAGGCGAACTTTCTTGTTACTCAGTGGCAGGAGCACTTAGAGAGATTATGACTGTTTTGCCAAAAAATTCAGAGTGTTTTCTTTTAAATGAAACTAACCCCATGAAGATGCTGCAAAGGGTTGAAGAACAGCTTTTGATTTACTTTGGGCATGTTATTTTTAGGTGTTTTTAGGGAAGTTGAAGAGAGTTCAACAGGTTAAGTTATCATAGGCTGACTTCACTACTGTCTTTAAGTGGCTGTTAAAATTCAGGTCAGAGTCCAGAACCACACCCAGATTTCTGGCTTGGCTGTTGGTTTTTAGCATCATTGATTGAAGCTGAGTACTAACTTTAAGTCTTTCTTCTTTGGCTCCAAAAACTATTATTTCATTTTTATCTTTGTTTAACAGGAAAATTCTGGCACAGCCATCCTTTAATTTGACCAATGCATTTGATCAGGGTTTTAATTGGACCATCGTCTCCTGGTGAGATGGTTATGTAGATTTGTGTATCATCTGCATAATTATGGTAATATATTTTGTTGGTTTTTATGATTTGAGCTAGTGGGAGCATATAGATGTTGAAAAGCAAAGGTCCCAAAGCGGATCCTTGGGGAACTCTGCAGATTATTTTTGTTCGCTCAGATTATAGACACAAAATAGTCCCTGTCTTTTAAATAGAACTCAAACCAGCTAAGTGCTGTACCAGAAAGTCCCACCCAGTGTTTTAGCTAGTCTAGTAAGATGTTATGGTCGACTGTGTCAAATGCAGCACTGAGGTCCAGTAGAACCAAGACTGAAATGTTGCCATTATCTGTATTGGAGTGGATGTCATTAAGGACCTTAACTAGAGCTGTCTCAGTGACTAGATCTGTCTCAGTGTCTTGTGCCCAGTACGCATATGTTTTCCCCTCGCAGGGACTCTGATCAGGCCTTAAGGAGGAATTCACTTCAGCACAGAAAGTCTGAAATTACGGAGTCAGGTCTGCACTTTTCTCTGTTGTTCTCAATAGCTCCAATTATCCTCATTGTCTGAAACGTGTGTCCTCTGCCCAAAAACAGTCACATCTCTGGGCTCTTATCAGTTAAGTACTAAGTGCATGTCCTTCTTCTTCTTCTTTTAGATTTGATTGGCGGTTGGCAACCAGCTTACAAGTGCATTACCGCCACTGACTTAATTATCATCACTCTATATCTTCTTCTTTTAGATTTGAAGGAGTTCTTATAAGGAGTTCTGAACAACTCCCTATGTGTAAAAAATTATCCATCCTTGGACTGCCAAGCCCAGATGACTGCCACACAGCAATCACTCTATATATAATTCAAGAAATCTCTGTCTGTCTGTCTGTCTGTCTGTGTATCACTCTATCTGGTCAGGAGCTCTCATATCCGTTGCCATCACTCATTCAGTGCATCTCCTTTTATCATAGCTGCTTCTATCATAGTTGATGGGGGCCACAGCAGCCTCTTTTTGTGTGATTTTCACTTCAGACGCAAACAGAAGTGAACATGAACAATGCCTCCTACCTCCTTTGAAGTCCTTCTATGCAGTGAACTTAACTTCTTCTTCTTCTTCTTCTTTTAGATTTGATTGGCGGTTGACAACCAGCCCACAGGTGCATTACCACCACGTACCTCACTCCACATCATCATTGCTAAGTCAAGTACACAAGATTACGTCCCCTAATCCACAACGCCCCATTCTTCTTCTTTTTCTTTTAGATTTGATTGGCGGTTGGCAACCAGCTTACAGGTGCATTACCACCACTGACTTGATTATCATCACCAGGTAGAGTGATAATATAGAGTGAAGTACATGGTGGTAATGCACCTGTAAGCTGGTTGCCAACCACCAATCAAATCTAAAAGAAGAAGAATGAAATCTCTGTCTGTCTGTGTGTCACGACCATAGCTATGACATCATCAAAGATCAAAGGCAGTCATCACTCACGATCATAGGACTCACTATGACATCATCAAAGATCATAGGACTCGCTATGACACCATCAAAGATCAAAGGCAGGCATCACTGAGCGAGTGCTGACGTGCTTGCTTACACCCTTGCTTACACCTGCTTTCTACGGGCATGCAGAAATACATGCTTATACTTGGTTTCTACGGGCATGCATGGGTATGCACGGGCATGCACAGGTATGCACTCGTAAATCTAAAGGGCAAAGGGAGGGAAATGTTTCACATTCATATCCAGTGTCCATGTTCATGACTGTCATGATGTGGACATCGTTTTAGACCTTGTCCATGCTTTTTGTTCATTTTGGGTTCTCTGTGTTTTCCCTTGTCATTATTATTTTCATTATTACATTCTGTGTTTTCCCAAGGTCTTCTGTGTTTGTCATTGTGCTCAGTCCTCAGTCTGTCGTGTTGTCCCCTTTGTCCTCATTGTTGTTGTTTTGTGTCCCCCTAATCTCCTGTGGAAGTCTTGTGTGTGTCCCGTGTACTTATTTACCTATTGTTGTCAATCCCTCATGTGTTCTGTATCCAAAGCCAATTCTCTTCATGTGTGTTGCTGTTTAGCCCCGATTGTCTCCCAGCTGTCCTGCGTCCATATAATTGTTAGTTACTAGGGATGAGCCGATACCACTTTTTCAAGTCCGATACCAATACTGTGACGTTGAGTATTGGCCAATACCGATCCAAACCCGATACCGTCTCTCTTATTTAAAACAACAAAAGTACTGAACATACTTTGGTAATGACTGGTTGCATTTTGCACACATATAAAACCACAAATCTAAAAGTCAAAGAATATAATACAAATTTGACTCAGTTCAACAATGCTGCTGCCTTTTTTATTTTAAACTTTGCAACATTGGCAGCATTTCATTGGTCAGCCCCATGTAAACATGCATTCTGAAGTTTTAAGTGCAAGTTTTTGCAAAACTTTGAAGCCGAGTATTTAAGTAAACATTCAGATAAAATTCAAAGTGCCACTTTATGCATGAGGTAAAAAATGCTGTATATCTGAAAATAAAGGAACTAACCCTTTAAGTTGTATTTTTGACATTATTATTATTATTATTATTATTATTATCATCATAAGTATTCTCTTGGTCCTCAGTTTATTTACTAGTGTTTCTGATGTTATTCTCTGTCCATTCTTAGATGGGTTTGCTCTTATTTTGAAGTCATTCCTGTTCCATTTCCATTTCAGGTAGCGCTGTTGTTCATGTAGTCCTGTTGTTCAGTGCTTCCAGTTCACTGTTATAATTTGCTATTTATGTTCCTGTCACCTATCTCTCATCAACTGTAACTCTCTGTCAAAACGTAAGCCCATGTTTTATCTTCATTTCCACACTCCAGTCTGGTTTTTACTTTCAATTTTGTTCTTTTGCTTAGGTTTCACTTTCAGTGTCCAGCCTCCGAGCTGGAAAAGCACTTCCTTGTGATACTGTGATACTTTTGCAAGTGTTTTATCAAGCTGCTGGTGTTGACGTTCTGATGAAGAAAGAAAGAAGAAAATTGTAAACACTGGTACCACACAGCAACATACCGAGGCAAGTCCAACAGACAGGCTCGAATGATGTGACACTCGTTGCCTCTGTGCATAGAAGCATATCATCACACCATCATTTTATTTTAATACTATTAATAAATTGGGTCGGTAAATTACTTTTATTCCTTACCGATACCGATCCAGCCATTTTGCCTGAATTGAACCCAATATCAAAACGGCAGATCGGATTGGCTCATTCCTATTAGTTACTGTCTGAGTTTGTGTTCTGGTGTGGCATCATTGTCAGTTATCCCCTCTGTTTTCTCTTTGTCCTGCATTTGTACTTGAGAATACGTTATTTGCCTCCACGGCTCCTTTGTGTTACAGCCCCCACACTGCCTTTATTTTGTTAATAAATCTTGTTATGACCGGAAGTTTATCCTGCACTTGAGTCCATTAATCTCTGCCTGCCAGAGGCATTTATGACAGTGTGACACCACCAAAAAAGGACTTAGTGGGCAAGACCAACAGGACGAGGAAGGTAACGGGTTGGGAAATGCTGGCAAGCATTTTGGATCAGGTCTTCCGCTTCATGAACTGAGCTCTGAAGTATCCCCACCCATCTGAAATCTTGGGGGAGCGTTTGGTAATGGAGAACATCCTCAGTCACCTTGACCTGCAGCAATTTCCCGAGGTGGCTGTACGTCGCTCCCAAATATCACAGGTCTGGGACCAGCTTGGGTGAAGGTAAATGGGCTCCCCGCACTGCTCTGCCCATCCTGGCTTTGAATCGTCAGCTCCTTCTCCTGCCTCTAGTAAGCTGCCTCCTGCTTCCTCCGTTGCTCCTACGCTGCCCACCATCTCTATGTCATCTCTGCAGACGCAGATCTCTTCCTGACGGCAGCAACGGACACTATAGAGCAGGAAGAATGGAGGCAGGCGGAGACCGCACAGACGTAGCTTATGCTGGAGTACAAGCCTGCAAGCTTGTTTTTCCACCATGTGAGGACCAACCCACTTCAAGGGTCCCAGCAAGGACGCAAGCTCTCAGGGTTTATTTCTCCTCTGCATCTATTTGTCAGATTAGACCTTCTGCATCTCCATGCAGAAGAGAATATCTTAAGGAGGCTCGAGACCGAGAGAAAACAACAAAGCGCAGTGCAGTTATTATGGATGGACAACAAAAACATTATTTTTTGTGTGAACACCTAATAAAATGAATTTATAAAATAACTGATTCAGTTTTTAAAAATGCTTTAATGTTATGCAGGCTGTGACACATTGAAACCTCGTGGTTGTTTTAATAAATAGAAATGGACTAAAAGCGAAAGAATGAATGAAAATATTTTGATAATTCAGAACACGTCTTTGTTGAGGATTTATATTAATTGGACTGGAATACAAAAAAAAAAACCCTCATGGACTTTGGATAATCTGCAACTTTGAATTTGCCTTTGTAATTATTTTCATTAATCTTTAGTATGGTACAGCCCATTTTATGTTGTATTGCAATGAGTTTGTTCAATAAAGTTCTTAATTTTCTTACAGTAATTTATGATTAATAGCCAACTACTAACGCTAAAACAAATGAATAATGCATTCAAAAACTATAGACTGACAGCTGTAAATTGTAATCAGTGTTGGTATATCACGATTCTCATAAACTGTTTTGATGAATTTACTCATGACATCCGGGACTGATTTGAAGTTACCAATCTAGATGTGCATTCAGGTTTTTTTTTCAATATTAACTCTTTAGCTGTCCCAGTTGCCGTATGGCGACTTTGACGGTTAAAGGGTGGTCAAGGCCCCTAGTGGTCAAGAGTGATAAAAAAATTTTGTCAATGGAAAGCTACATTAAGATAAGGTAAGCCTGGGGGAGCGGATCCGGAGGTTGATGCTGTGATCGCGAGAGACAATTGCGCAATAATTTGAACGGCGACTGCTGTCACCAAGATTGAAACAAACTTCTCCACAGGTAGTTTTTTTTTTTGTAATTAATTCATTAATTAATTGTCTGTGTCTTTCTTTTTTTTTTACGTAGCTGGAGGATTTAGAACGTTATATCGACGCATTTTACGATCGTTTTTGTGTCATGGAGCAGGCGAGTGTGTGTTCTGCTGCTGCTTCTCAGTCTAAGCGACCGAGACCCGCAGATTCACCCAAAATAATGCCCGAGAAATCACAGCAGGGCACCGAGGTTAGCGATATCCTTCTCTCTATTGAGAATAAACTCACCAGCATGGATGGTAGACTGGCGCTGGTTGAACTTCTTCACAAAGAGTTCCAAAATTTGCGGGAGAGCCTTGAGTTTAGTCAGGCGCAGCTCGTCTCTCTCGTGGAGGAAAATAACAGCCTGAAAAAGTCAGTCACCACACTAACCGCACGGCTTGGCGTTGTTGAGGGAGAAAATCGGAAAATGAAGGAGACAGTTCTCAGTTTGCAGTCACGCAGCATGAGAGATAACCTCGTTTTTTCTGGAATTATTGAAAAAAATAATGAAAATCCAGAACAGCTGGTCCGAGAATTTATGTCATCACAACTAAAACTATCCCCCGAAGTCACAAACTCAATTACCTTCCACCGAGTCCACCGAATAGGGCAAAAAAATTCCCAGAATAAACGTCCCAGACCTATTGTTGCCAAATTTGAACATTTTAAGCAAAAAATTTTGGTACAGAGGCAGGGCAAGCAGCTTAAAAACACCAATTATGGTCTAAATGATCAATTTCCACAAGAAATCTTGGAAAGGAGAAGGAAGCTTTTTCCCATTAGGAAGCAATACATCCAAGAAGGTAAACGTGCTATTGTTTCTGTGGATAGATTGTATATAGATGGCAAGCTGTTTATGGATGAAACTATAACTCCTTGGTTATTCTAGAGCCCATTTTTTTCATTTTTTTCATTTTTTTTAAGCTACAGGTGGAAAAGAGAGTGGGATTGTGCGCAGGTCTCTTACTCGATTTCAGTTTAATATGTTAACATTTGTCAAAATGTTTATTTCTTTGTTGTTGAGGTTGTTGTTTGTTTGTCTGTTGTAGGGGTTTTTTTTTGAGTTTTTAGGTCATTGTTGTATGTTGTCTGCATTTTTCCACCACCTACTAACCTTCATGTCTGTTTTTTCTCATACTTCTGGTTTATAGGAAATAACTTGAAATACATGTACCCCATTTGCTTGCAATTGCAGGAAAATGGCACAGAGACATCATGCGCACACACCCAATTATATATGCATAGGTGTATACACACAACATATATATACATATACACTACCGTTCAAAAGTTTGGGGTCACTTAGAAATTTCCTTATTTTTGAAAGAAAAGCACTTTTTTTCAATGAAGATAACTTTAAACTAATCAGAAATACACTCTATACATTGCTAATGTTGTAAATGACTATTCTAGCTGCAAATGCCTGGTTTTTGGTGCAATATCTACATAGGTGTATAGAGGCCCATTTCCAGCAACTATCACTCCAGTGTTCCAATGGTACAATGTGTTTGCTCATTGCGTCAGAAGGCTAATGGATGATTAGAAAACCTTTGTGCAATCATGTTAGGTCTGTAATGCTGTAATTGCTGCAAATGGAGGATTCTTTGATGAAAGCAAAGTTTGAAGGAAAAAATTATTATTTCAAATACAGATCATTATTTCTAACCTTGTCAATGTCTTGACTATATTTTCTATTCATTTTACAACTCATGGTGGTAAATAAAAGTGTGACTTTTCATGGAAAACACAAAATTGTCTGAGGTGACCCCAAACTTTTGAACGGTAGTGTATATGCATACATTACAGACATATCACATAGGCACATATAGTTTACACATTTAGTTAGTCTTTAGTACACAACCAGTTAGTGAAAACATGTCTTCATTTAAGTTTGTCACGTGGAACATACGTGGAATTGGAAACAGGGAGAAGAGGCTAAAAGTTTTTAATTGATTGAACGATCTACAGGCAGACTTTGTTTTATTGCAGGAGACACATGTCTCTAAGTCGTCTGTAGATGCGCTCATCTCACCAGAATTCCCCCATATGTACTCAGCCGGCTTTAATTCTAAGCAAAGGGGGGTAGCTATACTGGTAAATAGAAGTAGAAGAATACACTTTGTTATGAATAACACCATAATAGATCCAGAAGGTAGATTTATAATACTAAAAATTTCAGTCCAAAATTTGGATCTATGTATTGCAAGCGTTTATGGCCCAAATGTTGACGACCCATCCTTTTTTCACACTTTTTTCACTTCTCTTTCTGAGCACTTGGACACCACACTTATAATAGGAGGGGACTTCAACTTGGTATTAAACCCTGCAGTCGACAGGCTCAGTACATCGGGGGTTTGCCGAAAATGGCTGGCTACTGACACTCTCAAACAGTACATGAATGATTTTGGTCTTTGCGATGAATGGCGATCTCTTCACCCAACTCTTCGGGAATATACCTTTTTTTCATCAGTTCATAGTTCATATTCGCGTCTAGATTTCTTCTTAGCCAGTAACTCTATTGTGAGGGACATCATAGACACTGAAATATGTTCAAATCAAGCTATTAGCGATCATCATCCAGTTTCTCTTACACTAGTAAATAGGGAAGCTACAAGGGAAACTAGGAGCTGGAGATTTAATATATCACTACTGAAAGATGAAGACTTTATTAATTATTTTAATAAAGAGTGGGAATCATATCTGGAATATAACGATGTGCCAGGAATATCCCCAGGTGTTCTTTGGGAAGCAGCAAAAGTGGTCATGCGAGGTAAAATAATCTCTTACTGTTCATACAAGAATAAAAAAGAAAAAGCACTGATACTGGATTTAGAACAGAAGATTAAATCACTGGAGACAACTTGTGCCATTTCCCCACAGGAACAGGCACTTAACGATTTGAGAAAATTAAAGCTGGAATTAAAAGAAATTACAAACTAAAGAGCACAGTTTTTAATACAAAGACTGCGTCTTGAGAATTTTGAACACAGTAATAAATCGGGGCGATATCTTGCGAACCAGCTTAGATTGAATAAAGAAAAAACAACTATCCATTTTATCAAGGATATGACTGGAAATATTACCCATGTGCCTGAAGAAATAAATAACTCCTTCTGAAAGTTTTATGAAAATCTCTACTCATCACAGGTTAACCCATCGGACTCAGAGATAAATACATTTTTGGACAATATTAACCTACCACAATTAAATAATGAACAGATTGCGGCTCTGGATGCACCTCTTCAGGTGTTTGAACTCCAGGAGGCACTTAAGCACATCCCAAACAACAAAGCCCCAGGCCCAGATGGTTTTCCAGTAGAATTTTATAAAGAATTTTGGCCCGTGATGGCACCTACTTTTTTTTAAAATGGTGAACCAAATCAAAGAAGATAATGTAATTCCTCCGAATATGAATTTGGCTAGTATTATCCTGCTCCTTAAACCTGGAAAAGAACCCACGCTTCCATCCAGCTACCGTCCCATCTCGCTTATGAATGTCGATCTCAAAATAATTTGCAAAGCTCTCGCCAAAAGACTGGAAAGGATAATTCCGTTTATTATACACCCAGATCAAACAGGTTTTATCAAGGGTAGGCACTCGGCTGATAATACACGCAGGCTATTTAATTTAATAGACTACTGCAAGATCAATAATGTAGAAACTACAATCTTGTCCCTGGATGCAGAGAAAGCCTTTGACCGGGTTAACTGGAAATTTCTTTTTATGGTGTTAAACAAGTTTGGGTTTGGTTCATCTTTCATAAACTGGGTTAAAACACTATATAGATGTCCAGTTGCATCTGTCCGAACAAATGATCAGACTTCCCGAAGCTTTAATCTTCAGAGAGGTACTAGGCAGGGGTGTCCACTCTCTCCCTCACTTTTTACCATCTTTATTGAACCATTAGCAGCAGCCATACGACAAAATGTTGATATCAGAGGTATTCAAACTGGAGAAAAGGAACATAAGATAAGTCTTTATGCTGATGATGTATTGATTTTCCTTGAAAACTCAGAAAGATCTCTTCTTCAGACAGTGGCGCCCATTGATAAATTTTCATCATTATCAGACTACTCTATTAACTGGATAAAATCAATAGCTTTACCCATAAATTGCAATTTCCCAAATACATCTACTATTCCGATACAATCAGGGAATGTTAAATATTTAGGAATAGATATTTCTCCCAGGCTCTCAGAGTTATTGCGACTAAATCATATCCCCCTTTTAAAAAAGATACAAGACGATCTTACGCGCTGGAGGACACTACCTTTATCATTAATGGGAAGAGTCGCAACCATTAAAATGATGGTCCTTCCTAAAATTAACTATTTGTTCTCAATGATCCCTACCCAACCATCAATGGCCTGGTTTAAGTCTCTAGACTCAAATATAAGTAAATTTTTATGGAAGGATAAACCATCACGGATTAGTTTAAAAACCCTCCAAAAAGCGAAAGAGTGCGGAGGCTTAGATTTACCAAATTTTTTTAATTACTTTTTAGCCAATAGATTGCAGTTCGTTTCAAAATGGACAAAATCAACCCCATTAGGGAACCCATGGTTAGATGCTGAACAGGCTCTCTGTGGGTCGCTAAATATCTCTGACTTACCTTTTATAAGTCCCTCTATTAAACGCCATGAGTGTTTTAAAAGTATTAATATTAGTTCCTCTCTGACGGCTTGGTGGAAATTTTTAAAAA
Source organism: Pholidichthys leucotaenia (assembly GCA_020510985.1). Lineage (NCBI taxonomy): Eukaryota > Metazoa > Chordata > Actinopteri > Cichliformes > Pholidichthyidae > Pholidichthys > Pholidichthys leucotaenia. Next base: position 344,845,687 of record CM035840.1, read on the forward strand.
TAACAGGGTCTTCTCTTGTCCCCTGTAAACTCACGCCCATTTGGAATAATCCTGATATCCTGCACCAAAAGAGGACATTAAAATTTCCACTATGGCAAGAGAAGGGAATAAACAACTTAGAACATCTTATTCAAGGTGGAAATTTTATCCAATTTCAGGATCTAGTGTCACAACACGAAATCAGTGATAAAAAGTATTTTGAATACCAACAGCTTAAATCCATAATAAAAGCAAGATTTAATCTTAATCAGACAGATTTAGAAGTACCAGTTAAGGTGGCAGAGTTTCTAAATCTCCGTTCCCCAAAATTGATATCGAAAATATATAGACTATTATTAAAGTTGGATGAGTCCATATCTCTTCCAATATCAAAATGGGAGACAGACTTATCGATTAATAAGGAGGAAAGTTTCTGGACACAAATATGTTTAAACACTTTTAAGATGACTAAAAACTCTAACTTACAACTTATACAATATAAAGTTCTACATAGAATTCATTATACAGGACAAAGGATGTTCAAAATGGGCCTGAGTCACACAAATATCTGCCCTCACTGTACTAGCAATGTCCCGGATAGCTATATGCATGCTATGTGGTCCTGTGCACCGGTTCAAAAGTTCTGGCAGAAGACATGTGAAGACCTGTCGGCATGGCTTGGGTATAGTGTCTCACCCTCACCTACACTTTGCATATTAGGTGATTTAAGTGAAATAAATATAGATGCAAGGATGTCACACATGGTTCTCACTGCCTTATGCATCGCAAAGAAAGCTATCCTCATGAACTGGAAAACAAGAAATAACTTATGCACGACTTACTATAATAACTTAGTATTGGATTATATTAGCCTGGAAAGAATGTCAGCCTCCTCAAATAATCAATTGGCGGAATTCAATTCTCTCTGGTCCCCGCTTATTAATTCTATAATCTGAGGGGTGGCGGGCAGTGACTCACTCTCCTTGGCACCTCTGGCGGCTGGCTGCGCCCCAACCGCAGGTGTCCGGGGGGCCTGCTCCGGGGTGGCCGTCTGTCTGGCCCTGGGGGGGGGGGGTTGGTGGGGGGGGGCTGTGGGGTGGGCCGGGGGGGTTGGGCTGTGGCCCCTGGCCGGCTGGCCTCGCCCCTCGTGGGGGGTCTGGGTCTGGCCCTGGGCCCCTGGTGCTGGGGGGGCATCCCCCCACCCCAGGCCGGGGTCGGGTGTGTGCCGGCGGTGGGGGTTGTCCCTGATGCATCCTTGCGTGGTGGGGTCGTGTGTTTCCTGGGGCCCGGGTGCCACCCAGGGGCTGGTGCCCGCATGCTGGGTTGCCCTCCCCGTTCACGGGGATCTGCGGGTGGGGGAGGGGGTGTGTGAGTGTAGGCTTGTGTATGAGCGGATGTGGAAGTGGGTGTGTGTTGAGTGGGCAGGTGGGGTTGTGTGTTTGTGTAGGTGGGTATGTGTGATGGTGGGTGGAGTTATGTGTGTGTATGGAAGCGGTTACTTGTGGGTAGATGTCTAGGGGGCGGAGGATGCGTGTATGGGTAGGAGAGCTTTGTTGGGTGGCAGGGGTTGGGCAGTCCATCCAGTGGCATGGGGGCTGGCGTTTCGGGGCTTGCTTGTCCCGGCCGCCCTGCTGTTGCGTCGGGGGGTGAGGCACTTTGCTACATCGCCCCTGATGTCATTGGCAGCGGGTGTGCGTTGGTGCTTGGGAGTGGCTGGGGGGGTCATTGGTGCAGGTTGTTGGCGGATGAAAAAAAAAAAATAAGGAAAAGGAAAAAAAAAAAAATTGTCAATAAAATAGTTCAGATTTCCAAGTCTATAACTTGAAAGTCGCAAGAGATAATGGCTTACTGTCAATTAGAAAGATTTAGAATATGATCCAAAGTTTCAGATAGGAATAAATTTATGCATCTAATTTGCATAATGTCACCGCAGCTACATAAATTACATAACTCAGTCAAAAGTGGACTTTGGACACATTTACACAAAGAATGGTTCAGTTTTTTTGAGACCGTTTTGTCTACAGGGGTATGTTTTTATCTAATCTTCAAAGTATATGAACCAGAAAATCAATAAAATGCAAAAAAAAAAAACAAAACCCATATCTTTGTCTCTTACCTGTGGCCGGGGCGGGGGGGGGGGGGTGGCTCGCTCACTCACGTGGCCGGTCCGTTTTCGCCCATCATAGTTGTTGTTTTGCATTTGGTTGGTCATTTACGCTCTCTACCACATCTACAAACTCTTATGATTATCCCACATGAATTTCGTTTGTGTTACGCGGCTATTTTTCCCGTATCATGCAGTTTCAGTCAGGATCGCCGCCGCCATGATTGGTCATGGCGGCGGCCACATTTGTGTTGTGAGCTCAAAGCGGAAAAAGGAAGAATAATAATAAGGATTTCTTCTTCTTTGCTGTATTCCATGCCAGCCATGATTCCTCCAGCGCGTGTCTGCCACCTTCTGAACTGCCAGATCAGTACAGATCAGTACAAATTCTCAGTATAGCCGGGGGACGTCAGTGAGTTGACAGGTGCAGTTGCTGCGCTGTGCCACTGGGGGCGCATGACCCATCCATGAAATGTGGACAGTTAAAGAGTTAAGTCTGTATTGTGGTGTTTTTAGTGTTTTGTTTCTTTGATTGTGTGGACAATGAGTCCGAACAAAGCTTGAATTGAACTGAATTGACATCCAAGGACCCTTTTCTATGTATTGTGTTGTTTACATTGCCACTTTCATTTTCATTTAATTTTTGTTAAATTCTTGTACATGTCCAGAGCTTTTATTTTGAAGGGTAAAAACAGGAAGTGGCTTGCAGTTATTAAAAAGCTTTTATTGTGAAGGGTAAAAACAGGAAGTGGCTTGCAATTATTAAAGTTTTTGTTCTTAATTTAGAGCAAAAAATAACCCTTAGTTACATAAAATTATCTTTGCCAACTCAATATACTGTAAAATAATTAGCACACATAATTAAAATACATTACAACCTGCTGGCAATGTGACATAGTTTGCACATGCACGTGGTACCAATTTTGTTCCTGGAACCGATGGGGCAGCCAAGCTATAATATCAGAGGGGAAGTCACGTTGTGCCTTCAGTAGTGTTAAGTCACTTGACTGTTGATGTAATTTAGCGAAGATAAAAAGTCTCAGCAACAGCAGGTCACTGGTAGGAAAAACTGGAAAGATGTATCATAAACTGACATTTTACGCTAGGTGTCTGCCATAATATTAATGGCTAAGTGAGATAAGATAAGATAAGATAAGATAAGATAAGCCTTTATTAGTCCCACAATGGGGAAATTCCAGGATTGCAACAGCACAGGGATAGCAACACTCAGAGCAACAATCAGAAGGCAAGAAAAAAAACAACAAAAAAAAGAGCAGCTAATATACATATGTACATATTACTATAAATATATATATATATATACACAGACACACAGTGCAGAGCATTGTAGCTGGATGGAATAAATATATGAGTATATAAACACACAGTGCGGAGCACTGTAGCTAGATGGAATAAATATGTAGATATATAAACACACACAGTACGGAGCATTGCAGCTAGGTGGAATAAATATGTAGATATATAAACACACAGTGCGGAGCATTGTAGCTAGATGGAATAAATATATAGATATATAAACACACCCAGTGCGGAGCATTGTTTCTAGATGGAATAAATATGTAAATATATAAACACACACAGTGCAGAGCATTGTTGCTAGATGGGATGAAACAGCACAACCGTCTACTTAGTTATCCTACATGGTATGATTATGTACCCATACATATTCTCACCCTCCATAGCGACCGGTATTTTCCTAGTTGTATGCCGGAGGGGACCATTGTGTAAGTCTATTGCATCTTTTGCATTCAAAACTATTAGGTTGTTACGTCTTTTTGCTATCTCTGCGAGCAGCCCTGCTTAGGTTGTACAGTCTGACAGCCGTTGGTAGGAAGGACCTGCGAAACCTCTCGGTTGTGCACCTGGGATGATGTAGTCTGCTGCTAAATGAGCTCCTCAGTGCATTCAGTATGTCCTGCATAGGGTGGAACTCAGACTCCAGCAGAGATGACAGTTTAGCCACCATCCTTCTCTCTCCTATCTCCTCCACTGGGTCAAGGCGCTGCCCCAGGACAGAGCTAGCTTTCTTGATCAGTTTGTTCAGTCTCTTCCTATCGGCTGCGGTAATGCCACTGCCCCAGCAGACCACTCCAAAAGTGATGGCTGATGCCACCACCGTGTCATAGAATGTCTTCAGCAGCGCCCCTTGTACACCAAAAGACCTGAGTCTCCTCAGTAGGAACAGCCTGCGATGTCCCTTCTTGTAGAGTGCGTCAGTATGGTGTGACCAGTCTAGTTTATTGTTCAGATGAACACCCAGGTACTTGTAGGATGTCACCATCTCGATGTCTGTTCCCTGTATATTTACTGGTGCTGTGAGGGGTTGTCCTTGCCTGCGGCAGTCCACCACCAGCTCCTTAGTTTTCCTCGCGTTGATCTGGAGGCAGTTCTGATGGCACCAGTCCACGAAGTCCTGGATAAGCCCTCTGTACTCAGCTTCATCTCCACTGGAGATGAGGCCAACGATTGCAGAGTCATCAGAGAACTTCTGTAGATGGCAGTGTGTTGTGTTGTGTGAGAAGTCCGCAGTATAAAGGGTGAACAGGAAGGGAGCCAAAACCACTCCCTGGGGGGCCCCCGTGCTACCGATGATCGTGTCGGACACACAGTCCCGGGTTCTCACAAACTGAGGCCGGTTCGTGAGGTAGTCCAGGATCCATGATGACAGGTGCTGGTCCACCCCTGCGCACAGCAGCTTGTCCTTCAGGATCATCGGTTGGATGGTGTTGAAAGCACTGGAAAAGTCAAAGAACATGATCCTCACTGCATTCCCGGGCTTCTCCAGGTGGGACAGAGGACGGTGAAGGAGGAAGATCACCGCATCCTCCACCCCAATGCCATGCTGGTAGGCGAACTGGAGTGGATCCATCGCTGGTCCCACCAGGGGGCGGAAGTGAGCAAGGAGCAGTCTCTCCAGGGTCTTCATCATGTGGGACGTCAAGGCCACCGGTCTGTAGCTGTTCAGGTCTTTGGGGTGGGAAGTTTTTGGTACAGGTACCACACAAGATGTTTTCCACAGCTGTGGTACCCTCCCCAGCTTCAGGATCAGATTGAAGATGTACGCCACAATCCCACACAGCTGGTCTGCACAGGACTTGAGGAGCTTTGCGCTGATGCCGTCCGGTCCCGACGCCTTCCTCGCCTTGATCTTCCTCAGCTCCCTCCTCACCAGGGTCTTGGTCAGGGTCAGGTTGGGGGGCTGTGTGTTGGGAGTGGGGGGTGTTGGTGGAGTGGGGAGTGGGCAGCAGGACTTGATGTCTTTAGAGGCAGCAGTGGTTGTTGTGCAGTCAGGGGGGAGGGCGGTTGGTCAAACCTATTGAAAAACAGATTCAGATTGTTCGCCCACTCCCTGCCCCCTGTGGCCTGGGGGGAGGTATTCTGGAGCCCAGAGATGGTTTTAAGGTTTCTCCAGACACCGCTGATGTCACTTTGTTGCAGCTTGTCCTCCATCTTCTTCATGAAGCTGTCCTTGCCTTCTCTGATCTTTCTCATCAGCTCCCTCTGTACGGACTTCAGCATCTCCCTGTTCCCCGACCTGAAGATCCTCTTCTTCTCTCTCAGAAGTGTTTTTATCTCAGGGTTGATCCAGGGTTTGTTGTTTGAGCAACACCGTATGGTCTTGGTGGGAACGGTGTTGTCCACACAGAAGCTCAGGTAGTCCGTGATGGTGTGAGTGAGGCCATCGATGTCCTCACCATGTGGATCGCAGAGCTGCTCCCAGGCGGTGGTTTCAAAACAGCCCTTTAGAGCGTCCATTGCCTCCTCAGACCATAACTTCACTGTGCGCATGGCCGGAGGTTGTCTGTGCACTAGGGGTTTGTACACCGGCCGGAGATGAACCAAGTTGTGATCCGATCTCCCGAGTGGGGGGAGTTGTAATGAGGTGTACGCCTCCTTGGTGTTTGCGTAGAATAAGTCCAGTGTTTTATTGTCTCTAGTGTGGCATGTGACATACTGGGTAAACGTGGGTAGAATGGGAGATAGTGAAACATGGTTGAAATCGCCTGAGATGAGGAGAAGAGCATCTGGGTGTTCTGTCTGCAGCCTGCCGGTTACTGAATGGATGATGTCACGCGCTGTCCCAGCGTTCGCCGTCGGATTTGCATAAACAACAATGCAGATCACGTGTGAGTATTCCCTCGGGAGATACAGTATGTAGGCCGCAAGCTAACAGCTAGCAACTCAATTTCTTTGCTGCAGTGTCGTTGTTTAACAGTGATATGTCCCGGTCTGCACCAGTTGTTGTTAACATACATTATCACTCCACCGCCCCTTGCTTTGCCACTGTCTGGTGTTCGGTCTGCCCGTATCGTGTGGAAACCCTCCAGCTCAATGTTAGCATCTGCTGCTAGTTCAGTTAGCCACGTCTCGGAAAACAAAAGGAGAGAGCATTCCCGGTATATGCTATCGTAGCGGGAGATAGCCGCTAGCTCATCTACCTTTCCCAGTAACGACCGTACATTCCCCATGACAACAGATGGAAGGGAGGGTCTGTACCTTATATTTTTTGTCCTTCGCCTCACTCCAGCCCGGCAACCACGGCGTTTTCGCCTCAGTTCCCTCGGTATGTCGAGTTTTTCCGTTAGCGCCGGGTGGCAGTTGAGTGCTAGCAGCTCTTCCCTGCTGTATCGTCTCCTGCTATAAACAGTGGCTCCGTCCGCCGGCTCAGGAGACATTTGGGACGATCTGTGTGTCCGTGATATAAATGGAGTGAAAAAAAAAAACGGATCAAAAAGAGAGAGGAAGGGAAAAAAAGACTCAGAATTGAGCCGGTGTTGCAAAAGGCAGCCGACTCGTGTGGCGCCGGAAGTAATAGATAACGTTTCATGTTAAGACACTAACATGATGTTAATGCATTTTGAGTCACATTAACGGGAGTCAGATTAACTTTTTGAATGTTTTCTGTCAGGAAAATTGACTACAGAAAGTTTCAACCAGGCAGAATCATTTTGCATTTTGGTAAATGATTCTGTGTGTTTTTATTATACCTGAGGGGTCTGTCATATCTTTATTCATTACAACAGGCTTTGTAATAAAGGCAGTAATTTAGTTTGCTAAGAACAGTCATGAAGGTGTTTAAGGTGGATTCAATTCAATTCAATTTTACTGTATTTATACAGCACCAAATCACAACACAGGTCATCTCAAGGCCCTTTACAAAAGGGTGGGTTTAGGCCACACTCTCAAATTTATAAAACCCAGCAGAGACCCCTAAGAGCAAGCACTGCGGCGACACAGGCAAGGAAAAACTTCCCTTTAACGGATAGAAACCTCGAGCGGAACCATAGCTCATAGAGGACGGCCATCTCTTCCATCTTGCCTTGAGAGAGAGCAGTCGCATTTTTCTTCCCTCCTCCCCTGCCTTCCTGATCTATTCCCAGCTTTTGCAATGTTGCGTTTTTGTCTGTGTTTAGTCGCTCTTCTTCTGCTGAATCTTAATCTAAACGGAAATTATGGATTTGGAAGCGGCTTAAATGTGCTATTGTCACTATTTTTCAACAAGAATTGGGCCAAGGGGGAGCCCAAGAATTGGAACCTACGAGGAGACTCATGGACATTGGAATTCATGCGTCTATGGAAACATTATTGGTTATGATCTCAGGACTTCTATTTTTGGCTGTGGAGTTCCCTGATGCATCAGAAATTGAAGGAAAGTGAGAGAGCTGATCAAGCGGACCCGGCAAGCTCCTTCATCAAATTCGACCAGTTGGGGAGGGCACGAGTAGCGGCAAACGGTGAACTGAATGACAGTGATTCAGTGAAGGAATACATCTGAAGCCCTGTGCTCTCTATGGAAAAACAGTTTAAGCCTGCATATATAATGGAAGCACAGAACTACACGGATGAGGACAAATTCTATTCTCTGAGTGCACTGTGCTGATTTGATTTGATTTGATTTGACCTTGTTTGCCCCATGTTTACATTCCTCCTGACTGAGATAAGCGGAAGGATCGGCTCATGTCTACCCAAACAATCAACAATCAGTTGTTTGTCGTCAGCGGATTGGACCCTCTAGGACAATGCCCATGTGCCTTCTGCAAGCAAGAGAGAGAGAGAGATAGACTCTGGACTCTGGACTTGTTTATAAGTCACATGATTATAACATCTATCCACTGCCAGGAGGCGCTCTCTGCTGCTCACTAACAACTGTTACATTTACACTACACAATGCATACAACACTACATGCATACGATATACACACACTGCTCTCCTTCTGCGTGTGATTTGTCTACTAAATGTCTGCTAAATATGCATTGAGGGTTTTTTTGCCTGCAATCAAAATTTCGCTTACTCATTAAGCGTCAATTTGATAAAACATGTTTTTTTCTCTCGCCTATTGTGTCATATCCTTTCTTTTCTTTTTTTTCCTTTCTTCTTTATGACTGGCGCCTAGCGGCTGCCCCGGCCTTGGATGCGCTCTGCAGAGCGTGCCCAAATGCCAAGTCACGTTTCGTTACCTTGTATTCATACATGTGTAATGACAATAAAGTTGAATCTCATCTCATCTCATCTCATCTGCCTCAACCGGCTGGGTTGAAAAAAGAGGTAGAAAAGTAGGAGGCCTGGCAGTAGCTACATTCAAGACAAACATAACAGATACAATTCAACATTTACATTCACAGCCAGACCTGCCAGTATCAAGCCGGGTTAGGCTGCACATGCGGGTGAAGGCCTGGCATCAGCAACATTTGTAACTATAGGCTTGATCAAAGAGAGAGGATTTCAATTTACTCTTGAATAAAGAGAGAGTGTCTGCCTCCCAACCTGAATTGGGAAGATGGTTCCACAGGAGGGGAGCTTGATAACTGAAAGGTCTATCGCCCAGTCTACTTCTGAAGACCTTGGGGACTACCAGTAGTTTGGAATTTTGGGTGTGCAGAGCTCTGGTTGGATGATAGGGAACTATGAGTTCTTGCAGGTAAGAAGGAGCCAGACCATTAAGGGCTTTATAAGTTAGGACTAAAATCTTGAATTCAATTCTATATTTTATTGGGAGCCAATGTAAAGAAGCTAAAACTGGGGTAATGTGATCTCTTCTCCCTGTTTTCATCAGGATACGTGCAGCTGCATTCTGAATTGGAATCACTTTATGAGCTTATGAGGACATCCTGATAAAAGTGAATTACAATAGTCTAGCCTAGTGGTGATAAAGGTGTGGACAAGTTTCTCAGCATCTTTTTATTTATTTTTTTAGTTTCTCTACATCTTTATGAAACTCGATGGGCCTAATTTTAGTAATATTACGCAGATGGAAGAAGGCAGTCCTAATAGTTTGCTGTATATGAGAGTTAAAAGGCATAATTTGGTCAAAGACAACTCCAAGATTCCTAACAATGGTCTTAGAAGCCAGAGCAATGCCATCTAGTGTTGTTATCTTAATGGAAAGAGTACTTCTAGCTTGCTTGGGGCCAAGAACAATGACTTCAGTTTTATCTGTACAAATCTGTACAATAGAAAGTTGTAGTTCATCCAGCCTTCAAGATCCTTAAAGGTGAACTGAACTCACCTTTTTGCCAAAACAGTAGAATAGCAGATTAATTCCTTATTACCTATTGTATTTTTCAACACATAAAAGAAATTTTTAGGCCGTGTGATGGCCAAGCTATAAGCTGATAAACTTTTGCCTCTGGCTGGCAGTGCCAAACAAACCGGAAGTAGTGCAGACGACGCTGCGTGACGTCACGAGTGTGATCCTTATCAAAACAACAATGGCAGATGATAGCAGTTCCAGCAGTCAAGAACACCAGAGTTTTCAGAGTTAAGAGGCATTCAGGATCGGTGACAAGACAGAGGAGGATGCAGGAGTGTCAAGTGAACAGGAAGAGAGCGAGGGAGGCATCGAACTGTACAGATTAGAGCCAGAATTTTCGGGGGATTCCAGCACCGACTCAGACCGCAGCAGTGATGGGGAGGAGAGTCGCTTATTGAATACAGAATGGTGAGTCTTTACTTTGGCATGTTTGGGGTGTCAGGATAAGGAAAATTAACAATAAAAAAGAAAGGGAAAAAAAAAACATCAGCATTTTTCCAACTTATTACAGTTATCCCTCACTTATCGCGTTTAATGCGGTCTTCCTTCGCTGGGAATAGGCGCTCGGCAGGGAGTGAAGCTGGGTAAAACGTCTCCGCCAATCAGCTTGCGAGATAAAACGTCTCGGCCAATCAGCTTGCGAGGTAAAACGTCTCGGCCAATCAGCTTGCGAGATTCTCGAGCGGGCTGGGGAGCCGGGGAGAGCGGGCTCTCCGTGTTGATACCTGATGTTCTAATGTAGTCTCCCTGCCTTCTCATTAGAACATCAGGTATCAACACGGAGAGCCCGCACAGCTCAAAATCTACCTCTCTGACCACCGCTCCACTCCTCTCCGCCCACCTCTTCACCGCTCAGGAATCTCGCAAGCTGATTGGCTGAGACGTTTCACCTCGCAAGCTGATTGGCCGAGACGTTTTACCCTCTCTCCCTGCAGAGCGCCTTCTTTATCGCTCGTGTTGCTTAGTGGCACTTTCCGCTGTTCTCTTGTGCCTTTTTGTGCAAAATAGTGCTTGTGACGCCCTTGGGGGGGGGGGGACGCTACTTCGCGGTTTTTCACTTTTCGCGGTCGGTTCTGGTCCCCATTAAACGCGATAAGTGATGGATCACTGTATATCTAGAAACGCATCGCTTCCCGGTCGCTTTTCCTCCCCCTTTCTTTTCTTTCGTCGCCATGACAGCTTTCCTTGGCCACTGAACAGATCTTCCCAGGTGTTGGAAGTGTTTTGTAGTCGACTATCACGACAAAATGCACCAAAAACAACCAGTGTCGACATGCTCGCAATGGTAAACATGAGGACTGGGTCACACTCGTGACGTCACACGGAACTCCGGCTGCGCTTCGGCGGATTTGTCTGATTTTTCAGGGCGGGAAATTCTAAATCGCGATTTTCTCCAAGATTCTGGGATTTGTGGAGGGGGTGCCAATGATAAATTATCTTTATAATTGTATGTACTATCACCCAGTGCTGTTCAATGCCGTTGAGTTCAGTTCACCTTTAAGACACTCCTGGGGTGAACCCAAACAGCTGGGATCATCTGGATTGTTGGATAAATGCAATGGAGTGTTATCAGCGTAACAATGAAAATGAATAGAATGCTTCCTCATAATATCTCCCAAAGACAGCATGTATAATATAAACAGTATTGGTCCAAGTACCGATCCCTGCGGAACTCCATAGCTAACCATGGTCTGGATAGAGGACTTGTTATGGACATAAACAAACTGCACGGTGGGCTGCACAGTGGCGCAGTGGTTAGCACTGTGGCAGCACAGTTTACCCTCGGCCGGGGATCGCGGGGATCGCGAGATCGTGGGTTCGATCCCTGCCCCCGACCAACAGTGATCTGTGTGGAGTTTGCATGTTCTCCCTGTGTTGCGTGGGTTTACTCCGGGATTTCTCCGGTTTCCTCCCACACGCCAAAAAAAGACATGCAGGTTAGGGATACGGAGCGCTTGCGCACGCAGCGACCGGCAGCTGGTGGCTTGTCACCAGACAGCAAAACAAATCTACCTACGGGTACAAAATAAGTAATTAAAAAAAACAAAACTGGGAAATGTCTGATAAATAAGACTGGAACCATCTTAGCGATGTTCCTTTCAAACCAATTTGCTGTTCAAGTATCTCTAACAGAATATGATGGTCGATGGTGTCAAAGGCAGCACTAAGGTCCAATAAGACAAGGACAGAGACAAGTCCTTTGTCAAATGCCATAAGGAGGTCATCAGTAACTTTCACTAGGACTGTGTGTGTGCTGTTTTGTTTTCTAAAACCTGACTGAAATTTCTCAAATACAGAATTATTTTCTAAAAAAGTGCACAGTTGATTGGCGACTACTTTTTCGAGGATCTTGGAAAGGTAGGGGAGGTTAGATATTGGTCAATAATTGGCCAATATCCCCAAATCAAGCAAAGGTTTTTTATGCCACTTTAAAAGACTGCTGTACATGTCCTGTCAATAGGGACATATTAATTTTATTTGAAAATGGTGGACTAATCAGAGGTAGTGACTCCTTCAGGAGTCTAGCAGGGATTGGGTCTAAGAGACAGATTTAGAGGCTGAGACTATTAAGGCTAGATCAGAATGATTAATAAGAGAAAATTCAGAAAAGCGGAGTTGTGAGCCTGTGGACACAGCAGTATTAAGCAGAGGCTTGGTATTTTTAATCTGCCACATCTCCCACAAAGATCAAATGTCGGTGCCATCCTGCAAAGAAAAATTTGGGGAAAGCCTGACGGCTTCCCCGTCTGCACCTTCAGTATTTACATCAACAGGAGTGCAAATTTTTATCACCTCATAAATTGATTTTACTAATGTTCCAGTGATCATCATTATTTTTGTGTCCCTTCAGTGTTTATCTCAGTTGTTTATCCCACTGTTTATTGTAACGTGTAATGTTAAGAAACACAAGTGAATTATTGTTTTTTTATTATTTTATTACATATTGCATATGTCACCAAGGATTTATTAAATTGAAAGGTAATGGTGACGTTATGATTCCTTGTTAATTTGGCAAATCTAATTCCTGGTGAAAGGTAAAAAATTTTGTGAATGCTTTCCCTTTCCTGTTGAAAAGCGAAGAATGATCAATAGCAGAGGAACCTTTAAATTACACCTAAAGCTTCCACAATTTGAATGTGATTTTGCTATTCACAGCAAGTATTCACTCAATATTCTGTGTCAGTAAATGTTTTACCAATTGACATGGGTAATCACTAGTTTAGTATTATGTTTAAACAAAACAGTGTGATATATTAGAAGCCTTAAACCAATGCAGCAGTTAGAATTAGTAACTGGAAATGCAGGCCTAATCTCTGTTTTCAGGAATTTATGGCACAGGACCACAATCCGTGGTCTGTTTTTTTTTTTGTTTGTTTTTTGTTTTTTTCTGATTCTGTCTGTTTATGTTATCTAGGTCAGCCTGACACAGTTTGGCTCGGCTGATTCCGTCCGCCGCTAATCAGTCAGAGTTTACCATTGAAATTAAATTCCCTTTCTCCATTTTACCAGAAATCTTGTGCTATTTCTGTCTCTTTTTTTTTTTTACCATCTCTTGATAATAAAAAATTTCATTTTCATCTTGCTGTGTTCTTTTAGGAAAAAGGAAAAAGTCACAGCATGAACTCTCTCAGATCCTGCTCTTGCATTCTTCCCCCTTTTTTTATATGGACAGGCCCAGGGTCAAAATGTAAATAAGATTGCATATGTCATTTATTAAAAAGTGAGTATGGTATTATTTAAACAAAGCAACAATATGACATACAATTACCAAGACCTCTGTTTGATAATCAGTAGTCTCTGGCAAATCGTATGCACAAACACATTAATTATCAATATATTTTGAACCGCTATGCTTTGAATCATGTAATATAAGGTATACATAAAGCCTTCAGTGATTAGGCATTATTAAGTGACAGCATGATATTGTAATGTTCAGTTAATTTCATCATTGTCATGCTGGTAGCGCTGATTAAGATACAAGTGTTTGTACTTAACTTAGATGTTCAGCCGCCTCTTTGATGTCGATGGGAGGAGAGCATGGACGGTGACGAGGCTGGTTTTGTTTTGGCAGGGGGAAGGAGAACGTCAGTCCTGCGTCCTTTTTCCCTCTAAAGTGCACTGTTATGCTTCAGTCAAAGAAAAAAAAGGCAATTGAGTCAATAAAAGTCAGTGATACGTCAAAAAATTGAATAAAAATAGCTCAATGTTTTTCATTTTCCAAAGAAAAAAAACTGGAGGGAATGAAAATATTGGCTTTAAAATATAATAGTCCATCACATATGCAACATTAGAGTGAAAACCCACAAAGTTAGACTGAAAAAAAAAGTAAAACCCCAAAACTTTGCAAAAATACCCATATATAAATTGTTTTTTTCTCTTCCCTTTTACCAAGTTTTTACACACAAATCAGCAGCTACACAGCCTTTTCTATTTTTTTCCCCAAGTTCTCTCTCTCTCTCTCTCTCTGCATCGTGAAGCTTCCTTTTTTTTACACTGCCGTAAAAACACAACACCAGTCCACTGTTTTTTGCTCAAAGCTACTATTTTCAAATACCTATAAATTTAAACACTTCTCAAAAGGATAACAATTAACTAATCAATCCTTTTATGCTCCACAAATATCAGAAAAAAAATCACAAACAACAATTTTACAACTTGCTCCTTCCGCCTCCGCGGAGAACTCTCACTTTTTTTTTCACACCGGAGCAGATTACACAGAGACAAAACAAACCAGACTGCAGTAGCTTTTATCTAAAACTCACAAAATAAAATATTTCAACAGTCACGTTAACCCCTCCGCTGTGTGCTAAAAGCCCAAAGTAAGACCTCCTCCCCCGGCATCTTGCAATACCTCACCATAACAGGGGAAGTTCCATGGGCGATAAGCGGACCCAGTAAGGGCACGAATCTTCCGTGAAAAAAACTTTTCCCTTCGGGGTTCACGTAACCTCCCCACGAATGCTGAAGGTCCAAACCCTGGACCGATTGAGGATGCATATGTGTTTGGGTCGTATAAGGGAATGGAGGGTTGGTGAGATGTGGATTATTTTGATGTTAATTCTTTGTATGTTTGGTTTGGTTATTTGTTAATTTGTTTTCTTTTTTTCCCTTTTACTTTGGCTCAGAACTCATGTCAGAATTGGGAGGGCTACTACTTTTTGTGTCTTTTTTTAATAAAAACTCGGTAAGAATCTTCACTTTATCTCCTGGAACTTGAAGGGCATTAACCAGCCTATTAAATGTAATAAGGTAATGGCTCACTTAAAACAACTTAGGGGTGATATTTTCTTTTAACAAGAAACTCACCTCTGCTCTTCAGAGGTTAGCTGAATCAAGCGGCCTTGGATAGGGGACGTGTTTCACTCTAAATTTCCAGTGAAGACAAGACAAGACAAGCCACTGAAGACAAGAATGGTCGATTCGTAATTATTTCTGGCAGATTATGTGGTATACCTGTGGTAATGGCCTGTGTCTGTGCACCTACATGGGATGATGATAAATTCATTTCAAGTTTTTTTTCCTCTCTTCCCGAAGTTGATGACCACTACCTAATTATTGGCGGTGATTTCAATCTAATTCAGAACCCTTCCTTAGATAGGTCGTCATCTAACCCTCAGGTGTTGTCTAAGTCAGTTAAAGTCCTTGACACATATCAAAACAGCTTAGGTTTATTTGACCCATGGAGAGCTTCATCTCATTCAGAAGAAGCTTTTTCTTGCTTTTCACACATCTGTCATACATTTTCTCGGAAAGATTTTTTTCTTTTGGATAGTTATTTTTCAGCGTGTTTTCACTCATGTAAGTACCATAGCATTGTCATCTCAGACCACGCCCCCGTATTGGTTGATATCTGTTTTTGTAGTCATGTCCCACCTTCCTGACAGTGGAGACATAATTCCGCTTTGTTAGCCCGTCTCTTTTAAAGAATTTCTTTGTGCACCAATTTCTTTGTTCTTTGATACTAACAATTCTCCAGAAATTTCGAGGTGCACCCTGTCAGAAGCCTTTAAGACTTTTATGCATGGGCAAATAATATCATATGTCTCAACCCTAAAGAAGAGAGAAAATGCAGAGTTGGAGGCAATCACTGAGAAGATATTTCAAACTGATAATTTGTACGCTTCAGTCCCTACCCCTGCCCTTTATAAAGAATGTTTTCAGCTTCAGTCCAAATTTAATTTATTGTCCACGAGTAAAATACAAAAGCAGCTATTTCTAACTTAACGTTTTTTTGAGACTAGGGATAAAGCAGGAAGGCTATTAGCACATCAATCACGTACAGCTACATTGTCTAGATTGATCCCCAAGATCAAGTCTGCGACCGGTGATGTTACCTCAGATCCTACAGAGATTAATAAAATATTTTCTCCTTTTTATTCTGACCTCTACAACTCACAGTGTCCCTCAGATATTTATGTGGGAGATAACCATTTGATAAGATTGCTTTCCCAAAGAAAAATGAGGATTTGTGTAGGGAATTGGGCAGCCCAGTCTCTGTCATGGAAGTACAGGAGGCAATTATGGCACTTCAGAATGGTAAAACTCCAGGCCCTGATGGGTTCACTGCTGAGTTTTTTTTTAAGTTGTTCTCTACCAACACTGTGCCAGCTCTACAGAGAATGTACGAGTCTTTTGCTGAGGGTCGTCTGCCCCCTACTCTGTCAGAAACCTCAATTTCCCTTCTGCTCAAGGGTGATAAAGATCCTCTTCTTTGTGGCAGCTATCAGCCCATTTCCCTTTTAAATGTTGACTTAAAAATCCTGTCAAAGATCTTAGCCCAGTGCCTGCAGCATGTCTTGCCACGTATAATATTAACCAACCAAACAGGATTTATGCTTGGAAGGCACTCATTTCATAATATGAGGAGGCTCCTAAATATCATTAACTCTTCTAGTTCAAGCTCACCTGAAGTGGTTATCTCACTAGATGCAGAGAAGGCCTTCGACAGGGTGGAGTGGACTTATCTTTTTTTCTTATGCAGAAATTTGATTTCAGTTCAGAATTTATTTCATGGATCAAGTTGCTTTATGCCAGCCCAGTTGCCTCAGTCCACATAAATGGACTCAGATCTGCTCCATTTCCCCTTTACCGTGGAACTAGACGGGGCTGCCCTCTTGCCCCTCCTATTTGCCTTGGCCATTGAACCCCTAGCTATCTGGTTGCGCCAGGAGGCCGAGTTTGAGGGCATCACCAGAGCTGGAAAAGTTCATAAGGTGTCGTTGTGTGCTGACGACCTCCTTTTATGCATGTCAAATCCTGCTTCTTCTCTCCCGGTGGTTCTCAATATCTTTGACAAATTTGGGCGTTACTCAGGCTATAAACTGAACCTCCACAAGAGTGAACTTTTCCCCATCAACTCTTTGGCCAAAAATATAGCCTGTTATGTCCAGAAACCCAGAATGACTAACGGTAGAGCGATGTTGATTCAGAACACGAACTTTATTGAACAAGCTATTGTTGATACAGTAATGGTTTACTGTTCGGCTGTGCGCTGTATAGCCTGGAGCCAAGAGAGGGCTAAGATGGCCGATTCCCTCCTTATAATGGCTCGGCGTGATGACGTCACCACACGGCTGCAACACTACACCGGTGCCAGTTAACCCTTTGTAGTTTTACAGCACCACATACCCCAAACCTTTTTTCCTTTCAGATATACTATGGATGGATTTAAATACTTGGGGATGTTTATTACTAACCCAGTCAACCATCTTTTTCTAAAAACTTCTTCCCTCTCTTTGAGACGTGTAAATTACACGTCAGTAGATGGGATGATCTCCCATTATCCCTAATAGGTTGAGTCAGTTTGGTTAAAATGGTTGTTTTACCCAAGTTTTTATATCTTTTTTCAAATATCCCCATTCTTATTAAAAAGTCATTTTTTACAGTAGATCACTTGATCAACTAATAAGCTCTTTCATCTGGGGAAATAAAAATCCACGTATCAGGAGATCAGTGTTACAGCTTCCTAAAGATCTTTGTGCCTGAGCATTGCCAAATTATTACACTATTACTGGTCTTGTAATATTCATAAACTTCTATACTGGATTAACAACACAGCAGATGACACACACCCGGCATGGGTGGATATGGAATTTGCATCTTCCAAACTCTCTGTACACTCCCTGGTTTGTTTTCAACTTCCTATGACTACCTCCAACTTTACCTCAAACCAAGTGGTAATTAATTCTGTTAGAATCTGAATTCAGTTGGGGGAAGCAGGGGCCTCCACAGGGCCTCAGACATCTCACCCATAGTAAACAATCACCTATTTTTGCCTTCCTGCATCGATTTAACCTTTTGAACGTGGTTTGACAAAGGGATAACTAAACTTAAGGACCTTTACAACCAAGAAACTTTTATGTCCTTTTCTGAGCTCTCAAAGAAATTTGAGTTACCTATCTCTCATCTACAGTGATTTCTCTCTTTTTTTTAATATGTTTGTCACACTTAAATGTTTCTGATCATCAAACAAATTTAAATATTAGACAAAGATAACACAAGTAATCACAAAATGCACTTTTTAAATAAAGGTGTTTATTGTTAAGGGGAAAAAAATCCAAACCTACATGGCCCTGTGTGAAAAAGTGATTGCCCCCTAAACCTAATAACTGGTTGGGCCACCCTTAGCAGCAACAACTGCAATCAAGCATTTGCGGTAACTGGCAATGAGTCTTTTACGGTGCTGTGGAGGAATTTTGGCCCACTCATCTTTCCAGAATTGTTGTAATTCAGCCACATTGAGGGGTTTTTGAGCATGAACTGCCTTTTTAAGGTCATGCCACAGCATCTCAATTGGATTCAGGTCAGGACTTTGACTAGGCCACGCCAAAGTCTTCATTTTATTTTTCTTAAGCCATTAAGAGGTGGATTTGCTGGTGTGTTTTGGATCATTGTCCTGCTGCAGAACCCAAGTGCGCTTCAGCTTGAGGTCACGAAGTCCATTCAGAGGTGGACTTGCTGGTGTGCCTTGGATCATTGTCCTTCTGCAGAACCCAAGTGTGCTTCAGCTTGAGGTCATGAAGTCCATTCAGAGGTGGACTTGCTGGTGTGCTATGGATCATTGTCTTTCTGCAGATCCCAAGTGTGCTTCAGCTTGAGGTCACAAACAGATGGCCGGACATTCTCCTTCAGGATTTTTTGGTAAACAACAGAATTCATCGTTCCATTTACCACAGCAAGTCTTCCAGGTCCTGAAGCAGCAAAATATCCCCAGACCATCACACTACCACCACCATATTTTAATGTTGTTCCTTTTCTGAAATGCTGTTACTTTTACGCCGGATTTAATGGGACACACACCTTACAAAAAGTTCAACTTTTGTCTCGTCAGTCCACAGTGTGGTGATCCGAGCTATGTGTTGTTTTTCTCTCCTCTCATTAATTATGTTTCACAGCTGTAGTGTCATCCACACCTGCACTCCTTAATAAAGCAGCCTTTATGTGGAGTGGGGCCCTCCACTTCTGTATGGAAACGTCTATGCTCACATGCAGCTAAAGTGCTCCTCCATGTTTGTACTGCTCTTCTCACCTCCAGCTGTGTACTTCGCCTCAGACTCGGCACACCGTAAGCAACCTCTCAATCTGTTCTCACCTCCCTGCATCTAACCTCTGCTTGTCTTGGATACCTGTGCACAGGTGGACCATCTCCTTGGCGGACCGGCACTACTCCTGGCGGCGGACTAGGACCCTTTCTCGGAGCTGGTGTCTCCTCACCCCTGTCAGCATCCTGTAAGTGCCTTAATCATTAGACTGAACTTTTTCCCTTTCCCCTCAGCTGAGGAATTACACTTGCACCTGGCACTGTATATATCTGCACCCGCACCTCCTCACCTTCGCAGGACCACAGCAACCAGGAGAGAACAAGGCCACAGGTTGTTTCATTCCAACCGCTCCCTGCCCCGTAAGATTATAATTAACACCACAATATTCAACTGTGTGCAACAAGTTACTCACTACTCCTCTCTCTCCTCTGCAGGGTTGCCAGACTCCTCCCGCTCTGCACTCACACACATTCACACACACTCACCCTCAATAAAGATTATTGTTGTTATAACCGAGTCTGTTGTCTGCTCCTGGGTCTGTTACTAAATCATGTCACACAGAGTATTTTCCCAAAAGTCTTGGAGATCATCAAGATGTTTTCTGGCAAAACTGAGACAAGCCTTTATGTTCTTTTTGCTCAGCAATGGTTTTCGTCTTGAAACTCTACCATGCAGACCATTTTTGCCCAGTCTCTCTCTTATGGTGGAGTCATGAACACTGACCTTAACTGAGGCGAGTGAGGCCTGCAGTTCTTTGGATGTTGTTGTGGGGTCTTTTGTGACCTCTTGGATGAGTCGTCGCTGCGCTGTTGGGGTAAATTTGGTCGGCCGGCCACTCCTGGGAAGGTTAACCACTGTTCCATGTTTTTGCCATTTGTGGATAATGACTCTCACTGTGGTTCGCTGGAGTCCCAAAGCTTTAGAAATGGCTTTATAACCTTTTCCAGACCGATAGATCTCAATTACTTTGTTTCTCATTTGTTCCTGAATTTCTTTTGATCGCAGTATGATGTTTAGCTTCTGAGGATCTTTTGGTCTACTTCACTTTGTCAGTCAGGTCCTATTTAAGTGATTGAGAACAGGTGTGGCAGTAATCAGGCCTGGGTGTGGCTAGAGAAATTGAACTCAGCTTTCCAAAGATGTGATAAACCACAGTTAATTTATGTTTTAATGGGGGGAGGGGGGGCAATCAGTTTTTCACACAGGGCCATGTAGGTTTGGATTTTTTTTACCTTTAATAATCAACACCTTCATTTAAAAACTGCATTTTGTGTTTACTTGTGCTATCTTTGTCTAATATATGTGGCTCAGGAGGTAGAGCAGGTCGTCCAATAACCGCATGGTTGGTGGTTCGAATCCTGCTCTCCCCAGATATCCTGCCATTGTGTCCCTGGGCAAGACACTTCACCCCAGTTGCTCCTGGTGGGTCTGGAAGCGCCATGTTAGGCAACATGCTGCCATCACTGTGTGAATGGGTGGATAGCTGGATCTGTAAAGCTCTTTGGTCATCAAGAGATGAGAATAAAAGCGCTATATAAGTGAATGCCACTTACCATTTTAATATTTAAATTTGTTTGATGATCTAAAACATTTAAGTGTCATGAGTCTGAGCTCAGTGTTGTTACAGAGCTCAGACTCTCAATTTACTGTATGTCTGAGTATTTTTTGTCTGTTATGATTATTTTGTCTGTTTCTGTGTTTATTTTTGGTTTTGTGACTAAGCGCCCATCTTCCTTCCCAGCCATCTCAGCTGTGAGTAGTTGAATAATTAGGTCACCTGCTTGCTCAGCTGCCCGCACCTGCTGCTCATTTGTGTTCATGTATTTAAGCACTGCCAGCTCACCTTCTCAGCGCAGCAGTCTTGATCTGAATTGAATTCATTCTACTGTGTTGTCTCCTCATCTCCTCCAGAGCAATTCCAGCTTTGGAGTACCATTCCTTGTAAGTTACTTTGCTTGTAACTTGGTGTTTTTGCACTGTTCTTGATTTTTTTTTTTAATTAAACATCACTACTGCAGTCCAGCGCTTGGGTCTGTCTTTCTGCCCCAGAGGGGCCATTTGTGACAGAAGATTACTGCCATGAATAAGACCCAGCTGCTGCAGCTAGCGCATTTTTGCCCATTTGCTTTTTCACTCCCCTGTTCGTCGGCGCTATCATGGATTCAGCAGGTGGACAGGGCTTCCCGATGAGCCTGGGGTGGGAGTGTTGCCAAGTTCATATGGAGGTGGACGGGCTAATCTCCACAGCGTGCAGTGGTTTCGCTCCTAAGGACGCATTGTGGTATCTGGGGCTCGTGGAGGCAGCTACTCGTCGGTGCCCTCAACTTATGGAGCAAGCTGAGGGAGAGTAGAGATCTCTCTGGCGGCATCGCTGCAATGCGAGAACAGCAGGATGGTGATAAATTCCCCGGAGAAGCCTGAGCTCGTACCGAAGGGGAGGCGCTCCCCGGCCTCTGTCAACTCCTCACCAGTCTCTGGCACCCATTCCTGCTCCATCAACTCCATGACGACAACGTCATCCCACTCCAGACCACCAGAGGAATTCTCCCGCTTCTCCAGCAGCCGTCTCCTTGACACCGAAGCAGAAGCCTCCCTCAGCAGTACAGCCTTCGGCTTGCTTTTCTCCAGCTGAATCATCAGTTTCACTCCGCCCTGTAGCTTCTGTTCCTTGCTTCACTTCGGCGTCCTTCCCCACTGCCGAGAGGCCCTCCATTTATTCCCCAGCTACGTCCGTCTCCGTGACCACAGGGGCGGCTCCTCCACCATCCTCGGGGGGGCCCGTCTTCACCATAGCCATGGAGAGGGATGACTTTCCACCAGCTGCAGCAGGCAACATCGAACATTGGGATAACAGACAAGTGTCATTTTATTCTTCTTCAATTTATGATGATTTGCCTTGCCTGATTCCTGGTAGGTTGGCTAGGGACATGCAGTCCCGTGAGCTCTCACCACCTGCTGCAGTAATTAATTGCTCACCAGCCCTCTCCGTGTCTTCTCCTTTGGCCCTGAGTGTCCGCCGACCCCGGGATTGAACTGCCAGACGTAGGAGGAGCCTGTGGCCCTGGAAGACCAAGTTCCAGTGCCAGTGGTGAGCCGAACCCCAGCTGCCACGTCAGATGAGTCACCAGCATGGGTCACTCTGCCTGGGAGCACCAAGACTGCATCCACCATCATGCCTGCTGCAGAGGCCGCCACAGCAGAGTTAGAGACAGAGCTGGACCTCCAAGGGACCAGGTCAGGCAAGTGATCTCCTTTGTTTTTCTTGTCTCAGTTTTGGAGAAATCTTGCCTGGCTCTTGGTGAGGAGAGCCGGGTGCAGCTGCCTGCTGCGCCTGAGCTCACCTCGCCAGGCTCTGCCGCTGCTGGTGACCCTGATCCTGCTTCTCTGTGTGTTGTCTGAGTTTTCGCCCAGCGTTACTGGGAATGTTCCAGCACAGCCAGATGTCTCTGTGGGTCCAGGCTCACCACCCGAGGTCGCCATGGGTCCAGCTTCCCCCACAGTGGAGGTCATCGCGGATGCTCTGTCCCAGCCTGAGACCTCCATGGGTGCAGCTCCCCCTCTGCCCAAGGCTGGCGTCTGGTTTACTCCTCCTTGGTCCAAGTCTCTGTGGGTGCTGTGTCCCAGTCGGGGACCCTTGTGGGTACTGCACCCCAGCCTAAACCCAACATGGATGCTGCGTTCCAATATGGGCCCGCCATGGGCGCTATGCCCCAGCCCGGGGTCCACCATGGGTGCAGCACTGGCCCAGTTCGGGCCAACCGTGGGTGCAGCATTGGCCCAGTCTGGGCCCACCGTGGGTGCAGCATTGCTCCAGCCCGGAGCCACCGCAGGTGCTGCTACGCTCCAGCCTGGAGCCACCACAGGTGGTGCTATGCTGCAGCCCGGATCCACCATGGGTGCAGCCATGCTCCAGCCCTGGAGCCACCACAGGTACAGCTATGCTCCAGCCCGGAGCCACCGTGGGTGCTGCAATGCTCCAACCCGGAGCCACCGCGAGTGCTGCAATGCTCCGGCCCGGAGCCACCATGAGTGCTGCAACACTCTGGCCCAGAACCACCGCGGGTGCTGCCTTGCTCCAGCCTGGAGCTGCCGCTGGTGCAGCTACGTCCCAGTCTGGGCCCACCGTGGGTGCAGCATTGGTCCAGTCTGGGCCCACTGTGGGTGCAGCATTGCTCCTGCCTGGAGCCACTGCAGGTGCTGATACGCTCCAGCCCGGAGCCACTGCAGGTGCTGCTACGCTCTAGCCCGGACCCACTGCAGGTGCTGCTATGCTCCAGCCTGGAACTACCACAGGTGCTGCTATGCTGCATCCCGGATCCACCATGGGTGCAGCCATGCTCCAGCCCCGGAGCCACCACAGGTGCAGCCATGCTCCAGCCTGGAGCCACCGTGGGTGCTGCAATGCTCCAGCCCAGGGCCACTGCGGGTGCTGCCTTGCTCCAGCTTGGAGCTGCCATGGGTGCAGATACGTCCCAGTCTGGGACCTCCGCAGGTGCAACCGTGTCTCAGTCCGGAACCACCGGGGGTGTTGCCGGCTAGCCCGAGGGCATCAAGGTCTCCCCTCCTCTGCCGACACCGTCATGGTTCCCCCTCCGCCACCAGACGCCGTCGTGGGCTCTCCTCCGCCAACAGACACCGTCGTGGTCCCCCCCCCCCCCTTTGGCCCTTCATCCCTTCATCAGGCCTCTCCGTGGGTGAGCCAATTCCTGGGTCACCCCTCTGGTCTTGGTGGCTCAAAAACTCTGGCTGGCTGCCCGATAGACTGAGCTGCTGGGTTGGGTGGCCCATATTCTCCAGCAGGCCACCTGACTCATACCACCTTGCCGTCTGTCTGGCCTGGGGCTTCGGCTGGCCACCCGAAAAGCTTAGATCTTTGGCCTAGGGGCCCAGGGGCGGGTCCTGAGCGGGCTCCATATTTTTGTTCCCTCTTACCCCAACACAGGGTGGTTCATTGCTGTACCATGTCTTTTTTTTTGGCGGGGGGGTTCCACTTGGGTGCTACGTTGGGGTGTCTGGAGTCCACCCCTTAACGGGGGGGCTCTGTCATGAGTCTGAGCTCTGTGAGAACACTCAATTTATGTCCGAGTATTTTATGTCTGTTATGATTATTTTGTATGTTTCTGTTTATTTTTGGTTTTGTGACTGAGCACCCTTCTTCCTTCCCAGACACTTCCACCAGCTACTCACTCTGTTTCCCAGCCATCTCAGCTGTGAGTAGTTGAATAATTAGGTCACCTGCTCGCTCAGCTGCCCACACCTGCTGCTCATTTGTGTTCATGTATTTAAGCACTGCCAGCTCACCTTCTCAGCGTGGCAGTCTTGATCTGAATTGAATTGAATTGAATTGAATTCATTCTACTGTGTTGTCTCCTCATCTCCTCCAGAGCGATTCCAGCTCTGGAGTACCATTACTTTGCTTGTATTTTTGTGTTTTTGCATTATTCTGGATTTTTTTTTTATTAAATGTCACTATTGCAGTCCAGCGCATGGGTCTGTCTTTCTGCCCCGGAGGGGCCATTCATGACATTAAGTGTGACAAATATACAAAAAAAATGGGAAATCAGGATTGGGGCAAACACTTTTTCACACCACTGTAGAACAAACATTTAACCAGCATCCATATGAACATTGCAAATTTAAATTGCAAATAAAAAGTAAACTTATGAGGAAATAATTGATAATTTTGAGAGTTTTTAATTTATAGGAAAAGGGGTAATTTGAGGGAAAAAAAATGCAAATTTATGAGAAAAGTTCCAACTACAGTATATAAGAAAAGTTGCAAATTTACAAGAAAAAGTCAAACTTGAGAAAAAATGTAGCACATTTATGAGAAACATAAATTTAAGGGGGAAAAAAGTCAAATTTTTCGAGAAAAAAAGCAGCAGATTTACAAGAAAGAAGTAGAAAATAAATTAATTTCCCAAAAGTGAAATGGTAGTAAAAATGAAAGGACATACAACAGGGTGAGAATATGTATGGGCACATAATCATACCATGTAGGATAACTAAGTAGACGGTTATGCTGTTTCATTCCATCTAGCAACAATGCTCTGCACTGTGTGTGTTTATATATTTACATATTTATTCCATCTAGCTACAATGCTCAGCACTGGGTGTGTTTATATATTTATATATCTACATATTATTCCATCTAGCTACATTGCTCCGCACTGTGTGTGTTTATATACTTGCATATTTATTCCACCTAGCTGCAATGCTCCGTACTGTGGGTGTTTATATATTTACATATTTATTCCATCTAGCTACAATGCTCTGCACTGTGTGTTCATATATTCATATATTTATTCCATCCAGCTACAATGCTCTGCACTGTGTGTCTGTGTGTGTGTGTATATATATATATTTTATAGTAATACGTACATATGTATATTAGCTGCTCTTGCTTGCTTGTTTTTTTTTTTTTCTTGCCTTCTGATTGTTGCTCTGAGTGTTGCTATCCCTGTGCTGTTGCAATCCTGGAATTTCCCCGTTGTGGGACTAATAAAGGCTTATCTTATCTTATCTTATCTTAAAACACTATCATGACTGAAGAACAAAGTACTGCATTAAGTAAATTAGGGAAATAAAGGTACACTACCATTCAAAAGTTTGGGGTCACTTAGAAATTTCCTTATTTTTGAAAGAAAAGTGTCACGCCGCGCCGCTCATCAACGGCGCCACCTGCTCACACACCTGTCAGTCATCAGCGGCGAGGAATATAGGCTGCCTCGCCCTGAGCTTCGGTCTGAAGCCGTAGACTTCATTTCCCTTTCATGGGCTTCTACCACATTCTCTTCAGCATCCTCGTCACCGGTAAGAAGATCACTTACCTCATCTCTCCAGTTTGCTCCCCTGTGCACAGGTGGATTCCTCGGCGGCGGACAACCCCGTCCCTCGTCTCTCCTCGCTGCTGCACCGAGCCCTGCAGGTGGCTGTCTCCCGGGCTTCCATCCTTGAAGCGCCAGTCATCTGTCCAAACAAGTAAGCTTCTCTCCCTCGCCTATTCTCCTCCTGTGTTGGTGTGCGCTCATCACCCTGTGTCTGATTTCTCCCATAGGGTTGCCGGCTGAACGGTCTCCTGCCTCTGGGTCCGAAGCAGACACCACCACCAACACATTAACATTCCGCAGACACGCACCCAAACATCCCTGCTGTTAATAAACAGTTCGAACTACTCTGAGCCTGTGTGTGTGCATCTCCTGAGCCGAACGTTATGTCAGTACGGCTTCAGCAGAGCGGCTCGGCAGACGGCGGGCTCGCACACCGGTTTACCATCCTCGAGGCTCGGGTGGATCAGATTGTTTATCAGCAACAGGTGGTTTTCAATCAATTATTAGAATTAACTAACCGATTGAACCGCTTGGACCCCCAACAGCCGTTCCTCCCGACTCGCCAGGGTGGCGCGGCTCCTGCTGTTCCAGCGGCCGTCCAGCCGGCTCCAGTGGCACCGGTTCGGCTCACACCGATTCCGACCCCCGCCCGCTTTAGCGGTAAGCTCGGCGGAGCGCGAGGGTTCATTATGCAGTGTGAGTCCGTGTTCCACCGTGTGCCCGGAGATTTTCCCTCGGATCACAGTCGAATTGGTTACATAGGGAATCTTCTGGAGGGGCGTGCGTTAA
Source organism: Pholidichthys leucotaenia (assembly GCA_020510985.1). Lineage (NCBI taxonomy): Eukaryota > Metazoa > Chordata > Actinopteri > Cichliformes > Pholidichthyidae > Pholidichthys > Pholidichthys leucotaenia. Next base: position 344,872,484 of record CM035840.1, read on the forward strand.
CTTGGACCTACGCCGTAATGGCGAGGCCCAGTTATGCCACCCTCACCTATGACCAATTCGTGAGGCGCTTTCTGGAGGTCTTTGACCATTCTCAAACCGAGACGGTCCAGGTCGATCGGCTTCTCGCTCTCCAGCAGGGAAGCCGGTCGGCAGCGGACCACTCGGTCGACTTCCGGGTAGCGGCGGAGGAACTGGGCTGGGAGGAACGCTCCCTCTGTGGCCTGTTCCTCCGCAGCCTCAATAGTGATCTGAGGGATGAACTGGCTGGTCGGGATATCCCTGGGACGCTAGCGGAGCTGACGTCCTTAGCGGTAAGTTTGGATAACAGGCTGCGCGAGCGCTCCTCGGGGCGGAGGTCTTCTTCTTCTCGCCCTCGTGGAGCCTCGCCGTACCTGTTCCAAGCTCGCCCCCTGGCGGCGCCGCCAGCATCACGCCCCGAGGAGTCGGAGCCGATGGTGACGGGCTGGACTAAACTTTCCCCTGTGGAGAAACAACGCCGTCGTGAGTTGGGCCTCTGCATGTATTGCAGAGGCGACCAACACACCGTGGAGCGTTGTCCACGGAAGGCCAGTCGGTGGGGTCCGCGAGTCACTATTGGAAGTCTCGCGGACATCAATCGGTTAGGATCACTTACTCAATTGAAGCTGCCCATCCGTTTCTGCCATAACCCCACTGGGCACCTCACCCACGCACTGGTGGATTCGGGCGCAGAAGGCAGCTTCATTTCACAAAGCCTGGCAACCCGATTGGGCATCCGCTGCCAGGCACTCAACACTCCCATCTCCCTAGTCCATCTCTCCCGTGCCACCCTTGGGAGAGTGACACATCAAACTGTCCCCCTACCGGTCATCATCTCGGGAAACCACCGGGAGGAGATGACCTTTTATGTCCTTCCCAACTCTGTGTCGCCCGTCATCCTGGGGTATCCCTGGCTCCGCCTTCACAATCCGGTCCTGGATTGGAGATCAGCTGGGGCATCGGCTTGGAGTACATTTTGCCTGGGCACCTGCCTCCAGTCCGCTGCCTGCTCGCCGTCCGCTCCTCCTCCAGCAACGGACGCTGCACCCCCGGACCTGTCCCTGGTGCCTCCGGAGTTTCACGACCTGGGTATGGTGTTCAGTAAAGCGAAAGCTATGTCTCTTCCCCCTGATCGGCCCTACGACTGTGCCATCAACCTCCGCCAGGGGGCGCCGTTACCTTCTGGTCGGCTCTACAGCCTGTCTGCGCCGGAGAAGGAGACGATGAACACATATCTGAAGGAGTCATTAAACGCCAGGATAATCCGCCCATCATCGTCACCCGTGGGGGCGGGGTTCTTCTTCGTGGGAAAAAAGGATGGGTCCCTCCGCCCTTGTATCGACTACCGGGCCCTCAATAATATCACGGAGAAGGACCGTTACACCCTGCCTCTCATGGACACTGCTTTCCACTCCCTCCAGGGGGCGACCTGGTTCACCAAGCTGGACCTACGCAGCGCTTACCACCTCGTCCGGATCCGGGAGGGAGATGAGTGGAAAACGGCCTTCCGTACCCCGAACGGCCACTTTGAATACCTGGTGATGCCGTTCGGGTTGACCAACGCTCCTGCAGTCTTCCAGCGCCTCATTAATGACCTCCTCCGGGATTTCATTGGCCTTTTCGTGTTCGTCTACCTGGACGATATCCTCATCTTCTCCAAGTCCAGGGATGAGCACCAGGTCCACGTGAGGCGGGTCCTCCAAAGGCTGCTGGAGAATCGTCTGTACGTAAAGGCAGAAAAGTGTGAATTTTACGCCAGGAGTACGTCCTTCCTGGGGTTCATCATCGCCCACGATAAGGTGCTCCCTGACCCAGAGAAGGTAAAGGCGGTGGTGGAATGGCCTACACCTGCATCCCGGAAGCAGGTGCAGCAATTTGTTGGCTTCGCCAATTTCTACCGCCGCTTTGTCCCCAACTTCAGTACCATCGTTGGACCACTGACCCGCCTCACGTCCCCGAAGGTCCCGTTCCGGTGGACCGAAGAGGTCGCTGCCGCCTTTGAGGCGCTGAAGGCGGAATTCTCCTCCTCCCTGGTCCTTCGCCAGGTCGACCCCGCGCTGCAGTGCATCGTCGAGGTAGACGCTTCGGACACGGGAGTGGGGGCAGTGCTGTCCCAGCGGTCACCGGACGATGGCGCCAAACGACCGTGCGCCTTCTTCTCCCGGCGCTTGTCCCCGGCGGAGAGGAACTACGATGTGGGGGACAGAGAGCTCTTGGCCATCAAGCTCGCCCTGCAGGAGTGGCGCCACTGGCTAGAGGGGGCGAACCTGCCGTTTGTGGTCCTTACGGACCACAAGAACTTGGAGTATTTACGGTCTGCCAAGCGCCTGAATGCCCGCCAGGCGCGCTGGTCTCTGTTCTTCGCCAGGTTCCAATTTTCTATCACCTTCAGGCCTGGCTCTAAGAACGGCCTGCCTGACGCCCTCTCTAGGCAGTTCACTCCCGTGGAATCGGAGGAGACGCCTCACTCCATCCTGCCCAGGTCGTGCGTCGTGGGAGCCATCTCGTGGGATATCGAGGCAAAGATCCGGAAGGCACAGGAGGTGGAACCTGATCCTGGCGGCGGACCGGAGGGAAGACTGTTCGTCCCATCTGCGGTCCGAGGAGAGGTCATCCACTGGCTCCACACCACCCGGCTCACCTGTCATCCCGGCACCTCCCGGATGATCAGCCTCCTCCAGCGGTCTTTTTGGTGGCCGGGCCTGCGGAGGGATGCAGCCCGCTACGCCCGGGCTTGCCCAGTCTGTGCCACCAGCAAGTCAGGAAATGCCCCTCCAGCGGGTCTGCTCCAGCCTCTGCCCGTCCCCGGCAGGCCCTGGTCGCATATCGCACTGGATTTCGTCACCAGACTCCCCGTTTCCAGCTCCTTTAACACCATCCTGACCATCGTGGACCGTTTCTCCAAGGCGGCACACTTCGTCCCCCTGCGAGGTCTCCCTACCGCCCTGGAGACGGCGGGCCTCCTCATCCAACACGTGGTCAGGCTGCACGGGATTCCGGTGGACGTGGTCTCGGACCGGGGTCCCCAATTTTCATCCGAGGTTTGGAGGTCCTTTTGCAACGCCATCGGAGCCAAGGTGAGCCTCTCCTCCGGCCATCACCCCCAGTCTAACGGGCAGTGTGAGAGGACCAATCAGGAGCTGGAGGCTGCGCTCCGCTGTGTTGCAAGATCCAAGCCGACGTCATGGAGCAACCATCTCGCCTGGGTGGAGTACGCCCACAATACCGCCCGCTCTTCTGCAACGGGGATGTCCCCCTTCAAGGCGTCCCTGGGTTACGACCCCCCGCTGCTTCCAGCGCAGGAGAGCGAGGTAACTGTCCCGTCAGTTAGGGCGCACGTGAGGCAGTTCCGCTCCACCTGGGCCACCGCGCGTCATGCGCTTTTACGCACAGCGGAGCGCAACAGGACCGTGGCGGACCGGCGTAGAAGACCTGCCCCGGCGTACAGAGTTGGGCAACTTGTCTACGTTTCCACCCAGGACGTCACCCTAAAAGGCGAGAGGAGAAAGCTGGCACAGCGCTTCATGGGTCCCTTTCCCATCACCCGGATCATCAACCCGGTGGCTGTGCGCGTGGCTATTCCCCCCTCCCTCCGCATCCATTCCACTTTCCACGTGTCGAAGGTGAAGCTGGCAGTTACCGACCCCCTTTGCCCTCCTCCTGCAGTGCAACCCGCACCCCGGATGGTTGGTGGCCACCCGGCCTGGTCCGTCTCCTCCATCCTGGACTCCCGGCGCCGGGGTCGTGGGTTGCAATACTTGGTGGACTGGGAGGGCTATGGGCCCGAGCATCGACAGTGGGTGCCCCCGTCGTTTGTGTTGGACCCATCGCTCATCGCGGACTTCCACCGAGCGCACCCGGATAAGCCATCGCCAGGAGGCGCTGCTAGAGGGGGGAGTACTGTCACGCCGCGCCGCTCATCAACGGCGCCACCTGCTCACACACCTGTCAGTCATCAGCGGCGAGGAATATAGGCTGCCTCGCCCTGAGCTTCGGTCTGAAGCCGTAGACTTCATTTCCCTTTCATGGGCTTCTACCACATTCTCTTCAGCATCCTCGTCACCGGTAAGAAGATCACTTACCTCATCTCTCCAGTTTGCTCCCCTGTGCACAGGTGGATTCCTCGGCGGCGGACAACCCCGTCCCTCGTCTCTCCTCGCTGCTGCACCGAGCCCTGCAGGTGGCTGTCTCCCGGGCTTCCATCCTTGAAGCGCCAGTCATCTGTCCAAACAAGTAAGCTTCTCTCCCTCGCCTATTCTCCTCCTGTGTTGGTGTGCGCTCATCACCCTGTGTCTGATTTCTCCCATAGGGTTGCCGGCTGAACGGTCTCCTGCCTCTGGGTCCGAAGCAGACACCACCACCAACACATTAACATTCCGCAGACACGCACCCAAACATCCCTGCTGTTAATAAACAGTTCGAACTACTCTGAGCCTGTGTGTGTGCGTCTCCTGAGCCGAACGTTATGTCAAAAAGCACTGTTTTTTTCAATGAAGATATCTTTAAACTAACCAGAAATACACTCTAATATCTAATATACATCGCTAATGTGGTAAATGACTATTCTAGCTGCAAATGTCTGTTTTTTGGTGCAATATCTACATAGGTGTATAGAGGCCCATTTCCAGCAACTATCACTCCACTGTTCTAATGGTACAATGTGTTTGCTCATTGCGTCAGAAGGCTAATGGATGATTAGAAAACCCTTGTGCAATCATGTTAGCACAGCTAAAAAAGTTTAGCTGGTTAGAGAAGCTATAAAACTGACCTTCCTTTGAGCAGGTTGAGTATCTGGAAAAAAATTATTATTTCAAATACAAATCATTATTTCTAGCCTTGTCAATGTCTTGACTATATTTTCTATTCATTTTACAACTCATGGTGGTAAATAAGTGTGACTTTTCATGGAAAACACAAAATAATTGTCTGGGTGACCCCAAACTTTTGAACGGTAGTGTAAATTGTGTAAAGCCTACATGCTATTATCAGCTCATGATGCTGATACTTGGTGCAATAAAAAACTAATATGAAAAAATAATGCATGTTTAATGGGTTACATGCCCTTGTAAATGTAGGAATACTGGAGCAATAACACTCCTTGAATGCTATACAAAAACACGCATTATCAACATTTGGAAACATCAGTTTTTAAGTTGCACTGCCAGCCTCTAGCCTGTATAAATACTACACATGACGTTATGTAATGCCGACATTGTCACACATAGGGTGCTGTCTGGGAAAGGGATCAATTATTTGGAAGGCCATCCTATTCAAAACATTGCCACCATGTGTAGGTACATTTCTGGAGAGGAGCACATCAGGCAAACATAAGCTATAGATTCATTGCAACCCAACTAAGCTCTGGGAAGGGCTGAGGTTGGTCAGTGGGTCCTTGGTATCGCTGTTGTCGTGTCATCAAGATTAAACATTGCATGTTGCATTCACTGGGTATTGCTGCTAGTCTTTAATATAAATTCCCTTTGAAAGAAATCCAATAAATTAGTTCAGTGTTATCTAACATTTTAATTTTTATGGATACCCAATGTAAATGATAAGCATTTCCACAGAATTCCGGCTACATTTTCAGTAGGTGTTACTCAGTTTGTGCATCTGCGAGTTTCTAAGAACTTATTTCATGATATTTCAGGGCAAGAGACTCAAAAGAGTATTGTAACATAACTCAAGGCCCCCTGTTAATTCTACCTACAGTAAATGTAAATTGAATGTAGACAGAGCTTTGCACCGCCAGCCCTGTGATTAAATATTTAAATGCACAAATAAGGATCCTTCTCAAATGCCCAGACTCCTTCACTGACTTCCTTCAGTGTGGCAGCTCTAATTTGAGCCTCTCAGGAATGGACAAAAAGGAGCATCATGGACAACTTGGATGTGCTCTGATGACATTCTGATTAATACCGCTTTCACAGGTGTATGGAGATTTACTTTAAAAAGTATTTCACAGCACATGATTTTGCCATTACAACAAGCCATCCTTTGGAGAAAAAATACTTCCAGTAACTTTGCAATTCATCATAGTTATTTCTCTGGGGAAATAGTTTTGCTGTCATGATTTATTAGCTTACAGCTCACGTGCAGAGTGCAGCAACAACGAAACAACCACACCAGAGTACACGTTTGAAAATATTTATTAAATTTCAAAAAGACCTCGAGCACTGCTACAGAAAACGTCACTCGCCAGAGGAAGTGGCCTGTGAGAGAGAGACACAAGAGCAGTGAGAGGAGGAATGGAGAACAGGGAGATGGCTAGCCAAATTACCACTTACGTGGGCCAAACAAGAGAGCCAGAAGGGAGCGACGAACCAGCAGGATGAAGCGGGTCGTGGGAGAGATGGAACCGGTGGTGCCTGACCAGGTGGAGAACTGTTGCCATTTAGTGTGGATGGAGGGGCAGGTGAGTGCACGCAGTCCAGGAAGACGCACCCACACCGATGGCAGCAACCTGAGAGCAAAAGAGCACAACACAGGTGAGTACAAAAACTTCACCAAGCACTGAGAATATTACTGATTACTTGACTACTGCGAGGCAGTATACCCAGACGAGCCAGTGCTGAGGCACCGAAGAGCAGATCCTTATAAGCGCTGGCTGAGCAGAGGCAGCAGGTGCGTCTAATCTCCCAGGTGAGATGATTGCCTGAGGAGAAAACGGGAAGGAGGGGGCACGCGCTCACCAGGCCATGATAGTGCCCCCCCCCCAAGGGGCGCCTCCTGGTGGTCCACAAGGCTTCTCTGGGTGGGCTTGATGGTAGGCCCAGACCATCCCCTTGTCGTGGAAGTGCGATTTGGGAATCCATGAGCGTTCTTCTGGGCCGTAGCCCTCCCAGTGGACCAGGTACTGTAAACCCCGACGGCGAACATCCAGGATCTGCTGGCCAGTATGGGTAACGTGGCCATCGAGCATCCGGGGAGGAGGAGGCTGCTTCGGGGGAGGACAAAGAGGACTGACAGAGACAGGCTTGATGTTAGAGACGTGGAAGGTCAGGTGTGCTCGCAGGGTTCGTGGGAGCTTAAGTTGGACCGTGATGTCATTCACCACCCTGGTAATGGGGTAAGAACCCACAAAACGGGGGGACAGTTTCTTCGAGTCTGTTTCAAGGGGGATTTGGTCCACCGCCAACCAAACTTGCTGCCCCACGGTGTACTTGGGGTCAGGGACCCGCTTCCAGTTGGCCATCTGGTGGTTGCAGTCGGATGATCGGGTGAGGACGGCACAGGTGGACCTCCAAATGTGGCGACAGCAGTGAGCATGGGCCCCCATGGATGGCACCGCAACCTCCCCCTCGGTCATGGGCAACAGAGGAGGGGTATACCCCATCAAGGCCTCAAAGGGGGTGAGCCCCGTGGCAGTGGAGATGGACGAGTTATGTGCGTACTCCACCCAGGTCAGGTGTGTGCTCCAGGTCGAAGGGCTCTCGGCTGCCACACACCAGAGGGTGACCTCCAAGGACTGGTTGGCGCGCTCAGCCTGCCCGTTGCTCTGTGGGTGACATCCTGAGGTAAGGCTGACAGTGGTCCCAAGCGTGCGACAAAAGGACTTCCAAACTTCAGACGTAAATTGGGGACCCCGGTCAGACACGATGTCACAGGGAATACTGTGCAGGCATATGACAAGGGAAGTAAGCAGCTCGGCAGTCTCAGAGGCAGAGGGAAGTTTGGACAGGGCAACGAGATGAACAGCCTTGGAGAAACAATCAATGATGGTGAGAATGACTGATTTACCATGGGAGGGGGGAAGTCCAGTGACAAAGTTGACGGCCATGTGGGACCAAGGGTGACCAGGAACAGGCAAGGGATGAAGGAGACCAGCAGGGGGTGAGGAATATGCCTTGCCCTGAACACAGGTTTGGCACGCTTTGACGTACTCCTGCGTGTCCCGCCACAGTGTGGGCCACCAGAATACCCGCTGGGCTAGGTTAATGATGCAGGCAATCCCAGGGTGGCAGGCAAAGCAGCTATTATGGGCCCAGTGGATGACGTCGCTGCGGAGGGCGGCAGGAACAAACAGTCGATTATGGGGGCAACCCGCAGGCTCAGACTCCCAAGACTGGGCCTGCCGGACCCTCCACTCAATATCCCAGGTAAGGGCACCGAGGCTACGGGAAGGAGGAACAATTGGCTGGGGAAGGGAGGGGAGGTTCCTGTTTGGAATCAAACTGGCACGAGAGCACATCCGGTTTGGTATTCCGGGAGCCAGGCCAATAGGTAATAGTGAAATCAAACCTATTGAGGAACAAGGCCCAGCGGGCCTGCCTGGCATTGAGTCGACTGGCCGACCTAAGATATTCTAAGTTTTTATGGTCGGTCCACACATCTATGGGGAGAATAGCCCCTTCTAACCAATGTCTCCATTCCTCCAAAGCCAACTTAATGGCTAAAAGCTCTCTATCCCCTATGTTGTAATTCCTCTCAGCAAGTGTGAGCCGCCGAGAGAAAAACGCACACGGATGGAGCTTCCGGTCAGAGGATGCGTGCTGTGAAAGTACAGCAGCCACCCCCGAATCAGAAGCGTCCACCTGGAGGATGAACTGGAGCTGAGGGTCAACCTGTGCCAAGATGGATGTTTCCAAGAACAGGCCCTTTAATTTAGAAAAGGCCTGCTCAGCTGCCTTGGTCCAATAAAATGGAACCTTAATAGAGGTCAGCTGTATAAGAGGCTGTGCTACCCCACTATAGTTCCGAATGAACCTGTGATAGAAGTTCGCAAATCCCAGAAAGCGCTGAAGCTCCCTGCGGGAGTGGGGTGTTGGCCAATCCAGCACACCCTTTACCTTGGCAGGGTCGGCAATCACCTCACCTTCAGCCACTATGAAGCCCAAGATGTCATGAGCGGCCTTCACGGACCGCAAATGAGATGCTATAGGCAACCAGTGAGTTTGCGTATTTATTAAACAATGGCAAAAAGGTACAAAATAATGAGCCACGAGGGGCAAAAACACAAATTAGGACAAAGGTAATAGCACACTGACGATAAACACAGGTTAAGGAATAAACTTACAGGGTGTTGCGAGAAAAAGAGGATGACTGGAGCCGGAGCGTAGGGACTCCAGTCTAACGTTGGGGAGACCAGCGTTATCCATAAGCGAGGTCGCAGCCCCGAGCAAACAGGGCGGCTCCCTTAAATAGTGCTTGACAGATTAACCAGCTGATGAAGGGTCATCAGCTGATTGGAATCCCGCCGTACAGCAGAGCTCTGCTCTTGACAGCTGGAAGCCCCGCCGAGACGCTGTCACAACAAAAGCCTGGAGGTGCGCCAGAGGAGAGAACGGGAGACTACCGCACACCGAGTGCAGACAGTCAGCACACGGACTGTGACCGTTGCCCCCGTTCACAAAGCAGATTCCAGACGCGGTGTAACAACAAGACCCCCCACCTGGAAGGTCCACGGGACCGCCCCAGGGATGGAGGAGGGGGAAAAAGGCCAAGGCCGGCCAGAACCAGGAGAAATACAGAAAAATACAAACACGGGCAACTACAGAGCATGGGAAAACAAACAACAAATATTTCATAATGCACACATGTGAAAAGATAGACAGGACAATATATGCAAATAACAGGAAAAAAAAGCCCTTTAACCAAGATACACAGGCCCATCAGAAACATACCAGCGCATCCCAAAAATTACAGAAGAGCAGGGGGGAAAAAACAAAACAAAACACAGGGATGACAGCAGGCAGAGCGCGATGGCATGAACGCAAACAGTTCAGGGGGTCTTCCTGCGTCAAGCATCCAAACCACTGGCAAGGGGAAACGGAAAAGTTCAGGCGGTCTACCCCAGTCCCCAGCCGGGAAACCCAGTACTTCTGGCGGCCGGACCAGATCGCCGAACAGAAAGATAAGTTTGTCGGGTGGCCGACCCAGGATGCCAAACGGGCGAAACAGACTCCCAGGTGGCCGACCCGCGTCATTCAGCCGCCAGGCCTGCAGGGGAGAATACAGAGATGGCCGTCCTGCTGAGAGGAATAGCAGGGGAGAGCCAAGCCGATTACGGGGAACCCCAACGACACCCGGTAGAGAAGGCTTGGGGGAAGGATGGATGGCCAGTCCGGCGTCAGACGGCAGAGGATCTGCAGCTCCCTCACCGACCTCGAACTGAACCGGTGCTGCGCCCCTGCTGGACTCCGATTGTGTCAGCACTGCACCCATGACGGACCCCGATTGGGCCGGAGCAGTACCCACGACGGACCCCGACTGGGCCGGCGCAGCACCAGAGACGGCCTTCAACCCCGAACCCGGAACCTCCAGCACAGTGACCGGGATGGACTCCGTACCGCTGCACCCGGCTCGTCTCCCCAAGAGACAGGCAAAAATGCTCTAGAATTGATAGGAGGAAGACAAACTAGAGCACTTGCCTGAACTCGAGTTCTGTTGCCGTCCAGGACTTTGACGATCTGGGTTCAGAAGGCAGAAGGACATCCTCTGGCTCCCACTCGGCTACGGCGGGCCCCGCAGCTGGCATGATGGTTCCCACAGCCTGAGGACCCTCCAACAGTGACGACCACGCCGACGACCCGCACGGCGTGGTGGCAGGAGATCCTCGACCTGCTAAGCCGGACCGCTTCTCCCTGGAGACCCGGGGACACTTCGTCGTCGGCGCAGGCTCCAACTTGCAGTCCGCCCTCCTCCTCTGCCCATGTCGTGGCTGCGGGGCTGGAACCAGGCTTTCCAGGCCCGCAGGCTCCCTCCTCGTCCGGCGGCGTAGGCCTGGTGCCGCAGAACGCTCAGGGGAAGGAGACACAAAGGTGGCAGGTTCCTCATTAATTTTGGCAGCAGGTGGAGGAAGCTCGGGGGGCTGTGAACCCCAAACTCCACCCCCAGGAATCAAACAAGGCAATCCACCCAATACAGGAAAAGAATGAATAGACACTTGCCTGATTCCCGGAGAGCTGATGGAACCCGTTGCAGTGGACTTGAATCTTCTCTTCCCCCACTGGATGGAAATGGAGGACCCCCCGGGAAGATCAGGACCGGGAGCATCCGGAGATGGACTCGTGGAGCTCACAGCAGCTGGGGTGAATGTCGAGGAGGAGGGAGAAACAGCCGGGGCGAACCGGGAACGAGGAACTGATGGAACAGTGGGGAGAGATGACCCGGAGGCAGCTGATTTACCTCTTCGGCGAGACACGGAGGCTGCAGCTGGCTGGGAGACAGAGTTCGTGTGGCTACCTGGAACTGGATCCGGACGGGGTTCTCGCTGAGGTGTACAATCTGCATGGAGACGACGTTTACTGGCAGAGGGCAAGGCGAAAGTGAGGTTAGGAAAACGCTGCTCCTGCGCGGTAACAGAGGCGAGCAGGTCAGCGTATTCCAGATAATCACACAGTTCAGGATTCCTCTCCACCAGTGTGACCACCGCTGTCACATGCTTCATGATCTGTGTGGGGTGGACGGCGGAGCGAGCTGCAGCCACTCGGTCCCGGATGGAAATAGCTGTCAGCTGTAACTTCTCTGGGGGAATCCCGACTGACATCTCACTCCTTTGGGGATGACCCCTGGGTGGTGCAAACTCCTGGACTGGATCGTGGACAGGAACGGGATCCTGAAGCGAGGACCGAGGGTGCCTTCTCTTCGGCTTCCTGCCGGAGTTTCCCTCCAGCCCACGGAGTCTCTCCCAGAGCGCAGAGATGTCCGTCATCCTCGCCATGACTTCAGGGTGGTTGGAGTAGCGAAGATGGCGGTTAATGATGGCCTCAGCGAGGTCCAGGTGCCGGCGTACATCGCTGGGAGTGTCATAGAGGCGAGCAGTGAAAAGAGTTCCATCAATATAGTCGAGGGCCTCCACCAGCTCGTCGCCCAGGCTCCGAGCATGGCCCCTGAGCGGCGACATTATCTCCCAGCACACAGGTACCCAGACAGGAAAAACAACAAGTCCAAATTAGGTAAAACTCACGGTCACCGACGTCTCTTTTGGCTGTGATCTACTGTCATGAGCGGCCTTCACGGACCGCAAATGAGACGCTATAGGCGACCAGTGAGTTTGCGTATTTACTGTATTAAACAATGGCAAAAAGTTACAAAATAATGAGCCACGAGGGGCAAAAACACAAACTAGAAAAGCACTCGGAGAGCACAGACCTCCGCCAAGCGCCACAGTTCCCCCCATACAGTCTTCAGATTCCTTGACCATGAAAACATATGACAAGCAGTGGTTCAGTAGTTATTCTTGAAAATGGCATTTTCCGTAATGGCGGCCACAGTTCCCCCCATACAGTGTTTGTGTGTACGTTTTCAGATTCCTTGACCATGAAAACATGTGGCAAGCAATTGGATTCACAATGATAGGATTAGTGGTTCAGTAGTTATTGACGAAAATGGCATTTTCCGTAATGGCGGTTTAGCGCCACAGTTCCCCCCCCATACAGTGTTTGTGTGTACGTTTTCAGATTCCTTGACCATGAAAACATATGACTAGCAATTGGATTGACAATGATAGGATTAGTGGTTCAGTAGTTATTCTTGAAAATGGCATTTTCCATAATGGCAGCCACAGTTCCCCCCATACAGTGTTTGTGTGTACGTTTTCAGATTCCTTGACCATGAAAACATATGACAAGCAATTGGATTCACAACAATTGGATTCACAACGATAGGATTAGTGGTTTAGTAGTTATTCACGAAAATGGCATTTTCTGTAATGGCGGCCACAGTTCCCCCATACAGTGTTTGTGTGTACGTTTTCAGATTCCTTGACCATGAAAACATATGACAAGCAATTGGATTCACAACAATTGGATTGACAATGATAGGATTAGTGGTTCAGTAGTTATTGCCGAAAATGGCATTTTCCGTAATGGCAGTTTAGCGCCACAGTTCCCCCATACAGTGTTTGTGTGTACGTTTTCAGATTCCTTGACCATGAAAACATATGACTAGCAATTGGATTCACAACAATTGGATTCACAACGATAGGATTAGTGGTTTAGTAGTTATTCACGAAAATGGCATTTTGCGTAATGGCGGTTTTCTTGTGGACGGTGATCCGGATCACCACCAAAATCTAATCATCTGTAGGATACCCCATTTCTGACAATCTGTGAAAATTTCATGAAAATCCATCCATAACTTTTTGAATTATCTTGCTAACAAACAGACAAACAAACAGACAAACAAACAGACAAACCAACGCCGATGATTACATAACCTCCCCCTTTGGCGGAGGTAATTAGGACAAAGGTAATAGCACACTGATGATAAACACAGGTTAAGGAATAAACTTACAGGGTGTTGCGAGGAAAAGAGGATGACTGTAGCCGGAGCGTAGGGACTCCAGTCTAACGTTGGGGAGACCAGCGTTATCCGTAAGCGAGGTCACAGCCCCGAGCAAACAGGGCTGCTCCCTTAAATAGTGCTTGACAGATTAACCAGCTGATGAAGGGTCATCAGCTGATTGGAATCCCACTGTACAGCGGAGCTCCGCTCTTGACAGCTGGAAGCCCCGCTGAGACACTGTCACAACAAAAGCCTGGAGGTGCGCCAGAGGAGAGAACAGGAGACTACCGCACACCGAGTGCAGACAGAGTCAGCAGACGGACTGTGACACAAGAAGGAGGTGGTGTTGGTGGAGAACTCACACTTCTCGGCCTTTACGTAGAGCTGGTTCTCCAAGAGGTGTTGTAAAATGGCTCTCACATGGACCTCATGTTCCTCTTGCGAGCGGGAGAAAATTAATATGTCATCTTGATAAACAAAAACGAACTGATTAATCATATCACGAAGGACATCATTGATGAGCCGCTGGAAGACGGCGGGAGCATTAGTGAGCCCAAACAGTATAACCAAATACCTGAATTGCCCCATATGCATTTTAAATGCCGTCTTCCATTCATGTCCTTGGCAGATATGAACTAAATGATAAGTGTTGCAGAGATCCAATTTAGTAAACACCCACACACGCTGAAGGAGCTCAAACGTGGAGTTAATCAAAGGCAGAGAATATTTATCGTTGACAGTGATCGCATTAAGCTCACGGTAGTCAATGCACTGACCCAATTACCCATCCTGCTTTCCAACAAAAAAAAAACATGTTCCGAGCAGAGCCAAAGATGGAGAAGAGTTAGCGCCCCCTGTGTCAGTAGCCAGAGTGGGTGCACGCATGGCAGGCGGGCGAAAGGAGGATGTCGCGCCTTCTCGCGCTCACGGTTAACTAACTCAATAGCCTGATCAATGAGACTGTCCAGAGAGTCGGGAACCGCATAAACCGCCAGGTCATCACGGAGGTGGAAGTTTAAACCAAAGAGGAACGCACTGTGTAACGCAACTTCATTCCACCCCGAGTCTGCCGCTTTGACCCGAAACTCCACAGAGAACTCGCCCACCGACCAAGTTCCCTGGCGGAGAGACAAAAGGCGGCTCATGATGTTACCCTGACTCTCCATATGGTCAAAAGCACTGGTAAACTTGACCATAAATTGCTCAAACGTGTACGCAGCCCCCTCCGGGCTGTCGAGAATGGACTGTGCCCAACTAAGGGCTCGGTCCCAAAGTAAAAGGTTCATGAAATGAATTTTTGTGGAATCGCTCGGGTACTCCCCCCCCCGCCCCACCCCACCTACCTGCCCCAAATATAGCCGTACCTGGCACAAAAATTCTTTACATTTCCCCACCTCCCCTGCATATGGGGCAGGTGTGGGAACGGACGTGGTACGGCGAATAGTGGTTTGAACAAGAGGAGCAGGAGGAACGGGAGGACCCAAGGGAGCCAGATTAGCCAAATGACTGGTGACCGTGCCCAGCTGCTGTGAAATGGTCTGCAGCTGCTGGGTTAACACGGCCACCTGTCTCTCTGTAGCATCTAAACGATCCAGAGTGGAATGCTCTGCCACCGCCGCACTTTCTGAGCCGAGGTTATGGCTGGCTCGTTCTGTCATGATTTATTAGTTTACGGCTCACGTGCAGAGTGCAACAACAACGGAACAACCACACCAGAGTACACGTTTGAAAATGTTTATTAAATTTCAAAAAGACCTCGAGTACTGCTACAGAAAACGTCACTCGCCAGAAGAAGTGGCCTGTGGGAGAGAGAGACACAAGAGCAGTGAGAGGAGGAATGGAGAACAGGGAGATGGCTAGACAAATTACCACTTACGTGGGCCAAACAAGAGAACCGGAAGGGAACAACAAACCAGCAGGATGAAGCGGGTCGTGGGAGAGATGGAACCGGTGGTGCCTGACCAGGTGGAGAACTGTTGCCGTTTGGTGTGGCTGGAGGGGCAGGTGAGCACACGCAGTCCAGGAAGACGCACCCACACTGATGGCAGCAACCTGAGAACAAAAGAGCACAACACAGATGAGTACAAAAACTTCACCAAGCACTGAGAATATTACTGATTACTTGACTACTGCGAGGCAGTATACCCAGACGAGCCAGTGCTGAGGCACCAAAGAGCAGATCCTTATAAGCGCTGGCTGAGCAGAGGCAGCAGGTGCGTCTAATCTCCCAGGTGAGATGATTGCCTGAGGAGAAAACGGGAAGGAGGGGGCACGCGCTTGCCAGGCCATGACAATTGCTAAATCGTTGTTTTAAAAAACTTACATAGTTTTTTAGTGTGTTTCAAATCTAAATAACATGGTATACTTACTGATCCTCATTTATCACTATTGAGTAGCAATCAGCACACATCCAGGTGCAGAAATAATGATTTTTGAAATCTCTCCAACTTCTTCAAAGTGCAAATTAACATTCTTGTAAGATAAGTGAAAAATAATAAAATAGTGTTGTTTTGCAGCTTCAAACTGGCATTAAAAAATGAGCCACATCTGGAAGGAGATCACTCTGCATCAAAACAGTTGGTGTGGCCAGCTGAAGTTTGTAATTTAAATTATACACCCATGATAATATTATTTTAATAACAAAGTACTCACACAGGGACGACTCCCTGCAGTTTGCATAATAATGTATCGTGGTAGACCATCGAGAACGATGATGTCTAGTTGTGCAGCTCTCTTTGATTGTGGGCCTCGGTGTGGCTGACAAGTCCAATCCTGGAAGCACACACACGGGGGCAGTGAGGGCACTGGAATGTGGGCACTGGAATGGAAGTAGCTGGTGCAGAGAAAGAGGCCTTCCAGTGTTCTCTGGTGCTGGTGGTTCTCTCTCACCAACTGTTGTCACAGGATGAGGAGGCTTTTTGCGTTGCCACACACCAGCTCACTCTGTCCTGGGCGAGGAATTCCAGCTCCCGTGCTGGTACAGCACAGTATTTCAAGTTGTTTTTGACACAGTCCTTGTATCGCTTCTTTGGGTGACCTGTGTTCCTATGACCCTGGGAGAGTACTCCATAGAGTACTTGGCACGGCAGTCAGGAACTGTCCATTCGAATCACATGTCCAGTCCAGCGGAGCTGGCCTTTCACGATCATGGCCTCAGTGCTGACAATGTATATGCAGTGTATATATGTATAGTGTAGTAAGAGTAAAACAACCGTCTTCTTGGGAAAAAAAACCCTGAGTTCAGTCACAGGTGTCTAAAAATATTTTCAGTTTTAGGACCTATTCAGTTTTACTCCATCATCAAACAAATAAAGATTTACTGCTTAAATCTGCTACAATATTTGCTGCAGTGACATAATCTTGTTTGAATGAAGTTAAGTTAACCAAGTAAATTATTCACTCATATAACACAAATATAAAATATTGATATAGTCACAAGTGGCGATCAGTGCCAGCCCGAGGCATAGGCCATATAGGCAGATGCCTAAGTCGCAAGCCCTCAATTTTTTTTAAATCAATAAAATGAAATTCCTATTAGTCAGAGGTGCTGTACCAGCAGACAAGGCAGACAAATGCTTAAGCTGGGTTCACACTATCGTACGGACCAACTTTTACCGACGTTTTGAAAAATCAGAGAAATTAGTCCAAACATTAGTGAAATTACATTTATGAACAGGTTTTTTTAATGCATTGAACACCAACGTTTACAAGCTTTTATGAACTTTTGCTAGCATTTGCCAGCATTGCATTCAGCATTGGCAAACTTTTGCCAACTTAGGCAAACATATGTGTAGCTGTTCCCAACTTAGGTTAGCTTAAGCAAACAAATACTCAGCGCAGGTCAGCTGACATCAGCGTCAGACGACATTCCTATAAAGATCAGCGTTTGTGGAGGCTTCCTGCCATTATGGACTTGCTTTTGGAGTGAACACATTTCCCTTGGGCATGCATTTCAGTATTTATTTTCATTTTATATTCCTATGTTGTTACTTCTACATGCCCTTTTTCCCTGTTAATTACCTCCGCCAAAGAGGTAATGTTTTTCCCGGGGTTTGTCTGTCTGTCTGTCTGTTTGTCTGTTGCCAACATAACTCAAAAACTTATGAACGGATTTTGACGAAATTTTCAGAAAAGGTGTGTAATGGCACGGGGAACAGATGATTAGATTTTGGTGATGATCTGAGAGTGCAATGGATAAACGGATTTTGATGCAGTTTTCACCACAAGTGGCTATAGGCCTACACACAAGCCCATTACATTTTAAAGGTGATCCATGAGAAATGGAAGGAGCCTTTGGCTGAGGTATGCACTCTATGAGTGCTTTTCTAGCTCATTCATTCATTCCTCTAAAAAAAAAATACCATAATGCCTAGCTATAGACTCCAACAGTAAGTCTGCAATTAAAATGTGAATGTGGATGGAATAAAAAAAAAACTATTTAGTACATCATCATATAAATAAAATGATGAGTGATTATATTTTGACTGTTACAACTCTCTCCATTAAAATAACATAATATCCCGTTAAATGTCATTTACTTTTGGACATCACATCAGAGTTTTTTGATTCACCACAATGGAAGCTGAACCAATAAATCCTGGAGAATGATTACGTGTCAGGGTCTGGACATGCCAGTACTCATGTCCTTGCTTTATGTTATTTGTTTTTTTGTGATCTTTGGGGCATGAGTTCAACCATGTACTCACCCTCAGTTTATTTTGTTTCTCTCTGTTTCATTTTCATCTTGGTCATGCTCAGTCTGTATTTTGGAATTCTGTGTTAATTATTAGTCATTATTATAGTCGTGTTGTTCTTTTTTCTGGTCTGGGGTTTGAGTTTAGTTTTGTATGATTCTGTTTGTTATTATCATCATTTTTCATGGTCATGTATTCTCTGGTCCTGCGTTCATGTTTTTTGTTTTTCCTCCGTTCCTGTTTACCTTTTGTCTCAGCCTCTCATGTTTTTCTGTACCTGTTGCCATGCCCTGCTGTCTCTGATTGCCCTTGATTGTTTCCCACCTGTCCTGTGTTGTCTTGATTACTCCCCTGTCTATATACAGTATGTGCATCTCAGCCTGTGTCTTGTGTGGCGACTTTGTCATCTCTGCGTTTACCCTCATGTTTCTTCTTCTGCCGTGCCCATTTTTGCCGTGCTTTTGTGTTCATTTCCTGCCCTCGAGCTGTGTTTATTTGTTATTTTTGTGCTAATAAATCATGCCAAGAAAACGCCATACACGTGAGTCCTGTTCTCTGCCCAGCCCGGGCACAAACCATGACATTACGCATGTAGCAGAAAATTAAGAACAGTAAATTTCACAATGAGGAGACTTTTTTCTTTTAGGCTGTCACATTTTTGGGGGATTATATATGCCTTTTCTTTTTTTATTCCCCCTTCTCTCAGCTTTTGGCATTCCAGCACCATGGACAGCAACACTTCTTCGCATTTCTCTTGCGTCTGTGCATGTCTGAAATGAGTTTTGGTCTAAAAACATCTGCTTCGACCAGCAATTCAGTCATCATTTGCCAGTGGAGCTTAACTTAGGCCGACTTAGGCGAGCTCTGCATAACTTAGCCCAGTGCTCAGGAACTTTTACAAACTGAGCACAACTTTCACCAACGTGTATTTCCAAATGTCAGCAAATTTTCAGCATGCTGAAAATTTTCAAAGAACACAGCTTTCACCTGCATTTGCCAACAAACACCAACTATCATTAACTTTTACCAACTGTTGCCAGCAGAGCCAGGCGTTTGCCAAAATATCAGTAAAAGTTGGTCCAAACGTTGTAGTGTGAATCCACCCTTAGAGCCCCAGGCCAGAAGGAGGCCTTTGAGGGCTGACCAACTTTGAATCACTTCAGCAGTGACAGTGTGGAGAGTTTAGCCGAATCTCATTCTCCACCCTTGCAGACTCAATGACTTTAGGCTCATTCACATTAAATGACAGGGTTTTGGGCTGTCCGTCTGAAATCAGGGAATAGCTGACTGCTCACTTGCTGATTTTTTGAGACCTTAAATGACCCCCTTCTCTCAGTCAGCATTGTGGTGTTTGGATGTGGTGGTGTGCCATAGGTGATGTCATCACATGGCGAACTGGCTGTGGTGCAGTACGGCACCACCCTTCTTTATATAGTTGAGTCATGTGTTTAATAAAGCAGAATTTGCTTCACGTCCATTGTCAGCACCTCATTCCCAGACACAACAATGGCGATGAGGATAAAAATGATAATAGTGTAACCCGTGGAACTGTTCCTCGCTCTGCCAGGTGAGCCACCGATTCCTTGGCCCCACTGACACAAGAAATTCCAGGCTTTTACTGTCACTGCGGGCTTAAACGATGCTAGCGACAAGAGGCTAAAGTGGGTGCTAGTCCACAGTCTCTGTAGTGAGGGGCAGCATGTGTTATACTCGCTCGCCCCTGCGGGCACATATAAGGACAGTATTGCTGTGATGGACAGACATTTCGCCGACACATGTAACCTTATGTTGTGAAGAGTTGCTTTCAACCAGCACTGCCAGTGGGAGGATGAGACGGTCCGTCAGTATGTCACCGAGTTCCGTGTCCTGGCTAGCATGTGTGCCTTCAGTGACTCAGAGGAAGAGAGGGTACATGAGAAGCTAGTAGAGCACACTAAGAGCGAGTGGCTGCAGGAGCAGCTGATACTGGTGAAGAACAACCTGAAATTAGACAAGGCTGTGAGGATGGCGTCCCAAATGGAAATGGCCATCCAGCTATCATTGCAACTAACGCCGCCTAACCGACAAGCCCCTCATCTGGCCTCACAAGCACAGGCCGTCACCTCCGCCTGCCCGTGCTTCGACCCCGCAACTCCCCGCTACAACCAAAAGAAGAAGGGTAAAAAACGGGACAACATGGGTGAGTGCCTACCCTGCAATGAATGTGGTTCATCTAGACACCAGACCCAGTCACCCGCCTGCCCAGCCAGAGGGCTGAAATGCTACAGCTGTAAGAAGCCCAGCCACTTTGCTAGAGTTTGCTGCTCAACCTTCGCAAATTCAACAGCCTGTCCATTAGGCCCAACCGTCATTCACGCAGTTAGCACCAAAAGCTGGTCATTCAAGTGGTGCACAGTTGACCTGGACGGTGTTGACGTGCCGCTGCTACTGGATACGGTGGCCTCAAGGTTTCTTCTGAGTGTGACTACGGTCAGGAAACTGTTTTCCTGGAAGACCATCACAGCTAATGTGGAGGACTTACTTGGCTATGAGCATGTCATAATCAGCATGGTAGGAATGGTCGCCTTTTCTGTATGCTGCAGCCCTAAAACCATTCCATCGTTCAGCTTCCAAGTGACGCGCCAGGGGGCCAGCCTACTGGCATGCCAAACTGGATGCCCATCAAGGCTACCTGCAGGTTCCCCTTCACATAGACAGCCGCAACCTAACAGCCTCCATCAACCACATTTGAGTGTTCAGGTACACCCGGTTGCCTTTTGGCCTCAGTTCCGCCCCAAGCTGTTTTCAAAAATTCATGGCTAACATCTTTGCCAGTCTCCCAAGGGTGGTGGTGTACTTAGATGACGTCATGGTGCATGGCACAACATCAGCCTCCCATGACGCTCGCCTTGCTAAGGTAAAGGAGGTGCTAGCAAAACATGGCCTCATACTCAATGGGGAGAAGTGCATCTTTGAAGCAACAACTATCGAGTTTGTGGGTTTCCGCCTGACCAGCGAGGACCTGAGCCCCCTACACTCAAACATTGAGGTGGTACTGCAGCTACCTGAACCATCATGCCCCACACAGCTCTCATCCTTTTTGGGCATGGTGAACTTTTATGGGCGCTTCTTTCACGGTTACTCAGAGATGATAGAGCCACTGCGCACCCTCCTGAAGCAGGATGCACCCTGGGTGTGGACCCCGGTGTGCTCTGCCGCCATCAGCCAATTGAAAGACAGCTTCCCTCTCCACCAGTACTCGTTCACTTCGACCTACAGAGTCCCACATTTGTGATGTGTGACCCCTCCAACACAGCAGTAGGAGCCATTCTGTTGCAACTTCAAGAGGGGACCAAGCGCCCAGTGAGGTTCGTCTCGAGGTCACTTGCTTCGGCCGAGCAGAAGTACTCAGTGGGGGAGACGGAGGTGTTAGCATGCGTTTCGGCGTATGAACGCCGGCACATGTACCTGTATGGACAACGCTTCACACTGCGGTCCGACCATAAGGCCCTCACGGCGCTGCTGGATACATCGGGGTCGGGGCAAAAACCCCTGCTCATCTACAGGTGGACCGAAAGGCTACAATTATGTAACTTCACCACCCAGTTCACGCCGGGCAGAGAAAACGTAGCGGCAGACCTATTGTCCCAGGCCACACCTAACCCCACACTCAGTGTCCACCAGGACCCCTTACAGGCTGAACTGATCCACATGCTGCGGGGCCCACTTCAGACTGCCGTCTCCCTGCAAGAGCTCCATGCTGCGTCTGAGCAGGATCCAGTACTAACCCAGCTCTGCACCTTCTTCCGTGAGGGCTAGACACCCAACGTGCTGGAAAAACTAGCACCCTTCCACAGAGTCAGAGACAATCTATCACGCTGGAACGATGTCTATGGAACAAACTGAAGATTGGAGTTCATAGAAGACACCCACGGAATCTTTAAGATTTGAAGACACTTTGTGTGGAAAAATGGGCTAAAATCACTCCTGAGCAATGCCTGCGCCTAGTTTCTCCATACAAGAGGCATCTGGAAGCTGTTATTACCAACAAACGCTTTTCTACTAAATATTAAATGAATCTTACCATGTTCAATACTTATTTCCTGTGTCATTCCACTTAAATTGTTTTGTGAACACAGCTGCCTTGATTTCTTTGTATGTATGGATTACTTGGATTGGTACTGATATCTGGTGAAAATCTCAGGTCAATGGCTCCATCACAAATATGTTTGATGAGAAAACTGTTGATTTGTTCAATACTTATTTTCCTCGCTGTACAGTATATCACCTTGAAAGATTGCACTGCATAATTTAATTTGATCAGATCAAATAATTCTCCCACACAGCCAGGTTTCTCTGCAGCACTCCAGGTCCACACTGACTTAAAAACATGCTTACCCAAGCTGACATTTGAGTGTATCCTACAATCATGTCCAGGGGCCTCATGCATAAACAGTGCGCACGCACAAAAACACGACGTACGCTGATTTTCACGCACACAGTGGGATGTATAAAAGCAAACATGATGTGAGAATCTGTGGGCCAAGCCACAAAGTTTCCACCTGCCGTGAAAAGTTGCAGCTGTCCGCAAAATTCTGTTTGGCTCTATCAGGTGGGTCTGTTAAACTACAAAATAGCTGAATCTCACAGAATATGTTAAAATAATGTTTCCACTTCACTTAAAATACATTGTCTATGAATTAGTCTGTGAAAAACATTATTATTACATGATTTAACTCTATAACTCGGCTCATTGAGCGCAGTGAAACCCTGATGAATTGACCTGCCTCACTCATGGACCAGCCAGCATCGCTGTTAACTGGATCATGTGTTATGGTCCGAGCGCCGATCTTGTCCACGCTCGGGCCATACATCATCTTTGCCGGCTTTTGACAGCAGTGGTTACCTTCTGGCTCCCCGGGCTCTTATTGTGACAGCGCTCGGAGGGGCTTCCTGCTGTCAGAGCTGAACAGCTGTGCTGCATTTACGGCTTGTTAGCGGCCGGCATTTATACGGGCGCTGACAGCAGTACAATGCAGCAGTCTCATCTATCATCCCTTTGTGCCAGACGGTGAGCGAGCGGTTCTCGTCTCAGACATCATCCTTTCCATGTTCCTGGTCTAGACCATAAGTAGCTGGGTGTAATCTTACGATCCCATGTGTCTTGTGTAGTGTATTTTTGCCCACAGCGGCTCATTGCTTTGTATTTGTGTCTTGTGTTCGTGTATTAAACATCATTACAAAACTCACTGGCGACTTTCGGCGTCTTATGGTGGCTTGCAAGGGCCACCACGTGACAGTAGACTGCTGCCACGACGTCTAAACGGAGACGCCACACCGAGACGCCCTTCACCGTGAGTTTTGCTGTGGTGTGGAGTTTTTTCCTTCATTTAGGCTTGTGAATAAGATGTCCGCCCTCGAGTGCAGGTATTGCCCGGAGTGGCTAGAGGAGATCAACGGCTATCTGGCAGAGGCCGCTCGTCTCATGCCCACCAAAGTGGCCGATCACTACTTATTCCTCGCCCAGCGGGCCTTGTTTAGGTAAGATAAGATAAGATAAGCCTTTATTAGTCCCACAATGGGGAAATTCCAGGATTGCAACAGCACAGGGATAGCAACACTCAGAGCAACAATCAGAAGGCAAGAAAAAACAACATCTAGTAAACATATGTTCATATTACTATAAATGTACGTATATATATAGACACACAGTGCAGAGCATTATGGTTGGTTGGTGAATGTGCAGCAGAAAGTCTAAGCTCTCTCTCCGCGGATGCGGTGGGCCAGCTGGAAGTCTTTGGGCATGATGGTGACCCCCTTAGCGAAGAAGAGACCACCAGGTGGGCCTCGCTGGTCTCCTGCAGAGCCATGACGGCGAAGCTCAGGAAACGCAGGACGGTCTTGAAGTCCTGAGCGATCTCCCTCACCAGGCGCTGGACGGGCAGCTTACGGATGAGCAGCTCCGTGGATTTCTGGCAGCGACGGATCTCTCTCAGAGCCACGGGCCTGTGACAGCGAGGCCTCTTCACTCTGCCGGTGGCCGGAGCGCCTCTCCGAGCAGCCCTGGTGGCTAGCTGTCTCCTGGGGGGCTTCTTCCTCCAGTAGATTTTACGGGTGGTCTGCTTGGTTCTTGCCATCGCTCTTTATTATTCTGTCATATTTCTTGCACGCCGCCTAAACTCCAGCCCGGCACCCGCATCGTTTTCGCTACAGCTCCCGGTATGTCGAGTTTCCCAATAGCACCGGGCGGCGGCCAAGTGCTAGCTAGCACTAGCTCCTCCCCGCTGTAGCGTCTCCCGCTGCAAACCGTGGCTCCGTCCGCCGACCCGGGAGACCCCCGGGGCGATCCGTGCGTCCGTGATATATATATAGAGTGAAAGGTGTAGAAAGAAGAAGGAAGATAAAAAAAAGGCTGTTGCAACGGGCAGCCTACTCGTGTGGCGCCACCGGTCCGGCGGAACCGGAACCGGAAAAAAAAAAAAAAAACGTTACGTTACCACCTTACCTCTATTCCAGAGGGAGGGAAGAGGGTATCATGGATTGTGGGACATCGTGACTTAATTGCAAGGGCGCTCCAGGAATCTCCTCCATCTCCTGCGAGGACAGCGTCCCCGGCGAGAGTGGAGATCCATAGGCTGGAGGGAAATCCTGGCAGGAGACCGACGGATCGGAATCCAACTCCTGTCGCCCGTCCAGTCTCGGTGCCAGGTGTTCCTGGGCCCCTTGCCGTGTCGTTGGCCAGTAAGCGTCATCGCCGTGCTCCACCCAAGCCCCAACGAGAATCCCGTCCGGATCCAGCTCCAGGTCGTCGGAGGAACCCAGCCTCCCAGTCAGCGGCATCTTACACGTCACGACAGGAGGGAATCCCCGCAGTCGCCGCCCACGGGTCAACTGTCCCAGCTGTGCTGTCAGCTCCTCGTGCCCAGATCGCCCCAGCTGCCGCCTCCTCCTCCTCGACATCATCCCCAGCATCTGTGAGTGCTGTGAGTCGTGCTTCGCCGAGGCCCGTCAGCAATCCTCCCCGAGCGGCTCCTCCTCCTCGTCCCGAGGGGCTCGCCGTCACCACCCGGAGGGGTAAAGGGAAGACTCCACCCGCTGCAGCAGGCACCACCCCTCCTTCAAGGGACAGGCAAGTGCAAGTTCATTCATCTTGTTATAATTGTGATCTGCCTTGTCTGACTCCTGGGGGCGGAGTTCGGGGTTTGCAGTCCCCTGAGCTCCCACCACCTGCTGTAACTTTTATTACTAAACCTGCTGCCTCTGTGTCTCCCTCCGCTGAGCGGTCCGGTCCACGATGCCAGGCCTACGTCGCAGGACAAGGAGGGGGCCTGTGGTTCTGGAGCCTGGTTCCAGCCCCGCAGCCACGCCGTGACCAGAGGAGGAAAGCGGACTGCAGCCTGGAGCCTGTGCCGACGATCAAGCGTCCCTGGGTCTCCACGCTGGAACAGTGTCAGCCAGCGGGTCGAGGGTTCCCAGCCACCACGCCGTGCGGGTTATCGGCATGGACGTCAGCGCCGGAGGATCCACAGACTGCAGAAACCATCATGCCAGCTGCGGGGCCCGCCGTAGCTGAGTGGGAGCCTGCGGACAAACTTCTTCGCCCTGAGCCTGGATCGACGAAGTCCTGGACGGCGACAGAACCCAAGTGCAGGCAGGTGCTCTATCTTGTGTCTCTTCTTCCTGTCTTGGAGCATTTTTGCCTGCCTCTCGGGGAGACGAGTCAGGGGCAGCCACCTGCTGCGCCCGAGCTTGTCTCGCTGGGCTCTGTCGCTGCCGGTGATTCTGATCCCGGTCCTTTCTTGTCTTCTGAGCCTTGTTGCAGAGTCACCGATGTGGAACCAGTCGTGGTCGCTGTGCTGGAGGTTCCAGGTTCGGGGGCGGAGGTCGTCGCCGGTGCTGCGCTGACCCAATCGGGGTCCAATGCGGCTGCAGCCGAGACCCAGTGGGGGTCCAACGCGGGTGCATCCAAGACCCAGTCAAGGTTCGACGAGGCCCAATCGGGGTCCGACGCGGGTGCAGCCGAGACCCAGTGGGGGTCTGACACGGGTGCATCCGAGACCCAGTCGGGGTCCGACGAGGTCCAGTGGGGGTCCGATGTGGGTGCAGCCAAGACCCAATCGGGGTCCGACGCAGGTGCAGCCGAGGCCCAGTGGGGGTTTGACCCGGGTGCATCCGAGACCCAGTTGGGTTCCGACGAGACCCAGTGGGGGTCCAACGCGGGTGCAGCCACAACCGCAGCATCGGTGTGGGTCAAGGACGGTGGAGGAGCTGCAGACCCTTCGCCGCCTGACATGGTGCGGGCTCGTCTTCACCATCATTCCCATCATCGCAGTCACCAGCCATACTCATCATCGCCGGGGGCTGTTGGGGGGCCTCTTCGCTTGGCCCGGCTCTCCCATGTCTTTCCCCTGCCAGGGAGGCCGCCGCAGGCCGTCTTCCCACGGTTCTGGTGGCTGAGGGATGCGGGTCGGCCGCCCGAGGAACTGCTTTGCCGGTTCGGCGCCCTGGGTCGGCCACCCGACATATTGTGTTTATTACTGGGCGACCTGGTTTGGCCACCGGAGGAGTGGACTTTCCGGGCCTGGGACTGGGGTAGGCTACCCGGTCATGTACTGTCCCCCGTGACCACCCGTCGGCCATTGGACGCAGGGAGACTGCCAGAACTGTTCCCATAGCGTTTGGTCTCCGCCGGTCGTCATCATCTCGGACTGTCGGGGGTGAAGGTCATTCGGGGTAATATTTTGGCCCCATGATTGTTCTGGGGTTTTTTTGCTGTCCTGTGCTTTTTGTTTCATGTATTTGTGATTCGTTTGTTTGGGGGTTTGTGATTTGTGTTCTGCAATTGCCTCTTTTGCCCTCTGTCATTATTTTGTTTTGTGCATTTGAGAGTGCTGTATTTCTTTTTTTTCTGTTATTCGTGCCCTGGGTAATTATGTCATGTATTTGGGAGCTTTGTTTTTATTTCTTCCTGATTGTCTCTGTGCTTCTGGTTCGTGGTTTTTGGTCTGTGTATTGATTCCTTCCTGCGGGGCCTGCCCCCATCCGCCCACCCTGGGGGTGGGGTGGGGGGGGCTTGGGTGTCTATGGGCGTTCCGAGACCGCCCTCGGGGGGTACTGTTATGGTCTGAGCGCCGATCTCGTCCACGCTTGGGCCATACATCATCTTTGCCGGCTTTTGACAGCAGTGGTTACCTTCTGGCTCCCCCGGCTCTTATTGTGACAGCACTCGGAGGGGCTTCCTGCTGTCAGAGCCGAACAGCTGTGCTGCATTTACGGCTTGTTAGCGGCCGGCATTTATACGGGCGCTGACAGCAATACAATGCAGCAGTCTTGTCTATCATCCCTTTGTGCCAGAAGTTGAGCGAGCGGTTCTCGTCTCAGACGTCATCCTTTCCATGTTCCTGGTCTAGACCATAAGTAGCTGGGTTTAGCCTTACGGTCCTATGTGTCTTGTGTAGTGTGTTTTTGCCCACAGCGGCTCATTGCTTTGTATTTGTGTCTTGTGTTCAGAATCAGAATCAGATTTATTGCCATTGTTCATGTAGTACACAAACTAGGAATTTGTCTCGGTGCCATGCTGCAACATTAAACATGATAAAATAAAAGAAATAAACTATACATGCAATAAAGTGTAGAATAAGAGTGAGTAATACTAGTCAGCAGTTAAAATATATTAGCGAGCAGCAGATAATGTGGAGAACCATATAGTGCAGTCGGTAATGCAGGAGGAAAACAGTGATGATTGACATGAGTCTGGTTGAGCTGCTGTACATAGTGCACGAGAGTCAATAAGTCACTTAGTGTTCAGCAGTCTGATGGCAGAGGGGAAGAAGCTGTTCATGTGACGGGAGGTTTTAGTCTGGATGGACCGAAGTCTTCTACCTGAGGGGAGAGAGGCAAACAGTACGTGACCAGGGTGTGAGGGATCGGCTATGATCCGGCCAGCACGCCTCCAGGTCCTGGAGATGTACAGATCCTGGAGAGATGGGAGCTTGCAGCCGATCACCTTCTCAGCAGTGCGCACGACGCGCTGCAGCCTTAGTCTGTCCCTGGCAGTGGCTCCTGCGTACCACACGGTTATGGAGGTGGTGAGGATGGACTCGATGATGGCTGTGTAGAACTGCACTAACATCTTGGTGGGTAGCTTGAGCTTCCTCAGCTGCCGCAGGAAGAACATCCTCTGCTGGGCCTTTTTGATGAGGTGTGTTCATGTATTAAACGTCATTACAAAACTCACTGGTGACTTTCGGCGTCTTATGGTGGTTTGCGAGGGCCACCGCGTGACATCCTGTTTCCATAAATGTGTCATTTTGACCCAAAGAAAAAAGAAGAGATTCTCTGAGTTAACGTTGAATAAAAGGAGGACCATAGGGAGTTCCGGGCTGCAATATACCCGGATTTCCAGGGACCTTTAAGGGAGTCCCCCTGACATTTCGGCCTCCTCAGACCTCATGAAGTGGGTCAGGGAAAACTGTTGTCTTCGAGTCATTTTGACCCGAAGACAACAGGAGGATCCCCAGCACAATACGTGCTTTACCTTGGAGGTTATAATTTGGAAATAAAAGGCCTTCATATTGCACAGCTCCATGTGTTCCTCCTGGCTGTCATGCGTAATTTGGATTCTGACAGAGATGTGGTTTGTAACTTGAATAAATTCAGCTGTAAGATTGGAGTGGTATTCAGTGGTGTTTATTACCTCCGCCAAGGAGGTTATGTTTTCATCGGCGTTGGCATTGGTTTGTCTGTTTGTTTGTTCGTTTGTTAGCAAGCTAACTCAAAAAGTTATGGACAGATTTTCATGAAATTTTCAGAGATTGTCAGAAATGGGGTATCCTACAGATGATTAGATTTTGGTAGTGCTCTGGATCACCATCTGGATCCAGGAATTTTTTAAAGGATTTTTTTTTTTTATTTAACATTGCGAGATAGGGCCATTTTCAATATTTTTTCTATATATATATATATATATATATATACGTATATATATATATATATATATATATATATATATATATATATATATATATATATATATATTTTTTTTTTTTTTTTTTTTTTTTTTTTTTTTTTTGGTGCACATAACTCTGCAAAAAAATCGTCAGAACACTTGGAAAAAAAAAAAATACAGGACAACATGCCCACAGGGGAACTGTGGCGCTTGGCGGAGGTCTGCGCTCTCCGAGTGCTTTTCTAGTTTACTTTATTTGTTTATTTTACTCAGTAATATCATGTCTGTCTATGCGGATTACAGAGAGCTTTCTTTCACAGCATTTCTGTGTCAGCACCACCCGTGGCCTTCCCCTCTCCATGTCACCCCAGTAACACTGTCATTGAGTAGTGATCCGTCTATTGACTTGAACTTTAATAGCAGACCATTATATTTTATTTCAGTCAGAGCCGGCTGCATTAACTGCCATTGTAACATGGTCGGTAAACTTAGGTTTATTGTTGATTCCAGAAGATCAGAACATAATAAAATATTTTTTTCTGACCTCCACCTCCGCTATCAATACCTCAGGATCACACTTTTTTTATGTTGCGCTTTCCCGCAGGGTTGACGATCATAGTTTGACAGAAGAATGACAGAAGGGGTGTTTTTCCTCATTTACATACTGTAGTCATTAGTGGGAGGAACCAAGGCGAAGTAAAGAGATTGTGCACATGTGCTGGTTTTCACAAGGTGGGATGTATAAAAAAAGGAGTGGAGAATCAAGCGTGCGCACAGTTTTATAAATCTGAAAATTTTTGTGGGCACAAACTTTTCAAATTTTGTGAGTACGCCATCTTTCAGTATGAAAGCTGCACAATCCTTTATACATGAGGCCCCAGATCTTTGCACTGAAATGATCATATGGTCAGCTTTCTGTCTTATGTACGGTTGATAAATGTGGGCCATTGACAATGTATCCACAAATCAGGGTACACCATGTTCAAAATTATTATGCAAATGATATTTGTCTCTGAGTTTCCTAAATAGTCGATGCAAATGACAGTCAGTATCATTTTCAGTCATCAGCCGTTAGAGCATAATTCAAATTTTGTTGAACAAACCTCCCAATGATAAATATTTTTTTGCAAAAATAAAAAAAAAAACCTCAAAATGCACTGTTCCAAATTATTATACACAGCAGAGTTTTAAAACATTTTATTGGTTGCAAAGAACTGAAAATGGTCATTTGTTGAATTTGCAGCATTAGGAGGTCATATTTACTGAAATTAAACAGGCCAAGTTACATGTTAACATTGTCATAAACGCTCCGTGCGCTGTGAAGAAGCGCACGGAGGAGGAGAAAAGGACGAATGGATTTACGTGCTGAGTTACACCAAACACACATTTATTAACACAAAGTGAATATACAAAAAGACAGACAGCTCGGGTACACTTAAGAGTCCTTCAGGACGCCCAACACACACACCGGAGGATTACTGGGCAATCAGCCAAAGCGTAGCAGCTGTGCTGCACAGGGGGAAACGCTGCGAAAAGCGTAGCAGCACAGTGGTGAACAGAAACACTACAGTTACTCACAGTGAGGGGGCAGTACGAGTAATCACAGCTTCTCAGCGAGCACACACGAAAACAGTCCTTTAGAGATGAGACGTTTAGACGGCGGAGAACAACCGTCTAATGCATATAATGATCCAGCGGCGTTTGTCTAGCAAAGAGCTGCTTGAGTACAAACGCCGCTGGCGTGGCAAATTGGGATCACCTGGGCAAGGTGCAGGAAAGATGATTACCGGGGCGAACAGCTGACTGTCAGAGAAAGAGGGGGCATGGCCAGACAGGCCAGAGCGGCAGCTACAGGCAGGAACAGAAATGGTACACAGACATGAAAACGACGAGAAAACAAAGCATAACACCACATAATAAACCCACTGCCTGAGCCACCAGGAATGATCAGAACCGAGCCCACGGGAAACACGGGTTTGGTTCATGACAAATATAGGACCCCTTCTGTGATATAACCTTCACAATTCTTGCATCCATTGAACTTGTGAGTTTTTGGAGAGTTTCTGCTTGAATTTCTTTGCAAGATGTCAGAATAGCCTCCCACAGCTGCTGTTTTGATGTGAACTGCCTCCTACCCTCATAGATCTTTTGCTTGAGGATGTTCCAAGGGTTCTCAATAGGGTTTTGGTCAGGGGAGGATGAGGGCCACACCATGAGTTTCTCTCCTTTTATGTCCATACCAGCCAATGACACAGAGGTATTCTTTGCAGTATGAGATGGTGCATTGTCATGCATGAAGATAATTTTGCTATGGAAGGCATGGTTCTTCTTTTTGTACCTTGGAAGAAAGTGGTCAGTCAGAAACTCTATATACTTTGCCAAGGTCATTTTCACACCTTCAGGGACCAGCTCTCTCCCCATGATTCCGGGCCAAAACATGACTCTGCCACCTCCTTGCTGACGTTGCAGCCTTGTTGGGACATGGTGGCCATCCACCAACCATCCACTACTCCATCCATCTGGACCATCCAGGGTTGCACAGCACTCATCAGTAAACAAGACTGTTTGAAAATTAGTCTTCATGTATTTCTGGGCCCACTGTAACCATTTCTGCTCATGAGCATTGGTTAGGGGTGGCTGAATAGTAGGTTTATGCACAACTGCAAGCCTGTGGAGGATCCTACACCTTGAGGTTCCTGGGACTCCAGAGGTACCAGCAGCTTCAAATACCTGTTTGGTGCTTTGTAATGGCATTTTACCAGCTGCTTTCTTAAACTGATGAATTTGTCTGGCAGAAGCCTTCCTTATTATGCCTTTATCTGCACAAACTCGTCTGTGCTCTGAATCAGCCACAAATTTCTTCACAGTACAATGATCATGCTGAAGTTTTTGTGAAATATCTAATGTTTTCATACCTTGTCCAAGGCATTGCACTATTTGATGCTTTTTGGCAGCAGAGAGATCCTTTTTCTTTCCAATATCGCTTGAAACCTGTGGCATGCTTAATAATGTGGAACATCCTTCTTAAGTAGTTTTCCTTTAATTGGGCTCACCTGGCAAACTAATTATGACAGGTGTCAGAGATTGATATCAGTGATCCAAAGAGCCCTGAGACACAATACCATCCATGAGTTTAATTGAAAAACAAAAATGAATGTTTCTGATGCTAAAATCCTATTTGCATTATAATTTGGACTGCAGTGTATTAATTAAATTTGCATAAAAAGCAGAGTCAATGACAGACACAAAATAGTAGATCACTACTTTATGAACACCACAGACTGAGCTTTGCCTTTCATTTCCGAAACCAAGACATCTGAAGGAATACGACAGCCTTGTGTGCATGTTGATAAAACACGTTTTTCTGCCCGTGTATGGAACAGAAACTTCTTTTTGTTGTCATTCGTTACCTGTGGATGTGGTGTATATGGGTGAAAACTAGAGCACAATATTTTTAAATTTATTTATTTCCCTGTTGAAAAAATGAATGTTTTATGGAATCTCATTTCATCTTTGCTTTTCTTTGGGGCTAGTCCTGTAACTATAAATCAGATACTGCAACTATGCTATTATACAGTGGAGATCAAAATTAGAGAACAATGCATTAATACTTGATTTATTCTGAAATATTGTTATTCTTCATTGTTCAGAATTTGACAGAATATCAGCTGTGGCTATACCACTGCTGTACTAGCAAGTTTTGTTTTTTTAAATAACCAAGGCACTTCAACACAAACATTTATTTTGTAAAAAAAAAAAAAAAAAAAAAAAAAATGAGTAACATTAGAGAACAGTGACCACTGTATCAAAAGAAAAGATTTAAACAATGTTTATTTAGGACTATAGGATTGAAAAATTAATAAGAAGTGGGGAGGCCCTTGCTTTGAATGACTTCAGCACATCTGCGCCCACAGGACATCACTAGTTTCAGAATAAATCAAGTATTAATACACTGTTTTATAATTTTGATCTAAACTGTACATCTTCACTAATTGCTCACTCAAGAGCTTTACTGATAAGGAAAAAAAATTTAATTTTGATCTTGTTTTTTCCCCATGCTTGTCCCCAAATGTAAAGTATTTTGCTTTAAGATGCTTTCACATCTAGGGGTGCATTCATCGCCCTGGTTATCATTTAATACATTATGTGCATATACCACTTTCGGTAAATCATACAGTTTGAAAATGAAGTGCGGCTGCAGATGGAAAATAACATGTTAACGTTCATTAATCCTCCAGAACCGTGACATGCTCAGCCACAGATATTTTTGAAGGTCTATCAGGTATGTACAGTGCCATAAAATGTTTTACCGTTTGCCGCTGGTCCTGTTTTAGTACGGTCCCTTTCTCACCTGCAGGACCACACCAGAATTTGCCAGTTGATTCAAATCGAGACCACCTCTTTCAGGAGGTCGCGGTACGGTAGGTTTGGTGCGCACCTGAGTGCGATTATCGTGTTCTCACCAGACAAAACCAACCGCACTAACGGAGAAAACGAACTTGAGTTCGATTGAAATGAACTAAAGCCTGTAGGAGTGAAAGCACAGGAAAAGCAGGAGGAAAAGAGGAAGATCACAGAAAAGATTCATGGATGTAGTGAAATAGGACATGGAGAGGGTTGGTGTTACAGAGGAAGATGCAAGGGATAGAGTGAGATGGAGGCAGATTATCCACTGCAGTGACCCCTAAAGGGAACAGCCAAAAGAAGAAGAAGAAGGATTATTGAAACAAAATCTCTGCCGTGTTTCCAGACTCCGTTCTTCCCTCTCTGATTCTGCGGCTGAAACCCTAATTCACACTTTTGTAACATCTCGACTAGATTATTGCAACTGAGTCCTGGTTGGGGTCCCCAAGAAAGCCCTGGACAGGCTCCAGTATGTACAGAACTCAGCTGCCAGAGTCCTAACTCGCTCCAAGACTGAGCATCACATTACTCCCAACCTCATCCACTTACATTGGCTTCCAGTTAAATTTCGCATTGCCTATAAACTCCTCCTCCTGACCTACAAGACACTCCACAACACTTAACGGGCTTTCTCCCCCAGCAAACCGCATCTTAAAACCTGAGGTCCTCTGACTAAGGCCTACTCTCCATCCCCCGCATCAAGAGGACTTTTGGGAGAAAAGCCTTCAGTGTTGCTGCCCCCCCCCCCCACCCTTTGGAATGCTCTCCCATCTGAAATCTGTCATGCACCTTCATTGGACTCTTTCAAGTCTGCACTGAAACAGCATTCATTCACTCAGGCCTTTGGCAGTTAATCTTTTGTTTTGTTTTGCCTGTAAAGCGACCTTGGGTATCTTGAAAGGTGCTTTACAAATTTAAGCTATTATTACTATTATTATTAAAATCGGATATGCGGACTCAGTGAAACTACAGCATTAAGTATAGAAGACATCCACCATCACGTCCATCAATTCGTGTATGGCACAAGAAATTCATGGAAACAGAGACAGTGTTGGATAAAGGGAGCATGGCAAGATATCAAGTCCCATCTTGATGTGCTTCGTGCAACTAACGGTGCCCTTATAGAGGCGTATTAAATGAGGCAAAAAACTTTGGTATCTACTTTTCACTTTGTAATAATTTCCACAGATTTGTCTATTCATTTGCTTTTGTAATAAATTTGTTCAATTGTAAAGAGACTTTATGGACACCCTGTATTATATCAAAAGTAGAC
The DNA here is from genome assembly GCA_020510985.1 of Pholidichthys leucotaenia. Lineage (NCBI taxonomy): Eukaryota > Metazoa > Chordata > Actinopteri > Cichliformes > Pholidichthyidae > Pholidichthys > Pholidichthys leucotaenia. The sequence continues at coordinate 344,907,024 of CM035840.1, forward strand.
TCCTATTACTATTAAAAAAAAAAATCTTTCAGACAGGGTAACTATTTCAGAGAATTCAACCAGCTTCTGATTACCAATATACTTAGTGTAAGCCAAAGCAATTTTTGCAGAAGTGAAGACCTATCCGATGAGATAAGAATTACAGAAGTGATGAAGAAAAGTTAAGATGAGGTAATGCCTAATTAATCCCACATTGGGGAAATTACACTATTGCAGCAGCATAGAAATAGCAGGACTCAGAGCAATAATAGATAAGATTAAAAAAAATGGATGAAATAATATTTACAGCACTACAGTTAGAGTTCTCTCTCTCTCTCTTAATTGACTGTCACAGAACTGGATCTTTGACTAGGTGGGCTGCAAGGAATGCTCTGTGTGGTGTGGGGGGGGGAACATTTCAGTTTGCACTTTTTCCAATGTGACACACTTGGTGGAATGATGTTGGTGTGCTTACTTTTTTTTTGAAGTGTGCAATAAAGGCTTATTTTAAAGGTCAAAGGTCTCTCTCTCTCTCTCTCTCTCTGTGTATATATATATAATATACGACTCACAACAAGTTAGGGATATTCGGCTTTCAGGTAAAATTTCAGGCACCCAAGTGTCATGTCAGGCCATTCGAAACCATTTACATCAGCGTGGTCTGCGTGCTAGATGACCTGTAAGGGTACCTGACCACACCACCAGGCACAGGGATCATCATTTGCATGGGCCAGGGAGCATTTACATTGGACAAGGGACCAGTGGGCCTCAGTGCTGTTCTCTGATAGAAGTCGATTCATGCTGAGCAGAAATGATGGTCGCCAACATTGTTGGAGACATCAAGGAGAGCCCTATGCATCAGCCACTGTTGTCACCATGTTACAGTCTGGGCAGGTGTGTCTAGTCAATACAGAACTGCCCTACACCTTGGGAATGGTACAGTGACAAGCCAATACTACCTGAATAACATCCTTAATCCAGTCATTTTGCCCCTGCATGAACAACACAGGTCTAATTTCATCTTCATGGACAACAATGCTCCTGCTCATCGAGCCTGTATCATTAGAGAACGGCTGCTGGAGGCTGGGGTACTTCAAATGGAGTGGCCTGCACTTTCTCTAGACCTGAATCCCATAGAAAACCTATGGGATCAGCTGAGTTGCCGTGTAGAGGCTCGTAACCCTACACCCCACAACCTCAATGACCTGAGGGCCGCCCTTCAAGAAGAGTGGAATGCCATGCCTCAGCAGACAATAAGTCAACTTGTGAACAGCATGAGACGTCGTTGTCAAGCTGTAATTGATGCTCAAGGGCTCATGACAGGTTATTGAGACACTGACTTTTTTTGTTGTGGTATACCCACCACTGTTGTTGGCTTTTGTTTCAATAAATTGTTCGAGATGAGGAAATCACCACTGCATGCTTCTACTTAAATGCCCTACTTTCATGATACAGTTAGGCCCAGAAATATTTGGACAGTGACACAATCTTCATGATTTGGACTCTGCATGCCACCACATTGGATTTGAAATGAAACAACTACAACGGAATTGAAGTGCAGACTTCAAGGTTTAATTCAAGGGGTTGAACAAAAATATATGATTAAACATGTAAGAATTGTAGCTATTTTTATACAAACGCTCCTCATTTCAGGGGCTCAAAAGTAATTGGACAAATAAACATAACCCTAAGTAAAATGTTACTTTTCTATATTTTGTTGAGAATCCTTTGCAGGCAATGACTGCCTGAAGTCTGGAACCCATGGACATCACCAAACGCTGGGTTTCCTCCTTTGTGATGCTTTGCCAGGCCTTTACTGCAGCTGTCTTCAGTTGTTGCTTGTTTGTGGGTCTTTCTACCTTAAGTTTTGTCTTGAGCAAGTGAAATGCATGCTCGATTGGGTTGAGATCTGGTGACTGACTCGGCCATTGCAGAATATTCCACTTCGTTGCTTTAAAAAACTCCTGGGTTGCTTTTGCAGTATGTTTTGGATCATTGGTGAAGCGCCGTCCAATCAACTTTGCTGCATTTGGCTGAATCTGAGCAGAAAGTATATCCCTATACACTTCAGAATTCATCCGGCTGCTTCTGTCTTTTGTCACATCATCAATAAACGCAAGTGACCCAGTGCTATTGGAAGCCATGCATGCCCATGCCATCTCACTACCTCCACCATGTTTTACAGAAGATGTAGTGCTTTGGATCATGAGCTGTTCCAATTCTTCTCCAAACTTTCTTCTTCCCATCATTCTGGCACAGGTTGATCTTAGTCTCATCTGTCCAAAGAATGCTGTTCCAGAACTGGGCTGGCTTCTTTCGGTGTTTTTTGGCAAAGTCAATTCTGGCCTTTCTATTTTTGAGGCTGATTAATGGTTTGCACCTTGTGGTGAATCCTTTGTATTTACTCTCATGAAGTCTTCTCTTTATGGTAGACTTAGATACTGATACACCTACTTCCTGGAGAGTGTTCTTCACTTGAGTGGATGTTGTGAAGGAGTTGTTCTTCACCATGGAAAGGATTCTGTGATCATCCACCACTGTTGTCTTCCGTGGACGTCCAGGCCTTTTTGAGTTCCCAAGCTCACCAGTGCACTCTTTTTTTCTCAGAATGTACCAAACTGTTGATTTGTCCACTCCTAACATTTCTGCAATCTCTCTGATGGATTTCTTCTTTTTTTTCAGCCTCAGGATGGTCTGTTTCGCCTCCATTGAGAGCTCCTTTGACCGCATGTTGTGTGTTCATAGCAACAGCTTCCAAATGCAAACGCCACACCTGGAATCAACTCCAGAACTTTTAACTGCTTAACTGATGACAGGTTAACGAGGGAAGAGCCCATGCAGCCTTGTTATTTTTTTTTTTGCAGCCTTCTGAGTCAATTGTCCAATTACTTTTGGTTCCTTGAAAAAGAGGCGGCTACGTATTAAAGAGCTGTAATTCCTAAACCCTTGCTCCAATTTGGATGTGAATACTCTCAAATTACAGCTGAGAGTCTACACTTTAAGCCCATATTGATTATATAATTGTATCCTGAATATTTTTTCATAAACAGTTAAAATAACAAAATTTGTGTCACTGTCCAAATAGTTTTGGGCCTAACTGTATATCATCACTGTAGCGTGAAATTTTTACATTTTCCATAAACTTCACCTGGAAACCAAATATCCCTAACTTTTTGTGAGTAGTATGTCTATTGTCACTGTCTGAGTGCAGGGGGATTCCACCAGGCTCAGCCGTTGTGCCTTTTTTTATGTTTGTTATTGTGTTGTCATTTTAGTTGCCTCCCTGTCATCTTATCCTTGGTTATCTTGTCACTTATTCTGCATCGTATCTCAGTATGAATTATTTTCCCTTCTATGTCCATTAGAGTTTGTGAATTACATTTTTGAGGTTACTTGTCTTTGTTTTCTGACATCCCATTATAATTGCACTTTGTTTTGTTCTCTCTCTCTCGGGGTTGACAGCTGTCAGTGGCTTTCTGGGGTTTTGCCCTGCGTGGGCATGGCCCTGTCAGCTGTCAACTCCGATTGCTTCCTTCTCTCTCATCACTCCCATCTGCCGTAAATTGTTTCATTGCTTTCTCCTGCCCGCTCAGATAACCCACACTTGTGATCACTTGTTCCATTTTGTTTCTAGCCTTATTTAAGGGGCTGCGCACTACTGTGCGGCACAGCACCCTACTCTCAACTCTCAATGCATGAGCGTAAGTTCCTTTGATTCTTTGTACCTTTTGATATTTCTTGTTAATCTTTCACATCCAATCGGCGTGTGTTCCACACTTTTTTCTGGTTATCCCAGATGAGCGTTCCTCGTCTTATTATTTGTCATTATTGTATCCTGCCCTCATTCTGTGGTGTTTTTTGTTCTGCCCTAATAAATGTGCAAACTCACAGCTGGCGATTGGTGCCTTTAATTCCGCCCTGAAGGGCATCTATCTATATCTATATCTATCTATCTATCTATCTATCTATCTATCTATCTATATACATATATATCTATATCTATCTATCTATCTATATATATATATATACTGTATGTATATATATATATATATATATATATATATATATATATATATATATATATATATATATATATATATACAGTATATATATATATATATACATGCATATACAGTATTCTTGAATGGAGCATGGCATTAAATTCTTTGTCTTTATCTTCTGTTTTATACTTTCCAGGTGATAATAATGGATGGCCTCTTCTTTTTGACAACTACTTCGGCAAAGTGCTGTCTGTTACTGAAAGAACCAAGTTCGATGTTTGCAGTAAGTACTTGTATTATTATTATTTTCATTGTTATTATTATTATTATTATTATTATTATTATTATTATTTTGTATGGCTTGCAACCTCATAATGGTGGAGGCGTTTGTGTGCCCTAATGATCCCAGGAGCTATGTTGTATGTATATTATAATTACCTCCACCAAGGAGGTAATGTTTTTGCCGGGGTTTGTCTGTCTGTCTCTCTGTCTGTTTATCTGTCGGTTTGTCTGTTACCAACATAACTCAAAAAGTTAAGAACGGATTTTGATGAAATTTTCAGGAAAGGTGTGTAATGGCACGGGGAACAGATGAGTAGATTTTGGTGATGATCTGAGAGTGCATACCTCCACCAAGGGCTTTGTTTGTATTTGTGCAGCAGGATTACACAAAAACTACTGGATGGATTTGGGTGAAATTTTCACCAGAGGTGGTTCTTGGGCTAGAGAGGAACCCATTATATTTTGGTGATGATCTGGGAATGCATACCTCAGCCAAGGCTCTTATCTTCTCACAGTGTGTTAGCAACAATACTCCAAAACTGATGGACAGACTTTGATGCAATTTTCACCACAAGTGGCTATAGGCCTACACACAAACCCATTACATTTTGGAGGTGATCCATGACAAACGGAGGGAGCCTTGGCGGAGGTATGCGCTCTATGAGTGTTTTTCTAGTTTATTATTATATTATATTATCCATCCATCCATCCATCCAGTTCAAGCAGAGAAGCCCAGACTTCCGTCTCCCCAACCACCTACTCCAGCTCTTCAGAGGGGATACCAAGGCGTTCCCAGACCAACTGGGAGACATAGTCTGTCCAGCGAGTCCTGGGTCTGCCCCGGGGTCTCCTCCCAGTGGGACATGCCCAAAACACCTCAAATGGGAGGCATCCAGGAGGCATCCTGATCAGATCCCCAAACCACTTCAGCTAGCTCCTCTCAATGTGGAGGAGCAGCAGTTCTACTCTAAGCCTCTCCCAGATGACTGAGCTCCTCACCCTATCTCTGAGGGTGAGTCCAGCAATCCTATGAAGAAAGCTCATTTCAGCCGCTTGTATCCACGATCTCATTCTTTCGGTCATTACCCAAAGCTCGTGACCATAGGTGAGGGTAGGAATGTAGATTGACCAGTAAATTGACAGCTTTGCCTTAGAGCTTAGCTCCCTCTTCACCACAACGGACTGGTACAATGTCCGCATCACTGCAGATGCTGCTCCGATCCGTCTGTCAATCTCTCACTCCATTCTCCCCACACTCGTGAAAAAGACCCCAAGATACTTAAACTCCTCCACTTGGGGCAGGAGCTTGTCTCCAACCCGGAGAGGACAATCCACTTTTTCCAGCAGAGGACCACGGACTCTGACTTAGAGGTGCTGATTCTCATTCCAGCTGCTTCACATTCAGCAGCAAACCATCCCAGTAAGACCTGAAGGTCATTGCTGGATGAAGCCAACAGAACAACATCATCTGCAAACAATAGAGGTGAGATCCTGTGGTCACCAAGAATGACATTCTCCATTCCCTGGCTGCGCCTAGAAGTCCTGTCCATAAAAATTATGAGCATAATCGGTGACAAAGGGCAGCCCTGGCAGAGTCCAACTCTCACTGGAAATGAGTCTGACTGAGTGTTGGCAATACGAACCAAACTCTCATAACAGTTGTATAGAGACCAGATAGCTCATAACAAGCCCAATACCCCATACTCACGAAGCACCCCCCACAAAAAACCACAATGCCTTCTCCATGTTCAGAAAACACATGTAAACTGGTTGGGCAAACTCCCACAAACCCTCGAGGATTCTCAAGAGGGTAAAGAATTGGTACAATGTGCCACGGTCAGGACGAAAACCACATTAATCCTCCTGAATCTGTGGTCAAACCTTGGATATTATATTATATTATAAGATGATCCAGATGATTAATACCTACGTACTTGTAGAAAATCTGGGTGTTGCCATAAGCCAAACAATTAGCCATTCTTGTGAGGTTTGTTTTAAAGTTGAATGTATGATGGTGTGGCTATTGTTTGTGTATGACAATAAAAAACATGTAGGCATAATATTACGTCTGGTTATTATTGTGGGTGTCATGAGCGCTCGTGCACCATTACGCGGCACACGAGGGAGGAAATGAAAAACTCAAGTGCTGGAGTAAATTGTGCCATTTATTAATGTAAACAGTAACAAATTAACAGGTCCAGTACCACACAAATACAGACAGTTGAAAAGATGGAATAATGGCCACCAGACAAACAGGGAAGCCACCCGGATGTCCCACAGCCTGGGGAGATGCCTGGTGCTGACGTAAGCAGAGCACACAGAAGAAGGCACACGTACTTACGACTGAGAAGATCCGAGGCTGTCCTTGTTGTCTAGTGAGCGGGGAATAAAGGCTGAGTCAGACACTAACACTAAGGAATCCTCCGTCTTGAAATGTTAGGCTGGAAACATGCAGCAAGTCGTACAACATCCATGGAGGTACACGCTGCCACGAAAGAGGGTGAATGCTCCAACAATCTCTTTTCCCAAACGCAGCATATTTATTATCCTGATTCAAACGAGGAAAGAGATTGCCGGTGTGAGGAAGCGTGGGCTGGACGTGATTGAACCAGGTGTGTAGGAGTGCGTGTATGAGCGTGTGAATGGGAATGAATGGAGTGTGAGTGTATGTGTGTGAGAACACCCAAGATGAAGCACAGCTGACAGCATTTGACAGGAGGAGGGGGCGTGCCCGAACTTTCAGGATAATAAGTCAGAACGGGGTTTGGAACACCAAACCCAGATTCATAACAGTGGGGGTACTGGGCTGTCCATTCAACTGGAGAAGAATGTCACTGGAAAGTGCAAGAAAAAAGCTACAGTACATAGCAGTACATTTGTGCTGGTGTATTTTGGATAAGAAGGGCAAAATAGGCTGCTGACTTCCATTTGCTTTGCGCTTTGCACTGGGATTGCATCATCATTGTACACTATTTTGTTTCTATAAATCATAGGATTTTTTTTTTTTTACTTTAGTGCCTTGAGGAGATGGCAAAGCATTACAATCACCCTGTCTCTGTGTGTGTGTGTGTGTGTGTGTGTGTGTGAGAGAGAGAGAGAGAGAGAGAGAGAGAGAGAGAGAGAGAGAGAGAGAGAGAGAGATACTATGCAGTGCTTTTTTCAGTGTATGTTGTTTATTATTCTGTAAAGCACTTTGAGCTGCTGTATTATATGAAACGTGCTATATAAATAAAGTCTGATTAATTAGTAGATTAATCATTCACGTCAAATTCTGCAATAATCAAATTTAATTACTACAAATCTGAGTGGAAACTATCAGATATTAAGCTCTACTTGAAATGTCTAAAATTGGAATGTGTCACATAATCTTTTAGAATTGAATATGTTAATTATTAAAGTTTTTTGTATAGTAGCTCAAATAATGTCCCTGTGGCTGTGCTTAGTATCAACATGAATGTTTGGGTTTTTTTTTAATGAAATGTTTTATTGTAGGCAACAGTCAATAAATAAGTGCCTATTGGGATATATCAAATTATGGAACCTGTGCTGTTGTTGAAAATGCCCTTTAGATTTTTATTTTAAACAAATTGATGTGTAAACCATTCTAATAAAATCTAATTGTTTCTCAAAAAACTTATGCAAAGTGAATTGTTTTAAATGTTTTTGTTTTTGACCTTGTAGACTTTCATAAATTGTTTAATCCTCAGCTCTTTTAATAATCCCCACAGGGTACCTGAAATGCAAATAATCCTGAATAGATGAAATAGTTAAATTACTGGACTTGTTAAATCCACAGAATTTTCTTTCAGTGTGACTCTGAAGACACAGATGGTGTCAAAACTTAGTCTTTGCACTAATAAAGGCTGTGAATTGGACAATGTGCTCCATACTCTCTTTATCCTTAGTAATTATTTGTTTGGGATTTTTTAAATGAATTAATTCATTTTTGATCATAAATAGGATGTTCATGAAATGAAAATTGATGGACTTGACATGAGGTGTAGTGTTTTTCAGGTTGTGGACTGGGCCCCTTGTTCTCACCCTGATTTATAGTTTACTTTCCTTGTTATCAGGACATGGGCTCCAGCCCACATCTTCACATTTAGTTTTGTTGTGGTTCTCTGTTTATTATCATGTCCCTGCCTTGTCTTTTAATCTTGTTTATCATTATTAGTATTATTATGATCATTTTTTGTGATAATTATCATTTTTGTGAATGAGAGGTGGTGTAGACCCGGACACATTTATGTAAAGGAACGTCACTGCAGCCTGAACATTGAACTGCTGGCTGTGAGTATGTGACCTTACTATATGCCACGAGAGTTCACATGTGCCATTGTGATTACTGTTTACGTCCCTCAGTCAGCTGAAGCAGCTGTGGCCTGTGATGTCATCAGCTCCACTTCTGCCACTTTACTAGAGCAGCACCCTGACGCATTTATGGCCATCACAGGTGATTTTAACCATGTCTCACTGGACAAAATATTGCCAGACTTCCACATTTCCAAACTTCCACCAGTTTGTTGACTGTCCCACCAGAGAAAATAAAACACTGGATCTAATGTATGCCAATGTCAGAGATGCATACAGTGCCACAGCTCTACCCCCACCTGGCAGACCAGATCACTACCTGGTTCTGTTATCACCCAAATATGTTTCCCTTGTGCAAAGGCAGCCTGCTTACACATGGACTGTGAGGAGGTGGACACAGGAGGCTGCTGATGCACTACAGGACTGCTTCAAGACAATGGACTGGGACGTACTCTGTGAACCACATGAGGTGGACATAGACAATATGACCGACTGAATCACAGGATACATCAGATTCTGTGAAAACACGACCATGCAGGCTCAGACCGTGTGCTGTTTCCCCAACAACAAACCATAGATCATCAGTGACCTGAAAGCACTTCTTACTAAGAAGTAGAGGGCTTTTAGGTCTGGAGATAAGGAGGAACTGAGGAGAGTGCAGCATGAACTGAGAGTGATGCTGAGGATGTGTAAGGACAATTATAGGAGGAAGTTGGAGGATAAACTCCAGCAAAGCAAGGATGTCTGGACGGGAATGAAACACAACACTGGGTGTAAGGAGAGGGATAGACAGACATTGGGGAGCCTTGAGAGAGCTGGTGAGCTGAATCTGTTTTTAATAGGTTCAACTCACCATCTGTCACCCCCACAGCACAGCCAGACCCCCACACAACCCCCCCACCCTCCTGTGCAGCACCTCTCCTCCCCCCCACCCTCCTCTGAGGACATCAGCACCAACCCCCACATCACTGTGACTACAGACCAGGTTAAGAAGCAGCTGGAGAGACTTCATCAGCAGAAAGCTGTGGGCCCTGATGACATCTCTGCCAGGATCCTGAGGACCTGTGCCAACCAGCTAGCTCCGGTACTGAAACACCTGTACAACCTGAGGCTGAGTCTGGAGAGAGTACCGGTGCTGTGGAAGACATCCTGCCTGGTTCCTGTCCCCAAGAAGTCGGCTTCATTGGACTTGAATGATTATCGACCAGATGCCCTCACATCTCATGTGATGAAGGTCCTGGAGAGACTGGTCTTAGCCCACCTCAGGCCAAAGGTGAAGACATGGCTGGACCATCTGCAGTTTGCATATCAGCCCCATTTAGGAGTTGAAGACACTGTCATCTACCTGCTGCAACGAGCCCATTTGCACCTGGATGGTGGAGGAGACACTGTGAGAATCACGTTCTTTGATTTCTCCAGTGCGTTTAACACCTTCCAGCCACTGCTGTTGAGTGAGAAGCTGTGGGTGATGGGGGTCGACAGCTCTGTGATCCCCTGGATTACTGACTACCCGACAGACAGGCCACAGTTTGTCTGGCTGGGCAGTGTCTGGTCAGTGATGCGGGAGCTCCACAGGGGACTGTGCTTTCTCTGTTTCTCTTCACCTTATACACCACCAACTTTCAGTACAACACTGAGTCATACCACCTGCAGAAATTCTCTGATGACTCGGCTGTTGTTGGGTATATAAGAGGGGGAGAGGAGTGGGAGTACAGGGCACTGGTAGACAGATTTGTGGAGTGGACCAAGCAGAATCACCTGAGGCTGAATGTCAGCAAGACCAGAGTGATGGTGATTGACTTCAGGAAGAAGAGAATGCCTTCACAGCCATTGCAGATTAAGGGGGAGGATGTGGAGGTAGTGGAGAACTACAAATACCTGGGTGTCATGATCAGCAACAGACTGGACTGGAAATCCAACACCGATGTTGCGTATAAGAAGGAGATGAGCAGACTTGACTTTCTGAGGAAGCTGAGATCCTTCAACGTGTGCAACAAAATGCTGGAGCTTTTCTACCCGGCCATTGTTGCCAGTGCCATCTTCTTTACTGCTGTCTGCTGGGGTAGCAGTATCAGAGCCAGCAACACCAACAGACTTGACAAGATTATCAAGAAGACTTGCTCTGTAATTGATCTCAGGCCGGAGACCTTTGAGAATTTGGTGAAGGGGAGGACACTGAACAAACTGTTAAACATCACTGACAACCCTGATCACCCCCTTAACCACACACTGGACAGACAGTGGAGCACTTTCTCCAGCAGACTGCTACAGCTTTGCTGCCAAATGGTCAGATACAGGAAATCTTTCCTGCCACATGCCAATTTACTGTACAGTAACTTACTCTAATGTTGAATTCTGCTCATAACAATGCTGCCATACTACACCTTGCAGTCTAATTGGCACTACACATTGCACCCTGCACCTGATAGTCCTGTGTTGTACAGCGAGTACAATGTATCTATCTATACAGGTCATCATCTGCGATGTATATACAGTAAAGTTATCTAGGCAGTTTTATTTTCCTGGGTAATTCCTTTGTCTATTATGCTGTGTGCGTTTCTGTCATTTTGGTCGTCTACTGTCATGCTGCTGTTACACTGTAATTTCCCAGTTTGGGATAAATAAAGTACACCTATCTATCTATCTATCTGGCTGGAGGACAAGCTGCAACAGAGCAACATCAGTGGGGTTTGGAGAAACCTTAAAACCATCTCTGGGCTCCAGAATACCTCCCCCCAGGCCACGGGGGGCAGGGAGTGGGCGAACAATCTGAATCTGTTTTTTAATAGGTTTGACCAAACGCCCTCACCCCCAACTGCACAACAACCACTGCTGCCACTGAAGACATCAAGTCCTGCTGCCCACTCCCCACTCCACCATCACCCCCCCGCTCCCAACACACAGCCCCCCAACCTGACCCTCACTAAGACCCAGGTGAGGACGGAGCTGAGGAAGATCAAGGCGAGGAAGGTGTCGGGACCGGACGGCATCAGTGCAAAGCTCCTCAAGTCCTGTGCAGACCAGCTGTGTGGGATTGTGGAGTACATCTTCAACCTGAGCCTGAAGCTGGGGAGGGTACCACAGTTGTGGAAAACATCTTGTGTGGTACCTGTACCAAAGACTTCCCACCCCAAAGATCTGAACAGCTACAGACCAGTGGCCCTAACGTCCCACATGATGAAGACCTTGGAGAGACTGCTCCTTGCTCACCTCCGCCCCCTGGTGGGTCCAGCGATGGATCCACTCCAGTTTGCCTACCAGCATGGTATTGGGGTGGAGGATGCGGTCATCTTCCTCCTTCACCGTTCTCTGTTCCACCTGGAGAAGCCCGGGAATACAGTGAGGATCATGTTCTTTGACTTCTCCAGTGGTTTCAACACCATCCAACCGATGATCCTGAACGACAAGCTGCTGTGCGCAGGGGTGGACCAGCACCTGTCATCATGGATCCTGGACTACCTCACAAACCGGCCTCAGTTTGTGAGAACCCGTGATTGTGTGTCCGACACGATCATCGGTAGCACGGGGGCCCCACAGGGAACGGTTTTGGCTCCCTTCCTGTTCACCCTTTATACTGCGGACTTCTCACACAACACAACACTCTGCCATCTACAGAAGTTCTCTGACGACTCTGCGATCGTTGGCCTCATCTCCAACGGAGATGAAGCTGAGTACAGAGGGCTTATCCAGGACTTTGTGGACTGGTGCCATCGGAACTGCCTCCAGATCAACGCGAGGAAAACTAAGGAGCTGGTGGTGGACTGCCGCAGGCAAGAACAACCCCTCACAGCACCAGTAAACATCCAGGGAACAGACATTGAGATGGTGACATCCTACAAGTACCTGGGTGTTCATCTGAACAATAAACTAGACTGGTCACACAATACTGATGTACTCTACCAGAAGGGACAGCGCAGGCTGTTCCTACTGAGGAGACTCAGGTCTTTTGGTGTACAAGGGGCGCTGCTGAAGACATTCTACGACACGGTGGTGGCATCACCCATCTCTTTTGGAGTGGTCTGCTGGGGCAGTGGCATTACAGCAGCCGATAGGAAGAGACTGAACAAACTGATCAAGAAAGCTAGCTCTGTCCTGGGGCAGCGCCTTGACCCAGTGGAGGAGATGGGAGAGAGAAGGATGGTGGCTAAACTGTCATCTCTGCTGGAGTCCGAGTTCCACCCTATGCAGGACACACTGAATGCACTGAGGAGCTCATTTAGCAGCAGACTACATCATCCTAGGTGCACAACCGAGAGGTTTCGCAGGTCCTTCCTACCAACGGCTGTCAGACTGTATAACCTAAGCAGGGCTGCTCGCAGAGATAGCAAAAAGACATGACAGCCTAATAGTATTGAATGCAAAAGACACAATAGACTTACACAATGGTCCCCTCCAGTATACAACTAGGAAAATACCGGTAGCTACGGAGGGTGACTATATGTATGGGTACATAATCATACCATGTAGGATAACTAAGTAGACGGTTATGCTGTTTCATTCCATCTAGCTGCAATGCTCCGCACTGTGTGTGTTTGTATAGTTATATATTTATTCCATTTAGCGACAATGCTCCACACTGTGTTTATATATTTACATATTTATTCCATCTAGCTACGGTGCTCCGCACTGTGTGTGTTTATGTGTTTGCATATTTGTTCCATCTAGCTACAATGCTCCGCACTGTGTGTGTGTTTATATATTTACATGTTTGTTCCATCTAGCTGCAATGCTCCGCACTGTGTGTTTATATATTCATATATTTATTCCATCTAGCTACAATGCTCCACACTGTGTGTGTGTTTATATATTCACATATTAATTCCATCTAGCTACAATGCTCCACACTGTGTGTGTTTATATGTTCATATATTTATTCCATCTAGCTACAATGCTCTGCACTGTGTGTTTATATATCTATATATTTATTCCATCTAGCTGCAATGCTCCACATCGTGTGTCTATATATTTATGTACGAGGGTCATTCAATAAATAAGGTGAATTTTTGGTATAAGGACTTCTAATACAGATTTAAGCTTACTTTTTTTATTTTTTTTTTGTTTTACTTCTTTTTCACGTGGATTTACTTTCTTTTGCAGATTCAAGAAAAACTTTGAGAGTTTTGGTGATTAACAAAGATGGCCAACCAAGAAGCATGCTCCAGGATTGAACAGCGGTCAGTTATCAAGTTTTTGGTTGCTGAAGGGTGCAAACCAGTTGAAATTCATAGGAGAATGTCAACTGTGTATGGTGCCACATGTTTCAGCTGAAAAAATGTCTACAAGTGGGCTAAATTGTTTAAAGAAGGACGGAGAAGTGTTGAGGATGAAGACAGGCCTGGGAGGCCTACAGAAGTGAGGTCTCCTGAGGTGATCGAATCAGTCAATGACCTCATTCAGTCTGACAGAAGAAGAACAGTGGATGACATTGCAAGGACTTTGAGCTTATCTGTTGGGACAGCACACAAAATTGTCCATGATGACCTTGGCTACTCGAAGGTCAGCTGCCGGTGGGTGCCAAAGATGCTTACTGCAGAGCACAAACAGAGGAGGGTCGAGTTGTCCCAGCAGTGTCTGTCCCGCTATGAGAAGGATGGTGATGAGTTGCCCCTTCAGACTTTCACCTGTTTGGTCCCTTGAAAGCGTCCACGAGAGGCACGAAGTTTGAAAGTGATGATGAAAAGAGACAAATTCCTAGTTTGTGTACTACATGAACAATGGCAATAAATCTGATTCTGATTCTGATTCTGATTCTGAAGTCAAAAGTGTTGTGAGCGACTGGCTGAGACATCAGTCCAAAGATTTTTACGCTGAGGGAATACGGAAGCTTGTGCACAGATGGGAAAAGTGTGTGACATTGCTGGGAGACTACGTTGAAAAATAAAAAAAAGTAAGCTTCTATCTGTATTAGAAGTCCTTATACCGAAAAATTCACCTTATTTATTGAATGACCCTCGTATATATGTACATATCTATACTCGCTGCTCTTGTTTTTTTTCTTGCCTTCTGATTGTTGCTCTGAGTGTTGCTATCCCTGTGCTGTTGCAATCCTGGAATTTCCCCATTGTGGGACTAATAAAGGCTTATCTTATCTTATCTATCTATCATGTTCGGGGTTGTCTTCAACCCCGCCCACGACCTGTGGCTGTAGGGTTTTGATTATTGCTTATTAATTCCAGCTGACAGATTGAGCCTTGCTCTCTGCCAGTCCTACAGTCACGCCTCCTCCTCACCAGACATTCACCGGCTGTATGGTGTCACCACACACACACACACACACACACACACACACACACACACACCAGACACTCATTCATACTGATTCATCTACTCTGTTTGCCACACACCTGTTTCCACTTGCCGCTCGTTAGTATCTGGGGGTACTTCTGGCCGGCAGTAGAGACACTCAGTGCATTGGCATCAGTCAGTCTCTCTGGGTTGACGTGGCTCGCTCTTCCACAGACTATTATATTGTTCTTCTGAGCCTTTCCGCTCCAACATTAATGTAAATCTTCTCTTCTGTTATTTTCTGCCCTTTTTCTCCGCTGCCAGTTCTGTCCTGGAGCACGTGGGGCTTACCTACAGAGCTTGTAGCCTGTCACCTTCACCATACCATCATTGCTACTTATCGGATAGTGTTATGGACATTCTGTACATCATTTTCCTTTCTTAATAAACATGTTGACCTTCACCAATGTTTGGGCTCGTATTAATTGATTTGTGTGTGTGCCTTTATGCACACACATGACAGTATGCCAAAGTCACAACAATAAACCTAGCGGTGAAGTGGCGTGATATTTTTTCATTTTTTGTGTGTTGTTCTTACCTGGTTTGAAGCCCAGGATGGATGCAGCAGGAAGACGCAGTTATCCAATGCGTCTCGGGTGGGAATGCTGCCACACACTCATGGAGGTGGACAGCCTGATCTCCGCATCACGCATGTATTCCACCCTGAGAGATGTATTATGGTATGTGGGACTCGCTGAAGCTGCAGAAGCTGCAGCTCGCCAGTGCCCTCAGCTCCAGGAGCACGCTGAGGGTCGGGAGAGGATCTCTCTGATAGCTGTGCTTCAACACGAGAATGGTGGCAAAGGAAGGAAGTCTTCAAAGAAGCCTGGGCTCACTCCGAGAGAAGAGCACTCCCGTGGCTCGGCTGTCTCCGCTCCTCACCAGTCCTCCATGCCCGCTCCTGCTCGTCCAGCTTTGCAGCGTCAACGTCATCCGGTCCCAGTTTCACGGAGGAATAATCCAGCCCCTTTGACTGCCTTTCCCCTCACACTGAGCTCGGCTATCTCCACAGCGGATCCTCATTCACGGGCAGTCCCATCTGCCAAATGTTCCTCCACAGCCGCTGTGGGACCTCCCCCCTCGGTGCATCTTCAGACGGTCAAGGTGCATTTGAATTCCTCACCGGCAGCTCCCGTTTCCGTGGCGAGGGGGGCAGCTCCTCAGAAGTCTACTGAGGGGCCAAACACCACCTTTTTCGCACGGGAGGATGACAACGCCCAACATACAGCAGCAGTCAACATCTTAATCCGGGAAAACAGGCAAATTAATTTTCATTCTATTTCTATTAATGATGAAATGTCTTGCCTGATTCCTGGTAGGGAGGCTCAGGGAGAGCAGTCCCCTGAGCTCTCCCCACCTGCTGCTGTTCAGAGTGGTTCACCAGCCCTCTCTCCACTTTCCTCTGTTTGCCCGCCGGAACCAGAGCCGAGCAGTCGGGACCAGGAGGAGCCAGAGGTCCGGGAGGAGTGTCCTCCCGAAGCTACAGTGAACCGGATCCCAGCCGCCATGCCGGAGGAGTCACCAGCGTGGATCATGGCAGCTGGGGAAACAAGGACTGCACAGACCATCATGCCTGCTGCGGAGGCCACTGCAGCAGAGTCTACACTGAAGCTGAACTTCCAGGAGGCCGAGCCTGGGATTACTTCACCCAGATCGTCAGAGTCCTGGACAGCGGTGAGCTAAGGCAAATGCTCTCTTTTGTTTTCCTCCTTTCTATTATTGAGCATTTTTGCCTAGCTCTTGGTGAGGAGAGCCAGGAACAGCCGACCGCTGCGTCTGAGCTCGCCTCGCTGGGCTCCACCGCTGCCGGCGACCCTGACCCTTATTTCTCCCTATCTGAGTCCTCTTCCAGAGTCGCCGGAGAAAGTCTAACATTGCCAGATGGGTCCGAGGACTCAGGTTCGCAACTGGAGGTCACTGTGGGTCCAGCTTCCCCTGCCAAGGAGGTCATTGAGGGTGCAGCAGCGACCCAGCCGAGTCCCACCACGGGTGCAGCAAGGGTCCAGCTGGGCTCCACCGTGGGTGCAACCATGGCTCAGTCAGGGTCCATCGGGGGTGCAACGTTGTCCCACACCGGGACCACTGCAGATGAATCCATGGCCCAGCCCAGGTCCACCATGAGTTCTACAGAGTCTCAGTCTTATGTCGGGACCACCAAGGGTGCCACAGGACAGTTTGGCGACACCAGGGTTTTCCTTTCCCTTTTGGATGCCCTGTGGGTGTTCCTCCTTCTTCTGCTGGGCACCGTCGGGGTTCTATTTCCTCCACCGCCAGTGACCGTAGGGGTTCCTCTTCCTCTGTCTGGCCACCCACCTCTCAGCCTTCCGGTGGGTGGGCCACCATCTCATCTGCCCTTCCGGTCCTGGTGGCTTAATCATGTGGGCAGGCCGCATGAAAGACTGATTTCCTCTGCCGGGTGATCCATATGCCCTGGCAGGCCTCCTGACATTATTCTGCGGGCTGCCCGCTGGGCCTTGGACTCTGGCCAGCCCCAAGAACTATGGGACTCTTGGGGGTGGGGTGGGTTAGTTTAGTTTTGGGGTTAGGAAAAGTGTTGTTTGTGGTGTTGTATTGTGGTGTTTATCTTTTCTTGATTTATCCCTCCTAACCTGTTTTCCCCCACCTCCCGCCCTGGTTTGTTGTATTGGCCTTTTGAGTGTGTGTGTGGGGGTGGGGGCAGGTTGTATTTTCTGTTTTGATGGTACGGTGGGTGACTGGTATCCACCCCTTGGGGAGGGAGGGGGCTCTGTCATGTTCGGGGTTGTCTTCAATCCCGTCCACGACCTGTGGCTGTAGGGTTTTGATTATTGCTTATTAATTCCAGCTGGCAGATTGAGCCTTGCTCTCTACCAGTCCTACAGTCACGCCTCCTCCTCACCAGACATTCACCGGCTGTATGGTATCACCCCACACACACACACACGCCAGACACTCATTCATACTGATTCATCTACTCTGTTTGCCAGGCACC
Source organism: Pholidichthys leucotaenia (assembly GCA_020510985.1). Classification (NCBI taxonomy): domain Eukaryota; kingdom Metazoa; phylum Chordata; class Actinopteri; order Cichliformes; family Pholidichthyidae; genus Pholidichthys; species Pholidichthys leucotaenia. Next base: position 344,924,853 of record CM035840.1, read on the forward strand.
TGTTTCCACTTGCCGCTCGTTAGTATCTGGGGGTACTTCTGGCCGGCAGTGGAGGCACTCAGTGTGTTGGCATCAGTCAGTCTCTCTGGGTTGACGTGGCTCGCTCTTCCACAGACTACTATGTTGTTCTTCCGAGCCTTTCTGCTCCAACATTAATGTAATTAATGTAATGTAATTAATGTAATTATTTTCTGCCCTTTTTCTCCGCTGCCAGTTCTGTCCTGGAGCGCGTGGGGCTTACCCACGGAGCTTGTAGCCTGTCACCTTCACCATACCATCATTGCTACTTATCAGACAGTGTTATGCACACTTTGTACATCATTTTTCTTTGTTAATAAACATGGTGACCTTCACCAGCATTTGGGCTTGTATTAATTGATTTTTGTGTGCCCCTTTATGCACACACATGACACTGTCTATCTATCTATATATCTGTCACAGTGCTCTCTTGTAGGTTATTCCTGTCATCTTCTGTAGTTTTGGTTTGGGCTTTTATTTTGAAATTACCTTTTGTTTGCTTCCATTTTTACCTAGCTTGTTTTGGGTCTTGCTAAGTTCTATATTGCTCACAGCTGTTCTGGTTTCGGATTATTGATCGTTCACGGGTGTCTTTGATTCTCTGCATTATATACAGTATAGACGCCATGTGCTGCCTTCTACGTGGCATCCTCCTGTCTTCTTCCTGGTCATGTCGTGTCAAGTAGTCTTGTCTGCCAAGTTTTATTGAGTTTGAGTTTTTCACGTACGTTGTGTTTTTCCAGCCAGTATGCTGTGTTACTTTGTGCGGGAAGATTGGGACCGATTGCCCAATTGCTAGACACCCTCCTCATCAGCTGCCAACTGGGGATGAATACATAGTTTCGGTGGCTATTGGTGGGACTGCCATTCCCAATGCCACCAGTGGCCTCAAGTCACTGGAGGGTGTCATGCCAAAGGCAAAAGCCAAGTTGCAAATGTGTAGATAGACCTCTTGTTTCAGACAAGGAGGCAGCAGCTTGAAACAAGTCAATACATAGTGCCACATGACCCAAACTGGGCCTAATCAAGCCTCTTCTTACAAGACTTTTACTTGGATTTTACAATCTTTACATGCAGTGGTGTCAGGAGACCCACTGAAAGCCATCTTCCCCCCTTACTCCTAGAGCAAAGGAGGAGGAAAATGAGATGTTGGGGGGGGGGGGGGGCTCTCTCATTTACATTGCCTACTCTTCACACAGGATCTTCACCAAATCCAGGATGATGCATTTTCAGCTGCCATGCGAAGTTGGTGCAAGGCATCTCTTTGAGCACGGTTGGTAAGTCCCACCTTCAAGAGGAAGGACACCATGGATTGGCCTACAAAACCTCGGCATCCCACCTCGACTGGTAAAACATGACACTCTCAGCCTTTATCCTCACAGTCAGCTTACAATGATTCATATCTCGACTTCTTGTACTCAAAGGCCTCCTCCATAATCCCCTCCCAATGCACCGTGAGCGCTACCAACAAGACTTGCTTTGCTTTTTCAGACCTAACTGCAATATCGGGATGCAAGTTGGTCTGAACAATGTGGGAGGGGAAATGGAGGGCTGTTGAAAGGTCTGCTGCCAACTTCCAATCATTTGCTCCGGCCACCAATCTGGAATTTGTGGTTTTCTGGGTTTTCTGCGGATGCTGAGTGCCACCTTTGTGAAACATAATGAAGAAATCGGACTGCTGTATTGGTTCTCTACTGACTGCACTACACTGGCTTTCCACAATGTAACAATCTTGAGGACCTCATTGTGTCTCCATGTGTACATCTGCAGTGAATGACCACATGCAGACAAAACGTGCTGGAGGGTTCCCCGCTCTTTGTGGCAACAAATGCAAATGTCTACTTCAGCATACCCCCAGAGTTTGAGATTAGCTGGAGTTACCAATAGGTCATAAGTCGACCGCAGTAGAAAGGAAATGGACAAGGGCTCCATTGACATCAGAGAAGCCCACGTAAGTTTCCTAGGTGTGGTCCCATGTTGTCCAGGCACACTGCTTTGCCTGGCCTGCCACAATGGCCATGTGCCTCTCCTCTTCAGCAGAGTGGATCTCTTCAATAACCAACTCCCTTCGACCCTTGGGTCCCTCCTTTGAAAACCACCGATGAGGGGTACAGCCAAGCCCTCCTCTGCCTTACTGTGTGGCCCTGATGATTTCCTTGAAACGTAGATTGGCCTCTGCATCTTTAAAGGCCAAATGTCACCTAATTTTTTTTTCTAAATGACAACGAATTTTGATAAAATACACATAGCTTAAACCAAATATTCATACCGGAGACCATATCACCCACCCATATTTACATAATTGCACAAAATACACCAGGTGAAGTCCCCGCCTTGCTCGCTGGCTTGTGACAGCCAATCCAGACCACGCCCATGTTTTTGACGTCACAAATTTCACCCTGGCTGCCCTGCCTATCCACATTCACACTTATCAACATTGGACAATCATGACGGAAAGTGACAGCGATTGTGAACAAATTAGTTTAGTTTTGTCTTTTTTTTTGTCTTTTTTTTGTCAGTGGTTCAGACAGTGACAGAGGCATAGAACCTTACAGGTTCGAGCTGTCCGAGACGGAATCAGATGCTTTGTCTGATGACAACAGTTCCAACGATGACCAGAGAGCAGAACCAGTGGAAAATGTCATTGAATTGGACATTAATCGCCTCCAGAATTGGGAAGCCGAAGGGGGTCTGTCGAGGGCGCCCCATAAATATTGATTTTTCGGAAGCCATTATTATTACAGTGGAGGAGAGCCGCTGCTGTCAAGAAATTTACCAGATGAATATGAGAATGGAGGCGCATACATGTCAAGAGAGACGTTTTCGCCGTATTTTAATACGGGGAAAATGCAATTTCAGCAAATACGGGCGTATTGCCATTTCTGTATGCCCAAAAGAAAAATATACGGGAAAAAAAATTATTGAGTGTGTTGAGGAACACGTCGTGTGTGTGAGACCCACAGCTAGGGTGCTGGCAGATCGCTCAGCGGGAGCTATTCTCACTACATTGAGAAGTGTGGACTCAATCATTAGGCTGATGGCCGGGGCGGGCAGATCGCTCAGCGGGTGCTATTCTCACTACATTGAGAAGTCATTGGGCTGATGGCTTAACACTTTCAGCTGTCCTGCGGCTGCGGAACAGAGAGGAATCGCCTTCCAAATCCAGAATTCTGCTTTTTTTATTTTGAGCCGGATGCTGAGTTGTGTTGTTATTGTCAAATATCCATGAATCCTTAAAATATTTGACAATAACAACAGGAATTACATTTAAAACATTTCCCAGAAAAGTGTCCCTTATTACCCCGCCATCCCTTGTAGCCGCGTTTTACGGTATTAAAATACGGCGAAAACGTATCACTTGACAGGTATGAAAACATTTCGCAGAAAAGTGTCCCTTATTACCCCGCTGTAACGGAAATATGGAATATTAATAAATAATAAATATGATCAGGTATGAATTATTTAATTTATATTGATGTATTGGAATCTGAGCTCAAATCTCATTTCATATACATCAGAAAAGTTAATAACACTCGTAAGGGGCACCAGCTTCTATCTTTAAGAAGCAATTTAATATTTAATTTCACTTTATACCTGTTTGATCACTCAATAAATTAATCAATAATCAGTCTCAAAAATTTTCCGTGAATTCGATACCTGGGCTTGAAACAGACTCAAAATGAAATAAATTCCCAACAACTTCTCTCATTTTTAAATATTTATTAAATGAAATGATGAACAGACATTGTAATTTCCTTAATCCTAAAATCAATCTTGTAAATGATAGATTAACAATGTCAATATTTTCGGAACCAGGGTTAAACTGAGAAATGAATTTCTATCAGTTTGAGTTAACAGATTATAAAAAAAAACAAAACGCAAATTTATGGAGAAAGTTTATTACTTATGAAAAAGTTCTAAATTAATCTTAAGAAAATAAAAATGGAATTTTAATGAAAAGAAGAGTTATGTTAAGGGCTTCTTAATTTGCATCTGATTAGATATACAAATTATTACCGAACCTCAGACGTTAATTCAGCAGTGGAATTAAAGTTTTTGCAGCTCACGTGCTCCTCGGTGATGATAGTTCTGTCGTCCGTCCTCAGCCCAAGATTTCGTGGATGTTAGGGGAAATATCTGCCCGCAGATATTTCAGGGTCCACAGTTCGACCTTTAGATTCAAGCGGTCAAAGGAGGCTGGATTCTGGGCTGTATGACCCAGAGTTGTAACTGGGTTAGATGACTTTTCTTCAGCGTTTGATGAACAGCCTTGATTCCTCAGCTGCACGTGACGTGGAAGGCTGCGTCTTTCTTCAAGAGGTCTTCGATAATAATTAAAAGATATCCAATCCGATCTCAAATTAAAAGGCTTCGGACTTTAGATAAAAATTATAGCTTCTGGTGGGTGCTTGGTCAAGGAAAATATTATAAAATAAAATCAAGATTAAAGTTTACATTAAAATTAAACAAACGGTGGTTTTACAGAAAGTTTAACAAAGAAAAAGTGATGAATAAAAATTGGAGTTTAACTCCGATTAAGAATTGAGCTCAAAGAAATAGGAATTCCTAGGTATTTAAGAGAAAAAGAAAAATACAAGTGACATAAACAAATTACGAGTTATCTGCTCTGTGTTCAGAAAAGCGACGTGTGGTCAGACGGTCCTTTGTTCTTCCTTGCTGTGTGTAGACAATGGAGAAGATCAGAAAAAAAGGGATGACGAAAAGAGCAGGCGAAAAGAGAGTCCGGAGCAGAAAGGAGGTCTGACGAAAAAAAAAAAATGGAAGCAGGGATCTCTCTGCTATTTATGTTCTGCGGGCTTCCGGGATCTCAGCCAATGAGAGTCCTTCGTGGGCGGGCTCGATGAACCTTTAGTCCAATAACAAACAGTCTATTGTTTGGGAGCGCTTTGGAATGAAGAGTTGTCATGCAGAGATTGGCTGTTGGAGTCACATGTGATATCGAGGCAAAACTTTGATACATACTGGAAGTTAATATTTCCCTTTATGTATTAAACTAAGATAACTTTAGTGATTAGTATAAATTATAAGCAGTGCTTCTAAATCAACATGCAGGAATAAACATTCATATAAACATTAGCATGCATATATATAAAATCACAGATTAATGCATTTCACACATATTTTCCACATCAAAAACATCAGAGTCCATCTGCATTTTCATAGTTCTGAAAAGAATGAAGGTTTAGAATTGAGTTTGTAATAATGTACTTTAAAGTTGTTTAAATCCAGCGTTTCCAGAGTTTAAGGAAATTAACTGAGTCGTGGATCTGTGTAGGTTTTATGGGGGCAATAAAAGTGAAGCCGGACATTGGGGAAATTCCTTAGGCTGGTTTTAACAAAAGAAAGGGGATTTCAGCTGTGGCCTGGAGGAAGAAAATCCATTTCTTTACGTTATTCCTGGATGAAACAAAAATGTCCTTAAGCAGAAGAATAATTGTTGCTGAGCCAAAGTGAGATGATGCTACACCGCCGTCCCTTATAGCCACGTTTTACGGTATTAAAATATGGCGAAAACGTATCACTTGACAGGTATGAAAACATTTCCCAGAAAAGTGTCCCTTATTACCCAGCTGTCCCTTTTAGCCCCGTTTTAAGGTATGGGTGAAATATCCAATTTTTTCTTTCTTGTTGCTCACTTCAATCTTCCAGTCTCCATATAAACAATCAATCGGGATACCCCAAGCATCAAACTAAGGTACAATCAATTTCGTCACTTCCGCCTTCTTCCCCAGGCGATTCCTGGGGGCCGTGAGTAGGAACATCAGGCCAAGCGCGGCAGTTTTAAATTAACAAATATTCCGGCGTTACTGAAGCATATGCACCAAGACCCGAACGGATCGGTTCCCTTTTATATCTAGTTTCAAGACATTTAAAGTACCCTGTTACGTGACATTTGGCCTTTAATGGCCTCTGCTGCAGTCCACTTGGTGCCTGATCCTACTTGTGGGTTCACATCTCTAATGACCTGGCCTAGTGAATCCCTCAACATCAGCGGGAGTCTTGTCTTGCCAGCCTTGAACTCCTCCACCAAAGATGACAATGGTAGCTGAAGCTTTGCAGTTGAACTGTAGAGTCCCACAGTTGAAAAGCATGGAGGTACGCCAAGCCATCTACGGAGGTACTTGCTAATCTGCTGTTGGATGGTTTCTTCCCTGGATAATGTTATATCGTACACCTGCAGTGGCCATAAAAGTCCCTCGCGTGCTGCTTTCTGCACCTCTGCACCTCTGTGCAGAGGTATAGATAGAGTATAGGCATATAATATACCGTATTTTCCGGACTATAAGTCACTCCGGAGTATAAGTCGCACAAGCCAAAAAATGCATAATGAAGAAGAAAAAAACCATATATAAGTCGCACTGGACTATAAGTCACATTTTTGGGGGGAAATTTGTTTTACAAAATCCGACACCAAGAACAGTCATTTCATCTTGAAAGGCAAGTTATAGTAATAATAGAATAGAGAACAACAGGCTGAACAGGTGTGCGGTATGCTAACGTAACACATTTATGGTTATTCAGCTACATGAAGCATAAACAACGAACTGAATAGGTGTCTCGTATGTTAACGTAATATATTAACAGTTATTCACATAACTATAGCATAAAGAACATAATATAAGAAGTTCACCAAACTCACGATCTCACTCCTAATCGCTAAATCCATTAAATTCTTCATCCTCGGTGTCGCTTCTGAACAACTCCACCAACTCCAGAGGTAGACGAAGTGCCGCTTCCTCCTCTACGTGGCTGTCGTCAGACTCAGCATCAGTTCCATTTCCAATTATTCCGGCCTTTCTGAATCCCAACAGGATGGTTTCGTTTGTCACTGAAGTTCATGTCTTGTCAATCCATTTGATGACTTGCAGGAAAGATGCATGGCGCATCCTCCCGGATGCCGTGAAGCTGTGCTCTCCATCCATCATCCACTGCTCCCACAGGTGACGCAAAACTGCCTTAAAGCTCCGGTTCACCGACATGTCAAGTGGCTGGAGTACTTTGGTTAAGCCTCCAGGGATGATGGCAGGTATGATGTTGATAGCTTTTAATTTAGCTTTGAACTGTGGCGTGATGTGCGCTCGCATACTGTCCATTACAAGCAGGGCTTTGCGCGTTCTAAAAAAGCCATCCGGATGCTTAGCGTAGCACTTTGTAAGCCAAAAGTTCATCATTTCTTGATCCATCCACCCTTTCTCATTCACGGCCACGACAACTGAGGGGGATTGGATTTTTGGCATGGTTTTTCGTTTGAAAATGACCATTGGTGCCAATTTTGATCCATCTCCACAACATGCCAGCACCACTGTAAAATGCGACTTCTCATGACCAGTCGTCATTATATTCACACTTTTTTGCCCTTTCTCTGCGACACTTCGGCCCATGGGGATGTCAAACGTGAGGGGCCGCTAGCAGCACAGCTAATCCTTTGGGGCAGACCCCCAAAAGGCGGCAGACCGTGGCACGTGCAGGAGCAGGAGCTCGGGGTCTGTGTGGAGGCTGTGGCTATATCCGTCACCGGACAGGCACATCCACATGCCCTGCCAGAGGGAAAAAGTGCCATAACTGTGGCCATTCTAATCACTGGACCAGGGTCTGCACCACCGTTATTAAACCATCAACTGGGGGGCCAGAAAGCATGACGCAGGTGTGTGTGGTGGACACCAGGAAAGGGCCATTAAAGCGGTACCTTTTGCAGCTAGACGGGGTCGATGTGCCGCTTATGGTGGACTCAGGGGCTGGTAAATCCATAGTGAGCATGACCACATTGAAAAGACTTTTCCCGGCCAAAACCATCAAAGCAGGGGCGGTGAAAATGTTTGAGTATGGTCACGCTAAAATTGACATGGCGGGCACAGTCAGCTTCTCGGTAAAATGTTTATCAAGGATTATTCCCACGTTTATCTTCCAGGTTTCGCACCAGGGGGCCGACTTGCAGGGAATCGACCTGCTGGGCGAATTAGGATTCTCCATCACGCACAGTGGGCTCAACGGTGCTGATGGTGTCCCCCGAATGGCATGTCCGCTGGCCAGCGTTGTTTGTGGGCCTAGGATGTATTAAAGTGTTCCACCACCGCCCACTCATTGACCCAAGTGTGATGCCCAAGATCCAGACATTACAGCAGCTTCCCCTCACCCTGCGGGACGATGTCATGGCGGAACTGATCAAACTGCTTAAAGCCGGCATCATCGAGAAAGTGGATGCCTCGCCGTGGATTTCGAACATCATGGTGGCCAAGAAGAAGATGGGTGGCATCCGGCCGTGTAATGACCTCAGGATGGTAAATAAAGCGATTATCCCGGACAAATACCCGCACCCAACAATGGAGGAACTCACCGCAACATTCAGCGGCTCAAGGGTGTTCACGAAGCTAGATCTCCTCCAGGGTTATCTGCAGGTGCCCCTTCACCCAGACAGCAGGGACCTGACAGTGTTCGTGACCCACATGGGCGTTTTCAGGTACACCCGCATACCTTGTGGTCTGAACTCAGCACCTAGCTGCTTTCAGAAGATTATGTCCATAATTCTGGCTGGCCTCAGGGGTGTAGTGGTGTTCCTGGACGACATCGTGGTCCACAGCATGTTGCGGGAAGAACACGACAGTCGTTTGAGACGAGTGATGGAGGTGCTGCTGGAGCACGGAGTCACGTTGAACAGGGAAAAGTACATTTTTGTGGCAGATTCCATTGAGTTTGTGGGATTCCGCCTGGCGGCTGAGGGCCTGAGCCCCTTGCACTCGAACGTGGAGGCGGTCCTGCACCTCGCCGACCCCATGACTCCCACACAAATCTCCACATTCCTGGGCATGGTGAACTTCTACAGGCATTTTATTCCCCATTATTCAGAGATTATCGAACCCCTCTGGGCCATTCTGAACCAGGACGTGGTTCCCGTGGACCCCAGCCTGCTCAGTGGCAGTCGCTAGGCTGAAGTCCCAACTCATTTCCTCCCCAGTGTTGGCCCACTTTGATCCAAAATGGCCGACTTTTGTGACATGTGACGCATCTGGTTCGGCGGTGGGGGCGGTTATGTCTCAAGTGCAAGATGGTACCGAGCGCCCAGTGGTGTTCGTGTCAAGGTCCCTTTCAGCAGCTGATCAGAAATATGCCATGGGTGAGAGGGAGGTGCTCGCTTGTGTCTGGGCATGTGAACGGTGGCACATCTACCTTTACGGACATCATTTCACCCTGCGAACAGACCACCAGGTGCTGATGACACTGCTGGAGATGACAGGCTCGGGACACAGGCCCCTATGGATCCACAGGTGGACTGAGTGGCTGAGGGCCTACAACTTTACTACCCAGTTCACCTCCTGGGAAAGAGAACGTAGTGGTGGATCTCCTGTCCTGTGCCACGGCCAACACCGCACAACCAGATGACGACGATGACCCCATGGAGGCGGATTTGGTCAACGCACTGCACGGACACCTCCGGGACATGGTGTCCCACCAGGAGCTCTGGGCAGAGTTGGAACAGGACCCCACATTGTCACAACTATGCTCAGTCATCAGGGAGGGTTGGCCCACAAAAGTACAGGGCGATCTGGTGCCTTTTCACCAGTTCAGAGACAAACTGAGTTGCTGAAACGGTGTGTTTGTGGCAAGGGGACACTGGACATTGATCCCAGTGTCTCTGAGGTCATGAGTTCTGACAATGCTCCACGAGGGTCACCTGGGTGTGGTCAGGGTGAAGCAGCATTGCAGGGATTCAGTTTGGTAGCCTGGTTTCGATAAGGACATTGAAACTATGGTAAAGAACTGTGTTTCGTGCTTGGAGAGCGGAAATACTGGCAGGCCACCCCCACCCTTGCGACCATTACCATACCCAGAGGGCTCTTGGAAGCACATCCAATTGGAAATTTACAGTGAACTACATATGGCACCCCCGAACAGCCGTTTTTCACTAGTGGTCTATGATCTGTTCTCCAAATGGCCGGAGGAGTTACCCACTAATTTGGTCATGACAGATGTGGTTACGGGTTTCCTCTCGTCACTGTCCGCCAGATGGGGGGTCCCGGATGCCATCACTACAGACAATGGCCCACAGTTCACCTCTGGCAATTTTGAGGAGTTTTTGAGTGTCAGGGGCGTGGAACACATCAAAACCGTGTTCTACCACCCCCAAGCCAATGGGAGCATGGAGCATTTCAACAAGACTGAAAAACGGTCTGAGAGCTCATTTGGCAGACAGCTTCACATTCCCTGACGCCCTACAGAGCACATTCCTCCACTACAGGGCAACGGCCCACACCACGACAGGGTGCTCCCCAGCGAAACGTATGCTGGGGCGCAAATTCCCCCTGCTCCTGGATCAACTGAGGCCCCCCACAACCTCCCATCCGGGGAACACAAACCCTCCACGAGACCAGGTCGTCACCCAACAGCAGAAGATGAAACGACATTTTGACAGGAAGCACAAGGCGAAGGCCCACAGACTCAATGTGTCGGACCGGGTCTGGATTAAACATCCCAATCGCACACATAAACTGCAGGCTTTCTGGACGAGGCCACTACAGATCGTGAAGCGGCGGGGCCGGGACACATTCAAGCTCTCGGACAGGTCATGGTGGCATTCCAGCCAACTCAGGAAGTTGTTGCCTGCACAGGGTCCGGGAGCTGCGGCACAGCAGATTGACAAGGGTTGGGACTTATCTGATAGGGATGTTGGGGACTCTCAGGTGCGGCCGATGGAGCATGGAGCAAGTCCTCCTCTGGTGAGGCACTCAGCTAGGATGCGTCAGATGCCCAAATACTTTGATGATTTTGTATTTAAAGTAGCTTTAGCTGAAGCGTGTTGGGAATTGGCGGCAGGATAATCTGCCCCAACACGGGAGGGTACCCTGGCAGTCTACCCAGGTGCCCATTTAGCTAGCCTTGTTGTTCTGTGTGTTGCAAAAAAAAGAAAGAAGGCAATGCAAAAAAAAAAAAAAAACTTGCTGGACAAGGGACCAGTGGGCCTCATTGTTCTCTGATGAAAGTCGATTCACGTTGAGCAGAAATGATGGCCACTGTGGCGGGTTGACTCAACCCCCCCACAACACACAGGACAGTCAGCTCTTTTCTCTTGGTTTTCCCCGCTGCACTATTGAGATGTAATGTGCCATTCATGTGTTGTGATGCAATGTGCCCTGCATGTATTGTGATGCAATGTGTGTTCAATATGTAGATGTGCCTTGTAACCTCTTTGTTCCGCAAGCTGGAGCAGAGGCTGCATCTGCCTATTGTTATGTAGGTCTTACAAATGCAAATGTCTCATGCCTGTTCTGCAGTCCCTTTGATCAGACCAACTGCTGTGAATCTGCTTTGATGTATTGTTTGAGTTGGGTACAAATACTGCACAAGTTCTGTAACTCATCCTCTCTCTGACTCACTTCAACTGCTGCTGCTGGACACGCACTTTGTGTCTCTTCTCTGAGAGCCTGAGGATCCCGCTCCAGCCTGCACACACTTGGGCCGGAGCGGGGATCCTGTGACGGCGGTGTGATTTAATAAACTCTACTTAAAACCTCCAACAACGCCGCTTTATTTCATGCCGCCGCACTGGTGACCCAACGCTGAAACGAACACGCTGCTGGCGAACGCAGCACCCGGCCGGGATTCTCCGATGACAAGCGAACGCAACAGCTCCCTTCTGCTTCAGGGAGATTTCGACGCAGAGTTTCCAGGTGAAACTCTCCAGAGACCACCCACGACCGGGAAAGCCGCAGCAAACTTCATGGTGAGATCTGCACGCCTAGATTGGCACATCCACGCTGGACCAGCCGCGCTCGCAGCTCCTCCACATGAGAGCGCATTCACCTCGTCCTTTCTCCGCAACAGCGACTCCCATGGCCGACGGAGCACACGTGGACCTGAACGCACCATGACCGAGCGAGTGACAAGAGCGTCTACTTCCCTTCACCACTCCAACACATCGAACAAGGATGATTAAGCTCCCTGACCCTGTCTCCTCTCCAGCTGGCCCAACAACGCACGGAGAGTTACGCGGACGGCGCACCACGCACGGGATGCATGTGGCTCTACAGACCCCCATCCTCTTTCGCCGCTGCACACAGAGCCTTCAGAGCTGCCCTCACACCTGAAGCACGCACGCAGCATGCACGAAGGATTTGTCAATGGTCTCAGCCACGGCGCACATGGGGAATTCAGCGGTTTTGCGGTTCCCGACGGCTTTTAAGGTTGTGCCCGCACCTAAAGTCAACACGCCAGTTCCCCTGCTTTTATGTTTCTCTTACAGCCGCTCCTGCTTTTCTTCACGGCCACTATTAATCCTTGCAGGACTTAATCGCGGGAGGAGCCAGTGACTAATTTTTCTTCTTGTGGACCTCTGCACGTTCAACGGGACAGCCCCTCGACGTCGCGGAGCAGCAAGCAATTTTTGCGCAGCTCGGACGATTTCACCGCCCCTGCCGGCACACACTACCCCTCCCCTCCCTCCACCTCCGCCTGCAGCGAGCTTCTCCCACAGCTCGCTCCCATAGATGGATTATCGAGGTCACGGCCCCCTGCCGTGCCCTCTGGGGGGGAGCATGTGTGGCGGGTTGACTCAACCCCCCCACAACACACAGGACAGTCAGCTCTTTTCTCTTGGTTTTCCCCACTGCACTACTGAGATATAATGTGCCATTCATGTGTTGTGATGCAATGTGTCCTGCATGTATTGTGATGCAATGTGCCCTGCGTGTATTGTGATGCAATGTGCCATGCATGTATCGTGATGTAATGTGCCATTCATGTATAGTGTTCATGCGTCCTGTCCTTGCTGTGACCTAGAGACAGTTCAATATGTAGATGTGCCTTGTAACCTCTTTGTTCCGCAAGCTGGAGCAGAGGCTGCATCTGCCTATTGTTATGTAGGTCTTACAAATGCAAATGTCTCATGCCTGTTCTGCAGTCCCTTTGATCAGACCAACTGCTGTGAATCTGCTTTGATGTATTGTTTGAGTTGGGTACAAATACTGCACAGGTTCTGTAACTCATCCTCTCTCTGACTCACTTCAACTGCTGCTGCTGGACACGCACTTTGTGTCTCTTCTCTGAGAGCCTGAGGATCCCGCTCCAGCCTGCACACACTTGGGCCGGAGCGGGGATCCTGTGACGGCGGTGTGATTTAATAAACTCTACTTAAAACCTCCAACAACGCCGCTTTATTTCATGCCGCCGCAGCCACCAATGATTTTAAGCACGTCAAGGAGAGCGCTATGCATCAGCCACTGTTGTCACCAGATGAGCTTTTGATGGTGGTGGTGTTACAGTCTTGGCAGGTGTGTCTAGTCAATACAGAACTGCCCTACACCTTGTGAATGGTACAGTTACAAGCTGATACTACCTGAATAACATCATTAATCCAATCATTATGCCCCTGCATGAGCAACACAGGCCTAATTTCATCTTTATGGATGACAATGCTCCAGCTCATCGAGGTTGCATCGCTGCTGGAGGCTGAGGTACCTCAAATGGAGTGGCCTGCACTTTCTCCAGACCTGAATCCCATAGAAAACCTATGGGATCAGCTGAGTGGTCGTGTAGAGGCTCATAACCCTGCACCCCACAACCTCAATGACCTGAGAGCCGCCCTTCAAGAACAGTGGAATACCATGCTGTTATGTCTGTAAAAATGGTCGGAGTCGATCTTATGCCATGCAGCGAACTGGCTTTATTAGGAAACACAGTCAAATATATACAGGTGCCGCAGCCCACCTAACGTCACCACCAGGGCAGCTACGGCAAGCCCTAAGGGCCAAGCACACACACACACACCAGTCACACACCACATTCCCCTCCCTCTTACAAAAGTCCAAAACACATGTACACAATTCAGATCCACCCCAATTTAGGACCTGAATCATGCACTAAGAAAATAATGGGGAACAATGAACTGTAATTGCCTAACACACTCACCCAAAAACAACTAAAAACTAGGGGGAACAGGTGGACTGTTGTCTCACCCCGCACGGCGAAGCAGATTATTCTGCCGCTTATCCTAAATGAAATAGTCCATCTACAAACAAAAGTGACTTCTGTGTTCCTATGCTAAAAAAACACATAAAATTAATTCCCAACAACACATAACATTCGCATACGTACCACACACATCCAACACTGTTAATAAACACATGCACATATGAACCATTATTATTAAACACCATATACACATATTTACTGTACATTGAAAAATTTACGTGACTCCAAAGTCCACGGGCACCCAAAGGCAAAACCGGCTCAGCGGCCAAGGGCAGCTCCAAGGCATGCGTGCTCCTGGCCGCCGCTTGCCCCTGGGATCGAAGCCGACCTCCCTGGCAAGAATGTCCCTTCTCCCCACCCTCGACTGCTTCTCTCGTCTGGACCCGCAGTGCTGCTGCCGGCACACAGCCCCTCCATGCCTGTCAGTCCGCTTCCGACCGCCTTCAACACTGCTGCAGCTGCCACCGCTGTCGCCTCAAACACTCCGGCCCCCTGTGGCCGAACTCCGGGGAAAACCAAAACTCGATCATCGGTGCTGCTCCTTGACCAAGGTGCTTCGCCGCTGCTCCCGGCACCCTTGTCCAAGGCACTCCGCTGTGCCGTCTCTGTGTCCAGCTGTCGCTGCTGCTTCCCAGGACTTTCACCATCACCCTCGTCAGTGTCACTTGTTGACCCAGGTGCCTCGACAGTGCGCCCAGCACCATCATCCAAGGTACTCCACTGCACTGCCTCTGTGTCCGGCTGTCGCTGCTCTGACTCCCATGTGCTGAACTCCTCGGCTGGCTTGCCATCTTTGGTGACCAGGGGCTCCCCCACTCGTGGCCCTGGTTCTACCTCGAAGTCTTGCTGGTAGCTCATAGCTTGATTTTGGTGTGCACCTAGCTTCGTGACTAACTTCCCCATAGATACTGACTGAACTGCTAGCTTCCCCGAGCTAGCTAGCTTAGCTTCTTTTGGTGCCACCAGCTCCATTACCTGCAGTTTCGTGGTCCTCGTATGTTTGGCAAAATATTTGGCCAGCTGCCCAATAGCATCCGCATAAGACTCCGTTTCTCCCAACATACAGAAAATTTCAGTGTTCATCTGAATATCAGAACATCAGAACATACAGAGTGTTCATCTGAACAATAAACTAGACTGGTCACACAATACCGACGCACTCTACAAGAAGGGACAGCACAGGCTGTTCCTACTGAGGAGGCTCAGGTCTTTTGGTGTACAAGGGGTGCTCTTGAAGACATTCTACAACACGGTGGTGGCATCAGCCATCACTTTTGGAGTGGTCTGCTGGGGCAACAGCATTACAGCAGCCGATAGGAAGAGACTGAACAAATCAAGAAAGCTAGCTCTGTCCTGGGGCAACGCCTTGACCCAGTGGAGGAGATAGGGGAGAGAAGGATGGTGGCTAAACTGTCATCTTTGCTGGAGTCCGAGTCCCACCCCATGCAGGACATACTGAACTCACTGAGGAGCTCATTTAGCAGTAGACTACATCATCCTAGGTGCACGACCGAGAGGTTTCGCAGATCCTTCCTACCTACAGCTGTCAGACTGTATAACCTAAGCAGGGCTGCTCGCAGAGATAGTGACGACCTAATAGTATTGAATGCAAAAGACGCAACAGACTTACACAAATGGTCCCCTCTGAGGCTCATATATTTTTGCCAACATATGTACAGTGGGGTAAAAAAGTATTTAGTCAGTCACCAATTGTGCAAGTTCTCCCACTTAAAAGATGAGAGAGGTCTCCAATTTTCATCATAGGTATACCTCAACTATGAGAGACAAAATGAGAAAAAAAAATCCAGAAAATCACATTGAAGGATTTTTAATTAATTAAATGGTAAATTCCTCGGTAAAATAAGTATTTGGTCACCTACAAACAAGCAAGATTTCTGGCTCTCACAGACCTGTAACTTCTTCTTTAAGAGGGTCCTCTGTCCTCCACTCATTATCTGTATTAATGGCACCTGTTTGAACTCGTTATCAGTATAAAAGACACCTGTCCACAACCTCAAACAGTCAGACTCCAAACTCCACTATGGCCAAGACCAAAGAGCTGTCAAAGGACACCAGAAACAAAATTGTAGGCCTGCACCAGGCTGGGAAGACTGAATCTGTAATAGGTAAGCAGCTTGGTGTGAAGAAATCAACTGTGGGAGCAATTATTAGAAAATGGTAGTGATGGGTCCATGAGGCGTCATGATGCGTTTCAACACATTGCAAAACTGTATTGATACTGTGTTGAAACTGGGTTGCTGAATACTGACACCTGCTGGACCTTAAAAATCCCTACAGTCAACCGAGTTGACAGACTCAACTGACACTGATTTGATGACCTAGTATATACAATAATATACTGCTAAAAAAAAAAAAAAAAAACTGTCCACTTAGGAAGCGACACTGACAATCAATTTCACCTGCTGTTGTGTGATTTTGTTGTCAGCACATTCAACTATGTAAAGAACAAAGTATTTAATAAGAATATTTCATTCAAATCTAGGATGTTTAGTCCATCCATCCAGCTTCTACCACTTTTCTGGAGGTCCGGGTCGTGGAGGCAGCAGTTCAAGCAGAGAAGCCCAGACTTCCCTCTCCCCAGCTACCTGCTCCAGCTCTTCAGAGGGGATACCAAGGCGTTCCCAGACCAGCTAGGAGAAAAACTTGACCCTGGGGCAGACCCAGGATGTTTAGTGTTTCCTTTATTTTTTTTGAGCAGTATATAATTTAAGTCATTGTATTTTATATTGTATTATTTCATATCTTCATTTTAATTTCAAATATCATTGATATTTTTAGATACAGTCAATAAATAATGTGAACATGTATCATAATGTGAAAATCTAAGTGAACATGTTGTGAATGAGGATGCTTGTGGACTGGAATTTTTTTTTTTTTTACAAATTTTTATTAAAAACAAAAAAGCTTTTCCAACGTTTTAAAATTGAGTCTGTTATGCTTTTTTGATACAACTTCTCCAGCTGTAGAAAACACCCGCTCACACGGTACAGATGAGGCTGGAGTGCAGAGAAATTGTAAGGCAAGCTAAAAGAGGTTTGGATAGATGGTCTTTTTTTTTGTCCCAGTATCTCATAGGATCCTGGGACCTGGCAATATTGCCCTCTGCCAGGTATCTCTGCACCTCCTGGATGGCATCAGCTGTGGCACTTTTGGTCTGCCTGCCCACTTCGATGTTGAGATGTTGCCAAAGGTTATCTAAAAAACAACAAAATGGCATTTTTTTTTTTCCACAATATCTTTATTGAACCTTTTTTTTTTTTTTAACAAACATGATACAAACAATCAAACACTAACACTAAAGTACTACAAAAAAAAAAAAAAATGCACTAAAAACACCAACAACCACCAACAAAATCAAATCTTCAACAATGCTCCTCTGTTTAGTCTAGACAATCCAATACATAAGTATACATATTATGTTCACCAGTTTGGAATTTACAAGGTCCACACACATCATTCACCTTCTTCTTCAAGAGTTATGTTTAAATTTTTTACATAATCAATAAAAGGTCTCCATATATTCTCAAACACAATTTCCTTTGATTTTAGTATATATGTTATTCTTTCTAATGGAAGGTTTGTTAACATCTGTCTTAACCACTGAGTCACATCTGGTCTATGAGTCTTTTTCCATAATAGTGCAATACATTTTTTGGCATTAAGCAAACTGAGGTCTATGAATGTTCTTTCACTTTTATTAAAATTATGCTTTTCTGGGTACAGACCCAACAAAAACAGTTTAGGATTCAATATGATTTGTTTTGAGATTATTTTTTCAATTGTTACCCTCACCTCTTCCCAAAACATTCTTATTAATCTACATTCCCATAAACAATGAAATAGGGTTCCTTTACTTTCCATGCATTTTGTGCATGTATCTGGTATATTTTTGTTATATCTATTTAACTCCTCCGGTGTAACATACATCCGCATTAACCATTTGAAATGTATCAATTTAAGGCGTACATTTATTGATTTGGTTTGAGCTTCTGTACAAGCCAATTCCCATTGTTCCTCTGAAATTTCAATTTGCAGATCTTCTTTCCAGTAGTTTAATCTTTTCAGTGAATTTTCACTTGAAGATAGTGTCAATGAGTTATAAAACTCTGAAATAATACCCTTTCTTTTACTATCTTTCATCATCATTTTTTCCAAGGATGAATAAATAGGTCGAGTGAGAGCTTTATTTTGATTTGATCGAATAAAGTTTCTAAGTTGAAGATATTTAAAAAAATGTGTTCTATTGAGATTAAATTTGATCCTCAGCTCTTCAAAAGACATTATGTTATCTGCACATGGCAAATATAAATCCTGAATCTTTTGTATCCCTTTTAAATTCCATACTTTAAATACAGCGTCCGCTCTCCCTGGTTTAAAATATTGATTACCCCATATTGGACTAAATTGTGACAATAACTGTGGTTCTTTTAAATAGTTTTTAGCTTCACACCATATTTTGATCATATGCTTTACAAATGGATTTTTAACTTGTTTTTGTAATTTTTTTGCCGAATCTGAGTATATGAATATGGGAAGAGGTAAAGGTAAATTGTATGATTCCATTTCAGTCCAGTGAGGGAGATCATTTGATGAAAAATAATATGTCATAGACCTCAGTTGTGCCGACCAATAATACAACATAAAATTTGGACATTTCAGACCTCCACGATCAAATGGTAAATATAATAAAGACAAACGTAATCTAGCCCTCCTGTTGTTCCATATAAATTCCACTAACTTTTTTTTTATTCTTGAGAATAGATCTAAAGGTGGTGATAAGGGAATGTATTGAAATAAATAAAGTATTTTAGGTAAGATATTACTTTTAAGTATATTGATTCTCCCGATCATCGACATTGGTAGTGACATCCATCTCTGAGTTAACTCACTGATATCTGACATTAAGGCTTCATAGTTGACACTGGCGACTGATTCTAGCTTAGGCATAATTTGGATTCCTAAATATTTAAACTGATTTACAACATTGAATTGATTTGCCTCAGGGGCTGGGTAATTTCTCTGGGTCTCATTTAGCATTAATATTGAAGATTTAGCTTTATTTATTTTATATCCTGATATTTCCCCAAAATTCTTTATTAAATTCAACAAGGTTGGAATTGATTTTTTTAGATTCGACATAAACAAAATTATATCATCGGCGTACAGGGAGATTTTATGTTCTGTTGGTCCAACTTTAATTCCATATATTTGTGAATGTAAACGTATCGCTATCGCTAAAGGTTCAATTGCCATAGTAAACAGTAAAGGTGAAAGTGGACAGCCTTGTCGACATCCTCTATTGATTTTTATTGGTTTTGAAATATTGTTATTTGTTAGGATTTCTGCTGTAGCATTATTGTATATTATTTGAACCCATTTTATGAAATTATTTCCAAGTCCAAACCTTTGTAGGACTTCAAAAAGAAAGGGCCATTCAACTCTATCAAAGGCCTTTTCGGCGTCCAATGATAGGAGAGCTGTATCCGGTGCTTCTTTATTAAAATAAATAATATTAAATAGTCTTCTTACATTATGGAAGCCTTGTCTACCCTTTATAAAGCCATTCTGATCTCGATTAATAATATTTGGTAAAATTTCTTGTATTCGTCTTGCTAAAATTTTACAGATTATCTTAAGGTCGGCATTTAATAGGCTTATTGGTCTCATATTTTCACATTTATTAGAGGGCTTACCTGGTTTTGGCAGCAGTATAATTAAGGCATTATTTATGTATGATGGTAAATTATTATTTTGAAATGCTTCTAAAACCATTTCCAAAAAAGGTTTTATTAATTTATTCTTAAATTTTTTATAAAGGTCAACTGGAAGACCATCTGGTCCTGCACTTTTTCCTGATTTCATATTATCAATGGCTAGCCCAACTTCTTCTTGACTAATTTTAGACTCCAATATCTCCCTGTTTTCATTTGGAATACACGGTATAGATAGTTCGTTCAAAAACCCATTTAGTTTTGTTAAATCAGGTTCATTTTTGGTATCATATAATTTTTCATAGTAATCTCTAAAGGCTCTATTAATTTCTAAAGGATCTATAACTACCTGTCCGTTACTTATAATACTGGTAATTGGTGTTTTAATTTCCAATTGTTTAATCTGCCATGCTAATAATTTTCCTGATTTTTCACCTTGTTCATAAAAAGATTGTTTCAATCTTAGAAGACTCGAGGCAGCTCTATTCGCTGATTTTTTGTCGTATTCAGCTCTCAAAATCAGTAATTCATTCTCCAACCTTGGGTCACTTCCTGCATACACTTTTTCCTGAAGATTTTTTATTTTATGTTCCAATTTAGCTCTCTCCTCTCGAGTCTTCTTAGATTTTGATCCTGTATAACTAATAATATGTCCCCTAATAAAAGCTTTGAAAGCCTCCCACTTTACACATGCTGATGTTTGTGTAGTATTGATGTCAAAGAACTCGTCTATCTGTTTTTCTATATACTTGACAAATTCCTCATCCTGAAGCCATTTATGCTGAAATTGCCATCTACCTGATTCCTTTGTCAATTTTTTATCTACATATATTAGACAACAGGGTGCATGATCAGAGATCACGATGTTATCATAAAAGCAGTTTTGAATCTTGGACCTTAATTCTGTGGAAATCAAAAAATAATCAATACGTGAGAATGTCTTGTAGGTACTGGAATAACAAGAATAGGCTTTAACTTGTGGTTTCATTTCTCTCCATATATCTAACAATCTCAATTCTTTCATAAAATGATTAATAGTCATCCTACATCCAATGTGCGTACAATCCAGTCCTGTTGATCTATCCACACCTGGATTCAATGTACAATTAAAATCCCCTGCTATTATATGTTGCCCTGTAAGTGATGATAAGATGAGAAATAAATTAGCAAAGAACTTCTGATCATCTATATTGGGACCATATAAGTTCACAAGATTTATATTTTCTAATAGCAAAGAACCTTGAATGATTACATATCTTCCAAATTTGTCTCCAATTACATTTTTCACTTGAAAAGGAACTGATTTATGTATGAGAGTCATAACTCCCCTGGCTCGGGATGAAAATGAAGAGGTGAATACACTTCCCTGCCATCTACTCCTAATTCTTTTAACATCCTCCTCTATCAGATGAGTTTCTTGTAAAAACACAATTCTTGAACCCATGTCCTTTATTTTATTCATAACTTGTTTAAGTTTTTTTAAATTTTGTAGACCTCTGCAATTCCATGAAGTTAAATTAAGATTAACACTTTGGTCCATGATCAATAGAGAGTTTGGGATTACCTTGCAGTGTAAACATGCTCATACAGAGAAGCAAAAACATGAGTGGTTGAACATTCATCCTACAAACTACACACAAACAAATTTCCCCTTCCCACACTTGTGGCAAACCCCCCAAAATCAAAAGAAAAATTCTGTCTCCCGATATAGCCGTCGACCGTTCCACACCCACGGGGAACAGCCTAAGCCACTCCTTCTTCATCCTCCCAATCACCCTAACTCTACTGCTTTTAATGACGTAACATTAACTCTCCTCTGTAGTTTTCCAACTTAACTCCAAAATTTTTAACAACTTTGTACATCATAGTTTTTTTTTGTTTGTTTGTTTTGTTTTTGTTTTGTTTTTTTAATATATAATACAATCTATATTTTGTAAACTTACTATTTACTTCAAGTCAGTCAGATGCCTGTGCAAATGCTTAATTATTCTACCTTATATTTTGTTCATGCTTAGCTCCCACCAGTCTCTTCTTCTTCTTTGATCTTCTTGATGAACTCCTGCGCCTCCTCTGGGGTCTTGAAGATGTGGGTTCTGCCCTCATACGTGGTCAGCAGTCTCGCAGGATAGATTACACCATGACGAATCCCAAGGTTGCGCAGCTCCTTACGTACGGGATCAAACTGCTTCCTCAATTGCTGGATTCCTGTGGCCAAATCTGGGTAGAACCGCACCTGCTGGTCCTGGTGTTTAATCTCTCCTTTAGCACGTGCAGCGTTGAAGATCTTCATCCTGTCTCTGTTGCTAAGAAACTTCATAATTAAGGTCCTCGGCGGTCCCTTATCTCTCCGTGGGCCAATACGATGTGCTTTTTCCAGAACCACTGCTGATTGCAACTCCTCGCTGCCCAGCACCTCCGGAATCCACTTTTCCAGAAAGGAACATACGTCCCGACCTTCTGATTCCTCTGGAAGACCCACCAGCCTCAAATTATTCTGTCTCGACCGAGATTCCAAATCCAAAATATTATCTTCCAGAGATTTTTTTTTTTTCCAAAGTGCGCACCTTTAATTGAAGACGGGTGACGTCATCTTCAGCACTAGCGAGACGGAGCTCCATCTGCGCCGTTCGTTCTACACAGTCACCCAATTCCTTTCTTATTCCTTCCAACGCTGTCATAATCCCATCAAATCTAGAGGAAAAGTCCGCTCTCATTGAACTCATGGCTGCCATCAGCGCATCTGCGCCATTCCCCGCAGAAATCGCAGCGTTGCCAGCCTCCTCCGCCATATATGGAGTTTTGTTTGCTGCGTCACAGACCTGAAAGTCCGTTAATTTGGACTGTTTCGGCGGCTCGCTTTTTCCTTTTCCTGGTTTTCCAGCCTTAGGCTTCGCCGACATATCCTCGCCCAAATGCTGGGATACGTTCTGTCCCAAATGAGAGAGTTATTTGCCGATTTTTTTTTTCCAGGAGCAGAGCAGAGCGAGACACGTCCGTCCTACGTGGCAGCCATAACCGGAAGTCACAAAATGGCATTTTAGTACAGGATTTCCAAACAACAACAAGCAAATAATGCTGAATAACATGGCTGAAGTGGGTGCAGACAGCTGTTGTGAAGATGGTCCCGTCTAAATTGAGACTATGTGCAATGCAAATTGAGTGCCGAATTTGGAGCTGTCTAGTGGATGCAATCATGTTTGGTGCTGCGTCGGTCACAAAACACTTTACTTTATTGGTTATGGCCCAGTCCTCCATTATGCCCCTTTTGATTTGGGCCAAATTATCAGCAGTGTGACTTTGTGGAAAGTATTGCACTCCCAACACAGACGTACACAACTGCAAATTCTCATTAATGTAGTGACAGGTAAAAGCCAAGTAAGCCTCCATGTTCACAGATGTCCACATGTCAGCTGTTATACTCACTGCCACAGCTTGCTGTACTTCCTTTTTCACTCGTTCCTGTTCCTCCTTGTACTTTTTGGCCACCATTTGTTTGATGGTCTGAAAATTACACCAAGTCAAACCAAAAGCAAATCAATATATTTAAAGTAAAGATTAAATAAATTGGATATATCAGCTACTACTTTAGATAATTTCCACAAACCTTTCTGGTTGGCAAAACATATGAGGGCTGAAGGGCGTGAACCAGTTCCCTGAACCCTTCACTCTCCACAGTGCTGAGGGGCTGGCAGTCCTTCACCATGAAATTCAGCAGAGCCTCATCCAGCATCTGCTTCCTGGAAGCTTGATGGTTAAAAATGAAGTAAAGAATAAATTAATAGGAATTAATTATCAATAAAGAAACTGAGCAAGTTATAGAATGGCTGTATACCTGAGTCTATCCTGGGTGTATCCAGGACTTCATTTTCATGCCTGGCCCTATAATGTCTCAGCATTGAGGAGGCGCTTTTGTTTAAATACGACAGCTCTGTTGAACAAATGCGACATTTAGCCTGCAGAAAATATGAAGAGTAAACTAAGAGTCATTTTTAAATGAATTTGTATTCAGATAAATCAAGTGGAAACTCTGAGAGGAACAGGATGAAACAACAAGGAAATTAAAACAAAGAGAATAGTATTTTAAAAATAGTATTTTTAAATACCTTATTTTCTAATATCAGATCAAAATGGTCCCACACGGTGGAAACCTTTCTTTTTCCTTGAGGCTACTCGTGCTCCATAATTTGTGATAAATTTGCACAAGGACCGTCCACAACACATACGAGAATCTTTGGGCAAATGCATCCCGTTGACAGATGCGCTTCCTTATAAACGCTGGCCCGTCAGTGGTTCGACGCGCTAGCGTCACGTGACTTTCTTAATGCGAGACGCACCGACACGCACCGAAACTGGGTTTCGCTGTATGAGCCCGACGCATACGCCGACGCATCGGTGTTGCCGGATCCATCACTAGAAAATGGAAGACATACAAGACCACTGATAATCTCCCTCGATTTGGGGCTCCACGCAAGATCTCACCCCGTGAGGTCAAAATGATCACGAGAACGGTGAGCAAAAATCCCAGAATCACACGGGGGGACCTAGTGAATGACCTGCGGAGAGCTGGGACCAAAGTAACAAAGGCTACATCAGTGACACACTACGCCGCCAGGGACTCAAATCCTGCAGTGCCAGACGTGTCTCCCTTCTTAAGCCAGTACATGTCCAGGCCCGTCTTAAGTTTGCTAGAGAGCATTTGGATGATCCAGAAGAGGATTGGGAGAGTGTCATATGGTCAGATGAAACCAAAATAGAACTTTTTGGTAAAAACTCAACTTGTCGTGTTTGGAGGAGAAAGAACACCATACCTACTGTGAAGCATGGGGGTGAAAACATTATACTTTGGGGCTGTTTTTCTGCAAAGGGACCAGGTCGACTGATCCGTGTAAAGGAAAGAATGAATGGGGCCATGTATCGTGAGATTTTGAGTGAAAACCTCCTTCCATCAGCAAGGGCATTGAAGATGAAACGTGGCTGGGTCTTTCAGCATGACAGTGATCCCAAACACACCGCCCGGGCAACGAAGGAGTGGCTTCGTAAGAAGCATTTCAAGGTCCTGGAGTGGCCTAGCTAGTCTCCAGATCTCAACCCCATAGAAAATCTTTGGAGGGAGTTGAAAGTCCGTGTTGCCCAGCAACAGCCCCAAAACATCACTGCTCTAGAGGAGATCTGCATGGAGGAATGGGCCAAAATACCAGCAACAGTGTGTGAAAACCTTGTGAAGACTTACAGAAAACGTTTGATCTCTGTCATTGCCAACAAAGGGTATATAACAAAGTATTGAGATGAACTTTTGTTATTGACCAAATACTTATTTTACCGAGGAATTTACCAATTAATTCATTAAAAATCTTTCAATGTGATTTTCTGGATTTTTTTTTTCTCATTTTGTCTCTTATAGTTAAGGTATACCTATGATGAAAATTGGAGACCTCTCTCATCTTTTAAGTGGGAGAACTTGCACAATTGGTGGCTGACTAAATACTTTTTTTCCCCACTGTATAAGCACAAAGAGAAGCTTAGGACTGCATGTGTTGATTGACCTCACGTCTTGGATGGGACAAAACGTCTGGACCCCCTGTGGATAATGGCAGGAGGACGGAGGTGCCGTTATAAGACTCTGAAAGGACTTCCTGACCCCCTGGAGCCAGACGGAGGACTAAAGGACTCGAGGGAAGAATTATTGTCAAATGGGGGTTTTGACAGCAATGTGTAATTCTGCCTTTGATGTTCATGTATAAGAGCGAGGGTTTTGACGCAGCTCACTCTCTTCTGTTCTTGAGAGAAAAGTGGGGGATGTGATTTCTGCAAAAAACCTGAATTGAGAAATAATTCAGCCTCTTCATTTCACGCTCCCCACACCCTCCAGTATACAACTAGGACAATATCAGTTGCTATAGAGGGTGACAATATGTATGGGTACATATTCATACCATGTAGGGTAACTAAATAGACGGTTATGCTGTTTATTCCATCTAGCTACAATGCTCCGCACTGTGCGTATATACACTACCGTTCAAAAGTTTGGGGTCACTTAGAAATTTCCTTATTTTTGAAAGAAAAGCACTGTTTTTTTCAATGAAGATAACTTTAAACTAATCAGAAATACACTCTAATATCTAATATACATTGCTAATGTGGTAAATGACTATTCTAGCTGCAAATGTCTGGTTTTTGGTGCAATATCTACATAGGTGTATAGAGGCCCATTTCCAGCAACTATCACTCCAGTGTTCTAATGGTACAATGTGTTTGCTCATTGCGTCAGAAGGCTAATGGATGATTAGAAAACCCTTGTGCAATCATGTTAGCACAGCTGAAAACAGTTTAGCTGGTTAGAGAAGCTCTAAAACTTACCTTCCTTTGAGCAGGTTGAGTATCTGGAAAAAAATTATTATTTCAAATACAAATCATTATTTCTAGCCTTGTCAATGTCTTGACTATATTTTCTATTCATTTTACAACTCATGGTGGTAAATAAGTGTGACTTTTCATGGAAAACACAAAATAATTGTCTGGGTGACCCCAAACTTTTGAACGGTAGTGTATATTTATATATTTAGGTGTACATATGTATATTCACTGCTCTTATTTTCTTATCCTCTAAATTATTGCTCTGAGTGTTGCTATCTCTGTGTTGTTGCAATCCTGGAATTTCCCCATTCTGGGACTAATAAAGGCTTATCTTATCTTATCTTAAATAATAAAAAAGTGAGTGCACTCGTGAATCATTATGCTGCAGCTGTCAATTTGAGGTCAACTGAATTGCTGCAAGTGAATGTTTAATATCCAGTCCAATCCAACTTTATTTCTAAAGCATTTTAAAAACAACTACAGCTGGCACAAAGTGCTGTACATCAGGAATAAATAAAATGTGAAAGACATCTAAAACATAAAAATAAATAAGACAGTTAAATACAGCTAAAAAAAGTATAAAATAGGACAGGTAAAAATGACATATATAATAAAAGTAATAAAACAAGTGAAATCAGTGTCTCATGCTGGGATGAAGGCCAAGGAGTGGCTGCACGGTGGCGCAGTGGTTTAGCACTGTGGCAGCACAGTTTTACCCTCGGCCGGGGGATCGCAGGGATCATGAGATCGTGGGTTCGATCCCAGCCCCCGACCAACAGTGAGCTGTGTGGAGTTTGCATGTTCTCCCCGTGTTGCACGGGTTTACTCCGGGATTTCTCCGGTTTCCTCCCGCACACCAAAAACATGTAGGTTTAGGGCGCTCGCGCACGCAGCGACCAGCAGCCGGTGGCTTGTCACCAGACTGCAAACTGAATCTACCTACGGGTACAAATAAGTAACAAAAAAAAAAAAAAAAAAAAAAAAAAAAAGGAGTAAAAATGGGTTTTAAGATGAGTTTTAAAACTGGACAGAGAAGGGGCCTGTCTTATAGATTTGGATTGTTTGGATTGGTTAGAAGAAACAACAGGAAAAGCTCTGTTCCCTCTGAGCTTCCTCTTTGATTTCGGTATCTCCAGGAACAGCTAATCAGCTGAACTGAGAGACAGAGCAGGAGCATAAGGGTGAAGAAGCTCATAGAGGTAAGGCGGGGCAAGGCTATTTAATGATTTAACCCCTTGCACTCCGGTCAATTTTCCTAAAAACGCCAAAAAATAATGTGCCCAAAGTAAATCGAAAGCTGTTCTTCAACCCTTTGCAGCATCTTCATGGGGTTGGTCTCATTTAAAAGAAAACACTTTGATTTTTTTGGCAAAAAAAACCATGATCTCTCTAAGTGCTCCGGCCACTGCGTTACAGTCATCTAAACATAGTGAACTTGAAGAAAATAAATTTGGCCTGGGTGTTTTTTTGGATACAAATGCTTGCAAATAACACACAGCTTCAGATCCGGGCTGGAAAATGCAACAGAAATGTAGAACTAAGTGTTATTCAGCTGAGGTCCAAATTTTGTAACAATACCACAAAAAATGAATATATTACACAGCTTTGTTCTTGGCACAGTTTGGAAAAACGTCTGTAACTTTTGAATGATTCAATGTAGAAGCTTCATTTTGGGCTCTAATGAAAGGTGACACTCAGGGCTGTGTCTGTGTGTGTCACACAGTGTGTCTGTGTGTGTCTGTGTGTGTGCGGGGGGGGGGGGGGAGACACACATCCCCCCCCCCCCGCTACAGAGGACGGAGATTGGCCATCACTACATGACGGATTACACTCGGATGTGGCGATGTGGCCACAGCAGCGCTGTCACCGCAGCTCCCCCCCCCCACTACAGAATCGTAGCGGCGGGGGGGGGCGTTCACGGTCCGAAGGCGACGAACGAACCGTGTAACGCAGCACACGCACTTCGGACATCGTGCGCCGCACAGTTGTAATTTACCGATCGGTCAAAAGTCATTTTTGATTACAATTTTCAGGGATAAAAAATAATTTGGCTTATAACACCTTACCTCTTCACAGCCACATTGTCCTGGCCAACTTCTCTTCCTCATTGTCAGATGAATGCGACGCTGGTCCGCTCGTGGTTCTGGTCTCGCGACCCGGTCAAAACATAATTCCATGATTGCGGTTTTGGCAAATGATTTACGACCTTCGTCGTCGGCCTCCGTCGGTCTATGATGACCATATAAGAGAATCCTAAACACTCTGCTGGAATTAAAAAAAATAAAAAATAAAGCACTGCCTGTGGCTGCTGAAGCAGTCTCTCTTCACCCAGCCTTGGTAGACAAACCAGCTCAGCGAACTTCTGTGCATCAATTGGCTCGCTGCGTTGGTAGGCAGGTCCTTCTTGCCAAGTTTTCAGTCATTGGTTCTTCAAGGTTTCAGAAACCCAATTCAAGGCTCTTATTAGTCGAATGAGAGGTCAATCAGATGAACTAATCTGTTTGCGGCTGTGTCTGCAGCTTTTATTTTCAGTGCGCGCTTGGACGCCATACACCACCTACATCACAATCTCCATCATGCGTCCTAGAGCGCACGAGAGCGCCCTCGTGCGCTCTAGGACACAGAGACTTGCCCGTCCGCGGTACAACGGAGCGCAAGAGGTTAAAAACAAGTAAAAGAATTTTAAAATGAACCGTAAAGTGCATATTTAAAATGAACCGTAAAGTGCATAGGCAGCCAGTGAAGGGAAGCTAAAATAGGTAAAATGTGGTCCCTCTTATATGTTCCAGTTAAAAGAAGTGCAGCAGCATTCTGAACCAACTGGAGACATGGGAGGGAAGACTGGCTGACTCCAAAATAAAGTGCATTGCAGTAATCCAGCCAAGATGTAATGAAGGTGTGGATTACTGTTTCAAAGTGCTGTTTTGAAAGTATGGGTTTAACCTTTGCCAATTGCCTTAAATGAAAAAAAGCTGCACTTCACTACTGCAGCAATTTGACAGTCTAATTTAAAATCACTGTCCATCTTAAAACCCAGATTAGTAACAATAGTTTGGACAAACCCTGCCAAGGGGCCCAGGTCAAAAGAGGGGGACTCACAGGAGCCACTGGGTCCAAACACAATCACTTCTGTCTTCTTCTCATTAAAATTTAAGAAGTATACTACCATCCAGTCTTTAATGTCATTAAGACATTCAAGAAGTGATTTAATTGAGAAAGCCTCCTTCTGCCTTAATGGAACATAAATCTGACAGTCATCAGTGTAACAGTGGAAGGAGATCCCATGCTTTCTAAGAATTGAACCCAGTGGAAGCAGATAACGTGAAAAGACCAGGGACCCTAAAATTGAGCCCTGTGGGACCCCACATGACAGGAAAGCAGAGGAGGATTCAGAGCCAACAAGGCTTACACACATGGATCTATCAGTGAAATAGGACCTGAACCATTCCAATGCAGTACCAGAAATGCCCACAAAATGCTGCAGGCAAGAAATTAAAAATGGCATGGTCCACTGTATCAAAAGTGGCCGTTAGGTCTACATAATATATTCAGCCTAATGCTATTGCAGAAAGAAAGTTTGCTTTCATGTTAAGAAAATTTAGTTGTTGTCTGTTTTAGGTATCTTGTTGAAGAAGCTTGATAGCTGATGATGAACAGTGTTATATGTGTGGTCTAGTTACTGTAGAAGTAATGAAAATGAACTGTGTTGTGTTGTTTTAACAACTTGTCCAGATATAGATGCAGTATTAAAACAAAAAAGACTGGCTGTGGCTAAATGCTGATCAGTTTAAGATGACTGATGCAAGTACCAGATTGTGAGATTCTTTCTATGTTTTGTTGTTGGAAGTGGCCCGAGGTCTGTTTCATATGTGTTAGACACCAGCGTAGGTGAAGACATCTGTATTTGACAGCTTTAACAAGCTCGTTTACTGGTCAGTATAGTGCAGTGGGGCAAGAACGTCTTACCTGGTTGAAATCATGATAGAAATTCTCTGAAAATGCTGGTGTGATGATACAAAGGATGAGAAATGGTGGAGAGTCCACTGCCACAGAATGTTGAGGATTTATTTGCCTCTCAAATAAAAAACAACTTTATTTCACCTTAAGTGGAGTCAGGAAATTTTGCTTAATCAGTTTTATCAGATTCATTTAAACAACTCTGCAATATTGAAAGTTGGAATTTAATCAAAGGTAATCAAAACTGGCTTAACCTAGGAATATACAGTGTTTGTCATTAATAATTGCCCCACAAGACGCTGTTAATAAATTCTTTTTTTTTCTCTGCTGTGTGAATCTCATGGCTTTTGTTAATATCCCTCTAAGCAGCATGACTGACATATATTCTCTTTCCTGTCTCCTCCTTTTACCCAGTGTTGGGTGTTGTTCCTGAGCTGTGCCAGTGCCGGGACCTGGAGCTGGACTGTGATGCTGCTCAGCTTCAAGATATACCTGTGGTGGCAATGAATGTCACTATGATGTGAGTAGAAATGAAGTTCTTACATTTTTCACCATCTTAAAGCAAAGTCAGTCATCAGCTGCTATGGATTGTGAGAAGTGTCGCAACTGATGTCTGTCACTTTGAGCTCCCATCATCTCTTCTTGAGCTTTGGTTCAGTGTGAAAAATACATTAGTTCCAAACGTAGTTTTCTTAGGGCTGTGTGTGTGTGTGTGTGTGTGTGTGTGTGTGTGTGTGTGTGTGTGTGTGTGCGTGCGTGCGTGCGTGCGTGCGTGCGTGCGCGCGTGTGTGTGTGTGTGCGTACAGTGGGGAAAAGAAGTATTGAACACATCAATATTTTCTCATTAAACATATTTCTGATGGAGCCATTGATCTGAGATTTCACCAAATACCGGTATCATTAACAACCCAAGTAATCCAGACATACAAAGAAATCAAGGCAACTGTATTCACTAAACAAGTTATATTTAACCCTCAAGCGACCAAGCTATTTTACGGACTGAAATGACCAAGTGGGGTCATTTATGACCCCATTGTGCTCTGTACAGGGATCCTTATTATAAATGGCTGGTTGGAGGTTTATCATACCAAAACTACTCCCTGTATTTAAGACAGGTATTTTATAATGATCTAATGTAAAATGTGTTTGCTAATAATACTTTTATTGCAAGAAATAACCAAAATGCAGACTGTAAGAACAACATTACATTTATTTAGACAGTCCTTGTCAGTTCACTCTTGGAACATCATCATCATCATCATAGTCATCATAGTCATCATATCATCATCACGATGATGATGATACCTATTATTGTAGTTACGATGATGATCATGATACCTATTATGGCATTTTGCGTAATGGCGGTTTTCTTGTGGACGGTGATCCGGATCACCACCAAAATCTAATCATCTGTAGGATACCCCATTTCTGACAATCTGTGAAAATTTCATGAAAATCGGTCCATAACTTTTTGAGTTATCTTGCTAACAAACAGACAAACAAACAGACAAACAGACAAATCCAGACAAACAGACAAATGTAAATCTTGCTATCCTAGGTCTGTTAGCCATGGTTCACTGCAATACAATATAAAGTACTGATTAGAAGTGGAAACCGGAGTGGTGGCTCAGTTGGTAGAGCATCCGCCCCACACCCGGGAGGCAGGGGTTCAAATCCCGGCCGGGTCATACCAAAGACCATATAAAAATGGTGCTTTCTGCCTTCTAGCGTGGTGCTCCGCATAATGGAATGGGGAAAGTAAAGTTACACACAGAGCTACCAGAGGACTGACCCCCCCGCTGTAGCTTTCACTACTTACAGTAGCTGTGTGGCCTAGGGTCAGAGAAACGGAGATAGGCGCCGCCCATATACACCTTCAGGTGTGAAGGGATTAACTAACTAACTATTAGAAGTGGAACATTTGAATAAAATTTATAAAACCAATGTTTAAAAACCAGTGCTTCTCTTCGGGGTCATAAATGACCCCACAAGAGTTTGCGATGTCTACGCCACATCAATTGGTTGATCCCTGCAAAAAACTATGAAAGTGTGTAGGATTAGTAGACTGACAAATTCATGCTAGGAAAGAAAATTTGGATAAAAAATAAAGAGACGGCACATTAAATTATATGGCTGGGGTCGTAAATGACCCCACTCAGTCGCTTGAGGGTTAATAAAGTGGAATGATACAGGGAATAAGTATTGAACACATGAAGTAAAAGAGGTGCAAAAAGGCATAGAAAGCCAAGAAACCAGCTGAAATCCATCAGAATTTAGGAAGCCATCCCATCCCCCATCAGTGCAAATTAATTTCAGCTGGTGAAGTCCTGACTGCTAGCCCTTAAAAAGTTCTGTGAATATCAGATTGCCACACCACAAAGAACTCATGATGGGTAGAAGCAAAGCGCTTTTTCTAGACCTTTGCAACCTTAGTGTTGCAAAATATAATGATGGCATTGGTTACAGGCGCATTTCTAAACTGCTGAATGTTCCAGTGAGCACTGTTGGAGCCATCATTTGGAAGTGGAAAGAACATCATTTTACCATAAACCGTCCACGACCAGGAGCTCCTCGCAAGATCTCTAACAGAGGAGTCAAAAGAATTATCAGAAGTTATCCAAGAGTGAAACATCACTCGTGGAGAGCTCCAGAAAGACCTGGAGTTAGCAGTGTAAATGGCCTTGCCAGAAGCTGATCTAGCTATCCAAACAGCTAAACACAGATCCAGAAACTTCTCGAACCCCAGACGACACTCAGTGTAGTTTACTGAATCTTTAATTTGTGAAACTGTAACAGTACAGAAAAACAAGACATACACATGTCAGTTTGGGCTAAAATAACAATCACAGGCAATGACTATCTTATTTACATATGTAAAGCATGGAGTAGCAGCCGATAGCTTAGCACCAGTATAAACATTAACTTACGGTTTTCAATGTGAAATAGTGCACCAAAAACGCTAGACTACCAAACCAAAGACAACGTATGTGGTGACTAATTAGTTCCACTATAAAATGCTTACAGACGATGCTTTTTGAATG
Source organism: Pholidichthys leucotaenia (assembly GCA_020510985.1). Classification (NCBI taxonomy): domain Eukaryota; kingdom Metazoa; phylum Chordata; class Actinopteri; order Cichliformes; family Pholidichthyidae; genus Pholidichthys; species Pholidichthys leucotaenia. The sequence continues at coordinate 344,957,938 of CM035840.1, forward strand.
AATGAATGAATGAATGAATGAATTTATTTCGGATAGTACATTACAGGTTAAAAGAAACTGTATAATATAACAACAAGGTCAAATTAGACAAAGACTCCTTCTACTATACAATTCCACGTGAGTTATCCGAAATGGGTGATGGCTGAAGCCGCAGCTTATATTGCCCACCCATATTCCATCCAAGAATTCAAAGGAGAAAAAAGAGAAAACAAGACAAGAGCGATTACAATTTAAAACAAGGCTAAGACAAAATATGACTGAGAGAAAAAGAAAACTGAGCTAGTCTAAGTTAAGCGGTTACTATTCAAAAACAAATCTAAGACATAGTGTCACAGAGAAAAAAGAAAAACTAAGCTATAACACAACACAGGCTGGAAATGTGAGTTTACATGTCGTCTTGTAAATATGTTTGGAGTATTTCTTCCTTTAGTTTTTGTTTAAATTGTCCAAGCTTTGTACATGATTTTAATTCAGGTCCAAAATCGTTCCATAATCTGACACCTTGCACTGAAATACAGTGTTGCTTGGTAGTTGTTCTCACTGTAGGCTTTTGAAATATACATGTTCCTCTGAAGTGATATCGTTTCTCCCTTGTTTGGAACAACTTTTGGATATTTGCGGGCAGTGATAGATTCTTCACTTTGAACATTATTATTGCGGTTTTAAAGTCGATCAGATCTTTCAACTTGAGAGTTTTTTGTTTAAGAAAAAGTGGGTTTGTTGGTTCCCTGTAAGCTGCTTTGTTGATTATTCTAATAGCTCTCTTTTGAAGCATAAAGAGTGGATATATGTTTGTTTTATATGTATTTCCCCATACTTCATTACAATATGTCATGTATGGGAGTATTAATGAATGATACAAGGTGTATAGTGTGGGTTGATTCAGCAAATTTTTCACTCTGTGTAATATTGCAATTGATTTGGATACTTTACCTTTTATATAATTAATATGTGGCTTCCAACACAGTTTGTTATCAATTATTACTCCAAGGAATTTAGTTTCGGATACCCTTTCAATCTCTACACCATTTACACTGAGTTTGGGTACTGGGTAGTTGTGATGGTTGTTAAAGACTATAAATTTTGTCTTGCTTAAATTGAGCATTAATTTGTTTGAATCAAACCACAGTTTCAGCTTTCCTAATTCCTTTCCGAGTGTATCCAGAAGTTGTTCCAAGTTGTTTCCACTGCATAGCAGGTTAGTGTCATCAGCAAACAATATTAAGTCCATTTTTTCTGAAACTTTACATATATCATTTATATACATATTGAATAATAATGGTCCCAAAACTGAACCCTGTGGGACTCCACAGGTGACCTTCAGTAGCTCTGAGTTTTTGTTGTTAACACATACAAACTGATATCAAACAAACTGCTTGTTTGTTTGTCAAACTGCTTTGACAAACACAAACAAATAAAGAAGACCAGGAAAGTGGAGCTGCCATGTATTGCAGTGGGACCATTTTTTCCACAACTTCCTGTCTGAGTTCTTCCTCTACCGTCTTAAATAAGTTAACTAAAACGGCCACTTGATGGTGGATAATACCAAGCAATAAACATGGCATTAACCACAGTGAACACAACAAGCAGGTACTGCTGTTTCAAAAGAAAAAAAGGTAATGCACTCAACCAACATGGGCTGTATGCCTGCTCACCTTACAAGATTCCACTGTTGAAGAAAAAGCATGTCGAAGCTCATTTAAAGTTTGTTGCACAACATTTGGGCAAGCCAGTAAAATACTGGGAGAATATAGTCTGGTCAGATGAGACAAAAATGGAACTTTTTGGATGGCATAACACAAAGCATGTTTGGAGGAGAAATGGCACTGCACATCCCGTCATGTTGTGGGGGTGTTTATAAGCACATGGTACAGGCAGATATCATATAATTGAAGGAAAGATGAATGGACAGTGCAGCTCACTGGCACACTGCCTAGCACTGTGGCAGCACAGCAAGAACATTATGGGATCGATTCCACCCTTGACCATCATGGGTTCGATCCCACCCCTTGACCATCGGTGACCCTTCTTTGTGGAGTTTGCATGTTCTCCTCGTGTCTGTGTGAGTTTTCTCCTGGTACTCCAGTTTCCTCCCACAGGCCAAAGACATGCAGGTTAGGTTATTTGACATCAACTGGGGATTCTAAATTGTCCTTAGGTATGAATGTGAGAGTGAATGGTTGTTTTTCTCTCTGTGTTGGCCCTGTGATGGACTGGTGATCTGTCCAGGGTGTACCCTGCCTCTCACCCAAAGATGGTGGGATAGGGTCCAGCCTCCCCACCACCACCACGACCTGAAAGGATTAAGTGGTAGAAGATGGATAGATGGATGGACAAATGTTCAGAGACATCCTTGATAAGAAGTTGTTGCCATCTTCCAAAATGCTGAAGATGAAATGAGGGTAGACATTTCAGCAAGACAGTGATCCCAAACACACAGCCAAGAAAACTCTCAACTGGCTCTAGAGAAGGAAAATAAAGCTGCTAGAATGGCCAAGTCAGTCACCTGACCTGAATCCAATTGAAAAATCTATGGAACGAACTGAAGATCAAAGTTCATAGAAGATTTGAAGATGTAAATTAACAATATTGCTAAATCTGGCATACTTACATTTGTGTTAATGTTCATTAGTATGTATTGTCCCTTTCAAATAAACATTAAACTAAACTAAGACAGTTTGTGTGGAAGAATGGACTGAAATCACTCCTGAGCAATGCCTGTGCCTAGTTTCTCCATACAAGAGGCATCTGGAAGTTATTACCAGCATATGCAGTGGTGTGAAAAAGTGTTTGCCCCTTTCCTTATTTCTCATTTTTTTGTTTGTTTATCATACTTAAATGTTTCAGATCATCAAATTTAAATATTAGACAAAGATAACACAAGTAAACACAAAATGCAGTTTTTAAATGAAGGTGTTTATTATTAAGGGAAAAAATCCAAACCTATATGGCCCTGTGTGAAAAAAGTGATTGCCCCCTAAACCTAATAACTTGTTGGGCCACCCTTACCAGCAACAACTGCAGTCAAGCGTTTGTGATAACTGGAAATAAGTCTTTTACAGTGCTGTGGAGGAATTTTGGCCCACTCATCTTTGCAGAATTGTTGTAATTCAGCCACATTGGAGGGTTTTCAAACATGAACCGCTTTTTTAGGGTCATGCCACAGCATCTCAATCAGATTCAGGTCAGGACCTTGACTAGGCCACTCCAAAGTCTTCATTTTGTTTTTCTTAAGCCATTAAGAGGTGGACTTGCTAGTGTGTTTTGGATCATTGTCCTGCTGTAGAACCCAAGTGCGCTTCAGCTTGAGGTCACAAACAGATGGCCGGACATTCTCCTTCAGAATTTTTTGGTAGACAGCAGAATTCATCGTTCCATTTACCACAGCAAGTCTTCCAGGTCCTGAAGCAGCAAAACAGCCCCAGGCCATCACACTACCACCACCATATTTTACTGCTGGCATGATGTTCCTTTTCTAAAGTGCTGTGTTATTTTTTCGCCAGATGTAGTGGGACACACACCATCCAAAAAGTTCAACTTTTGTCTCATCTGTCCAGAGTATTTTCCCAAAAGTCTTGGGGATCATCAAGATGTTTTCTGGAAAAACTGAGACAAGCCTTTATATTCTTTTTGCTCATCTGTGGTTTTTGTCTTGGAACTCTGCCATGCAGGCCATTTTTGCCCAGTCTCTTTCTTATGATGGAGTCATGAACACTGACATTAACTGAGGCAAGTGAGGCCTGCAGTTCTTTGGATGTTGTTGTGGGGTCTTTTGTGACCTCTTGGAAGAGTCATTGTCATGAGTCGTTTCCAATCAGTTAAACACTCCCAAAAAACTCCAGGAAACAGATGATTAAATTCCATAAAGTTTACTGGGAATCTTGTGAAACTGTAACACAATACAGTATAACATTGAATTAATGTGCACGTCAAGCAGCTTGACATTCAAGTAAAATATCACAGCCTAGCTAAACGAACTACACATTTTAGGCAGGAAATTGTTTTTTAACCAATAAAACAACAAGTGGCAACAACATGTAACTAACTCCTTATTTTAACAATTCTAATACTTACAGATATTAGTTGAGCAATGAGGGAAAAACGTGTACTCTGACACCGCAGTTAGCTGCGCTGATCACCACAAGGCAAGTCACTACCTGGCTCCCAGCATGCACCGCCGCCATATTTGTAGGTTTTGTAGTTTTTAACTGCAAGAACAAATAAATGCACTGAACTGTGGCAACAACACATCTTCTAATAAAAAACACACAAACACATTTTCTGGGGGCATAACACTCCCCGCTTGGGGTCTTTAAAGAGCCCACACTAATGAATAGAGTCAGACTTAGCAGAGAAAAGAAAAACTTTTTCTGCAATGGGATGAGAAAAAACTTTCTTAGTTTCATCCTTGATAACTTCCACTTCAGCCTTCTGAACCAGTCCATCTTCTCCTGGAAAGGTTTTTAAGATGATGCCCATAGGCCAGTCATTTCTTTTCGCTTGGTGTTTTTCACTGCCTCGTGGTAGTAGTAGGTAGTAATACTCGCAACGAGTTGGGTTGTAAGATGATGCCTTCCAGGAATGATGATGGGATGTGTTTTGTCTGTGCTCAGACTTGATTGTCCAATCCGGCCTCCTACCCAAAGAAGCTGGTCTTGGTCAATTATGGGGTGCAGTTTCCACAGGCTGCTAGAAGACGGGATGTTGGATCCTGAGTTGATACATTTGAGTTCTTCTGCATAGCATTCGTTCTGGACACTCTTTATGATACACACCTTAGCTGTCTGCAGCTCATCCTCGGTTGGACAACAGACGTGCCACCCTTTACATACATTCTGGATGGAGTGGGACAAGGAGCGAGCTATGTGGATGAGGTGCTCTATGGCTGTGAAGAGAGTGTTGAATTTAGAGAAGCGTTCGAAGTGTTGTGGTTGTACCACATCTCTAGTAATGTGTGTGAGACTTGTCGTCACTTGGGGGCGCACTTCAGCGTCGATGTCAGGATCAATAAGATCATAGGTCTCTTGAGACTCAGATGGGTGCAGAGATGGATTACGAAGAAAGGCTGGTCCTTTGAGCCATGTCGTGCTGCTAAGCAGGGCTGGTGTCACGGTTCATGACCCAGTGTCAGCTGGATTGAGGTGTGTTGGGATGTACTTCCACTGGCCGGGACAGGATGATTGACGGATTTGTTGGATCCTGTTGTGTACGTAGACGTAGAATCTCCTTGATTGGTTATGGATATATCCCAATATGACCTTACTGTCTGTGTAGTAGGTGATGTTGTCAAATGTTGTGTCCATCTCTGAGACCACCATCTCTGCAATCTCCACGGCAAGTACGGCTGCGCAGAGCTCTAGCCTTGGGATGGTTAGACCGGGTTGAGGAGTCAACTTTGCTTTTCCAAAGACAATGCCAATATCAATTTGCTCTTCATGTTTCGTCACCCTGATGTAGGCCACGGCTGATATTGCTTTGACTAATGCATCTGCGAAGACACAGAGTTCTCTCCACAGTGCACCTGCAGTGGAGAAGGATGTGTAAGGATGTGGTATCTGGAGCCCTTCTAGGCCTTGGAGTGATTGTTTCTATCTAGTCCACTCGATGTCCATCTCCTTTGGAAGAGATGTATCCCAATCCTCCGCTTGCATGGTGAGTTCCCTGAGTATCAGTCTTCCATGAACCGTGATGGGTGCAAGGAACCCCAAAGGATCATAGAGACTATTCACTGTTGAGAGTACGCCTCTGCAGGTGAAGGATTTTTGGTCATTTTCGATCTGAAACATTAAGGTGTCTGTGCGCATGTTCCAGAACAACCCAAGACTGCTTTGGATAGGTGGATCGTTGGCGAACAGATCTAGGTTTTCCAGGTCCTTGGAGCGATCTTTGGATGGGAATGCCTCGATGATTGCGGGTCAGTTCGACGCGATCTTATGCAGCCTAAGGTTAGAATCTGCAAGCATCTTATGTGCTTGCTTTGGGACGCTGATGGCCTCTTCTTCTGTGCTAAAGGACTTTAAGGCATCATCAACGTAGAACTCACGGTCGATGAATCTCTTTGCATCGTTGCCATAGTTGGCCTCTGCTTCCTTGGCTGCCCGTTGCAGACCGTACGTGGCGATAGCAGGAGAGGGACTGTTCCCAAAGAGGTGAACCTGTATTCTGTAGTCCATGATGTCAGAGGTAGGGTCATTGTTCTTGTACCACAGGAATTGGAGGAAATCGCGGTGGTCCTCCTTCATGACAAAACAGTGGAACATATGCTCGATGTCGGTAGTGATTGCTACCTGTTCCTTCCTGAATCTCATGAGGACACCTAGCAGGCTGTTGTTGAGGTCTGGCCCAGTAAGTAGAGTGTTGTTGAGTGACACTCGTTCCCATGAGGTGCTGCTGTCGAAGACCACACAGATCTTATCCGGCTTTCTGGGGTGATACACGCCGAACAGGGGCAGGTGCCAGCATTCTTGTCCAGGTTGCATTGATGGTGTGGCCTCCACGTGTGCCTTCTTGAACATTTTCTCCATAAACTCTAGGAAGTCGGCTTTCATCTGCTGCCATTTTTCTAGTGAGCGTCGAAGTGAGATGAGCCGGTCGAGGGCCTGTTTCCTGTTGTTTGGCAGCCGCTGTCTTGGTGAATGAAAGAGTAGAGGTGCAACCCAGCTTTTGGACTCATCCTGATAACATTCAGCTTCTATTATCTTCAGGAATTCTAGATCTTCCATGGATGGAGCAAGTCTGTGATTGTTGGGAGTACAAGCGAAGACAGTTTGTCCCAAGCTGTCTCCAATGAGTGTCATCAAGACGAGCTTGTGGTTTGGTGATAGATGGTGCAGAGGTTTAAGTGCTTGACGAAACACCTCTTTCACTTTGATCTGGTTGTCGCATGGCCGGAGATGACTTGTACGTCCATTCTCTAGGATGGCTGTTTTGTAGCTTCATACCTCTGGTGGTTTGTGAGCACCTCCAAGACACACATCGCCGATGACGGCCCATCCTAGGTCAAGCCTTTGAGCGAACGGTGCATTTCCTGGACCATTTATCTGCTCTCGGACTTTGTGCACCTGTAAGATGTCCCTGCCCAGAATAAGGAGTATGTTGGCGTCTGGATCTAGAGGTGGTATCTGGTCAGTGATGCATTTCAGGTGTGCATGGTGGAGAGCTGCATCTGGTGTAGGGATTTCAGTGCAGACGTTTGGAATTTGATTGCACTCAAGGAGTGTGGGAAGGGCAGTGCTTACTTTCCTGTCCACTGATTGGATGGTGTAGCCACTGGCTCTCCTTCCAGTTTCCTCTGTGTGTCCTGTGCAGGTCTTGAGCGTGTAGGAGTAGGAGCCGCTGAAGATCTTGGAGACATCAAAGAACTCCGACCATGCAAAGGAACGATTGCTCTGCTCATCCAGTATGGCATACATTCTCTGAGACTCTTTCCTGCATCCATTCAGGAACACGCTTATGAGGCAAATCTTAGCACATGCTGTGGTGCTCAACCTTCTCCGTAAACTTGTGTGCATGCTGATTTGACTTCCTGGCTTTCCGCTTTGTCCTCCTCCCCGCCGTCCTCTGAAGAGGGAGGGGTTGACTTGGATTTCCATATGGGCATGCTGGAGTGAAGCGCTGATGCGTGTGCAGTACAATCACACTCTGTGCATTTTATCTCAGCAGTGCAGTTCTTTGCCACATGTTCTGTGGAGGAGCAACAGCGGAAGCAGATGAGATATTCTCTCAATAGTTGTTTGCGATCCTCTATGCTCTTTTCACGGAAGCCTCTGCATTTCATCAGAGGGTGGAGTTTCTTATGCAGGGGCAGAACTTATTTGGGTCAATTCGTTCTTTGGCTTCCTTAGACTCCAACTTTGCACTTCCTGAGACCTGTGTCTTCTAAACATACACTGATGTCTTTGTGGGTCTCTCCCATTTGCTCTTTCTCTCTGCTGGGGCTTGCATGTAGAGGTTAAAGCTTAGGTCTGTGTGAGTCTTTGCCCCTGCGTGGATGAAATTTACCAATGCAGAGAAAGGTGGGAAACTAACAAAATGTTCATTCTTGTATCTTGCCCTGTAATACAGCCACTTTTCTTGTATGCTGTGTGGGAGTTTTTCACTGATGGGCTTGGTCCCCCTGGAGGTGTCCAAGTATGACAAGCCTGCGAGGTAGCCATCCTCCTTGTTGGCTAGCAGCTCTGACAACAGGTCGGCTAGGTCTTGGAGTTTCTGTGGGTCCTTTGTTGTGATCTTTGAAAAGTCCTCCAGTTTGTTGAAGAGGGCCTGTTCGACGGCCTCTGGTGAGCCATATACTTCGTCAAGGTGCTCCCATTCCATACACAGTCCTTTATGCGGGTTCTTGATGTTGACTGTTTTTATTCTTCTTGGCTGTTCTGCTGACTCTTTTCCCAGATACTTAGTCAAGAGGTCAAGTTTTCCTGCAGCAGATAGGTCCTGGTCAGCAATGGCATTTTGGAATGATAACTTCCAGGCCCAATAGTCCACTGGCTGGTCATCATACGTGACGAGACCTGAAGTTACCAGGTGGTTGCGAGCAAGATATTTGATGAGGTCTCCGGTGGTTGTGGAGTCATTGTGGCTAACTTGATGTGGCGTCCTGGGAGCAGGTTGATAACCAGGAGATGAGGGATCTTGCTTGAAGTTCTGTCATGGAAGCGTTCTGTTAAGCTGAGGAGTTTGGGGGAAATAGGGAGACTGGTTGAAGCTTTGATGCAGAGGTGCTTCACTTGGCTGAGGGGCTTGAGGAACGTGGTGAGGCATAGCAGCACTGGATGCAGCGTGTGGGTTTTGGTATGTGTCAGGCAGATGGATTCTTAGTGGAGTAACTTCAGTTGATTGAGGATGTGAAGGATGAAATACTGGAGGAGCTTCGTTGACGTCTATTATAGCAGGCGAGTCTCTGCCGTACAGGCTGGCTTATTCTGCCATGAAGGCTGCGATGCGCTTGTCTTTGACGGACTGAGGGACTGCGCTGTTAGCTTCACTGCATAGTCCAATGCCCATATCTTGTAAGCTAGCGATGAGGGCATTCTCCTCTGCTATGGCAGCATCTTTTTCTTTTTCATCTTTTAATGCCTCAAGGTTGGCTTGGTTGCATGTCTGTTCCATTTGGATGCATGCCTGCTCCGCTTTAAGTTCAATTTCCCTCTTTGAGCGTGTCATTCTAGCTTGCGATGCTTCAGCTTTCGCCTTTGCCTTGGTGATGGCCATTGCTAATGCTCACTCTGGACGATGTGCTAAACAAGTGACTTTTCTTTGAGTGTGCATACTCTGACTGCTTATCTTCATGTTCACTGCTGTTGTTGCTGCATGTGCGACATTGCAGCTTAATGTGGTTGTGATATCTGGAGAAGGAGGCTAGCGTGAAGCTTCATCTTCTTCTTCTTCTTTTAGATTTGATTGGCGGTTGGCAACCAGCCACCTATTTCTTGATATTGGAGAGCTCTGAATGATAGCAGTCTCTGTGTCCCTTGTTGCTGTAATGCAGTCTTTTCACTGTCATGGGTCGTTTCCAATCAGTTAAACACTCCCAAAAAACTCCAGGAAACAGATGACTAAATTCCATAAAGTTTACTGGGAATCTTGTGAAACTGTAACACAATACAGTATAATATTGAATTAATGTGCATGTCAAGCAACTTGACATTCAAGTAAAATATCACAGCCTAGCTAAATGAACTACACATTTTATGCAGGAAATTGGTTTTTAACCGATAAAACAAGTGGCAACAACATGTAACTAACTCCTTATTTTAAAAATTCTAATACAGACGTTGCTTGAACAAAGAGGGAAAAACAGAAAGCAGCATCTGACTGAGGAGCTGACAACAGTGTGTGTGTGTGTGTGTGTGTGTGTGTGTGTGTGTGTGTGTGTGTGTGTGTGTGTGTGTGTGTGTGTGTGTGTACTCTGACACTGCAGTGAGCTGCACTGATCACCACATGGCAAGTCACTTCCTGACTCCCAGCATGCACCGCTGCCATGTTTGTAGTTTTTTGTAGTTCTTAACTCCAAGAATGAATAAATGTACTGAACTGTGGCAACAATACATCTCCTAATAAAAAACACAAATTAAACACATTTTCTGGGGGCATAACAGTCCTTGCTGCACTCATGGGGTAATTTTGGTCAGCCGGCCACTCCTGGGAAGGTTCACCACTGTTCCATGTTTTCACCATTTGTGGATAATGACTCTCACTGTGGTTCGCTGGAGTCCCAAAGCTGTAGAAATGGCTTTATAGCCTTTTCCACACTGATAGACCTCAAATACTTTGTTTCCCATTTGGTCCTGAATTTCTATGGATCGCAACACGATGTCTAGCTTTTGAGGATCTTTTAGTCTACTTCACTTTGTCAGGCAGGTCCTATTTAAGTGATTTCTTGATTGAGAACAGGTGTGGCAGTCATCAGGCCTGGGTGTGGCTAGAGAAATTGGACTCAGCTTTCCAAAGATGTGATAAACCACAGTTAATTTATGTTTTAATGGGGGGGGGGGGGTCACTTTTTCACACAGGGCCATGTAGGTTTGGATTTTTTTTTACCCTTAATAATAAACAGCTTTGTTTAAAAACTGCATATTGTGTTTACTTGTGTTATCTTTGTCTAATATTTAAATTTGTTTGATGATCTGAAACATTTACTGTGAGTGTGACAAATATACAAAAAATGTGAAATCAGGAAGGGAGCAAATACTTTTTCACACCACTGTTTATAAAAAATTTTAATCAAGGTAACACCTTACATTTTGGGGTTTGGAGCTCTCTAAAAAATAAAACAAAATTTTTAATAAATGCATTGTGATGCGCTTCTTCCAGTGCTTCTTTTTTCCTCTGCAGCATCTGTCACCTCCATTCTGGTCTTTGCTTTTCCTGTACAGCCACTTCATTACTGATGGAAGAAAATATTTTTTCTTCACCTCTGCTTAACTCAAGATCACTTCAGTTGCACCCTCTGGGGATTTTTTTCCCTTTATTCTTTAATTGCGCTTTACTGTCAGAGCAACAGGAAGGAGAGTTCCTCACCTCCTTGCACAGTGATTCATGGGTGGAGATTATGTTAATTGCCGGTATCGTGCCAAAAAGTGATGGGCCACCAAAAACTGATTGGCTCGCTACGGGATGGCACCTGCCTCGCTCGGCTAAAGCCATTTCTTTTCAGATTCTGACAGGCTGACGGCTGCTTTTGAGCAAAGCGACGTAACTTTTGGTCCATGCAATTGGCTAAGGTATGTCTTTGAATATTTAACGAGGTAAGGGATTAGTCATAATCTTAGACCCATGAGTTTTGCATTAGAATAAAAAGATATGATATTTTATCCTGTAGCAGCTTTTAATGTTTTGCCTTATACAGACATGGACAAAATTGTTGGTACCCATCTGTTAATGAAAGAAAAACCCACAATGGTCACAGAAATAACTTGAATCTGACAAAACTGGTAATAAATAAAAATTCTATGAAAATTATTCAATGAAAATCAGACAATGCTTTTGAATTGTGGTTCAACAGAATTATTTTAAAAAACAAACTCATGAAACAGGCCTGGACAAAAATGATGGTACCCCTAGAAAAGATTGACAATAATGTGACCATAGGGACATGTTCAACCAAGATGTGTCCTCTAATTAACATCACAGGTGTCTACAAACTTGTAATCAGTCATTCGGCCTATTTAAAGGGTGACAAGTAGTCACTGTGCTGTTTGGTGTCATGGTGTGTACAACACTAAACATGGACCAGAGGAAGCAAAGGAGAGAATTGTCTCAGGAGATTAGAAAGAAAATTATAGACAAGCATGTTAAAGGTAAAGGCTATAAGACCATCTCCAAGCAGTTTGATGTTCCTGTGACTACAGTTGCACATATTATTCAGAAATTTAACATCCACGGGACTGTAGCCAACCTCCCTGGAGGTGGCCGCAGGAGGAGACGGATAATACGAATGGTAACAAAAGAGCCCAGAACAACCTCTAAACACATTCACGGTGAACTCCAATGTCAAGGTACGTCAGTGTCAGATCGCACCATCCGTCGTTGTTTGAGCCAAAGTGAACTTCATGGGAGATGGCCAAGGAGGACACCACTGTTGAAAACAAATCATAAAAAAGCCAGACTGGAACTTGCCAAACTGCATGTTGACAAGCCACAAAGCTTCTGGGAGAATGTCCTATGGACAGACGAGACAAAACTGGAACTTTTTGGCAAGACACATCAGCTCTTTGTTCACAGACGCAAAAATGAAGCATACCAAGAAAAGAACACTGTCCCTACTGTGAAACATGGAGGAGGTTCTGTTATGTTCTGGGGCTGCTTTGCTGCATCTGGCACAGGGTGTCTTGAATCTGTGCAGGGTACAATGAAATCTCAAGACTATCAAGGTATTCTAGAGAGAAATGTGCTGCCCAGTGTCAGACAGCTTGGTCTCAGTCGCAGGTCATGGGTCTTGCAACAGAATAATGACCCAAAACACACAGCTAAACACCCAAGAATGGCTAAGAGTGAAACATTGGACTATTCTAAAGTGACCTTCTATGAACCCTGATCTAAATCCTATTCAACATCTGTGGAAGGAGCTGAAACATGCCATCTGGAGAAGGCACCCTTCAAACCTGAGACAACTGGAGCAGTTTGCTCATGAAGAGTGGGCCAAAATACCTGCTGAGAGGTGCAGAAGTCTCATTGACAGTTACAGAAATCGTTTGATTGCAGTGATTGCCTCAAAAGGCTGTGCAACAAAATATTAAGTTAAGGGTACCATCATTTTTGTCCAGGCCTGTTTCATGAGTTTGTTTTTTAAAATAATTCTGTTGAACCACAATTGAAAAGCATTGTCTGATTTTCATTGGTTAATTTTCATAGAATTTTTATTTATTACCACTTTTGTCAGATTCAAGTTATTTCTGTGACCATTGTGGGTTTTTCTTTCATTAACAGAGGGGTACCAACAACTTTGTCCACGTCTGCATGTTAAGAAAAGTGTGCTGAAATTAACAAAATCCATGTATAATGATGTAAAAGTCAGTAAAGCTTTTCTTTCCCACGAATGCTAGTGTTTGTGCATTATTTGCCTCCTATAATTATATATTGTTACTTAAGTAAAATCTATATGCTTCATCTCCCAAAAGTTCATTAACATTCACCACTGTTCCATGTTTTCGCCATTTGTGGATGATGGCTCCCACTGTGGTTTGTTCAAGTCCCAAAGCTTCAGAAATGGCCTTATAACCTTTTCCATACTGATAGATCTCAATTACTTTGTTTCTCATTTGTTTCTCAATTCCTTTGGATCGCAGCATGATGTCTAGCTTTTGAGGATCTTTTGATCTATCTTACTTTGTCAGGCAGGTCCTGTTTAAGTGATTTCTTGATTGAGAACAGGTGTGACAGTCATCAGGCCTGGGTGTGGCTAGAGAAATTGAGCTCAGCTTTCCAAAGAAGTGATAAACCACAGTTAATTTATGTTTTAACGGGAGGGGAGGGGGTCACTTTTTCACACAGGGCCATGTAGGTTTGGAATTTTTTTTTACCCTTAATAATAAACACCTTCATTTAAAAAACTGTATTTCTTGTTTACTTGTGTTATTTTTGTCTAATATGTAGCATCATTCTCTTGGCTCTATTCTATAAAATTCCTTTTCACCTCAAAGAAACTGTTTCAACCAAAAAAGTCTGGTCAAGAATTGTTTCTTCATCTCAGGACCCCCGGTTGGAAAAACACTCCATAGTGAAAGGACAATTAGGATCCCATTTTGTGCCAGGATCTGATTCTCTTATGGGTCATAAATCCCAAAGCTTCCTCCTCTAGCCAGACAGGTTTATGCTAAGAGTACTTTTTGAGCCATTCCAGACACCCAGAAACTCTGACGGCACTCCACAAGTCGCTAGGAATTATCCACAGCTCAACATTGCCACCTTCTGTCAGTTGCTGGACTGTTGTTTTTGACTGAACATTAACTGTCTCTTTTTAAGTCTCATTCCTCAGGATAATTCTAATGGACACTATTTGACAAGTTGACTGCCTTTGTTTTGGACAATAATGGGTTTGAAATGTTCATTAATCCTTGATTTTTAGATGTGTGCATGTTGGGAAAATGTTTACACGAGCCTTATTCCAATGCATGTTAATGATAGAGGGACCAGTTTATAAAGTGCATGCTCACTGAATATTAGTCTTGAATCACTGAAGTTAGCTTAGATTTTATATCAAGTATATAATGAATTTCACAGAAAATGTGTGGATGTCTTTTGAAACTTGTACCAGTCAAATGACTGGCACCAGCCACAGCCCCTTTCATTTTATTGGTTGGTTACAGACAAAGAACTGTTTGCTTATTGGACCAGAGTTCATTCAACGCTCCTGCAATGGAAGACAATTGGTTCTCTTTTCATGTCAGTCAAACCTTCCCTGGGAAAAGTTTCTCAGTTAAATAGAGGGAGAACCACCCTAGTAGAGAGAGTTTTTCATTTCTGTTCAGCTTGGTTCTCATCTTTGATCAGTGAAGTCTTGTGTAAGCTTTTTTCTGTTTTCTGGAATCTGAGGAGAAACCATCCTTTTCTGTAAGCTTACCTTATCTATGGGAGTAAAACTCCAAAACACCTTTTTCTTCCTCTCCTCAGAAGCCGTGTTTACTCTGCTGAACCTTTGCTATTGACTTAAGTTGTTTCATCGTTAAAGTGGACTGATTTTTTAACTTTTTCTAGAGACTGCCTCACCCATGTCCCACGACGTCAGGAGAACTGGGATCTCGTGGGTTGAATCAGAATCAGAATCAGAATCAGATTTATTGCCATTGTTCATGTAGTACACAAACTAGGAATTTGTCTCGGTGCAATGCTGCAACATTAAACATGATAAAATAAAAGAAATAAACTATACATGCAATAAAGTGTAGAATAAGAGTGAGTAATACTGGTCAGCAGTTAAATATATTAGCGTTATATTAGGTTGAACTGTCTAAATACAAATTTTCTTCAGCCTTGGGTTCTTATCAGATGGGGATATCCTAAATTTTCAGACCTGTTGCCGGAAGGACGTCACACCTGATTCCGGGCCAGTCATTCATTCTACCACTGGCTCCATGCCCGCATGCCCAGGGTTCCCGTTTCTGAGTCTGAGCCATCACAGCTGTAACTGAAAGGACTGCTAGTAGTCGCTTTCCCTGTTTGCCACCTGCTGGCATTGAGATCACCACTGGGATCTGAAGACACAGCTGTCTCGTAAGTCAGACTTCCACTTACCATCTGCTGGGCTAAATGTGATGTCTAATTCTAATTGAATATGACCCATTCTCCATGTTAGAGTAATCCATAAGCTACGATAGAAGCTATAAGCTGAAGTAAAATTAATATTCTCTCTTCAATAACCTCCGTTTTTTTCCTTTTTGCAGATAATCAGCTTTTATCATTTTGTCCATAAAATTTTGTCCAATTTTATGCATAATTTCATTACAGTTATTTTACAGTCTTCCATTGCATTACAGTTAAAAATTCAAAATCTGGTTTCTCTTGGTTCCACAAATGTGATTACTCTGTTGCTCAATAGTCAGTTACAAAATGAAGTTTGTGTACTACATGAACAATGGCAATAAATGGCAATAAATCTGATTCTGATTCTGATTCTGAAAATGAATGTGATGCTTAACCTTTGATCATTTATCTGCTTACAAATCATTTGAATGTAATGTCATTTAACCTGAATCTGATTAATAAAACTTGTTAACGATAGAGAGAAGTTTCTGCTTGATATCATTTGTTTGTGTATGTTTTTCTGGGTCACTGCAGAAAAGAATTCACGAATATTGAGACTGATTAATGACAGGCTCAAGGAGTAGTTATTAATAAAATGTCCCGTTGGACTGGTGCCCCTTTCGAGTGTTTATTCTCTGTTTTGTGAGTGTTTGTGTGGAAGGAGTAACCCCACTTCCACACACATACACACACACTTCTAATTATAAAATGAGTAATCCTTGCACCTTATCATACTTACAATCGATTGTTAAGCACTACAAATATTTAAATTTGTTTGATGATCTGAAACATTTAAGAGTGACAAACATACAAAAAAAATGAGAAATCAGGAAGGGGGCAAACACTTTTTCACACCACTGTAGTTCTTCAGGGTTAAATTATGAATTTAGTTTATGAAAACCTCTACTCATCTCAGATTAACCCATCTGACTCAGAGATAAATAAATTTTTGGATGATATTAACTTACCACGATTAAATAATGAACAGATTGCAGCTTTGGATGCTGGTGTCCGAACTTCAGGAGGCACTTAAGCACATCCCAAACAACAAGGCTCCAAGACCAGATGGTTTTCCAGTAGAATTTTATAAAGAATTCTGGCTTGTGTTGGCCCCTACTTTCTTTAAAATCGTGAACCAAATTAAAGAAGATAATGTAATCCCTCCAAATATGAAATTGGCTAGTATTATCCTGCTCCTTAAACCTGGAAAAGAACCCACGTTTCCATCCAGCTAGCGTCCCATTTCACTTATGAATGTCGATCTTAAAATAATTTGCAAAGCTCTTGCCAAAAGGCTGGAAAGGATAATTCCCATTATTATACATTCAGATCAAACAGGTTTCATCAAGGGTAGGCACTCGGCTAATAATACACACAGGCTATTTAATTTAATAGACTACTGTAAAATCAATAACTTAGAAACTACAATTTTATCTCTGGATGCAGAGAAAGCCTTTGACCGTGTTAATTGGAAATTTCTTTTTATGGTGTTAAATAAGTTTGGGTTCGGTTCATCTTTCATAAACTGGATTAAAACACTATATAGCTGTCCAACTATGTCTCTTCGAACAAAGGATCAGACATCCCAAAGCTTTAATCTCCAGAGAGGTACTAGGCAGGGTTGTCCACTCTCTCCCTCACTTTTTACCATCTTTATCGAACCATTAGCAGCAGCCATACGTCAGAATGTTGATATCAGAGGTATCCAAACTGAAGAAAAAGAACACAAGATAAGTCTTTATGCTGATGATATATTGATTTTCCTTGAAAACTCACAAAGATCTTTTCTTCAGACAGTGGTGCTCATTGATCAGTTTTCATCATCATCAGACTACTCTATTAACTGTGGTAAATCAACAGTTTTACCTACAAATTGTAATTTCTCAAATACATCCATTATTCCAATATAATCATTCATTCATTCATCTTCTTCCACTTAATCCTTTTCGGGTCGCGGGGGGGGGGGGGGGCTGGAGCCTATCCCAGCATCTTTGGGCGAGAGGCAGGGTACACCCTGGCCAGATCGCCAGTCCATCACACGGCCAACACAGAGAGACAGACAACCATTCACTCTCACAGTAATACCTAAGGACAATTTAGAATCCCCAGTTTGATGCCAGTTAACCTAACTTGCATGTTTTTGGCACGTGGGAGGAAACTGGAGAAATCCCGGAGTAAACCCACGCAGACACGGGGAGAACACACAGATCAGTGTTGGTCAGGGGCTGGGCTCGAACCAGGGATCCCATGGCCAAGGGTGAGTTGCTGTGCTGCCACAGTGCTAACCACTGCAATACAATCAGTTAATATTAAATACGTAGGAATAGATATCTCCCCCAGGCTCTCAAAGTTATTACGACTAAATCACACTCCCCTTTTAAAAACAATACAAGATGACCTTACGTACTAGAGGACACTACCTATATCACTAATGGGAAGAGTTGCAACCATTAAAATGATGGTCCTTCCTAAAATCAACTATTTGTTCTCAGTGATTCCTACCCAACCATCTATGGCCTGGTTTAAGTCTTTAGACTCAAATGTAAGTAAATTTTTATGGAAGGATAAACCATCATGGATCAGTCTAAAAACTCTTCAAAAAGCAAAAGAGTGTGGCAGTTTGGCTCTACCAAATTGTTTTAATTACTTTTTAGCCAATACATTGCAGTTTGTTTCTAAATTTACAAAATCAACCCCACTAGGAAACCCATGGTTAGATGCTGAACAGGCTGTCTGTGGGTCGCTAAATATCTCTGACTTGCCTTTTATGAGTCCATATATTAAACGCCATGACTGTTTTAAAAGCATTAATATCAGCTCTTCTCTGACAGGTTGGTGGAAATTTTTAAAAATAACGAGGTCTTCACTTGTCCCTTGTAAACTCACACCTGTCATGAGCCTGAGTTTGGTGGTTCCAAACCCAGTTCTGACTTATTATTTATTTACCCTATTTTCCATCAGGCGCGTCAGGCAGCTGTTTGGGTCCTTCGCTCCCTGACAGCTTGGGCATGCCTCCCCCTCTTGTCAGTGCCATCAGCTCTTTCACATTAGGGGTGTTTCCACAGTACACACACACTCCATTCATTCCCATTCACACGCTCATACACACACTCATACACACCGGGTTTAATTAGGTTCAGCCTACGCTTCCTCACACCGGCAATCTCTTTCCTTGTTTACATCATGATTATAAATATGCTGCGTTTGTTGAAAGAGATTGTCATAGCATTCACCTCCATATGTGGCAGCGTGTTTTCCACGTATGCGCATTCATCTCCTTCATGTTTGTTCAGCCAATCACGTCAAGTTTGGTTAATCCCTTGATGTTAGCGGCAGACTCTGCTTACTTCTTCATCCTCCAGACTGCACAAACAGCCCCGGGGCTGCGGGATGGGCCGGGGGGTGAGCCATGGCCCCCGGCCAGCTGACCTTGCTTCTCGGGGGGGGGGCGGTCTGGCCCTGGGCCCCTGGTGCTGGGGGGGGTCCCCCTCCGGGCCGGGGTCAGGTGTGTGCCGGTGGTGGCCCCGGTGCATCCTTGATCCTTGCACGGCGGGGTTGTGTCCTCCCTGGGGCAATGGCAGCGCCCTGGGGCAGGTGCCTGCATCCCCGTTCTCTGGGGCCTGCAGGGGTGTGTGTGTGTGTGTGTGTGTGTGTGCGCGCGCGTGCGCGCGCGTGCGTGAGAGTGGGTATAGGTGGGGGCATGTGTGTGAGTGGGTGCGGAAGTGAGTGTGTGTGTTGTGTGTGGGCATGTGGGGCTGTATGTGGGTGTAGGTGGGCATGTGTGATGTGAGTGAGTGTGTGTGTATGTGTGCACATGAGGGTGGGCGGGTGTGTGTGTGTGTGTACAAGTGCGGTTACCTGTGGGTGGATGTGTGGGGGTGGAGGACGTGTGGATTGGTAGGAGAACTTCATTGGGTGGCGGGGGTGGTCCATTTAGTGGCATGGAGGTTGGCGATTCGGGGCCTGCTTGTCCCGGCCGCCCTGCTGTTGTGTCGCGGGGCGGGGTGCTTTGTTGCATTGCCCCTGGTGTCATTGGCGGCAGGTGTGTGTGGGTGCTCGAGGGTGGTTGGGGGGACCGTTGGCGTGGGTTGGTGGCCGTGTTGCTGTCGGGCTGCTCCGGGGTTGCTGTGGCTGCAGGACGTCCTGCTGCTGTCGGTGTGCATCTGGGGCGGGTGGTCGGTGGGCTTGTGGTGGGATTTCAGGGGTGTCACTTGGCGTGTGGGGTGCCGTGTGGGTTTGGCCTTTGTTCACTATTGTGACTATTCTTGTGCATGTTTGTGTGTGCAAGTTGAGTGGGAATTGGTGTGGCTGCTCCATCATGTCTGTGGTGCTGGGAGCACCAGGGCGTGATGCTGGTGGGTCCTGGGCAGCTCGGCCTGGCAGCCCTCACCCTGAGTTGGGATTTGGGGGCCGTGGGTGGTCACATGAACCAGTTTGTGAGCTGGCTTCTGGGAGGCTGTTGATAAAATGACTTGATTTCTCTGTCTCTTTCAATTTCTCTATTTTAGACTCAACAAGGGGATGGCCTCGCTTTTGGACCACCACCCTCCCAGTCTTATTTCCCACCCCCCCTCCCCCTGATTCTTGATGGAATATACATCATCTTGCATACATTTAGGGCTTTGGGGCGGGGGTATGCTGCACTGTGTTGGTGAAGGGGATACCTCTGCTGCGCGGTGGAGCTGCCCTCACCTCAATTTTAATTGCATTTTAGACACTGAGGACTTGTTGGATGGGGGCCCCGCTGCTTGTCACAGTGGCTAGTGGTGCTTCAACCACCATCCCCCCAATTTTAACTGCACTAGGGTAGTCCACACATTTACACACAATCACATCATACAACCGACATACACCTACCATGTTTTGTGGAAGGGGGAGGGGGTGGGGGTCTTTGCAGGGCAATGGCCAGTGCGAGCGTGCCAACCAGGAGCTGGAGGCAACCCTGAGGTGTGTTATGGCCTCTAACCCTGCATCATGGAGTTCACACCTACCCTGGATCGAGTATGCTCACAATGCCACCATTTCTACGGCAACGGGTCTATCTCCATTCAAGGCATCATTGGGCTACAATCCTCCACTGTTCCCTGAAGAAAAGGAGGAGATCGCTGTCCCATCTGTACAGGCCCATGTCAAATGATGCCGTCGGATTTGGAGATCTGCCAGGGCCGCTCTCCAACGTACTGCTGACCGTAATTCTGACATCGCCAACCATCGGAGGACCCCATCTCCGCCCTACCGGGTCAGACAAAAGGTATGGCTGTCCACAAGAATATTAATCTGAAAGCTGAGTCCAAGAAGCTTTCCCCCCATTTTATTGGTCCTTTCCCTATCTCTCACATTGTCAACCCTGTTGCTATCCGCTTGTCTCTTCCCCGTACCATGCATATTTGCCCTACTTTTCATGTCTCCCAGGTAAAGCCGGTCTCCTCAAGTCCTCTTTGCCCCCCACCCAAGCTGCCGCCCCCTCCAGTGTTGATCGATGGTGATCCGGCCCATAAGGTCAAGCGCATCTTGGACGTACAACGCCGGGGCCGGGGCCTCCGGTACCTGGTGGACTGGGCCGGGTGTGGTCCAGAAGAGAGATCCTGGGTGCGGTCATCCTTCGTCCTCAACCGTCAGCTCATCAGGGACTTCCATCGGGCTCACCCTGACAGGCTGAGCCAGCCACCAGGAGGCATCCCTTGGGGGGGGGGGGGGGGGGGGGGGGGGTACTGCAGTGATCCACACTGGGTGCCTCTGTTCACTAATTACCATTTCCATCTGCACCTGCTTTCACACCTGTTCTCCCAATTAGGCACCCTTTATCAGGAGTGGATTCCTGCTCTCAGGCACGGAGACGTCTATGCTCCTTGGGTGAAGTTCTCCTTGTCTAAACTCACCTACTGCATCTACTGGGAGTCACGCCTCCCTTCTTCACCTCATCTCGACACCTGTCATCTGGGAGCCTCAGCTCCCCAACTAACAGAGACTATTTCACAGGTTGGACAGAGCAAATTACAGAACTATTTTCACAATTTAACCCTGAAGAACTAAATCAAGTCATTTTTAAAGCACTTAAACTGTTTCAGTCAACATTAAGACCTTTCATCAATTTTTGGCAGGTGAAATACAGAGTTATTGTCATGATCCTGGGCGCAGGTGGGCACCGTGCCCAGTCTCCAGTTTTAGTTAGTCGGTTTCTGTCTGTTTCATTATTTCTCCTATTTGATGTATTTGGTTCCTTTTTTGATTGTTGCCATTCTGTTGTGTTATTACTTACATTTTGGGGTTACATTGTTTTTGTGTCTTTATGGTTTCTGGTTAATGTTTTATTTTGACAGCGCTACGCAGCTCCCAGCTGTCAAACTGGCTCGCAGGTTGCGCAGATGTCATTAATTGTGATTCTTTTCGCTACCCATGCTCCACGTCTGTTGCCTATGTTTGTATGGCTATTTAAGGGCACGACAATCTGTTCTCATTGTCTTGCCCTTCTATACCATGGGATGTCCTCGGCTGTTCACTACACTGAGTGTTTTGGGCTGCTGTTGAGGAGAATGGGAATTCTCCATCCAGGTCATTGTTTTCCCCTTTTTTGCCCAGTGTTCCCAGGCTTCCGCCTGCCTGTTGACATCGAGCCCCCGCTCTCCTCCAGTGCCCTTGTTTCGTTATTTTTATGTGTCGTCTAGTTATTTGTTTGTCTTTACTTAAATAAATGTGCGAAACACACAGTGAGCATTTGGCGTCCTTCAACAGCCCTTAAAGGGCAGTTTTTGACAGAAGGACATGACCAGAATGTGGACACCAGCCACTGTGTGCTTTTGCTGTTTTTTATTTCCTTTTCTCCCTCATTTTTTTCTCCCTTGTTAAGGCCATATTTTTTTTGTTTTGTTTTTTTTCTGGCATGACTGGCCGCACGGACAGAGAGTAGGGCTGGACGAGGAGGAGTGTTGGGCGGTTGGACTGCTAAAGGACATTGTCTCTGACGTTCATCTAACCCACATTCCTGAGGAGGAGCTGCAGGTGTGGGACAGCACAGCACAGGTGATTGAGGCATTCCCCAGCCTGTGGAGCTACCCGGAACTGGCAGACCTCCTTGTCTCTGTCTGCCATGCTCAACACCAGCTTTGTGGGCTGGGGAGAGCCCCTCCGCCACCTGAACCTGTGCCATGGAGGAGACGCTCTTGGGGACGGAAGCTCCAAGCTCGGGGCAGCTATCCAGCTGCAGCCCCACCTCCCTCCATCAGACTGAGTCCTGCAGCCAGCTGCATTGGGTACGCTGCGCTCGATGGGCCGAGCGCAGAGTTGCTGGAGGGATGCCAACAAGTGATTGCAGCTGAGAGTGAAATAATCTTAGACTACAAGCCTTGGCTCCTCCCCGAGCTTCTGCTGGAGGGAGCATCACCAGCCCAAAGGGAGTTTGAGCCGATGGCAGAGCATCCCCAGACTCCAGTGCTCCGTCCATTGCACCAGATGACTTCCGCAGCTCCCGGGAGGACATTATCCAGCCTCACAGCAGCCACCACCGACCCCCGGGAATCAAGGCAAGTACCTTTTCATTTTACAACACCTTATAATGAAATGTCTTGCCTTGTTCCCGGTGGTGAAGCTCGGCAGCAGCAGCCCGCTGTGGCTGAGCCTTCACCATCTGCTGCTGTTTTTTCCACTCCTCTTCCTATGTTCCTCGAGGGTCCGTTGGCTTGGGAAGAGAGTCCAGTTCCAGCCCTGCAGCCACGCTCAGGATGGGAGGAGAGTACCACCAATGCTCCGGCACTTCAGCCAGCAGTGGTGTGCCCCCTGGCCCTGGCAACATGGGAGATAGTGTCAGTGGTTGGAGGGTCTCCTGCTGCAGCCGACGAGTCAAGAGGTGCACCAGCGCCAGCTGCCCCATCAATGGTCCCGCCAACCCTCCAGCCAGAGCCCTGGGTTGTCACAGCGTTGTCAGAGTCCTGGATGGCAGTGGAGCTCAAGCTCAGGCAAGGTTCATTGTTTAACCTAGAGAAATCTTGCCTGGCTCTTGGCTGGGGGAACCAGATGCTACCGTCAGCCGCACTTGAGCTTCCCCTGCCAAGCTCCACTGCTGCCGGTGACTCTGATCCGGTGTGTGTCTGTTCTTTTCCTGACTCTTCTCCTGAGATCTCCGAGGGTCCTGCCTACCTGCCAGAGGCCACCGTGGCTGCGACACCTCTGTCCGAGGCCTCCGTGGGTGCTGTGATGTCTCCGTCTGAGTCCTCCATGGGTGCTTCTCCCCCTCGGTCCAAGGCCTCTCTGGGAGCTGCTCCCCCTCCGTCCAAGCCCTCTGTGGGTGCTGCTTCCCCTCCGTCCGAGGTCTCCGTGGGTGCTGCACTCTAGCCCGGGGCCTCCGTGGGTGCTGCTCCCCCTCTGTCCAAGGTCTCCATGGGTGCTGCTCTCCCTCCATCCGAGATCTCCATGGGTGCTGCTCCCCCTCTGTCCGAGATCTCCGTGGGTGCTGCTCCCCCTCCATCCGAGGTCGCCATGGGTGCTGCACTCCAGCCCAGGGCCTCTGTGGGTGCTATGCCTCTGTCCAGAGCCTTCATGGATGCTACACCTCAGCCCAAGACCACCGTGGGCCCTGCTTCCTCGCCCTCAGCTGGTGCTCCACTGGTCAATTGCCTCCTCGGCCTGGTGCTCTCGCAGGTCAGCTGGTTCGTCGTGGGCACTATGCTCCAATCTGGGGCAGCCGTGGGTGCTACACCCCAGTCCGGGACTGCCACGGGTGCCACACCTTCGTCCGAGGTCATTGTGGATCCCCTCTCCTCGTCGAAGGTCCCTGCTAAGCAGCCTCCTCCCCCATCTGGTTCCCCTGCTGGTCAACCACCATCATCACAGGCCCCTATCGTTGGCCAGCAGTCGTGGTTGGGGGCTAACCTGCTGCCTCTTGGGGAGAGGGGGGCGGGCATTGGGCTTGGTGGTTCGGTTGCCCATGAACTCAGGAAGACCACCAGACGGATTGCACTGTGGGGTCGGGTGGCTCGTGGACTCAGAGAGGCCACCCGAAGGGTTGTATCATCTGTGCAGTGGGCTCTGGGACTCTGGAAGACCACCTGACGAACTGTATCGTAGGGCTGCCCGGGCTGCCACGGCGGTCAGCCGGGGACCGTGGGTCCTGGGCCATCACATTGGCTCAGATGATGGATCATGAGTGTTTGGGGTTTTTTTTGTTTTTTTTTGGGGGGGGGGGTCTTTTGTCTTTTTATGTGTCTCTGTCCCTCTGTGCCTGGATCCCCCCTGTTGTGGATTTAGCTGTAACATCAGTTGTTATAAGGAAAGAATGTCCAAACACCCAACTTTACCTTCATTTGGCTTTACTGGAGAATGCTGCATCTCAGTTTACAACACATTTGTCGTTCCCGCTGGCTAACATGCGTCCGTCTCTCTGATAGCACTGCATCGCTTAGCAGTGACTTCTTCTTCTTCGGTCTGCAGCTTGAACAATAACATTTCATGGCCAAAGGTACAGCACCAGCGCCATCTAGTGGACAATGTCTAACGACTGCATTGAAGGAAAACACCTTTGGGATTCTAATTAAATTACTACTATAAATAGCTTTTCTGATTAACTATAAAATGTTTATAATATAAGATAAGATAAGATAAGCCTTTATTAGTCCCACAACGGGGAAATTCCAGGATTGCAACAGCACAGGGATAGCAACACTCAGAGCAACAATCAGAAGGCAAGAAAAAAACAAGCAAGCAAGAGCAGCTAATTTACATATGTACATATTACTATAAAATATATATATATACACACACACACAGACACACAGTGCAGAGCATTGTAGCTGGATGGAATAAATATATGAATATATGAACACACAGTGCAGAGCATTGTAGCTAGATGGAATAAATATGTAAATATATAAACACCCACAGTACGGAGCATTGCAGCTAGGTGGAATAAATATGCAAGTATATAAACACACACAGTGCGGAGCAATGTAGCTAGATGGAATAATATGTAGATATATAAATATAAACACACCCAGTGCTGAGCATTGTAGCTAGATGGAATAAATATGTAAATATACTGTATAAACACACACAGTGCAGAGCATTGTTGCTAGATGGAATGAAACAGCATAACCGTCTACTTAGTTATCCTACATGGTATGATTATGTGCCCATACATATTCTCACCCTCCATAGCGACCGGTATGTTCCTAGTTGTATGCCGGAGGGGACCATTGTGTAAGTCTATTGCATCTTTTGCATTCAAAAAACTATTAGTTTGTTACGTCTTTTTGCTATCTCTGCGAGCAGCCCTGCTTAGGTTGTACAGTCTGACAGCCGTTGGTAGGAAGGACCTACGAAACCTCTCGGTTGTGCACCTGGGATGATGTAGTCTGCTGCTAAATGAGCTCCTCAGTGCATTCAGTATGTCCTGCATAGGGTGGAACTCGGACTCCAGCAGAGATGACAGTTTAGCCACCGTCCTTCTCTCTCCTATCTCCTCCATCGGATCAAGGCGCTGCCCCAGGACAGAGCTAGCTTTCTTAATCAGTTTGTTCAGTCTCTTCCTATCGGCTGCAGTAATGCCACTGCCCCAGCAGACCACTCCAAAAGTGATGGCTGATGCCACCACCGTGTCATAGAATGACTTCAGCAGCGCCCCTTGTACACCAAAAGACCTGAGTCTCCTCAGCAGGAACAGCCTGCGCTGTCCCTTCTTGTAGAGTGCATCAGTATTGTGTGACCAGTCTAGTTTATCGTTCGGATGAACACCCAGGTACTTATAGGATGTCACCATCTCGATGTCTGTTCCCTGTATATTTACTGGTACTGTGAGGGGCTGCCCATGCCTGCGGCAGTCCACCACCAGCTCCTTAGTTTTCCTCGCGTTGATCTGGAGGCAGTTCCGATGGCACCAGTCCACGAAGTCCTGGATAAGCCCTCTGTACTCAGCTTCATCTCCATTGGAGATGAGGCCAACGATCGCAGAGTCATCAGAGAACTTCTGTAGATGGCAGTGTGTTGTGTTGTGTGAGAAGTCCGCAGTATAAAGAGTGAACAGGAAGGGAGCCAGCACCGTTCCCTGGGGGGGCCCCCGTGCTACTGATGATCGTGTCGGACACACAGTCCCGGGTTCTCACAAACTGAGGCCGGTTCGTGAGGTAGTCCAGGATCCATGATGACAGGTGCTGGTCCACCCCTGCGCGCAGCAGCTTGTCCTTCAGGATCATCGGTTGGATGGTGTTGAAAGCACTGGAGAAGTCAAAGAACATGATCCTCACCATATTCCCGGGCTTCTCCAGGTGGGACAGAGAACGGTGAAGGAGGAAGATCACCGCATCCTCCACCCCAATGCCATGCTGGTAGGCGAACTGGAGTGGATCCATCGCTGGTTCCACCAGGGGGCGGAGGTGAGCAAGGAGCAGTCTCTCCAGGGTCTTCATCAAGTGGGACGTCAAGGCCACCGGTCTGTAGCTGTTCAGGTCTTTGGGGTGGGAAGTTTTTGGTACAGGTACCACACAAGATGTTTTCCACAGCTGTGGTACCCTCCCCAGTTTCAGGCTCATGTTGAAGATATACGTCACAATCCCACACAGCTGGTCTGCACAGGACTTGAGGAGCTTTGCGCTGATGCCGTCCGGTCCCGGCGCCTTCCTCGCCTTGATCTTCCTCAGCTCCGTCCTCACCTGGGTCCTGGTCAGGGTCAGGATGGGGGGCTGTGTGTTGGGAGTGGGGGGGTGTTGGTGGAGTGGGGAGTGGGCAGCAGGACTTGATTTCTTTAGAGGCAGCAGTGGTTGTTGTGCAGTCAGGGGGGAGGGCGGTTGGTCAAATCTATTGAAAAACAGATTCAGGTTGTTCGCCCACTCCCTGCCCCCTGTGGCCTGGGGGGAGGTATTCTGGAGCCCCGAGATGGTTTTGAGGTTTCTCCAGACCCCGCTGATGTCGCTCTGTTGCAGCTTGTCCTCCATCTTCTTCCTGAAGCTGTCCTTGCCTTCTCTGATCTTTCTCCTCAGCTCCCTCTGTACGGACTTCAGCATCTCCCTGTTCCCTGACCTGAAGATCCTCTTCTTCTCTCTCAGAAGTGTTTTTATCTCAGGGTTGATCCAGGGTTTGTTGTTTGAGTGACGCCGTATGGTCTTGGTGGGAACGGATTTGTCCACACAGAAGCTGAGGTAGCCCGTGAAGGTGTGAGTGAGGCCATCGATGTCCTCACCATGTGGATCGCAGAGCTGCTTCCAGGCAGTGGCTTCAAAACAGCCCTTTAGAGTGTCCATTGTCTCCTCAGACCATAACTCCACAGTGTGCATGGCCGGAGGTTGTCTGTGCACTAGGGGTTTGTACACCGGCCGGAGATGAACCAAGTTGTGATCCGATCTCCCGAGTGGGGGGAGTTGTGATGAGGTGTACGCCTCCTTAGTGTTTGCGTAGAATAAATCCAGTGTTTTATTGTCTCTAGTGTGGCATGTGACATACTGGGTGAACGTGGGTAGAATGGGAGATAGTGAACATGGTTGAAATCGCCTGAGATGAGGAGAAGAGCATCTGGGTGTTCTGTCTGCAGCCTGCTGGTTACTGAATGGATGACGTCACGTGCTGTCCCAGCGTTCGCCGTCGGATTTGCATAAACAACAATGCAGATCACGTGTGAGTGTTCTCTCGGGAGATATGTAGGCTTCATGCTAACAGCTAGCAACTCAATGTCTTTGCTGCAGTGTCGTTGTTTAACAGTGATATGTCCCGGTCTGCACCAGTTGTTGTTAACATACATTATCACTCCACCGCCCCTTGCTTTGCCACTGTCTGGTGTTCGGTCAGCTCGTATCATGTGAAAACCCTCCAGCTCAATGTTAGCATCTGCTGCTAGTTCAGTTAGCCACGTCTCAGTAAACAAAAGGAGAGAGCACTCCCGGTATGTGCTATCATAACGGGAGATAGCCGCTATATTATCTATATATATAGATAATAATATATATAGTATATAGATATAGTATATATATATATACTATATAGATATATACGTATATATATAGTATATATATATATATATATATAGTATATATCTATATATACTATATAGATATATAGATATATACTATATATATATATATATATATATATATATATATATATATATATATATATATATATATAAAATATATATATATATAGAGATAATATATATAGATATATACTGTATATATATATATATTATCTATATATATTATCTATATATATAATATCTGTTTGTTTTTACGTGTATTTCAATATGTAATAACTATCAACTTATGTGTATGAACCATTATGAACTATTAAATATTCAACACCCTCCCCCCCAAAAAGACAGTTCAAATATTAACTTCAGAAGGATATAGTAGCTGAACTGGTCTTCTTAACGCCGTCCCAGTTGGAGTGCGCACAGCGCAGGATCTGACTAGTCCATCTCTCCCTGGGAACACCTCTATGATTAGTCCTGTTTTCCATGTTTGACGTGGTATCTTGTCATCTCCAATAAGGACCAAATCTCCTGGTTTGAGTTGTGTTGGATTTGGGGTATGACGAGTGTGAGCCGATCTGAGGTCCAGCAAATACTCCTTCCTCCATCTGTTCCAAAATTCCTTGACAAGTCTATGGCGATATTTCCATCTTCGGGTCAGCCTTTCTTTATTTGCATTTGCTATCTGACCTGTTGTGGAAAATGGCTTTGGTGGTAAAGAGGTAAGTCTTTTCCCTATGAGGAAATGAGCTGGCGTCAGAGGTTCTGGTTCTTGTAAATCGTTGTACACAAATGTGAGTGGTCTTGAGTTAAATAGTGGCTTCTATTTCTGTCAGCAGAGAAGTTAACTCTTCAAAGCTTAGAGATGCTCTGCCCATCACTCTTTTGAGGCATCCCTTTACAGAGCGCACTAACCTTTCCCAAAAACCACCCCACCAAGCCGCTCTTTCTGCAATAAAATTCCACTTGATTCCCTTTTCAGAAAAATATTCCAGCAGCTCTGGCTCCTTTATAGCCTTCCACAGTTCCTTTAGATCTTGATCTGCTCTCTTGAACGTTTTTGCATTGTCCGAGTAGATTACTCTACAAAGTCCTCTCCGTGAAATAAATCTCTTCAATGCCAAAAGGAAACTTTCTGTTGATAGACTCGATACTAGTTCAAGGTGCACTGCACGTGTAACTGCACAGGTGAAAAGTGCTATGTACGCTTTCTCTGCAGAATTCTTGGACTTTACAAACAGTGGGCCTGCAAAGTCAACACCTGTGACTTCAAACGGCGGTGCTTCAGTAACTCTGTCTTTGGGTAGAGGTGCAGCTGTTTGCTGTGCTGCTTTTACTTTGAATCTTTTACAGATAGTACAGTCTGAAATGCATTTTTTGACTAACTGTCTCGCGCGTGGAATCCAATACTTCTCTCGTAGATGAACTAGAGTGTCTCTCACGCCTGAATGCATGACATTTTCGTGACTGTATTTTATCAGAAGTTGTGCAAATCTGTGATTTGAGGGTAACAACCATGGGTGCTGCTCATTGAAACTCACTTTGACTGATGCAGCCTTCCTCCTACACAGATTAAGCCTTGCTCGTCTAGAAAGGGTTTAAAGTCTCTGATTTTTGAGTCTTTGTGCACATTTTCTCCAGTTTTCAACTCTGTTATTTCTCTTTCAAAACTGTTAAGTTGCGCTTCACGTATCCATACCTTTTCAGCCTTTGCCATTTCCTCTGCTGTTAGTTCTCCCCTTTGTCTTTGCTTTGAATGACAGTTGTGGAGAAATCTTTGAATCCATGCAGTTACTCTTAGTACGGTCTGTAGTTTGCTGTATTTGTCCAGCTGTAGCAATGGTTCAGATTGCACTCTTTCACTGTTACTGAGATGTACTGCGACTTGACTTGCCTTTAGCTCAGCTTTAACCTCTACTTCTGATAGCATTTCTTGTGCTGTTTCTGGCGGTGTAATTTGAAGCTCCTTTTCTTTCAAAAATGATGGGCCTGACCACCAGAGATTTTCCTCTTTCAACCTTGATGCGGACTGACCTCTTGTGGTGAGATCAGCTGGGTTCACCTTTCCACTACAATGTGTCCATAGTTCTGGTGGTGTCAAAGTTTGTATCTCCATCACTCTGTTGGCAACAAACTGTTTCCATTTCTTTGATGAACTGCAAATCCAGTGAATCGCTATCATGGAGTCTGACCACATTCTGAGTTGAGTGATCTGCATTTTCAGTGCCTTCAAAAGGTTATTTGCCAACCTTGCTCCAATCACAGCTCCCATCAGTTCCAAGCGTGGCAGTGTGATTGTTTTGATTGGTGCCACTCTTGACTTGGATGCAACGAGCGCAGTAACAGTCTCTCCTTCTGTTGTTTGTCCTTGTAGATACGCAACTGCGCCATACGCCTTTTCGCTTGCATCTGTGAAGACATGGAGAACTTGTGATTCATCTGACAGTTTTTCTGTTCCATACCACCGCGGAATGACTATTTGGTGGATCTGAGGAAGCTCCATGCACCACTGCTGCCATGCCTGTGAAAGGTCTGGAGGCAGCTCGTCGTCCCAGCTCAGGCCCGTCGCCACATTTCCTGAAACAGACATTTAACTCGAATGGTAAATGGCGTTAGGAAACCCTATGGGATCAAAGATTCTGGTGGATTGATCTCAAAAACATCCTCTTTGTGTTTTCCTTTCCTTTTAGAATGTTCATCAAATGTTTGAGGTCAAAGGCAAAGTCATCTGTGGTCCGGTCTCCACACCAACCAAGTACCTTTCAACACACTTCCATGTGTTTCTGTTTCTTGTGTGAAATCAAGCTTGCTGTTTGACCACTTGGTTTTCAGTTCAAGGGAGTTTTGTTGTCCACTTACAGAGGTTCATGTTGGCAGCAGCCAGTATTTCTCTTGCTCCTGTAGTAAGTCTGTATGCCTCGTCTGAGTTACTTGAGCTAGCGATCAGATCATCCACATAAAGTGAGTCTCTCATTAGTTTTTACTGTGTCTGGGTTGGTTAGCTTCATATTTCTCCAGATGATGTCTGATAGTGGCTGCAAGTAAAAAATGGACTTGAAGTTACTCCAAAACACAACACGTGCCATTCTCATTATACGCGTGTTGGTGCCTTCAACATCTGGGGGTCCTGTAAGCCACAAAAATCTCACAGCATCTCTGTCACTTTCAGTTATAGATATCTGAAGGAAAGCTTTAGTAATGTCTGCTGTGAAAGCTACAGGATTTTGTCTGAATCTGATCAAAATGCTCATGAGGTCAGCATTCAGGTTTGGGCCAGGTAATAAACAGTCATTTAAAGAGGAACAACCTTCTTCATGTGACGAAGCATCAAACACTACCCTTAACTTGGTAGTTACTTTGTCCTCTCTGATTACAGCATGATGAGGTAAGTAGTAGGTTACATTCTCTGTCTCTGCTGAATGACTGCTCTCTGGCACATCTTCACATATTCCTTGTTCTGTGTAATCCTCTATTACATCGTTGTATCCTTTGAACAGTGTCACGTCAGATTTCAGCTTTCTTTTTTCAAACCTCTTTTGTGCAACCTTCTTGTTGTCTGAGAGTTCAGGTGTGTCTTGGCGCCATGGCACCGCCACTTCATATCTCTCATTAATGAATCTGACTGACCTGTCAAAGCTCTCCTTGGCTTTCTTGTCATCAGGTGTTTCCTCACCTTTAGTAGTGATGCCCAGCGACTCGATCTCCCAAAATGCTCTTAGCTGGTTTGAGATCTCCACTGAGTCTTCACTGAGTCCAATGTGCATACATGTTGCTTCATTCATACTGGACATGACAACTGGTCCTTGCACTGCCCAGCCGAATCTGGTTTCTACGGCAACCAAAGCGTCTGACAGTCTCTCAGTTTTACCTGTGACTACTCTCCAGTAGTAATCTGCTCCGATCAGTACTGATAGCTCCAAACCATCTTTGTCTCCCGCTGACACATCTGCTACTGGTAGCCCTTTTATCTCCAGCTGCCGTTGGATGTGTTCACTGGGGACTTTCATGACTGCAGTACAAAGCTGTGGGGTTTGAACAGCTTCAATCTCGATTTTCTGATCCTTGTTTCTCACATTCTCCAGGACTAGTTTTATGACATTGCATTTTGTGGTCACTGGGTTTTTTGAGCCAAACGTGTGAAGGTTTAATGTCTCTTGTTTTAGTATTGGCAGTTTTAAATCCTTCACTTGTTTCTCATGGACAAAACTCCGTTGGCTTCCTCCATCAATTAAGCAACGCACAATCTTCTTTCCTCCAGGTCCTTCAATCCTTGCTCTCACAGTTTGCAACAGTACTGTTTCACATTTTTCTGGGGTTGGTTTGGCTGCATATGGAAATACTGAGGAGACTACTGTATCACTCGTGTTTTCAGCAGCATCTGTCCTTTCTATTGGTTGCTTACTTTTGTCACACACAACAGCATGATGTCTCCTTCCACAATCAGTGCATGTCACATTTTTGGATCTACAGTCTCGAGCAAGATGTCTGGGTTTTAGGCATATGAAGCACCTTCCCATTTTCCTTAGCTTTTCTTTCCTGCTTGTGACTGTGCCTTCAGTGCACTGTTCTGACTTGTGGCTGGTACTGTTACAGAATATGCAACTGTGCACAAAGGGTGTATTCGAACTGCCTGTGTGGAGGGCTGCAGCTGAGGGCACATTAGGTCCTTTCCACTTTTCTCTGCTTGAATCTAGTTTGCAGTGCTGTTTCTGATTTGCATGTGTATCTTTATAATTCTCTCTCATTTGTGTCAAATGTGCAGCACGCTCCCTGCTTTCAACTTCTTGTTGCAAAAACTTCACAAGGCCATCAACATCCCACTTTTGCCCTATATCTGTCTTGCGGGTGTACTCAAGGGCAAGATCAGCAGGAATCATTTTGAACAGTATGGGGCACAGTAAACCTCCATAACTGTCTGACACGACTCCTAAAGCTTCTAGGCTTCTGATTTGTACTTCAACGTCATCAAAAAGTTGTCTCAAGGCAATAATGTCTGAGGACCTTTTAACTGGGCTTAGATTTAGTAACTTAGACATGTGTGCACTTACAATGAGATCTTTCCTTCCAAATCTTTGCTTAAGCATGTCTACTGCAGCATCATAGTTCATGTCAGTTACCTTCAGCCCTGCGACGGCGCGTGCAGCTGGCCCGATGAGATATGACTTCAAGTAAGTGAACTTTTCAGTTTTGCTCAAATCTGGGTTTTGGTGAATTGCATTTTCGAATTGGTCCCAAAACTCCTGCCACATGCACACTTCTCCGTTGTATTTGTTTATTGAGAGCTTGGGTAACTTTACCGAGGGTCTGCTTGTATTTGACCGTGTACTCACGTCACTCAGCCGATGTGGATTCGCTGATACGGTGGCGTGTCTTGCCTGTTCTTGTTGCTGTAAGGCAGCCCGTTCAATCGCTCTCTTTGCCCGCGTCCTCCATAAATTTGTGTTGTCCTGATACTCAAGTGTCCACGCCATGTCCGCATCTAACTCGTCCAAAGGGATCTCCTGCTCTATATCGGGTTCAATGTCTTGCAGGCCTTTCTCTTTCTGTGACAACATGGCTAACAGCTCCCTCAAACGGTCACTGTTTATATCAGTCTTACTTGTTTCATCTTGTATAATTTGCAGCAGCTTTGTAACGGACGTCCGCAGCACGGTCCGTTTCTGTTTTAGCCTTTGAAGTCGCTCCGACATTTTTTCCTTTCGTCTCCGTGTTGTTACAGCTATCGGCTTAATCCCAACAACGTTCTCTCTTCACTTTTCCCGCTTCCCAGCTTCCGGTTCCCGGGTTTTCGGCACCAAAAAATATGTTGTGGATTTAGCTGTAACATCAGTTGTTATAAGGAAAGAATGTCCAAACACCCAACTTTACCTTCATTTGGCTTTACTGGAGAATGCTGCATCTCAGTTTACAACACATTTGTCGTTCCCGCTGGCTAACATGCGTCCGTCTCTCTGATAGCACTGCATCGCTTAGCACTGACTTCTTCTTCTTCGGTCTGCAGCTTGAACAATAACATTTCATGGCCAAAGGTACAGCACCAGCGCCATCTAGTGGACAATGTCTAACGACTGCATTGAAGGAAAACACCTTTGAGATTCTAATTAAATTACTACTATAAATAGCTTTTCTGATTAACTATAAAATGTTTATAATATCTGTTTGTTTTCACGTGTATTTCAATATGTAATAACTATCAACTTATGTGTATGAACCATTATGAACTATTAAATATTCAACACCCCCTCCCCGGGTGGGTTGTTTTTTCTTGTTTGGGGGGTCTGCTTTGTGGGGGGGGGGGGTGTTTGTATTTTTTTTTGTCGTTGCCCTGGGGGTGTCTGGGTCCACCCCTTGAGGGGGGGGGCTCTGTCATGATCCGGGGCACGGGTGGGTGCCATGCCCAATCTCCACTTTTAGTTAGTCTGTTTCTGTCTGTTTCATTATTTCTCCTATTTGCTGTATTTGGTTCCTGTTCTGATTGTTGCCATTCTGTTGTGTTATTACTTACATTTTGGGGTTGCATTGTTTTTGTATCTTTATGGTTTCTGGTTAGTGTTTTATTTTGACAGCACTGCGCAGCCCTAGCTGTCAAACAGGCTCGCGGGTTGTGCAGCTGTCATTAATTGTGATTCTTTTTGGCACTCATGCGCCACACCTGTTGCCTATGTTTGTACGGCTATTTAAGGGCACGACAATCTGTTCTCATTGTCATGTCCTTCTATACCATGGGATGTCCTTGGTTGTTCACTACACTGAGTGTTTTGGGCTGCTGTTGAGGAGAATGGGAGTGCTCCGTCCAGGTCAGTGTTTTCCCCTTTTTGCCAAGCCTTCCCAGGCATTCATCTGCCTGTTGACGTTGAGCCCCCGCTCTCCTCCAGCACCCTTGTTATCCATTATTACCTCCACCAGGCCAAAGGCCAGGAGGAGGTTATGTTTTTGCCAGCGTTTGTCTGCTGTTTGTCTGTTGGTTAGCAAGATAACTCAAAAAGTTTTGGACGGATTTTGATGAAACTTTCAGGCGTTGTTGGAAATGGTACAAGGAAGAACTGTTTAAATTTTGGGGATGATCCGGATCACCGTCTGGATACAGGAATTTTTTAAAAGATTCTTGAACATTGTGAGATACAGCCATTTTCAACATGTGTGCAGGGGCAATAGAGGGCGCTGGTCGTCGTGTCTGACGAACACAAACTCCACGTTCTTCAAAGTTTTAGGCACAAAAGCACGCGGAAAACTGTGATGGGCAGGACCCGCCAGCGTGCCTGTGTTTGCACGACGCTGCAAAAGCTGAGATGGGCAGCTGTCCGCCGCAGGATCATTTGGCAGAAATTCCCCGGCCAGCCATAGGGGCTGCGCAAAAACCAGCTCTCTGCCGGGGAAGCTTCCAAATTCTCTTTTTTTCCACGGAGCGCAAACCCAATAAAACCCACGCCAACCTGTCTACCCAATTTGCATCCGTCAAAACAGTGGTGGGCAGGGCCCGCCAGCATGCCTGTGTTTGCGCTACGCTGCAAAAACTGAGACAGGCAGCTGTCCGGTGCGGGGTTATTTGGCAGAAATTCCCCGGCCAGCCATAGGGGCTGCGCAAAAAACCAGCTCTTTGCCGGGGAAGCTTCCAAATCCTCTTTTTTTTCCGCGGAGCGCAAACCCAATAAAACCCACGGCAACCTGTCGACCCAATTTGCATCCGTCAGTGAAGCCCTGAGTGCTGCTTTCAGTGATCTATGAAAACGCTCGCAGCCTGGGACTTTGCACATGAAGGAGATGGACACAACACCAACACTTCAGTTTATTACCTCCGCCAAGGAGGTAATGCTTTTACTACTGAACCACTAATCCTATCATTGTGAATCCAATTGCTAGTCATATGTTTTCATGGTCAAGGAATCTGAAAACGTACACACAAACACTGTATGGGGGGGAACTGTGGTGCTTGGCGGAGGTCTGCGCTCTCCGAGTGCTTTTCTAGTTTGTATGTGTCGTCTAGTTAATTGTTTGTCTTTACTTTAATAAATGTGCGAAACACACAGTGAGCATTTGGTGTCCTTCAACAGCCCTTAAAGGGCAGTTTATGACAGTTATTGTCCTTTTGGCCTATTTCACATGCTGGACAGAGCAAATTACAGTACTCTTTTCACAACTGACCCCTAAATAACTCAATCAAGTCATTTTTAAAGCATATAAACTGTTTCAGTCAACATTAAGACCTTCAATCAATTTTTGGCAGGTGAAATATAGAGTTATTGATTTTGAGACAATTTCACAGGTTGGACAGAGCAAGTTACAGTACTCTATTCACAATTTAACCCTGAAGAACTAAATCAAGTCATTTTTAAAGCATGTACACTGTTTTCAATCAACCTTAAGACCCTTAATCAATTTTTGGCAGGTGAAATGCACAGTTATTGTCCTTTGAGACCATTTTACAGGTTGGACAGAGCAAATTACAGTACTCTATTTGCATTTTCACACTGAACAACCAAATCGAGTAATTTTTTTGACAGATAAAATGTTTCAATCCAAATTAGGAGCCTTAATGATTAATATGTGCCTTAATTTTTGGCAGATGAAGCATATAGATTTTACTTAAGTAAAAATATATAATTATAGGAGGCAAATAATGTACAAACACTAGTATTCATGGGAAAGAAAAGCTTTATTGACTTTTACATTGTTATACATGGATTTTGTTAATTTCAGCACACTTTTCTTAACATATAAGGCAAAACATTAAAAGCTGCTACAGGATAAAATGTCATATTTGATTATTCTAACACAAAACTCATGGGTCTAAAATTATGACTAATCCCTCACCACATTAAATATTCACAGACATACCTTTGCCAATTGCATTGACCAAAAGTTATGTCCGCTTTGATCAAAAGCAGCTGTCAGCCTGTCAGAATCTGAAAAGAAACGGCTTTAGTCGAGCGAGGCAGGTGCGCTCCCGCAGTGAGCCGATCAGTTTTTGGCGCCCATCACTTTTTGGCATGACACCGGCAGCGGGAGCACTCGGCCAGTTTAAGAATGAGTGGGATTCATGAACTTACACACGGATCTCTGAACAAATCAGGGTTTTACACAACATTCATAACTCCGGAGTAGGTTTTTAGTACCGAGGTGATTTACTCACAAATCTACTCACAGATTTACGAAGGGTTCATGAATGAGGTCCATTAAATTTTAAATGTTGTTCTTCTGCTGCGTGGAATCCCTTTCAATCGAACATTTATCATTTGAGAAAGTTAGAGTGTGAGCTGAAGCAGTTGTGTGGTGTTGTGGTCAAAAATAAAAACTGGCACACTGTTCTTGAATATACTGTATACTTTCCGAATTAAGATAATATCAACAAGGAAAAGAGCATAAATACAGTACACTGCAGCATTGTGACTTGTTTGTGTAAGTGTCATTTTTAATGTTAAATATGTCAAATTAACCTCAAGCTGCAAAAAACACTTTTAAAAGTACATTTTCTAAAAAGTACAGCAGTGGTGAGCATTATTTCTGTACATTTGCTAAGGAGGTGATATTATCATCATGTGCATGTACTGTATATGTACCTACTTTGTGGACCACCACAGATGCAATCTTAATCAGTAAGAAACACTGTAATGTTAACAAAACCTTGTTATTTGCACATGCTCAGAAGGAAATAAGCTGCTGAATTCATTCATGGTATTCAAACACCTATAAAATTTTTGAGTAATCATGTGACTAAAAATGTTTTAGCTACCATTTGAAAATAATAAATACACCATTTTTTCTGTGGTGTTTGTCAGAGTTGGGTCAGTATCAGTAAAACTTTATAGTAGGGCTGGACAATATACCTATTATGTAGTTATTGTTCATGTATATGGTTGCACTGTTGGAGTTCTTATTTGGGTGATACAGGATGGCAGCCCCAGTTTCCGGTTCCGCCATCTCCAGTGGTATAAGAGGAGCTGCTGGTAGAGGGGCGATCTCTTCCGCCTTTCCTCTGCCAAGCAGCTGCATGTACAGTTGGGTGTACAGAGCCCTGTTTCATTAATAAAGTAGTGTTCAGCTCCACTCCTGGCCTCATCCTTGTCTACGAGTTATGACTTAACAATACCGAATATATTTGTTGTATCGGTACATTTGGTCACCCGCAATACATAAATGATTTTATCGTGCATATTTGAATACTTATCACGTTAATATGAGCTGCCGCTGCAAGACAGGTCTATCTGTAACTTGGCCACTGCTGAAGTCTGAAAGTGGAGACTCACTAGCTCAGCCTCTGCAGCGAGCAGAGGTGAAAAGGAAGGTAACAGAATAAAAGTAGGCTCACCTTAAGCACAGGAAATGAAGGGGGGCAGAGGGGAGGAAGATAAACATTCCGAGTCTGGACTCTGCACGTTCCGGTCTTGCAACCCTTCAAAATAAGAGTGAGTCGCTTGCAAAATAAACAACTGATGGAATGCAGACACATAAAAAAACAAATATAAGCAACAAATTATACTTCTGTCACTTATTAGACCTTACTTACTTACTTAATCCTCTTCGCCCCAGCTGGGGCATAAGGCACCAACGAGTCTCCTCCAGCCATCTCGGTCCTGGGCGAGCCAGCTGACTTCGTTCCAGGTCTTGCCCTCCGCTTTCATTACCTCTTCCACTGTCCTCCTCCAGGTGCCCTGGGGTCTGCCTCTCCTCCTCTTCTCCGGCGGTGCCCATCTGAGTGCTGCGTGTGGATGCCTGGCTTTGTTCATGCGCAGAACGTGGCCCAGCCACCTCCAGCGTCTCTGCTTCACCTCGTCCACGATGTTGTTAATGCCTGTGCGTCTGCTGACTTCCTTGTTGGTGACACGCTGCTCCCAGTGGATTCTGAGGATTCGACGTAGACACCGTCCTTCGAAACCTCTGAGGCAGCTTTCAATTTTCTTGTTTGTTCTCCAAGTCTCTGAGGCATATAGGATGACTGAGCGAACGTTTGATTTGTAGATCTTCAGTTTGGTACTGTTCTGCAGGACTGACGATTTCCATACATTTCGCAGTCTGTTGAAAGCCTGTGCCGCAAGACCGATTCTTGTGGAGATCTCTCTCTCGATGTTGCTGTCAGCTGAGATGTAGCTTCCCAAGTATTTGAAGTCCTGTACTTCCTCAAGATCTTCGCCCTGTACCTTTGTTTTCTGTGTGCTCTTGTTTTTCAGTTTCATCACTTTCGTTTTGTTGGGGTGAATCATGAGCACAATAGTTCTTGCTGTCTGGTCAACTCTGTCTGTCTTTTCCTGGATGCCTCTCTGTGTATGTGATAGCAGAGCGATGTCGTCTGCAAAGTCGCAGTCTTCCTGCCTGGCCGTTAGTCCCCAGACAAGTCCCCTAGGTCAGTCTCCTGTGGCTCTCCTCATCACCCAGTCAATGACGACCAGGAAGAGGATTGGTGAGATCACGCAGCCTTGTCTGACCCTGGTCTTCACATGGAACCACTCGCTCTCCTGGCCATTGTGGCGTACGCAGCACTGATTGTCAGCATACATGTCCTTCAGGATGTTGACTACTTTTGTTGGAAATCCATAAGCTGTCAGAATCTTCCAGAGGGATGGGTGGTGGATACTGTCAAAGGCCTTTTCAAAGTCAATGTAGTTTATGTACAGTAAGGAGTTCCATTCCAGTGATTGTTCGACTATGGTACGCAGGACAAAGCTTTGGTCTATGCAGCCCTTACTGCTTCTGAATCCTGCCTGTTCCTCCCTCAGGACCCTCTCTATGGCTTGCCTCACCCGCATCAACAGAACTCTGCAGAAGATTTTCCCAGGCACAGACAGAAGGTTGATGCCTCTCCAGTTCCCGCAAGCTGACAGGTCGCCTTTCTTTGGCAGCTTGACTATGATGCCTTTCTTCCAAGTAACAGGGACTTTTTCTTCTTCTCACACTTTGTTGAAAAGTTCTGTCAGAGCTTTTGCACTTGCCTTTGGATCTGCTTTTAGCATGTCTGCAGTAATCCTGTCTTCGCCAGGTGCCCTGTTTCCTTTTGTCTGCTTAATGGCCTCTTCTATCTCCTGTTGGGTGATGCGCCCCCGCTTCATTTCTATGTGAAAGCCTGTGTCTTCTATCACTGCTTCTTCCTCAGGGTCTGGTCTATTCAGAGTCTCTCTGAAGTGCTCCGCCCATCTACTAAGTTGGTCCTCTTTCTTCATGAGAACTTTCCTGTCTTTGTCCTTAACCACCGTTGTCTTGCTGGTGAAACCTCCTGTGAGGGTTTTGCTGATTTTGTAGACCGTTCTTGTGTCTCCCCTTTCTGCTGCTGACTGTGCCTCCTAAGCCAGGCTGTCCGCGTACTCTCTCTTGTCTTTGCGGACACTCTTCTTGACATCGTTGTTCTTCTGTCTGTATGCTTCAGCAGCTGCTTCCCTCTCTTCCATGCTTCCCCCTAGCATGCGCTGTTTTGTTGCCCTTCTCTCCTCGATAAGTTGCCAGGTGTTTTCAGAGATCCATTCTTTCCTCTCTCTTTTCCTGTGGCCCAGCACCTCTTTGCTTGTGTCAAGGAACAACTTCTGGACAGTGTTGCTCAAGGTGTTGATGTCGTCTGCTGGTGTGTCTTCCAGGACCTGGAATCTGTTGGACAGCTCGAGTACAAACTGAGTGTTCACTATAGGATCCTTCAGTCTGCTTGAGTCAAAGAGCTGTTCACTAGTCTTCTTGTTGGTCCTCTTCAGCTTCAGCTGTAGCTTGCACAGAACAAGGTTGTGGTCACTGCCGGAG
This sequence comes from Pholidichthys leucotaenia, assembly GCA_020510985.1. Taxonomy (NCBI): domain Eukaryota; kingdom Metazoa; phylum Chordata; class Actinopteri; order Cichliformes; family Pholidichthyidae; genus Pholidichthys; species Pholidichthys leucotaenia. The sequence continues at coordinate 344,998,838 of CM035840.1, forward strand.
TCGACCCCTCTTAGTGCTCTGACATCAGTCGCAGACCCTCTCCACTTCTGGTTGATGGCTATGTGGTCTATTTGGTTCCTGGTTCTCCCATCCGGTGACACCCACGTCAGTTTGTGAATTGTCTTGTGTGAGAATATGGTGCCTCCTATCACTAGCCCATTCTCCAGGCACATGTCCACAAATCTCTGACCGTTTCTCACACCTGTTCCTTGGGTTCCCATGCATGATTCGTATCCCACATTTCCTGCACCAACCTGGGCATTAAAATCCCCCATCACAATGAGGATGTCATGCTGTGGTGTCTTGTCTGTTTGCTCTTGGAGGTTTGTATAGAAAAGGTCCTTCTCTTCATCTGATGATGGTTCTGTTGGTGCATAGCACTGGATGATGGTGGTCTTCACGTACTTTGAGAAAAACCTCGCTCTAATGATCCGAGCATTGACCGACTCCCAGCTCAGGAAGCTCTTCTTGGCATTCTTCTCTAAAATGATGCCCACTCCTTCCTGGTGTTGGCCGTCTGTTCTTCCCGAGTAGTACACTGTCTCTCCTGTGTTCAGGGTCATGGTTCCCGAGTCTGTCCATCTCATTTCACTGATTCCAAGAATGTTGATGTTGTATCTCTTCATCTCTTTCACAACCTGTGCTGTTTTTCCAGTTTCGTACATCGTTCGAACATTCCATGCTCCCACTCTCACTCGTTGTTTGGGTTTCGCCAAGGACTCCATCGGAACAGAAACTTCCTTTCGGCTTTCATCCCTGCTCTTCATATAAGACATTGCTGCCTCAGTCCTCAGCTCGTCGCCCAAGGTTTGATGACTTTTTGTTGATCTTGTTGGCGTTTCTGTAGCAAGCGTTTTTTATGTGGTGGGCTGCTAACCCAACGCACAACCCTCCTCCTTTCGCATCCTAGGCTTGGGATCAGGCAATGGCGGAGTTACTTATTAGACCACCAAGTATTAATTATCTGTGGTAAACTGAAACATTTCTTCCCATGTGGATAAACTTGATTACTTGATAATGTAAGTTCTTTTAAGCAAAGAAAAAAGCAAAGAAAAAGAAAAAAAACACTTTGCTCAGTTCCACATTGTTGTGAAGAATTTTCTCTGACAAGTTTTCATTTTATTTTATTATTCAGCTTTTTCACGAGTGAAATAAATATGTATATTTACATAAAGTTTGAATAAAAATGTAAGTAAAACCAAATTTTAAAGGACATTCAGTACACAAAATACAGATCGCAATATGTATTATGTATCACAATATAGAGAAATCATATCATGCTACATTTTTTTAGCTGTACCACCCAGCCCTACTTTATAGTGTTGCTTTGGGAATGTGATAGCATTTTTAAATTTAATTCAGGTGTAGGAGATTTATTAGGAGATAAGGATTGGAAAGCTGCTTTGACATAGGTTTTTCTCTGAGTCCATAGTTTTAGTTCAGACATCTCAATATGTGAATGTAAATTCTGTATTCTGTTTTCCCATTCCTCAGGTCTCTACAAAGAAATGGATTACAGAATCTTCAAGCAAACATATTCTTTAACTACCCAAACCTACAGAAGCTGTGAGTCTACCATAAATTTTCAATTGCACATCCTCTTAGTCTATACATTATATGTATACACACACACACACACACACACAGAGCGGGAAAATAAGTATTCAACACATAAACATTTTTCTCATTAAACATATTTCTGATGGAGCCATTGACCTGAGATTTTCACCAGATATCAGAAACAACCCAAGCAATCTATACATACAAAGAAATCAAGGTAACTGTGTTCACAAAATAAGTTATATTTATTGAAGTGGAATGACACAGGGAACAAGTATTGAACACATTTGGAGAAATTAATTTAATATTTAGTAGAAAAGGCTTTGTTGGTAGTAACAGCTTCCAGATACCTCCTGTATGCAGAAACTAGGCCCAGGCATTGCTCAGATGTGATTTTAGCCCATTCTTCCACAGAAACTGTCAAATCTTGAAGGTTCAGTGGGTGTCTTCTATGAACTTTGATCTTCAGTTCGTTCCATAGATTTTCAGTTGGATTCAGGTCAGGTGACTGACTGGGCCATTCTAACAACTTTATTTTCCTCCTCTGGAGCCAGTTGAGTTTCCTTGGCTGTGTGTTTGGGATTGTTTTCTTGCTGAAATGTCCACCCTCGTTTCATCTTCAGCATCTTGGCAGATGGCAACAGATTCTTATCAAGGATGTCTCTATTTGACCATTCATCTTTCCTTCAATTATATGAAGTCTGCCTGTACAATGTTCTGAAAAACACCCTCACACCATGATGGGATGTGCAGTGCCATTTCTCCTCCAAACATGCTGTGTGTTGTGGCATCCAAAAAGTTCAATTTTGGTCTCATCTGACTAGACTATATTCTCCCAGTATTTTACTGGCTTGCCCAAATGTTGTGCAGCAAACTTTAGACAAGCTTCAACATGCTTTTTCTTCAACAATGGAGTCTTGCAAGGTGAGAGGGCATCAAGCCCATGTTGGTTGAGTGCATTACTTATTGTTTTCTTTGAAACAGCAGTTACCTGCTAACTCCAGGTCTTTCTGGAGCTCTCCACGAGTGGTCTTTGGCTCTTGGATAACTCTTCTGATAATTTGTTTGACTCCTCTGTCAGAAATCTTGCGAGGAGCTCCTGGTCGTGGTCAGTTTATGGTAAAATGATGTTCTTTCCACTTCCAGCGGTGATCACTGGAACATTCAGCAGTTTAGAAATGCACCTGTAATCACTGCCATCATTATATTTTGCAATAAGGTTGCAAAGACCTAGACAGAGCTCTTTGCTTCTACCTATCATGAGTTCTTTGTGGTGTGGCAATCTGACATTCACAGACCTTTTTAAAGGCTATCAGTCAGGACTTAACCAGCTGAAATTAATTTGCACTGATAGGGGATGGGATGGCTTCCTAAATTCTGATGGATTTCAGCTGGTTTCTTGGCTTTCTATACCTTTTTGCCCTCTTTTTCTTCATCTGTTGAATACTTATTCCCATTGTCATTCCACTTTATCAAAAATAACTTGTTTGTATGTATGGATTATTTGGGTTGTTACTGATATCTGGTGAAACTCTCAGGTCATTGGCTCCATCACAAATATGTTTAATGAGAAAAACATTGACGTTTTCAATACTGTGTGTGTGTGTGTGTGTGTGTGTGTGTGTGTGTCCACAATGGGGAAATTCCAGGATTGCAGCAGCAAAGGGATAGCAGCACTCAGTGCAATAGTAAATAAGATAATAAGATAAGAATAGGTTAGCCAAAGCAGTAAATAAATATACATATGTACACAGTTATGTACACAGTGCAGGAGCATTGCAGTTAGATGGTGTCAGCGGCATTACAGTTTGTTCAATTACCCAGCAGAATATAAATATGTACCCAAACAGTATAATTGTTTTATATAAAACACAGATGTAATTGGGTTCAGAAGAATATTCCCATTATTCATACAGTTACAGTGAGACATTGTTATGTATCTTTGTTTGTTTTGTTTTTTTTCTTGACATTTACCTGTGCTGTTTTGTGCATTTTCTTTTTTCATGCAGATATCTCCAGCACAACAAAATTCGGGATGTGAGTTCTGACGCTTTCAGGGGGTTGTATAATCTGACAAGACTGTAAGTTTGTAAGACACCAATAAATAATAATGCAATAATGCATTTTTTTCATAAATGTGTGTGGTCTGTGTATTTATTTCAATCAAATCATTAATTTGAATTGAAAACATTTATTACTTTGGTGAGTGGAGTGCAACTTATTTTGTTCTTTTATGGCATTATTGATCATTTGCATCAATGAAGCACTTGTGTTTATTTTTTTTACATTTTAGTTATTTATTTATTTATTTTGATTTCTTGTACATCCACCAATGGAGTGCAGGTTTTGGTATTTAGTATATTGCAGTAGTTTGCAACCTGTGGCTCAGGTGCCACATGCAGCCCTTTTATCCATAGCCAATGACTCCTGGCAGTTTTCACACAAAAAATTAAGATAAATCATTAAATAACACAGGGAAGAAACTGTCCTCTTACTTCTGTTGAAAGGTCAATTAATGTTTTGCATCTCCATGCAGATATTTCTGCACAAAACAATTAAAAAAACATGTTTTTCCCCTAACATCCAACCATTTAGCTCAGATTCATCCTTTTTAAAATACTGTAGCTACAATGTGATGTTTACAGATTTATTTTTCCACAGATGTTTTTTATACACTGACAAACAACAGTAACAAACAAATTTACTATTTAATTTAAACAAATTTACTATTTAATTTTAGTTTTGTCTCTCAAAAGAATAGATAAAATCATTGTCTCTTATTGTAAAAACTTGAGGTGTCCCATGGGCCAACATAAATGGTTGTAGCCATTTAATGAGGTCACTATTTGCTAATGCAGGGACCTGTGCTTCAAGTATAAAGAAAGCTTAAAAATGCTAGCGGCTAACTTACCATTCATCACATAATGATGGAGTCACTTGAGTCCCTTGAGAACACCACTTTTGGGCTTTTGTTAAGAATGAACCAAGCACATTGCAATCAGAATCATTAAGCACAAACTATTATTCTAGCTATATTTGTTTATTGTCTGTATGTGTACATATAAAATAAAATTAATAATGCATAAGTATAACTACATAATAATACACATATTGCAATAAAAACAACATATCTATTTATGTTATTCAGTCTTTTCTACAAATACTACTGCTCTTTAAGGACGATGTTTCAGCACATTTCGGTCAGTGTGATTTCTTTAATACAGAAGCACCAAGTTTTTAATCGAAAGATATTCATTGGGGGGTTGGCAGGGGTGGGGATTGATTACTCTATTGATATCATCAGCAAATTAATCAATAAAATAACTGATAGCTACAGTATTTAAAATGGCTGTTCCCATAGTTTCCATAGAGTGTGCCAAACTCCGGTACGCATATCCTACCCCAGTTTCCAATAGATAAGAACTAATCATCTTCCAATGTCACATCAGCCCTGATGGGGATAAACCAGTGTTTGTTTGTTTTTATAGCCCCCTCCGTGGATCGTCACCTTATTGTGGTGGAGGGGTTTGTGTGCCTTAATGATCCCAGGAGCTCTGTTGTCTGGGGAAACTTGCCCCTAGTAGGGTCTCCCAAGACATACTGGTTCTGGATGAAGGGCCAGACCAATAGCGGTCCAGCAGATCCCCATAAAAAAGTTACATCAAGGACCCAGTGTACCCAAAGGAGCCACAGGGGTCCACCCTCCAGTTTGCTCACCACCTGCAGGAGAGATCATGGGGACCATGATGCTTTGTAACCTATAGTCTGGATGGATGGATGGATGGATGGCTGTTTTATAGCACAACTGACCTGTGAAACTCACAAACCTCATTCTTACACCAACCAAATGCAGTATGTCATCATGATAGTATTAATAGGTTGGACCCTTGAACAATTCTGTATTACTTTCAGCATTAACCCCTTGCACTCTGGTCAATTTCCCTAAAAACGCCTAAAAATAACGTACCCAAAGTAAATCAAAAGCTGTTCTTCAACCCTTTGCAGCATCTTCATGGGGCTGGTCTCATTTAAAAGAAAACACTTTGAATTTTTTGGCAAAACAGTCATAATCTCTCTAAGTGCTCCTGCCACTGAGTAACAGTCATCTAAACATACTGAACTTGAAGAAAATAAAGTTTGCCTGGGTGTTTTTTTTAGATACAAATGCTTGCAAATAACACACAGCTGTCAGATACTGGCTGGAAAATGCAACAGAAATGTAGAACCAAGTGTAATCCAGCTGAGGTCAAAATTTTGTAACAATACCACAAAAAGTGAATATATTACACAGCTTTTTTTCTCAGGTTGTTCCCAGGTGTTTTTGAACTGTGCCAAATTGTGCCAAATGGCACAGTTTGGAAAAATGTCTATAACTTTTGAATGATTCAACATAGAAGCTTGATGTTGGGCTCTAATGAAAGGTGACACTCAGGGCTGTGTGTGTGTGGGGGGGGGGGGGGGGGGGGCGGGGGGTTGTTTATTCATTCATGAATGAATGAATGAACAAACAAGCCCCCTACACACAAAGAAGCATGCCACGTAAAAAATGTGTGGCCTTTTTTTACAAGAAAAAATAACCTACAGTGCAATAAAAATTATACTAAAATATCTGCAATGTAGAGGATAACAACTTCCCCACCCCCCCGCTACAGAGGAGCGCGGCGCACAAAAAAACAGTCCGTCAACGGTCAGTCATGTGGCGATGACGCACAGTTGTAATTACCGATCGGTCAAAAGTCATTTTTATTACTATTTTCAATGATAAAGAATAATTTAGCTTATAACACTTACCTGTCCACAACAGCAGTGTCGTTGGCGAACATCTGTTCCTCATTGTCAGACGAACATGACGCTGGTCTGCTTGTTACTACTCGTGGTTCTGGTCACGCGACCCAGTCAAATCATGATTCCATTATTGCGGTTTTGCGCTTCCGTGATTGCGGTTTTGGCGAACGATTTTTCAAAACAAATAAGAACAGTAGTAATAAAAAAAGACTGCCGAACGCTACCGTTACACACAGCGGCTTACACAAAACAGATTTTACGCACGGGACGCACGCTTTCAATCGTCGAACTTCTCTGCTTCAATTGGCTCGTTGTATTCACAGTCGTTGGTAGGTGGGTCCTTCTTGCTAGGTTTTCAGTCATTGGTTCTTCAAGGTTTCAGAAACCCAATTCAAGGCTCTTATTAGTCGAATGAGAGGTCAATCAAATCTAAACCAATCAAAACACTCCTTTGGCTTTCTGTTCGCGGCTGTGTCTGTAGTGGAAGAACGGAAATGCAGCTTTTTTTTTTTTCAGTGCGCACTGAGACGCACAGTGCGCACTAGGACACACGAGGACGCAATAGGACGTAGAGACGTGACCGCCCGCGGTATCCCGGAGTGCAAGTGGTTAAACAAAATTGAATGCATAGTATCAAACTGTTCTGTCTGCAATGCTATTAATAAACCTGTAATGTTAAACCACCTCATTGCCTTTCCTCATTTAGATATCTGAGCCACAACAAGATAACTGTCCTGGTGCCTGGGGTGTTCAAGGATCTTCACAAGCTGGAGTGGCTGTATGTCTTCAGCTTTGTAGTACACAGTCTTTGTTTTCTTTTCTTTTGCTTTGTTGTTCTCTAATTTACCTTGGGTAATATGGCACACACATCTCTTTTGATTCTGTTTGATCTGAACCAATATGTTACACATAAGAAAGAAACTACAACTCTTTTTTTTCTTGTATTTGCTGCTATTGTAGGATCTTAGACAATAACAACATCCATCACATATCTTTTATGACCTTTTCCGGACTGAACTCCCTTGTCTTACTGTAAGATTTTATTCCCATTCTAAAATATCTTTTTGATCTTCTGTTATGTCAGCAGCTGCATTTAAGGGTAAAAAAAATGGCTAAAGCACCTTTTGTCATGTTGTCTCACCGATCAACAGGGTTTTGCTGAACAATTCCTTGACAGAGCTAGATGACATCTGTCGAGAAATGCCCAGACTGAACTGGCTGTAAGTAGGGTGTCAGGAAAATCACAAGTTGTTCCAGTATAAGTGATATTTGATGAGTCATTCCACAATATTTTTTTTGTGTCTGTGTGTTCATGTCAAACATACCTGCAGGGATTTGGAGGGAAATCTCATTGAAGCGATTGGAAATGTCTCATTTAGCTCATGTAGCATGCTGACAGTTCTGTAAGTACAAATTTGATAGAAGGCAGATATGAAGTTTTTGCTTTTAGATTCTTAGTTTTCCTGAATTTCTATAACAACCTTGCAAATCTGCTTGAGTTTAATAAAACTGATTGCTCTGCTTTCTGTCTTTCCCCTATCTTCAGGGTTTTGCAGCAGAACAGAATCAGCTACATACATGAACAGGCTTTCTCAGTCCTCCGAAAGCTTGGAGAATTGTAAGTTAATTTTGTTTGTGCTGAAACTGTTTCCACTGTTCACAAGTTTCAGAAATGTGGCTCACTGAGGCAACTGAACAAAGAAAAGGGGAAAGACTAAAATCTTCTTGGCGCTTTATCGGGGGAATGAACCAAACCTAATTATGCTGTATTGTAAAAATTAGAATTATGAACCCAACAGAAGCTAAATAGAGCTGTTGAAATTTAAAATACTAACAAGAACAGGCTGAAGTAATGCAGCTAATATAAGAAGTATTCCTATTTAAAAAACAGTGTGCAACCAGTTTGAAATAACTAAATTCCAGCTTTAAAGCAGCACTGTGTAACTTGTTTTCTTGTGCTGGGTAGGAACAATGAAAAGACTACCGCTATAGTGACTATGACCTCAGTCCCAACAGCCAGTTACAGTATGTTTAGTTGTTTGGGGCTACTTTGAGCCTGCAATTGACTATTGGGACTCAGCTCATAGTCACCATAGTTGTAGTCCTTTTAGAGTTCCTACCAAGAACAGAGCTGTTGCAGGTAATATGGGGGAATTGACATTCACCTGGTCAAAGATTGGTGTACCATCCAAATTATTTTGGAAACATTATTTTCAGGTGAAAATCCTACACGGTATTGCTTTAATTTTGACTTACAGTACATCTACATTTTAAAACTATAGTATATGCAGTGTAGTGAAATTGTGTAAATATGAATGTGAGTAGGAATGAAGATTTACTTTCATCACACTCAATTCCTCGTTGGGGCACCATCCACGTTTTATAGAAGTGGAAACTCTTATGCACAAAGACTTAAGCTTAAGAATTTAGCAATTGGTAAGTTAAGCCTTAGTTAATAATCCTATTGAAAATATTTAAACAGTCTCATAATAAACTCTTGTGTGAGTTCTTGTCTCTGATGATCAAGAAGATGGACATGAAATCAAACAGTAACTCCCATATGTCTTTCAATGATTTAATAAGGAATGTCAGAATAGGTTAACATATTTGCATAACTTTAAAACAGAGAATTTACATGTATCATGGGCATCATAGACTGTTACTGAGTTACTTATGAATCAAGCATTTGTGGAACCACATGAAGCATAGTTTTATTTGTCAGTATACTGGAAATTGGAAAACCATAAAATAGCATTGGTTGAGAAAAGTGGATGTGATTTTATGAAGAAAATGATAATTAACTTTATAAAAAAAATTAGAAAATTTGTTTTACTCTGAAAAAGAACATAGATTAATGAAAGACAACATGCATTTTGAGATTCTGATGGGTGTTTGCATAAAATTAGGTTCAAAGAACTTATACCAGGAATATTCTGAAGACAAGTGTAAATTATATAACAGACCGTCAGCCATAGAAACTTTGTGTCCTAATGGGTAGCAGGCGGGTCCACTGGATTCTGTTTCACTGGACCAGCATGAGTCTGTGTGGAGACTCCATACCACTTTTATGGCCTCCTCCCAGGATCAAAAAGGCTGGTCTCCAGCAGGCTGGGTGAGGTCTTCTCTGATGCACTAAAGAAGGAATTAGTTTATGGTGCAAAGTCTCATCAGAAAGTCAAATTACATCACAAACTCATTTCTTCCGACGTTGTGGTGGTTTAAATGAGTTGGTTTAAGCTTAAAAAAAATTAAACAAAATCTTCTTGCACGATAATTTAAAGAAAACGAAGGATACAATAAGAAAAAATAATTTTAAAGAAAAGAAACAGGATTTACACAGAGCATAACAGGCTCTGGGCCCTTTTTAAAAATATAGGAAAAATTGGAGGAACAGAGAAAGCTGCTCACAGCTTTTGCCACCCACACCCGAGCAGACTCTGAACAAAGAGCAATAAAACTTAAGTTTTCTCTAGTGTTGCAAGGTGGTCCCAAAACTTCATGAGACCTGAAGTGGCCCAATTATATTTGAGCTTCTTCCAACAAGGATCATAAACTCAACCTAAAAAGGGGAATGCAATGAAGCTTTGAACTCTATTGGTCAGTTGAAGTGCAGCTATGGTCTCCTGAAGAATGAGGAAGGGAAGAGACATTTGATCTGACAAGTGAGACCCCCTTTTAAGCCACATGTTGCTGAAAAAAGCATAAATTCCTTAAACTTTAGTGACTAAGATATTCCACTCAATAAAGGAGCAGACAATCCATCTACATCTACTGTAATTAACTTGTGATAATAAGCATGCAAACATTAATTTCTTCCTGAAAATAGCAGAACATATCACAATCATATCAAATCAAATCATATCAATAAAAGCATTAGAAACCCATTGTCCGTCCCAGAGTTCAATCGGGTCTTTGTGGGCAGATACTGTCTTAAGAGGAAGAATATGAGTTAGTTCATAGTCCATCCATCCATCCGTCTTCTTCCGCTTAATCCTTTTCGCGAGGGGGCTGGAGCGTATCCCAGCAGCTTTGGGCGAGAGGCAGGGTACACCCTGGACAGATCGCCAGTCCATCGCAGGGCCAACACAGAGAGACAGACAACCATTCACTCTCACAGTCATACCTAAGGACAATTTAGAATCCCCAGTTTGATGCCAATTAACCTAACATGCATGCATGATTTTGGCATGTGGGAGGAAACCGGAGAAATCCCGGAGTAAACCCACGCAGACACGGGGAGAACATGCAAACTCCACGCAGATCACTGTTGGTCAGGGGCTGGATCGAACCCAGGATTCCCCGGCCAAGGGTGAATTGCTGTGCTGCCGCAGTGCTAACCACTCCGCCACCGCGCTGCCCATAAGGCATAAATTCCACTGCAAAGGAAAAATTTAAATATTCCTGATTCGTCCACCAGATGGCACAGTGAAACAGGTTCTTTACTGGAGAGTCTTGGCTTCCAAAGTCTTGACTATGTCGATCATAAAACTGTCAATTTAAACATTCGTTTGCCAAAGAATCTTGGAGAAAGGGATTAACTTCCACTTTATGGCCGATGGATAGGGTTACAGCTCTAGTTCTTGGGTGAGAGAAGCAGTCTCAAAAGCCAGAGTTTTGAGTTGAAAAAAAAAATTCTTCAGCAAAGAATAATTTATAAATTGGAACTCAAGGTCACGCTACAGCAGTCTATGCCTTAAATGTGAATCTTAAGACATACTGGTAGATGAACTTCCTGCAAGTTGAGCAAAGTTCCTACACTGCCACAAGTAAAAACTGATATGATTAAAGGACTAGAAAATAATGGTATTAATAATTTGTAATAATGCTTTAACAAAAAAATTGTCTGAAAATTGTTATGTTTGAGTCTGTAGGCAAATATTTATTTTGCCGTATTATTCTGTTAGATTAGTAGTGCATTTACAGTTGCTCAGACAAAAATATAGGATGAGATTTTGGAGGCAGTTTTCAGTATGAAATGATGATTGTTAATTATTTTGGTGAGATTTGTCTGGTTTTCTCCTGCAGTATTTAAATTACTTTTGGTTTGTTAATTGTTCATTGTAATAAGATGTTATCACTAGAGCCATTAAAAGGCTGAGCGTTCCCCAAAAAAAAAAATAAGATTGAGCATAAGATGTAGAATCCATCTGTAAAATGTGCACAATGACAATACTTCTGAAAGAAACTGATTAGAAAGACTGTCATCATTTTATCACAATTAATTATTTATACTTGTATACATATAAGAAATAAAAGACAGTTATCCCAGCATTGAATTTCAAGATATTAATCACAGCCTAGATATGCATCACATTTAAATTTTGACAGAAGAGTGAATTTATTTATAGGATATGGGAGTTTTGTTAACCCCTTGCACTCCGGTCAATTTCAATAAAAACGCCAAAAATTAATGTGCCCAAATTAAATCAAAAGGTGTTCTTCAACCCTTTGCAGCATCTTCATGGGGCTGGTCTCATTTAAAAGAAAACACTTTGAATTTTTTGGCAAAACAGTCATAATCTCTCTAAGTGCTCCGGCCACTGAGTTACAGTCATCTAAATATAGTGAACTTGAAGAAAATAAATTTGGCCTGGGTATTTTTTCAGATACAAATGCTTGTAAATAACACACAGCTTCAGATCCGGGCTGGAAAATGCAACAGAAATGTAGAACCAAGTGTTATCCAGCTGAGGTCCAAATTTTGTAACAATACCACAAAAAATGAATATATTACACAGCTTTATACTCAGGTAGTTCCCAGGCGTTTTTGAACTGTGCCAAATTGTGCCAAATGGCACAGTTTGGAAAAACGTCTGTAACTTTTGAATGCTTCAATGTAGAAGCTTCATTTTGGGCTCTAATGAAAGGTCACATTCAGGGCTGTCTGTGTGTTGGGGGGGGGGACCCCCCCTCGCTACAGAGGATGGACATTGGCCATCGCTACACAACGGATTAGCCTCATGTGGCGATGTGGGACAGCAGCGCAGTCACCGCGGCTCCCCCCCCCCTCGCTATAGAAGAATAGCGGGGGTGGGGGGGCGTTCACGATCTGGACGCGGCGAAAAACCCCTTGTACAGTTGTAATTTACCGATCGGTCAAAAGTCATTTTGGATTACAATTTTCAGGGATAAATAATAATTTAGCTTATAACACCTTACCTCTTCACAGCAGCAGAGTCCTGGCGAACTTCTCTTCCTCACTGTCAGACGAACGCGACGCTGGTCCACTCGTGGTTCTGGTCTCGCGACCCGATCAAAACACAATTCCATTATTGCGGTTTTGTGCTTCCATGATTGCGGTTTTTGGCGAACGATTTTTCAAAACAAATAACAGTAGTAATTAAAAAAAGACTGGCGAAGGCGTGTGTGTCACTCAGCCTTCGTTGTCAGCCTCCGTCAGTCTATGACCATGGAAGAAATCATAACGTCTACTCTGCTGGAACCAAAACAAAATAAGCACCGCCTGTGGCCAAACATGCCGATCCGCAAATGGCACTCCCTGTCACACAGGTTGCATTTGTGGATGGTCTCCGTGCTGCTGGGTCTGTGGGGTTCTTCGTGTGGGTCCTTTTTTGATCCGCTGCAGCAGCCAGTCTTCACCCAGCCTTAAAAAAAACAGCTCGCGAACTTCTCTGCTTCAATTGGCTCACTGCATTAACAAGGTTGGGAGGCGGGTCCTTCTGGCTAGGTTTTCAGTCATTGGTTCTTCAAGGTTTCAGAAACCCAATTCAAGGCTCTTATTAGTCGAATGAGAGGTCATTCAGATGAACTAATCTGTTCGCGGCTGTGTCTGCAGCTTTTATTTTCAGTGCGCGCTTGGACGCCATACACCACCTACATCACCATCATCAGTATCTCCATCATGCGTCCGAGAGCGCACGAGAGCGCCCTCGTGCGCTCTAGGACGCAGAGACTTGCCTGTCCGCGGTACAACGGAGCGCAAGAGGTTAAAGATTAGAATTTGCAAAGCTTAACTACATCAGATGGATTTACATTTAAAAACTCTCAATTAAGATACTGATGAAGGTGACCAAAAACCTCCTTCTTTGCACCTCTTTTGTGGTTTAATTCAAGTTTCTCAGATCTTTTATCTTTGATGTTTTTTTGCCTCACTCCAGTATTTGGCATTTTGTGTTCATTTTGATCTTTGAAGTATACCCTCTTTCCCCTTTTATAACCTGAAATAGTGTGGACAAAGGTGTTAAAAGCTTCAAGTGTGTTTGCAGCGTTTCCTCTTAGGCCTTTTAAATAACCACTTAATCCCTTTTGGATAAAGTGGTTACCACGAAGAATGAATGAATGACTCAATGAATGTGGCCATTTTTCATAAACGTGTACTGTCCTAAAATGATTTCTACTATGGTCTGACTGCCCAAAAATCCAATAAAAAGTGAAATCAATAAATAGAAGTCTTCCTCCTGTATTGAATTCCTAAATTTCTTGTTCAATTAAAATTAAAAACTCATTAGTGATGCATATTTTGGCCAGTGCTTTCATGCAGTCACAATCAATTAACACTCAATTTAAACTCAGTTAGCGGAAACATCCAGGGATGCCGTGTTTAGTAGCTGTGCCCCTGCTAATAGAATTGTAGAAATATAATGGAAAAATTGTAAAGGTGCATGCACAAAGAAGACTGTGTGACAACAAGCTTGAGTAACTTTATGTTACAATAGGCCAAATTAGATAATGCCTGGTTATAGCCTGCTAGTCAGGTAAATACTGACTAGCAGGAGAGGTTGATGTGTAATAACAGTCACACACCACAATACAAGAGTTTGTTTTTTAATTTAGAGTTTAATCACACTCAAGTGCTTATTCTAGCGTCAAAAATTTAATTTTATTCAGTCTTGTGTATCCCCTGAAAAATAGTGTGAATCCTCCAAGCTCTAATGTTAATAGAATTTCATTAAACATTAACATCATATTGTCTTACTCTGGCGGTAACACCATTATAATTTATTACTAAAAAGCCCACGATCATTTTTCCCCCATATGAAGGGCAGCTATTATGGAACTTCTCCTGTTTTAGCCCCTGGTTTTGTTACAAATGGTGGATTCCTCATAAAAGCTCTTTTACATATCTAAATATTGTACATTAATATTTAGTTTTTTGTTATTTCAGAAATAAATGTGGATTTGTCTCTCTGTACAGGGACCTCGCCAGTAACAGATTAACGGCGATCCCGCTGAATCTCTTCTTCGTGCTGGAGAATTTGCTCCAACTGTGAGTTTTCTTTCGCATAAACTTCTTTAGCTTAGTTCTTACACCAGACTTTACTTATTCATGCATATTTTTAAGTTTGGATTTTGTCACAGGAATTATGGCAGTTTTTTGATTATTGAACAGTCTGACCGGGCCAAATAGTCCATATGTTCTATGGGCACACGAGGGACCTCCCTTTTAAACCCGTTACGTACTTTTAATAGGTTTGCTTGCTTATTTATTTCTATTTAGTTAGTTATTTGGGATATCTGAACTGTGATTGCTTGTTCTCACCAGAAATCACTGCATCTGCGTCACTTTTCTGAGTCTGTAATTATATTTTTTTACTGAAATTAAAGTTATAAAATCAGATTCTTCTAACTCAGGAAACTATTTCATGTTTCTGTCCACCTGTTTCTCTATATGACCTACTTTGGGTTCTATTACCACACATATTGTGACTAGTTTGAAAGTATATTGAGGAAAGTCAACTATAATCAATGTTTTTCTTACTAAGAAAGAATGAGCCTAATAAAAGTTAGTCATGATACACAAGTGAATGACTTAAGTAAACTTTTTGTGTAACAACCTCACTCAGGCTTAAGCACTTAAACATTATGTGTCATGAGGCTGAGCACCGGAGGTTTCTGCCTTGTTTCAGTCTCATGGCTTTTTCTCTATATTTATATATTTGTTGTATTTTGTGCTTTTATTTTCTGTTTATGTTTTTAGTTTTGTTACATTTTTTTTTGTATATTTGTATTTATTTCTTAGTCTGCATAGGTTGTGTTTTATTCGTTATTTCTTTACTGTTGTTCTTTCACAGGGTTGACAGCTGTCAGTAGCATCGTGCTTGTGTGGGCGTTGCCCTGTCAGCTATCAGCTTCGGTACTGCTCCCCCTCTCACTGCTCCCAGCTGGTTCTAATTATGAATGTTGTTTACTCCTGCCCGCTCCATGTGCCCCACACCCGTCATTGATTATGTAACTTGTTTTGACCCCTATTTAAGGGTAGTTATTATCATTTCTTTTTTGCCGCTGTCTTGTTGAGTTTCCTCCTCATCTCCGCCCCCAGAGCCCCTGCCTCACTCGGGTGCGCTTCCTCCGTAAGTTTATTTGTTGTTTGTATTTCGTGTTAGCAGCACTGTGCTAGACATCTATGTTTGTTGTTTTTTCCATCATACTCCACAAGCTCCACAGTAAGCGCGTGGGGCTCACCTTTCTGCCCCAATGGCAATTCGTGACCTTATGGGCTCCTATTTGCTGGTCATCAGCCGACCCTTTTCCGCCAGACTTTCCGCCAGTATGCCAGTCTATTTGTTAGTTTCTGTCAGCACCTTGTGATTTTTTACACTTTGTGTCACACTATCTGATTACCAGTAGACCGTGTGCCTGCTGTGCGCTGGGAGGCTCATTTCAACAGAGATGTGGCAGTACACAATCTAATGCGTATCACTGTTATGGGGCATTTCATGACAATCTGCTTTTGCTCACCCTTGCTCACCTTCCTCCCACTTCTGTCCTCCTTTCGGGCGCAGATTTCTGCCTGATTTCATCATTAATCAGGCACATCATTTTGTTCTGATCTGCGGATCATTTTTGTTGAGGCCCCAGCCATTAGAGATCCATCTTGATGGTCTCCCCTCCAATACTGATTCGGTCACCTCATTTTCTGTCTTTCCACTTCCATCTCAAACACTTTCTGATGTATCCTCTACCTCAAAGCGGCACACGTTCCCATACCATTCCAACTTTTTTATCCTCATCCAGTCTATTATGGGTATGATGTTCGCCTCTTTCAAGATGTCTCCATTTCTTCTATGTTCTTCCAGGCTGATGCCAAGGCAGTATCTTAGCATTTGCATTTCACAGGTGCTCATCTTATTAGCAAGGTGTCCCATAACTGACTTTACAATCCTTTACTTTACCAAAGCTCTCTCTTCTTATAGTGATGTAATCAATAACTGTCTGGTTAGCGCTGCTCTTGAAAGTGTAGGATTGGGCGTCACTCTAAGTAAAAAATGTGTTTACCAAGGCCAGATTGCACACTCTGATAAAGTCCAGTATCATTTCTCCCTCTTCATTCATTGTCATGATTGTTCATGACAATCCGCTTTTGATCGGGCAAAAGGAGGTCTGTTGTCAGAAGCACATTGTTTAAAACTATTTCAGTGGTGTGTTTTGAAATCCCCCTCATGGATCGTCACCTTATCGTGGTGGGGGGGTTTGGGTGCCCCAGTGATCCCAGGAGCTATGTTGTCCGGGGCAATTTGCCTCTGATAGGGCCACCCAAGACAAACTGGTCCTGGGTGAAGGGCCAGACTAAGAATGATCCAACAGACTCTCATGATAAATTCTATATCAAGGAGTCAGTGTACCCCGCCCGGTATGGGGTTACCGGGGCCCCACCCTGGAGCCAGGCCTGGGGGAGGGACTCGAAGGCTAGCGTCTGGTGGCCGGGTTTCCACC
The DNA here is from genome assembly GCA_020510985.1 of Pholidichthys leucotaenia. Classification (NCBI taxonomy): domain Eukaryota; kingdom Metazoa; phylum Chordata; class Actinopteri; order Cichliformes; family Pholidichthyidae; genus Pholidichthys; species Pholidichthys leucotaenia. The sequence goes on from CM035840.1 coordinate 345,015,857, forward strand.
CATGGGACCTAGCCAGGCTCAGCCCAAGGAGTTATATGGGTCCGCCCTCAGTGGCTCACACCTGCAGGAGGGATCATGGGGGTCCGGTGCCTGTGGATAAGGTGGCGGTCAAAGGCGGAGACCTTGGCGGACTGACCCAAGCTTTCTAAACTGGTTTTGGTACGTGGAATGTCACCCTCTCTGGTGGGGAAGGAGCCTGAGCTGGTGTACGAGGTTGAGAGATACCGGCTACATATGGTCGGCCTCACCTCAACACACAGCTCGGTTCTGGAACCAGACTCCTGGCGCTTGGCCTTTTTCTGAGTTGCCCCGGGTGAGAGGCGACGAGCAGGGGTGGGTATTCTTGTATCCCCCACCTTGCTGCCTCTATATTGGCGTTTTTCCGGTGGACGAAAGGGTGCTTCCCTGCGCCTTCGGTTGGGGAAGCGGGTCCTGACATCCTTTGTGCCTATGCACCAAATGCTGTTTCCGAGGTACCCACCCCTTTTTGGAGTCCTGTGACTGGGGTGCTGGCGGGTGCTCCTCTTGGAGACCTCCCATGTCCTACTGGGGGACTTCAATGTGTACCTGGGCACCACCAGTTGACAACCTGGCGGGGGGTGATTGGGAGGAACGGCCCTGCCCGACTCTGAACCCGAGTGGTGTTCCGTTATTGGACTTCTGTGCTAACCAACAGTTTGTCCTAACGAACCCCATGTTAAGCATAAGGGAGTCCATATGTGCACCTGGCCCCCGGCCACCCTAGGTCGAGGTTGATGATTGATTTTGTTCATGTGTCATCAGCCCTGCGACCAATGTCTTGGACCCACGGGTAACAGCGCGATGCCGAGCCTGTCCCACAGATCACCACTGGTGGGAGTTGGATCCGATGGCAGGGGAGGAAGCCATTCAGACCTGGTAGACCCAAACATATAGTGAGGGTGTGCTGGGAACCGTCTGGCTGAGGCCCCTGTCCGGGAGGTCTTCAAACTCCACCTCCAGAAGAACTTCAACCACATACCGAGGGAGTCTGGAGACATGGAGTCTGAATGGGCCATGTTCTCCACCTCTGGTGTTGAAGCGGCAGCCCAGAGCTGCGGCCGCAAGGTGGTCTGTGCATCTCGTGGTGGCAACCCCGAACCAAGTGGTGGACACAGTGGAGAGGGGGGGCCATTAAGCTGAAGAAGGAGTCCTATCAAGCTTGGTTGGCTTGTGGGACTCCCAAAGCAGCTGAGGTGTACCGGCAGGCCAAGCGGAGTGCAGCTCGGGTGGTTGCTGAAGCAAAACCGGGTATGGGAGGGTTCGGTGAGGCCATGGAACAAGACTTTCGGTCCGCTCGAAGAGATTCTGGCAACCTGTCGGCGGCTCAGGGAGGGAAAGCAGCTCCCAGTCCACACTGTGTATGGTGCGGATGGGACACTGTTGCCTTCGACTGGGGATATCGTCTGGCGGTGGAAGGACATACTTTGAGGATCTCCTCAATCCACTGATACTCCTTCCACAGAGGAAGCAGGGTTTGGGGACGAGGGGGATGACCTCGCCTATCACAGGGGCTGAGGTCGCCAAGGTGGTTAAAATCTCCTTGGTGGCCGGGCCCCGGGGGGTGGACGAGATTCACCCTGAGTACCTCAAGGCCCTGGATGTTGTAGGGCTGTCATGGTTGACACGCCTCTGCAACATTGCGTGGAGGTCGGGGGCAGTGCCTTTGGCATGGCAACCCGGGGTGGTGGTTCCCCTCTTCAAAAAGGGGACCGGAGGGTGTGCTCCAACTTTAGAGGGATTACACTCCTCAGCCTCCCTGGGAAGGTCTATGCCAAGGTACTGGAGAGGAGAGTCCGGCCGTTGGTTGAACCTCGGATTCAGGAGGAGCAGTGTGGTTTTCGTCCTGGCCGTGGCACATTGGACCAGCTGTTTACCCTCTCGAGAATTCTTGAGGGTTCGTGGGAGTTTGCCCAACCAGTTTACATGAGTTTAGTGGACTGGAGAAGGCATTTGACCGCGTCCCCTCGTGGTTTTTTTGTGGGGGGTGCTTCGGGAGTATGGGGTATCGAGCTTATTGTATACGAGCTATTTGGTCCTCTGTACGACCGTTGTGAGAGTTTGGTTCGTATTGCCATCACTCGGTCGGAGTCCATTCCAGTGAGAGTTGGACCTCCGCCAGGGCTGCCCTTTGTCACCGAACCTGTTCATAATTTTTATGGACAGGATTTCTAGGCGCAGCCAGGGAATGGAGGGTGTCATGCTTGGTGACACAGGACTCTCATCTCTGTTGTTTGCAGATGATGTTGTCCTGTTGGCTTCATCCAGCAATGACCTAAAGCTCTTGCTGGGATGGTTTTGCCGCTGAGTGTGAAGTGGATGGATGAGAATCAGCACTCCAAGTCCGAGTCCATGGTCCTCAGCTGGAAAAAGGTGGATGTCCTCTCTGGGTTGGGGACAGGCTCCTGCCCCAAGTGGAGGAGTTTAAGTATCTTGGGGTCTTGTTCACGAGTGAGGGGAAATGGAAGCGAGAGATTGACAGACGGATTGGAGCAGCATCTGCAGTGATGCGGACGTTATACCGGTCTGTTGTGGTGAAGAGGGAGCTTAGTTCTAAGGCAAAGCTGTCGATTTACCGGTCAATCTACGTTCCTACTCTCACCAATGGTCACGAGCTTTGGGTAATGACCAAAAGAACAAGATCGCGGATACAAGCGGCTGAAATGAGCTTTCTCCGTAGGATTGCTGGACTCACTCTCAGAGATAGGGTGAGGAGCTCAGTCATCCGGGAGAGGCTCAGAGTAGAACCACTGCTCCTTCACATTGAAAGGAGTCAGTTGAGGTGGTAAGGGCAATCTGATTAGGATGTCTCCTGGACGCCTCCCACTTGAGGTGTTTTGGGCACGTCCCACTGGGAGGAGACCTCGGGGCAGACCCAGGACTCGGTGGAAAGACATCTCCCAGCTTGTCTGGGAACGCCTTGGTATCCCTCTGAAGAGCTGGAGCAGGTGGCTGGGGAGAGGGAGTCTGGGATTCTCTGCCTTGAACTGCTGCCCTCCGCGACCTGGACCTCCAGAAAAGCGGTAGAAGATGGATGGATGGATGGTGTTTTGAAATCGCACAGCTCTGGAGCTCATGAGGAAACAGCATGCACTGAAATCTTGTTATTTTAATGGAGAGAGTTGTAACAGTCATGATTACCCATCATTTTTATTTATAATATAACCACACACTAAATTTTTTTTAATTTCATCCACACTCTCCTTCTTAATCGCCGGACGTAACGTTTGGAGTTTATAGATTAGGCATTAATATGCAATTTTATTTTATTTTTTAGGGGAATGAATGAATGAATGAACAGGGAGAATGTGTGCATTCCAGTGTGGAAGTGTGCCACATGGGGAAAGGCGTTTCAGTCTGAAGATTTTTATTCCATCCACATTTTCGTTTTCATCACAGACTTATTAGGCATTAATTTGCGTATTTTTAGGGGAATAAATGAATGAACAAGGGCTGTGCGGTGTCTTACTTTTCACTGTAACTCCCCAGAGAGACAGGAGATTCGTCCACATCTGCCTCGGCTGCACCGCCCCAGGCTCCCAGATGAAATGAAGCCACCTGCACCCTGCTTGTGTCACATTTCTCCCCCCAGCAAGCTCTCGACTGCCACCCGTCAGGGACCACTGAGGGTGAGCTTGCTTCTGACGAGAATCAGAGGCAGACAGGAAGCCGCGCCAGAGCTCCTCCTTTCTCTCCTGTCCTGGAGGGACTGGGATAGAGAGTACATTGGCTGACCCCCCAACACACACACACACACACACACAACACACACACACACATACAACACACACCAACCAGGGAAGACCCTCGGCCAGAGAAAGCAACAGGAGAGGGAGCGCTCCCATCTCCCCACGGGCTGGGAAATGACATCTGCCCCTCGTTAATGAAAGTTTATGAAAGTTTGCATAGACATCATCCTCTTTTCCTGACGTTTCAAACCCGTTCATGTTTGTGTGTTGCACCGTGCACACTACTTTAAAACATTCAGCTGATTTTTCAGCCCATTCTTACCCGCTCTGTCCTCTCTAAATAACTAACTCTGCACCAACTGTGATTGATGTCTTCTTATTACCAGCAGTGTTACCATTGTGTGCATTTTTGCTCAGATGCATAGGCTTTGCAGTACAAAACCTGTCTTAAACAGCGGTCATGATCAGCCATTCACTTTAGATCCTGCAGCTATCGTGCATTTAAAAGGCTGGGCCGGCGTGCATAGGATTGGAATCTCCCCACCAAATGCCTCTGCATCCTTGGTCCCGCCTCTTCGCCCATCGCCGCCCAGTGGGCAAATTAGTTATTGTACTGCTGTGATACGGGCCCTGGCACTTGGAACTGCCTACCCATGCCATCTGCTTCCCTGACAACTGATGACTGTGTCCTTGTAGTATGGCCCTATATGGATGGTAATACTACATTTACTTGAGTATAATTTCTGACAACTCTACCCACTTCTGGAAGCATAGTACACTTTTAAATTACAGTGGATATTAAAATGTAATTCATATATTGAAGCAATAAATTGTGAACTTTTACAAATATTAATATAAATATACATTTGAGTGGGACGAAGATTTCTTTTCATTACCAGCACACATAAACTCATTCGGGGCACCAGTCCAAAAAAATTGAAAATTTTATTAATAATTCAATATTTGTACCAGTGATGAATCAGTCTCAAAAACCTGTGAGTTCTTTCTGCTTTTAATCAAGAAAATGGACATGAAATTAAACAATAACTCCTATATGCATTTTTAACAGTTTAATAAGAAATTTCAGGTTAGATGAACACATTCAGATGACTTTAAGACAGTGAATTCAACATGTATCATGAGCACGTTAAACTGTTTTAAACTGGATTACTGGGCATAAAGTGTATTATCAGACATTTGTGGAACAAAGAAAAATGTAGCTTAAATTGGCACTGTAATGAAAAATGAAAAACCATAAAATAGCTGTAAAATGGAATGGTTAGGAAAACTGGATGCAATTTTATGAAGAAAATGATAAAAGTTAGTTTATAAAAAGGAAAATTTGTGTTACTCTGAAAAGGAATGGGGATTACTGAAAAGAAATGTATTTGAAGTTCTGAAAGGAGTTCAAAGATGTTAGGTTTCTAGAGCTTATAAAAGGAATATTCTGAAGAATTAGATTTAATCTGGACAACAGACCTTAAGCATAGCAGAGTCAGATTGTGCCTCCTTGTGGCAGCAGGTATTTCAGGCACCAACCTTGGTCCATATGGATGTCTGTTGGTGAAGTTGAGAGGAAAGGGTAGGTTCTGCCCCAAAACGGTCTGGTACCAGCTGCTGCTCCTTAGGTTCACAACCACAGAAGCTGGATGTTGGTCACACCGGTCATCGTTTCAGTTTATACACAGAAAAAGGAATTTGACATCTGGCCAGGTTGTCAAATTCCTGATGTTTGTTTATCTTTCAAAGTCCAATCAGAAAATCAAACTTGGGAATAAAAAAATACAAATCCATTTCTTCTGATATGTTGTGCTCAGAACAAAGTCAACTAAAGCTTGGTGAAAATCAAAACCAAATCTTCTTAGCACAGTAATTTAACCCTATGAGTGTGTATGTTGCCAAACTGCGACATAACCCTTAGTGGCCAAGAGTGGTAAATATTTTTGTCAATAAAATAGTTCAGATTTCCAAGGCTATAACTTGAAAGTGTTAAGAGATAATGGCTTACTGTCAATTAGAAAGATGTAAAATATGATCCAAAGTTTCAGATAGGAATAAATTTACACATCTAATTTGCATAATGTCACGGCACCTCTTTAAATTCCATAACTCAGTCAAAACTGGACTTTGGACGTATTTACACAAAAAGCAGTTCAGTCTTTTGACACCGTTTTTTGTACAGAAGTACCTCATCATCTTATCTTCAAAGTATATGAACAAGAAATCAGTACAATTAAAAATAACCAGAAATTTCTCACTTACTTTTGACAAAGGGGGGCTGGCTGGCTGGGTGGCGAGGCCGCTGCATTTTCACCCATCATGGTCCATATTTTGCGTTCTGCTGGTAATTTAAAATCTCTACCACATCTACAAAATCTTATGATTATCCCACATAAGTTTTGCTTGTATCCCGTGGCTATTTTCCACGTACAAAGCCGAAAAAGTGACGTGACGATTGTGGACATATTAGCTTTCTGGGCTAACTGCTACAAACAGGAAAAGGAAATGAGGAGTTCTTCATCTTTGGTGTATTACGTGTCATCCACTGAGTCCTCCAACGGATGTCTGCCACCTTTTGAAACTGGCAAATCAGTACAATCAGTACAAATTCCCAATGCAGGCAATCATGTCAGAGTGAGAAAGCAGGCGCAGTGCTGCACTCTGCCACTAGGGGCATGCAAATTCTCACACTCAAAGGGTTAAGAAAAAGGTGTAAAAAACAGGAAAAATGTGAATTCTTAAGAAAAGAAAAAAGGTTACATCAGGAACACAGAGCTTACGCTTCGGGTATGGGCTTTTGTAGGAGAGAGAGAAGAACATGACTCTCCCCAGACTTCTTCAAGACTCTATTGGGAACAAAGGAAAGTTTTCCAACTTTTTAGGTGGGGTAGGATGGCGCAGGGTCTATGAATGACAACTGAGCGTGACCAATTACATTCAAAGATTAGGATTGGATCTGCCCATTAGCACAAACTTTTGACCAGTGTTAGGCAAGTTACTAAAAAATAGTAACTAGTTACAGTTACTAGTTACTCCTTTTCAAAAGTAACTGAGTTACTTTTGAGTTACTGCATGATTAAAGTAAATAGTTACTTGGAAAAGTAACTTTCACGTTACTTTTAAATGCATACTTAAATCATCTTGCACACATAGCAAGATCAAGGGCCCCTTGTTCTCATCAGAAAAAAAGAAGAAAAAGAAAACTGATGAGAAAAAAATTTCATCTTACAGAGAAAAAATGTCTCAAATTTACACCAACTATTGTAATCAGTAGAAAGTCAGAAATTTACTAGAAATAAAGCTGCAAATTCACAGAGAAAATTTTGGACCCCCTGGTGGGCTGTTTTTGGCCCACAAGCCATATGTTTGACAACCCTGGACGAGCCCATTAAAAATGCATATTTAGAGGATTTACTTCCATGAAATAGTTGCTTATCACAGAAGCATGTAAATGAATGAGATAAAATGAAAGTTCACCTTAAGCTGTTCTCTGCTGCAACAAATCAGTCACTTTTTCTCTGTGCGGTAAGAAAACATTTACATAACTGCGGACATTAAATGCAGTTTCTTCCTCTAAAAATATTGATGTTTAACCACAGAGGTAGGAGCTCATGTTGGGGCTACTCACCGCTGGGATAACAGGTGATAAGGGCTGAGAAGTCGCCACCGCCACGGCATTTCTTCCAAGCTGGGTTGTGCCATGAGCAGAACAGGAAACCGACCCACGGAGGAGACTGATGGCTGCGTCAGCTATGTAGGATCAGTTCATATTTATTTGGGCTAAAAATATCTATCCTTATTAATAAAACAAATAATGCAAGTAACACATCTGATCAAATTTCAGTAACTGTAATGCATTACTGAATTTCTAAACAGTAACTTCGTTACACAGCACGTTACTGCAAAAGTAGTGCCGTTACAGTAATGCGTTACTCCCAACACTGCTTTTGACCAGTTGCACTGAGTTCCGTCGTTTGAGCAGAGATCGTAAAATTGACTAAAAAGTGTACAAAGGAAGAACTGAAATCTGATTGGTCAGCTCACAGTTTTGGAATGTGAGCCTTACACGGGAAGAGAGAAGGAGAGAGCGTATTTGATATGAGAAGTGAAATCATCTTAAAAACATATACTATGCTGCCTATTAAAGCATACATTCTTTAAAACTTTAGTGACTAAGATATTCTACTTTAACAACAAAAGAACAAAACAATGTGTCTACATTGTAAATGTAGTAACTTTTTAATAGTGGACATGCAAAATTAATTCTTCGTGAAGATAAAGAAACATATATGAAATCATCAGTAAAAGCATTTCAAAACATAACTGTCCATCACAGGGTCCAGTCATAATCTTCAGTAACTGATGTTGTCTGTGGAGAATTGCAAGTTAGTTCATTGTTCACAATTCATAGCTTGAAGGTACAAGGAGAAAATATTCAGTCCTCAGGATATATACTGTATTCCTATGTTATCTATTGGAGGACAATGTTGGACTTTCACAGTTTTAATGAGAGGAACCTGGTTGAGTCTGTGGAACATCAGTTTGTAAACGTGTCACTTTGGCATTCTTTTGGCAAATGGATTTGAGGGCAAATGACTCCAGATCCTGAGCAGGGAGTAATATCCACTTTATGGCCGATGGCATAGGGCTTCACAGCTCTGGTCTTGAGTGAAAAGGAGGGGTTTACGACCAGACTTTTGGGTGAAACAATTTCTCCTCGGCAAAGAAAAATTTTATAAATTTGGATCTTGCTGATGACGCTACAGAAGATATGGGAAAGAGTTGATGAAGCCAGGTTAAGAGGAGAGGTGTCAATCAGTGAGCAGCAGTACGGTTTCATGCCAAGAAAGAGTACTACAGATGCAATGTTTGCTCTATGAGTGCTGATGGAGAAGTAGAAGTAGAAGCTGGCCCAGGAAATGCTAACAGTTAGCTCCATGACACTGTCTGTTGCCTGCAGTTAGCCTAGAGATGCTAGCAGCTATCTCATAGATACCTGCAGCTTACTGGATGGTCATTTCATTTACATTTACATACATTGTCTTGAGCTTCCTGGTGTGAATGTGTAACTGTGTGAATGTGAACAGGGTGTCTTTGAAAAAGAGGAGGTTGCCTCTCAGTGGAATTACCCTGTATAGATAAAGGTAAAAAAAGATAAAATTTAAGCTCATAAATGCCAGAAGTTAGATCATAAAATGTCAATAGGCAGTTTAAAAAAAACAGCCAGCTGAATATGCCAGTAGGATATGAGGAGATGGGATGCCTCCTCAAAAGATTACAGCTACAAACACATTTTTTTTTTAAAGCCACAACACATTTTTTTTAAAGCTACACAGTTAAAGGTGCAGTTGTGGAGAAGGGAATAACCAGACCGAGCTTTCTGAGCAGATGAACTTTATTGCCCTCTCTCATATCTTCCAAAATCAGAAACATTAACCTCATGTAGTAGGGACTCTCTTTTATATCCCAACACTCACACATCCCTGCTACCTGAGGTCCTGCATTCACAATTCACTCCCCTATGACAATTCCCCTTGTCCCCCAGCCCTTTGATCTCCATGCTCTTCCGTCAGAGTAAAACTACTGCATCTCCATGCCTTTCAGTGTGAGAGGAAAACTACAGCATGGGTCCTCCCCCCCCCCCCCGCCAGAGTCTCAGACTGAGTGTTAACCCTCACATCCTCTCGGCTTCAGCCTCCGCCCATAGCTGCTGTAACGGGGGGTCTTCGGCTCCGCGGCGCTGCTGCACCGGTGGAGGGTTCCTGGGGGTGTGTCCGTCTGTGGGGGGACAATGGAGGGGGGGGAACATTCAGCATGCTCGTGTGACTGCTTTGATGAATCGTTTACCTGGGGAGTTCTCAGGGGGGTTCTTCCGCGCCGAGGAGCTCGGGCCAACACCACCTGCTCGTCTGCTACAACAAGGACGGGCTTAAGCCTGTCTATACAGATTCTCTCCCAGCGACCTCCCAAGTCTAACACAAAATGTTTGTTTCCGGGTTCGAGCACTCTGAACGGGCCATCGTAGGGTGGGCGCAATGGGGTCCGGTGGGCATCGTGCCTGACAAACACGAACGCCGCATCCTTCAAGGTTTTTGGCACAAAAGCACAGGGAAAACAGTGGTGGGCCGGGCCAGGTAGCGTCCCTGCGTCTGCGCTATGTCGTGAACGCGGGGACGGATGAGTGTTCGGCGCGGGGTTGTCTGGTAAAAAATTTCCCCAGGGTAGCCGCAATGGCTGAGAAAAAAACAGCTCTTCTGGGGAAACCGCCTATCCGGAGTGGTGGCCTCAGTTGGTAGAGCATCCGCCCCACACCCGGGAGGCAGGGGTTCAAATCCCGGCCGGGTCATGCCAAAGACCATAAAAAAGTGGAACTACTACCCCTGCCGTCCAGCTTGATGCTCAGCAATACGTAATGGAGGAGGGAAATCTGTGGCGGCGCCATGCATGGCAGCGGCCCTCTGATTCTGCACTGGGGTGTGTGTGATTTGACACTGTAGATAGGTAAAGCACAATCTCGTTCTACTGTACATGATTGGTTGTACAGTTGAATGACAATAAGGGTGATTTAATTTAATTTAATTTAATTTAAATCCTCCTTCGGTGCAGAACGTAACCCTAATAGAACCCACGGCAACCGGTCCACCCAATTTGCATCCTTAAGCGAAGCCCTGAGCGCTGCTTTCAGTGACCTATGGAAACGCTCGCATAACCCATTGGTCTGTGGGTTGTACGCGGTCGTGCGATGAATTGAGGCGCCCAGGCTCCGGGCCATCGTGGACCAGAGGTCGGAAACAAACTGAGGGCCCCGATCAGACGTGATGTCCAAAGGGGTGCTAAAACGTGCCACCCATGTTGTCAAAAAAGCACATGCAACGTCTGCAGACGCGGTGGAAGCTAGCGGGACTGCTTCTGGCCATCGTGTGGTGCGGTCCACCACTGTCAGGAGGTGCGTGAACCCCTGCAATGGCGGGAGGGGGCCCACGAGGTCCACGTGAACGTGGTCGAACCTCTTAGCCGGGATATGGAACGGCTCCAAGGGGGCCTTTGTGTGCCTGTGCACTTTGGCTCGTTGGCACGCTACACAGGCTGCAGCCCTCTCTTTCACCTGTTTGCGCAGGCTCGGCCAGACAAACTTTGCTGCCACCATTTTGACTGACGCGCGTACTCCTGGGTGCGCCAGGGAGTGAACTGACTCAAAAACGTGATGTCACCAAGCATGTGGCACCACCGGGCACGGGTGGCCCGTGGAGATGCCACAGATTAGGGGGGGCCCCCCGTCTTGGATAACTCTGCTCTCCAGCCTTAACCCTGTTGGTCCAGACTGGAGTGCACAAACGTCTGCATCGTCGATCTGCTCCGCGGCCATGGCCGTGTAATCTATGCCCACATAGACTGGGGCCACCAACGTGTGCGAGAGACAGTCAGCCACCACGTTAAGTTTACCAGCCACATGAGGAATGTCGGTTGTAAACTCCGAGATCGCAGCCAGCTGTCTCTGCTGCCAGGCCGACCATGGTTCCGAAACCTTGGCCATCGCGTACGTTAGTGGCTTATGGTCCATGAACGCAGTGAAGGTGCGCCCTTGCAGCCAGAACTGGAAGTGGCATATGGCCAGGTGGAGAGCCAGCAACTCCCTGTCGAACGCGTTGTATTTATGCTCATTTTCGCACAAAGAACTGCTAGAAAAGGCTAGCGGTTGCCAAGAACCGGTGATGCACTGCTCCACAACGGCCCCTATGGCCACGTCTGATGCGTCTGTAGTGAGCGCAATCTGAGCCGCCGGGTCTGTGTGCGCCAGTAGTGCAGCGTTTGCCAGAGCTGTTTTAACGTCGGAAAACGCTTGCTCTCGCTCAGGAGTCCAGTCGACTCTGTCCGCCTGCTTCCATTTCTTAAGCACTGCGTACAATGGCTGCATGAGCTGGGCTTCGTGGGGGAGGAAACGACTGTAGAAGTTAACCATCCCCAAAAACTCCTGCAGCGCCCTGACCGTCTGAGGCTGGGGAAAATTCGCCACTGCGCGCACCTTGTCGGCAAGGGTATTGCTCCCTCTGGTGAGATGCGGTGTCCCAAAAAATAGATCCCCGTCACCCCGAACTGGCATTTCGCCGGGTTGATTATTAACCCATGCTCCTCCAACCTCCGGAAAACCATCCTCAGGTGGGCTACATGTTCATCCTCGGACACGCTGGCCACCAGGATGTCATCCAGATAGATGAACACAAACGGCAGATCGCGCAACACCGCATCCATCATGCGTTGTTGGAATATTTGTGCCGCGCCTTTTAACCCGAAAGGCATGCGTAAAAACTCAAACAGACCAAACGGGGTTATTACTGCTGTTTTAGGTATGTCCTCCGCGCGCACCGGGACCTGGTGGTAACTGCGGGCCAGGTCTATCTTGGAAAGAAATGCGTGCCCCGATGAGGGTGAATTGGAAAAATCCTGAATATGGGGGATTGGGTAGAGCGGTCGTGCGCTGTGGCGTTGTTTTAATCTGCGGAAAATCTCTGCAAGGTCGGCCACGGTCCCTCGGCCTTAAGAACCATATGTAGTGGGGGGATGCCCATGGGCTGTTTGAGCGTCTTGATTGATGCCCAGCCTTTCCAAGTTGGCAAACTCCTCACGTGCTATGGCCAGTTTAGCAGTGTCCAGGCACCGAGGTCGTGCGAAAACAGACGGCCCAGTGGTTGGTAATAAAGTTGCTCCACCCCGTGTTTAGTGATGGCCGCCGAAAACGTTGAGACCGTGAGTGCTGGGAACTGGGTGGAGCAGTGTGTGGAACTTACCACCTGGAGCTGTGACATTGGCTAGCGTTGTTGGCCCGGTTCCTCGAGCTGTACAAGGGGAGAGAATCAAAAGACATTGCATTAATCAGCGTCTGTTAGCAATATCGACTAGTAGTCCGTGTGCACACAAAAAATCAGCGCCTAAGATTGGAAACTGCATGTCGCTATGACGATGTCCATTGGTACGTAACGGCCATGCAAGGATACAGTCAGTGTCCTCTCACCAAAAGTCCTAATGTCTGAGCCGTTTGCGGCCGTCAAGCTCGGGGCCGCTAGTTCCCACTAGCCAGGTCGGCGTAGGACAGCAGGGGTGAAGCTCTTTTGGGAGCCGGAGTCCACGAGGGAACCGTCTCCCGGAGCGTGAGTCTGTCATGTAGAGCAGTTTGCTTGCTTCACCGACGGTCACAGCCGCTACCGACTGCCGGGTCCTGGCGTTTCCCCCAAACGCTTGAATTGGCACGGTGACACGCATCGGCGTGCTATCCTCTCCAAAACGGCGGTGGTAGGAGCAGAGCGTGTCTCCTCTGGTGCTTCCTGGGCCCCCCGCTGCCACTACCATCGCTGGCTCCTCACCTCTGCTGGCCGTCTTCGCTGGGTTCTGACGCCACTGCGTTCACTGTGAGGGCTCTGGTGGTGAAGATGATCCAATCTGCCTCCTGGGCTAAGCGCACGGTAGTTACGCGCAGTTATCAGCGGGCGAGTTGGCAAGGACTGCTCAGGCTGCCATTGGGAGGTTCCGGAGGAAAAGGTGGGGCAAATAGAAAGATGCCCGTCATCCGTGCCCATCAAACGCCAACATCTTCTCCATCAGTTCGAACCGCCAACCCTTCTCCTACTCGTAGGAGCGCGTCAGGAGCCTCTCCACTGTCTCGCAGTCCGAGAGCATGTAGCGCCGGGTCAGCGGTGGTTTTGAGAGCCCCGTATTTGTCGCGGGCTGGGGCTGTTGAGCAGGCTCGTGCTACCTGCTGAGTCGTGCGTAGCATCCAGCGCTGCAATCACGTAATAATACCTGGTGTTATCTGCCGTTATTTCCCAGAACGCGAACTGGCCTCGGTGTGGAGGGAACCAAGACTTCAGGGTCATGCAGCCAAAAGTCTGGTAGTTTGACCGAAACGGTGCACACATTGCTGGGGCTTCCCGTCTGGGTCATCTCAGGGGTGTTCACCTCGTGTTCCATTATTCGTCAAGGGTCTACCAGTGTGGAGAAGGGATAACCAGACCGAGCTTTCCCCAGCTGATGAACTTTATTGCCCTCTCTCACATCTTCCAGAATCAGAAACATTAACGTCATGTAGTAGGGACTCTCTTTTATATCCCAACACTCACACGTCCCTGCTACCTGAGGTCCTGCATTCACAATTCACTCCCCCATGACAATTCCCTTGTCCCCCAGCTCTTTGATCTCCATGCTCTTCTGTCAGAGGAAAACTACTGCATCTCCATGCCTTTCAGTCTGAGAGGAAAACTACAGCATGGGTCCCCCACACAATATGTAATATTCAGGCACAGTTAGAACTGTCAGATTTCAAAACTAAACCAGTTACATTTCATCAGTTCAAGAACTCTCCCAAAGAATATAGGAGAACCTGCAGAAGCCGTCTGCAGAAGCCATTTTATCAAACTTGTGTAATTCAAGTTTGATAAAAACTTAGAATGACATTATGGTGCCAAGATGGCCGCCTATATGGAGGAGAGATCCTCTTCTGGTAGATTAAAAAAAAATATCTTAAGATACAGGAAATGCAGCACTTTTTACTTGAGGGGTGATTATATAACAGTGAAATATTTATGCCTTGTGAAATTTTAGAATCAGATTACCCAAAAATTTGTACACACTGTATCTTTAAGTACCATGGTTGTTGCATACATTGCAACACTGGCATTACTAAAGAGATAATTTGCTATTGGACTGTGAATTATTAAAAAATACTTGAAGAATTCTTCAAGTAGAATACAGTCAAAGCACTGGTTTATGTAACTCTTTCCAAATATTTTTCCTCCTCACGAGGTGTCATGTAAGGAGGGAAAAATGCAAGAACACATCTGAATGATATACAGCATACAGTGCTGGTTTGACAGGGAGATAAATGTGGGAGTGAAAGAGTCAGCTCTCACGCATCAAAATGTTTGTAGACATGTTTAATTGTCACCCCATGTTACTGTTCTTTTCACACAGAGCTGCAACACTGTATGTTGATTTTCACTCTATATCCAGTGATGCATAATGTACAAACCCCAGGTCCCAGTAAGCTGGGACAATGTGTAAAAATGTAAAATGAAAACAAAATGCAGTTGTTTACAAATCTTTTTCAACCTATTTCAATTGTATACACTACAAAGTCAAGATATTGAGTGTTCAAATATAAGATATTGAGTGTTTCAAATAATCCTTTTTTTTTTCATAATATTCACTCATTTGAATTTGATGCCTACAACACGTTCTGAAAAAGCTGAGACAAGGTTAAGAAAAGACTGTGAAAGTTGGGGATTGTTTAAAAAAAACACCTTTTGGAACATTCCACAGGTGAACAGGTTAATTGGAAACAGGTGAGTGTCATGATTGGGTATAAAAGGAGCATCCCCTAAAAGCTCAGTCGTTCACAAGCAAGGATGAGTTCACCACTTTGTGAACAACTACTACATGGGCAAATAGACCAACAATTTAAGATCAACATTTCTCAATGTACAATTGCAAGGAATTTAGGGATTTCATCATCTGCAGTGTGCTATGGTCTGAGGAGTCCACATTGCAAATTCTTGGAAATCATGGACATTGTGTCCTCCGAGCTAAAGAGGAAAAGGACCATCCAGACTGTTATGGCACAAAGTTCAAAAGCCAGCATCTGTGACGATATGGAGGTGTGTTAATGCCCATGGCATGGGTAACTTGCACGTCTGTGAAGGTGTGGCAACCCCTACAACAGACTGGGACAGACAGCTCGCCTCTACTGGTTGTTCCGCTGCCTGCTTCTGAAGTAAGTCTGCCATACATGGCATGGTTCATTCACTGCTGTGATGTTAATGTTTCCCACTCCATGCATTGTGTTCAGGCATCCTGTTACTGTCCTGTGCCTCTCATATGCAACTGCCCAAGATTCGTCTCGCTGTGAATGTCTTTGATGTATTGTCTGAGCTGAGTATATAAGCTGCTGATTTTCCCATGTTCATTTCCCTCATTGCTCCTGATTCCTTCAACTGCAGCTGGACTACACAACTCTGTGACTCAGTCTCTCTTGCCTGAGAGCCTGAGGAACGCCGCTCCATCTGCTCACACTATGGGCTGGGCGGGACGTTCCCGTGAAGGCGGTTATGATTTAATAAACCTGCTTAAAACTCTCATCGCTGCCTTTTATTTTATAATCGCTTCACTGGTAACCCCGAGGACCCGCACACGTTTTGTGCGACGCAACCTTCTGGCTTGGACAGCCACGCTGCCGGTGAACGCAAGCCCCGGCGGTGATGCTCCAACGACAAGCGAACGCAGCAGCTCCCTTTCTGCCTTCAGTGAACTCTCCGCGACATCACCCACGACTGGGGAAAGCCGCAGCAAACTTCATGGTGGGATCTGCACGCCTAGAATCGGCACATCCACGCTGGACCGGCGCGCTCACTGCTCCTCCACACGAGAGAGCAGGCACCTCGTCCCCTCTCCACGACGGCGACCTCCATGGCCGACGGAGAATGCAGCGCGTGGACCTGAACGCACCATGGCCCAAGCGAGTGACAAAGATCGTCTCCTCCCTCTCACCACTCCAACGCATCTACACGAGCTCGAGGGACAAAGATCGTCTACTCTCACTTTCACCGCTCCAACACAACTACAACAGGGATGATTAAGCTCCCTGACCCCTGGCTCTTCCTCTCCAGCAGGCCCACCCACGCACGGAAGCCCCGGCACATGCACCCGGGTGATTACGAGGACGGCGCGCCACGCACGGGACACATACGGCTCCACTGACCGCCTTCCTTCTTCGCCGCTACACACTTGCCCTTCAGGCTTGCTCGTACACCTGAGGCACGCAGCTTGCTCACTGGATTTTATGGTCTTAGCCATGGCGCTCAACGGGAATTCAGCAGTCTGCGGTCCCCGAAGGCTTTAAGGTTGTGCCTGCACCTAAAGTCAACACGCCAAGTCCCTCTGCTTTTGTTTCTTTTTTCTTACAGCCGCTCCTGCTTTTCTTCATGGCCACGAGAGGAGTCAGAGACTAATTTTTCTTCTTGTGGACCTCCGCACGGTCAATGGGACAGCCCCTCGACGTCGCGGACCAGCAAGCAATTTTTGCGCAGCTCGGACGATTTCACCATCCCGGCCGGCACGTACCCCCCCCTCCTCCCTCCCCCTCCTCCTGCAGAGAGCTTTCCCTGCTCGCTGCCAAAGCTGCAATATCGAGGTCTCGGCCGCCTGCCTTGCCCTCTGGGGGGAGCGGTGTGGCAACCCCCACAACAGACTGGGACAGACAGCTCGCTCTTCTGGTTTTTTCCGCTGCATGCCTGTGATAGTAATCTGCATTCATGCATGGGTCTTCACTGCTGTGATGTTAATGTCCCACTCATGCATTGTGTTCAGCATCCTGTACTGTCTGTGCCTCTCATAGCAAATGCCCAGATCGACTGCTGTGAATGTCTTTGATGTATTGTCTGAGCTGAGTATATAAGCTGTCTGATTTTCATGTTCATTCTCTCATTGCTCTGATTCCTTCAACTGCTGCTGACACACACACTGTGTCTCTTTGCCTGAGAGCCTGAGGAACGCCGCTCCAGTCTGCTCACACTATGGGCTGGGGCGGACGTTCCCGTGAAGGCGGTATGATTTAATAAACCTGCTTAAAACTCTCATCGCTGCCTTTATTTTATCATCCGCTTCAAAGGCACCATTAATGCTGAAGGGTACATACAGGTTTTGGAGCAACATATGCACACTGGTAATGATAACACTTACAAATAAACTGACGATGAGTAAGGACCGGAGGGAAAAAAACTGCAATGATGCCATGGGGAGAAATGAAAACAGTGTGTATATATAAAGAAACAGAAATTAAACTAACTCAGGACAGCCTGGGTAAACTAATTAGGGTCAAATGAAAAACGCACATGAGTGGCTGAGGATGGGAGGATGACGGAGAGACTACAAAACAATAACTGAACTAAGAAATTGAGGATAACTCAACAAACTAATGATAACAGAGTTATGCAAACATTTCAAAAATAACAGAAGGCGTGGACAATATGTCCAGCTCGTAACAGTGCCCCCACCCCGCCAAGGGCGGATTCCAGACATCCAAAAACAAAACAAAGAACACCCCAATCGGGCAGGAGGACGGGGACAAAGGCATGACGGAGCAAAACAAGGATACAAACAACAGAAAAATGTTCATCAGGTGGTCGGCCCAAAGTCCCAAGACCACCAACCCACCCCCCAGGTGGAATTATGGGCGCATCTGGTGGCCTACCAAAGTCCATGGACCACCAGACGGAGAAACATGGTGCGTCAGGTCGCCTACCAAAGTCCAAAGGCCACCAGACCAGGGAGCAAGGTGGGTCAGGAGGCCTACCCAAGTCCATGGGCCACCTGACGGAAGAACACAATACCGTAGGGCCGTAAAGCTCAAGAACCTTTTGCACAGAGATAAACACAGAGGCTTTAAACTTAGGAAATAATGACACAAAAACTTTACCTTCTGAAACTTTAACCTCTGGAGGAGACAACAAAGAACGCTTAAACTCAGGGAAAGACAACATGGAAATCTTGCATTCAGGAGATGATGACATAGAACCTTTACACTCAGAGGATGACAACATGGAATCCTTAAGCTCAGGAGGTGTCAGCAAGAAACTTTTAACCTTGGGAGATAACATGGAACCTATAGCCTCAGGAGGTAATGATTATGGACAATTTGAACCTCGGGAGATATGGAAACATAGAAACTTTACACTCTGGAGATAGCAACATAGGAACCTATAAATAAGAAGGTGATGACATAGGAACTGTAAAATCAAGACGGTGAGCACAATGGGCACTTTAAACTCAGAAGGTATGACAATACAGGAACTTGTATCTCAGGAGAAAATGACAACATGAGAGTTCCTTTTGCTAGAGATAACATAGAAGTCTTAAACTCAGGAGATAACATAGTACCTCTTGCTCAAAAGAAAATAACATGGGAGTCATAAACTTAAGCGATGACATGGGCCTCTTTGCTCTGGAGACCACAAAGGGGCCTTTTGACCTGGAGACCACAAAGGAACAGTTTGCTCTGAAAATAACCGCATAGGAGCTTTTCGGTCTGAAAATAACATAGGAGCCTTTTGCTCTGAACACAACAACATGGGAGCCTTTAGCTCTAAACATGACAACATGGGAGCCTTTTGCTCTGAAGATAACAAAGCAGGAGCTTCCTGCTCCAAAGATGAAGATAACAACATGGAAGCTTTTTGCTTTGAAGATAATACCTGAGGGGCCTTCAGCACAGGGGCCAACAGCAACTGAGGAGCAGCGACCCCAGGCAGCAAAAGTGGAGTGGACTGCTCTGACAGCCGGGGGGAGCGGGCAAAGGGTGGAGGTCTCCTGACCTCTTGGACAACGGGTGGAGGGTCTCTGACCTCTTGGACAACGGGTGGAGGTCTCCTGAACCTCTTGGACAATGGGTGGAGGTCTCCTGACCTCTTGGACAACGGGTGGGGTGGACTGCTCTGATGGCGGCGATGATGGAGCGTGGTCCTCCTGTGGCTCCATCCTCGACATGGCCACCTCAGACAATGGAAGGAAACAAGAGGTCAGTGAGGCGATACCACAGTAAGCAGCACAGACTGGTGGGGAGTGACCTTGGGTCCCCCCACTAGGAGCAAGGCAAGTCTTTTGAAAAATAATGGTAGAACATAAAATGAAAGGTACTTGCCTTAAATCCTGGTCTCCTGCTGCTGGGGTGACGACCTCAGGATGTACTGCAGGACAGATGGCTGGGGGAGCTCGTATTGGAGCTGACGGGGCAGCGGCCATGGGCATCCGCACAGCAGATGTTGGAGCCAGCACTGCAGGCGTGATGACGGGTGAAACGGTAGCTGAGGTGGTAGGAAGCTCAGCAGCGGACGCCAGCGCCATGGAAGAGGACAGCAGCAACAGAGGGGGAGGAAGAAGGGGCTGACAGGACAGCCAATGAAGAAAAACTCTGGAATGAAGAGGAGGCTGCTGCTGTGATTCTCTGGAGCTGCAAAGGAGGAGCAGCTGGAGAAGTAAAGCTGAATTCCCGCTCTGCTACCCTGATGTTACCACTGCTGCTGGGGCTGTCACGGGAAAACCCGGTCAAATGCTCCGTGTGGCGGCGGAGCACTGAGAGGAGTGGCACCTCCACAAAAAATCCTTCCACCCATGGCCCCGGAACACCAGCTTGCAGCTGAGAAGCTCTCTCCCCTCCGCTGGAGAGAGAACAGGCAGTCAAAAAGCTGGCTCCAGCAAGAAGGAGACAGCTGGTAATGGAGGGAGCAGAGGGAGCGCCAGTCTCTGAATCCGGAGGTGGGAGTGCAAACTCAGTCTAGCTGTCATCAAGTTGACTACTCCCTCCTCAGCAATCCCAAGCGTCCTCCGAGGAAGAACTGGTTTGAGTGGCAGCCGCCAGATCCTCCACTGCAGCCACCACCTCTCGCTCATTGCGGCTCCACTTTCTCCTCCTCCTGCCGGGCTCGCTTGCTGAGTCCACATCTAGTGGCATTATTCTGTCAGATGCAACTTCCGGCAGATGAGGGAGAAACTGGACTCACAGTACAGGCAGAACTCCAGTGTAACATATTTATTAACAGAGTGCCAAAATAGCTTACAGCTTGGGGCTGTCAAAAAATACAATGGTAATGATAACACTTACAAATAAACTGACGATGAGGAAGGACCAGAGGGAAATACTTCACTGATGCCACAGGGAGAAATGAAAACAGTAGGTATATATAGAGACACAGAAATTAATTAACTCAGGACAGCTGGGTAACTAATTAGGGTCAAATGAAAATGCATGTGAGTGGCTGGAGAAATGGGAGGATGCCGAGAGAGACTAGATAACAATAACTGAACTAAGAAACTGAGGATAACCCAACAAACTAATGACAGCAGAGCTGTGCAAACATTTCATAAATAACAGAAGGCATGGACAATATGTCCAGCTCATAACAGTATTAAGTTTTAATTCCCTGTTTGTTTGTTTGTTTGTTTGTTTGTTTGTTTGTTTGTTTAGAAATATATCATACAATCCCATCATGGAGCTCCAAGTTGACCATTTTGACAAGCTGCATAAATTAAAGTCATTGTAAGTATTTTATGCTTCATCTCTTGTGATTTGATCACTGCTGGAGATTAAAATAACATTTTTTTGCTTTATGTTTGAGGGAAATTCTTTCATGTTTAAAAAGAGCAGCAAACCTATCAAAATCAAAAAAGAGGGACTGTAACATTTGAGGGACATTATCATGATGTCATCACATTTTGTTGTTTTACTGAATTTGCTGCTTCCTGGTCTTTGTTCCGTCATCTGGATTAAATAAAGGTTTATGTGCTTTCGTCATTTTGGGGAACAAGCATGCACTCACAAAAGTTTATCAGCACAAAGGAAATTGTGCTTGTAACAGTGTTTTTCCTCAGCGCCTTAGTGTTTCTCAAAATAACATTTGATGAAAAGTGTTTTTATGCTTTTCGGGTTCCAGTGTACAGTTATAAATCAATATGCTCCAGTGTGTTTCTATATGTGTGGGCTCGCACTGAGACAAAATCAATGTGTCATTTCTTTATGTTTGCCAGGAGTATAGAGGGGATAGAAATTGGAAACATTCAGCGAAGGATGTTTGAACCTCTCAAATACTTAACTCATATGTAAGTACCTCATTGTCATGCTCTGTGTTCATATGATTAATCTGCATTATTCGGTTTGAGCTGCCTTGGAGACACCAGTTTTCATACACAGTACTGTATTGATGGTGGTGAGCCTTGATCTAGCCATGTGTACCAGCTGGGAGATGATTAAGTCGGGCTTAGTGTAATCCTTTTTTTCTGTGGCTAAAACAACTCAAGATACATCCATGGAGGTTCTAGGAGGGATACAGAAAAAGAAAAACGGGGAGATAAATGCCTTTTTTTAGCCTTGCAGGCAATCACAGAGATTATTCAAGACTATTTTTTCCCCTAACATGATGTTGCTTTTTATGAATCCAGTAATCTAACTAATATAAACACCTTGGTATGCCAGGGTGAAAATATTTAGTTTACCCTCTGGCTCAAAGTACTGTTGGTCTTTCTGATATAAAGTATGAGCAAAATTTTGTCAGGCCGTGGGCTGTGCCCATGTTCTTGCCTTGTTTTCTTGTTTGTGCATTTTCCTGTGACCAGAACATGGGCTCAGCCCATGTCTTTGCCTTGAGTTTTGTATTTTGAGTATTTCTGTTTTATTAGTATCATCATGTTCTTGTTTTGTATTTATCCATGTCTGGTCTTCATTTTGGTTATCATTGTTGCTATTCCTGCCTTAGTTTTAGTTTGTATGATCATCATGTTCATTATTAATATCTTGGTTTCTGTTGTAATTGTTTCTGCTTTGTCTCTTGTATTCATTGTCATTGTCATCATGGTCTCTGTGGTCCCTGTTTCGTTCGTGGTCCTGGTCTTCTGTGTTCTTGTCTTGGTCGTGTCCCCCCTGGCCCTGTGTTCATGTTCTCGTGTATATCCCTTGTCTTTGTTTATCTCTGCTTTCCAGTCTGTCCTGTTCTCCGTACCCGTTGACTCTGTTTTTTCCCATGTGTAATCTATTAGTCCTGATTAGTTTCTCTAGCTGTCCTGTGTTGGTAATTATCAGTTGCCCTATTTATGTACATCTCAGTCTTTGTCTTGTGCTGTGTCACTGCGATTGGTTGGCGTGATTACACACTTCTGTCTAGTCTGATCCCTGCCTTGCCTTGTTACCTTGCCTGCATTGTTTTGCCTGCCTTGCCAAGTCATAGTTCTATGTTTCAGCTCCCAAGCTACTTTATTTTGTGTCTTTAATAAAATGTCAATTGCTCGCCCAGCAATTGAGTGCAGCTTTCTGCCCTGTTGGGGCACCCATCGTGACAAATTTGGCTTTCATACATCAATAATAAATATACTTTCAGGCCTATACAGCAACCCAATGACCAGAATTAAAATTAATGGACCTCACAGGTCCAGTCACACCAGAAAGGGGAACGAGACAGGGGTGCTGTATATCGCAGTGTTTATCGAACCACTGGCCCAGTGGATCAGACAAAGACAGGATATTACAGGTATAGAGATGATAGGAGGAGCCCAAAAATTGGCACTTTTCACTGATGGGCTACTGATGACTATTTCTCAACCCACTTTGGTTCTTCCCAAAATTCTAAAAACATTTGAAGAATGTGGATCATTCTCAGGCTACAAAATAAACATTATCAAAACACATGTACCAACTTTAAACTATGATCCACCAAACAAAGTTAGAAAATGTTATAAATGAAAATGGGATGGAGACATTATTAAGTACCTAGGTGTGATACTACATCGTGACCCTACAAAAATGTTTGAAGCAAATTACGGTCCTCTAAATATGAAATTAAAAACTGATATATAAAGGTGGAATGCCATACTCTATTTGGACTTACACTCTAGGATTGACTCTATTAGGATTAATATTCTTCCACGACTGCTTTATTTATTCCAGTGTTTGCTGGTTCCGGTGCCCCCAAAACAATTCATGGAGTGGGACAGGCTATTGTCAAGGTATATATGGAAGGGAGGAAGAGCCAGGGTGAAATATAAAACCTTACAATTGAAAAAAGGAAAAGGAGGTTGGGGTATTCTATTTCTACAAGGATATTACTGTGCGACCCAGCTGAGACCATTAATACTGTATGTGTTCTCCAGACTACACAGCAGGATGGAAAGATATAGAGAAAAACAATAAAAGGGATGCCAATCAAAGCCCTGCTTGCAGACTCTGAAATGCAGAACAAACTCAACATCTCAGAGGACCCCATGACACATACGATGATTTCTGCATGGAACGATACTATAAAATTTGTGGTTTGAGGGAGTCACACAAAATTCTGCGATGGTGTTCATATGACTCAAAATTTACCCCAAACAAATATGACAATAGGTTCAAGAAATGGATTTTAAAAGGATTAACCACTTACTACTTCGTTTGACTACGAAGGGGACATTCCAAAGCTTTGAAATCTTTGGACTGGACAGTGAGGATTTTTTTAGATGCAGTGGTGTGACAAAGTGTTTGCACGCTTCCTTATTTCTCTTTTTTTTTTTTTTTGCATGTTTGCCACACCTAAATGTTTCAGATCATCAAACAAATTTAAATATTAGACAAAAATAACACAAGTAAACATGAAATGCAGTTTTTAAATGAAGGTGTTTATTATTAAGGGTAAAAAAAATGCAAACCTACTTAGCCCTGTGTGAAAAAGTGATTGCCCCCCCATTAAAACATAAATTAACTGTGGTTTATCGTAGCTTTGAAAAGCTGAGTTCAATTTCTCTAGCCACACCCAGGCCTGATTACTGCCACACCTGTTCTCAATCAAGAAATCACTTAAATAGGACCTACCTGACAAAGTGGAGTAGACCAAAAGATCCTGAAAAGCTAGACGTCATGCTGCGATCCAAAGAAATTCAAGAACAAATGAGAAACAAAGTAACTGAGATCTATCAGTCTGGAAAAGGTTTTAAAGCCATTTCTAAAGCTTTGGGACTCTAATGAACCACAGTGAGAGCTATTATCCACAAATGGTGAAAACATAGAACAGTGATGAACCTTCCCAGGAGTGGCCGGCTGACCAAAATTACCCCAAGAGTACAGCGACGACTCATCCAAGAGGTCACAAAAGACCCCACAACAACATCTAAAGAACTGCAGGCCTCACTTGTCTCAGTTAAGGTCAGTGTTCATGACTCCACCATAAGAAAGAGAGTGGGCAAAAATGGCCTTCATGGCAGAGTTCCAAGACGAAAACCACTGCTGAGTTAAAAGAATATAAAGGCTCGTCTCAGTTTTGCCAGAAAACATCTTGATGATCCCCAAGACTTTTGGGAAAATCCTCTGTGGACTGACGAGACAAAGGTTGAACTTTTTGGAAGGTGTGTGTCCCATTACATCCGTCATAAAAGTAATACAGCATTTCAGAAAAGGAACATCATACCAACAGTAAAATATGGTGGTGGTAGTGTGATGGTCTGGGGCTGTTTTGCTGCTTCAGGACCTGGAAGACTTGCTGTGGTAAATGGAACCATGAATTGTGCAGTTTACCAAAAAATCCTGAAAGAGAATGTCCAGCCATTTGTTCATGAACTCATGCTGAAGCGCACTTGGGTTCTGCAGCAGGACAATGATCATGATCCAAAACACACTAGCAAGTCCACCTCTGAATGGCTTAAGAAAAACAAAATAAAGACTTTGGAATGACCTAGTCAAAGTCCTGACCTGAATCCAATTGAGATGCTGTGACATGACCTTAAAAAGGCGGTTCATGCTCAAAAACCCTCCAATGTGGCTAATTTACAACAATTCTGCAAAGATGAGTAGGCCAAAATTCCTCCACAGCACTTTAAAAGACTCATTGCCAGTTATCGCAAACGTTTCATTGCAGTCGTTGCTGCTAAGGGTGGCCCAACCAGTTATTAGGTTTAGGGGGGCAATCACTTTTTCACACAGGGCCATGTAGGTTTGGATTTTTTTCCCTTAGTGATAAACACCTTCATTTAAACACTGCATTTCTTGTTTTGCTTGTGCTGTCTTTGTCTAATATTTAAATTTGTTTGATGATCTGAAACATTTAAGTGTGACAAACATACAAAAAAATGAGAAATCAGGAAGGAGCAAATACTTTTTCACACCACTGTACTTGCAGATCAGGCACTATTACAATCAGAAGAAAAATTCAAATGGGATAAATTTGGCTTTCTGCAAAAATTCATTTCACTAATTAAATCAAGACAACACAGAAATATCATATCCATATTATACAACTGCATCCTGGGGTGTAAGAAGGAGACCACAAACTACATAAAAGAGAGGTGGAAAAAAGAAGCAAGAGTAAAGATTGCAGAAGAAACTTGGGAACATATATGTCAAATGCAGTGGGTCTCAACTGGGTCAACAATTTGGCGCAAATTCTGTTGGAAGGACATAATGAGGTACTTTACCACACCAAATCAAGAAAAATATAGAAAGAGCAAGGATTCATGTTGGCGATGTGGGACACAAGGTGCAAAGCACTTCCATTCAACAATATTGGTTAAAGATTCACAAACATCTAGAGAATGTATTCTCAACTGAAATTCCATTTAATTTTGAAGTACTAGTGCATGCCCGTAGAAAGCAAGTATTCCTGTCTGAAACATGTAGCCCAATCAGGCCCAAATGTAGGCTGTGTTTGAAAGTGGAATACAGAGGTGTAGCCTATATGTAGGCAATCACACGTTAGACTTTGACAAATAAAGGGACTGAATTGAGATTTATTTGATTGTGTTAATATTAATTACAGAATAATTGAAAATGAATGGGACATCCAATATTAGCAACTGTTTAAGAACCACTTGTTTATTTTTTTTTTGTCAGATCACTTATTTGTGTGATCTTTTATGAGTTATATTCATAATAGTGTATCTTGTACTTTGGGGAATAGGAGTTGTTCAGTCACCATTATAATTTAGTTTATATGTGTAGTTTATAGTCTATCATCAATAAACTCATGCAGTACTATAACAGGACACGTTTACAAATATTTGAGACCCACTGTAGTGCATCCTTTTATATTTTAACAATATTATAAGTACAAAACACAGAACATTATTGTACACGGCAGAATGACCCATTTGGCTGCAACTGTTGCACCAGTGTTGCCCATTTGTCTGTAAATATTCAAATAGAAATATTCAAATAGAAATAGACCTGATCTTCAGGTCAGGGAACAGGGAGATGCTGAAGTCCGTACAGAGGGAGCTGAGGAGAAAGATCAGAGAAGGCAAGGACAGCTTCAGGAAGAAGATGGAGGACAAGCTGCAACAGAGCGACATCAGCGGGGTCTGGAGAAACCTCAAAACCATCTCGGGGCTCCAGAATACCTCCCCCCAGGCCACAGGGGGCAGGGAGTGGGCGAACAACCTGAATCTGTTTTTCAATAGATTTGACCAACCGCCCTCCCCCCTGACTGCACAACAACCACTGCTGCCTCTAAAGAAATCAAGTCCTGCTGCCCACTCCCCACTCCACCAACACCCCCCCCACTCCCAACACACAGCCCCCCATCCTGACCCTGACCAGGACCCAGGTGAGGACGGAGCTGAGGAAGATCAAGGCGAGGAAGGCGCCGGGACCGGACGGCATCAGCGCAAAGCTCCTCAAGTCCTGTGCAGACCAGCTGTGTGGGATTGTGACGTATATCTTCAACATGAGCCTGAAACTGGGGAGGGTACCACAGCTGTGGAAAACATCTTGTGTGGTACCTGTACCAAAAACTTCCCACCCCAAAGACCTGAACAGCTACAGACCGGTGGCCTTGACGTCCCACTTGATGAAGACCCTGGAGAGACTGCTCCTTGCTCACCTCCGCCCCCTGGTGGAACCAGCGATGGATCCACTCCAGTTCGCCTACCAGCATGGCATTGGGGTGGAGGATGCGGTGATCTTCCTCCTTCACCGTTCTCTGTCCCACCTGGAGAAGCCCGGGAATATGGTGAGGATCATGTTCTTTGACTTCTCCAGTGCTTTCAACACCATCCAACCGATGATCCTGAAGGACAAGCTGCTGCGCGCAGGGGTGGACCAGCACCTGTCATCATGGATCCTGGACTACCTCACGAACCGGCCTCAGTTTGTGAGAACCCGGGACTGTGTGTCCGACACGATCATCAGTAGCACGGGGGCCCCCCAGGGAACGGTGCTGGCTCCCTTCCTGTTCACTCTTTATACTGCGGACTTCTCACACAACACAACACACTGCCATCTACAGAAGTTCTCTGATGACTCTGCGATCGTTGGCCTCATCTCCAATGGAGATGAAGCTGAGTACAGAGGGCTTATCCAGGACTTCGTGGACTGGTGCCATCGGAACTGCCTCCAGATCAACGCGAGGAAAACTAAGGAGCTGGTGGTGGACTGCCGCAGGCATGGGCAGCCCCTCACAGTACCAGTAAATATACAGGGAACAGACATCGAGATGGTGACATCCTATAAGTACCTGGGTATTCATCTGAACAATAAACTAGACTGGTCACACAATACTGATGCACTCTACAAGAAGGGACAGCGCAGGCTGTTCCTGCTGAGGAGACTCAGGTCTTTTGGTGTACAAGGGGCGCTGCTGAAGTCATTCTATGACACGGTGGTGGCATCAGCCATCACTTTTGGAGTGGTCTGCTGGGGCAGTGGCATTACTGCAGCCGATAGGAAGAGACTGAACAAACTGATTAAGAAAGCTAGCTCTGTCCTGGGGCAGCGCCTTGATCCGATGGAGGAGATAGGAGAGAGAAGGACGGTGGCTAAACTGTCATCTCTGCTGGAGTCCGAGTTCCACCCTATGCAGGACATACTGAATGCACTGAGGAGCTCATTTAGCAGCAGACTACATCATCCCAGGTGCACAACCGAGAGGTTTCGTAGGTCCTTCCTACCAACGGCTGTCAGACTGTACAACCTAAGCAGGGCTGCTCGCAGAGATAGCAAAAAGACGTAACAAACTAATAGTTTTTTGAATGCAAAAGATGCAATAGACTTACACAATGGTCCCCTCCGGCATACAACTAGGAACATACCGGTCGCTATGGAGGGTGAGAATATGTATGGGCACATAATCATACCATGTAGGATAACTAAGTAGACGGTTATGCTGTTTCATTCCATCTAGCAACAATGCTCTGCACTGTGTGTGTTTATATATTTACATATTTATTCCATCTAGCTACAATGCTCAGCACTGGGTGTGTTTATATATTTATATATCTACATATTATTCCATCTAGCTACATTGCTCCGCACTGTGTGTGTTTATATACTTGCATATTTATTCCACCTAGCTGCAATGCTCCGTACTGTGGGTGTTTATATATTTACATATTTATTCCATCTAGCTACAATGCTCTGCACTGTGTGTTCATATATTCATATATTTATTCCATCCAGCTACAATGCTCTGCACTGTGTGTCTGTGTGTGTGTGTACAGTATATATGTATATATATATTTTATAGTAATACGTACATATGTATATTAGCTGCTCTTGCTTGCTTGTTTTTTTCTTGCCTTCTGATTGTTGCTCTGAGTGTTGCTATCCCTGTGCTGTTGCAATCCTGGAATTTCCCCGTTGTGGGACTAATAAAGGCTTATCTTATCTTATCTTATCTTATCTTTATTTTGTTATTTGGGCTTTTTTGTGCCTTGTTGTCATTTAGTCAAAGCGTGCATATGAGTCCGCATATGATATGCAATTGATGTGGCCATTCCGCACCACAATCATGGCGGTATTATTATTAAGCTTTTAACTATTTGAGTGTGACTGTCGCCAAACCGCAATATAACCCCTAGTGGTCAACAGTGGTAAAGATTTTTTTCAAGAAACTAGTCAGATCAGATGTCAGAATTTTCCAAGGCTATAAATTTAAAGTGGTAAGAGATAATTGCTTACTGTCAATTAGAAAGATGTAGAATATGATCCAACGTTTCAGACAGTAGTAAATTTACACATCTAATTTGCATAATTTCACAGCAGCCATATCAAATTCATAACTGGTCAAAAGTGGACTTTGGGCATATTTACACAAAGAATGGTTCTGCTTTATGTCACCATTTCTTGTTTGAGGTTTTTTTCTTATCTTTAAAGTATTTAAAGTATATGAACCAGAAATTCAGTAGAATGTACACAAACCATAATACAGTCAGACCTACCGCTGGTGGCATGTTCATTTGTCCACTCTCATCATCTACCGTCCTTATTTTGTCTTCTGCCAGGCAATTTTGCTTTCTCTTCCACATCCAGAAAGTCTCACATGAATCTTGTTATTTATTCCACCACAATTTCCGTCATAAACGCCGTGATTGTTTGCAATTTCATTCATAAACGCCGCTATCATCCCACTGGCAACTGGCCATATTTAACTGTGGAAGTCTTCTTCTTCTTCTCCGTTTCTTAAAGAAGAAGATTCTTCTTCTGTGGTGTATTCCGTGTCCTCCAACACGTGTCTGCCATCTTGGGTATGGGCATGATAAGCACAAATGGTCCATAGAGCCCGCAGTGTTTTTGGTAGGTGATTACAACTTGACAGATGTAGTGCTGCGCTGTGCCACTAGGGATGTGTGATATATCCACAGTGAAAGGGTTAATTTTTAGATACTCACGTGGGAGGAGGGACTCACGGTCCTGCAAAGGACCAGTGAAGCAGCAGTTGGGACTGTCATCTACCACTGACCAGGCAGGCTGGGCGTGCCTCCCCACGAAGGATCGTGGTGCACCCGGTCGGACACCAGTGTTGGAGAAGCAGCAGCTGAACCGGTGGATCGCAATTCTTCACAGGCAGCCAAGCCCAGCCTGCCCAGTTAACGGGAGTCTCGGCTGCTGCTTTATCTGTGTGCCAGTGCTGTCCTTTGCGGCACCACGGGTCCCCGCCAACGGCCCCCCCTCCCCCAGCACACCTGCACACCTCATGTTCTCCATGCAGAATTATCCATTAGACGTACGCAATCACGGTAACTTTATGGTATAATTTTTTAAGCATTAATTCTTAAGTATTATCTTTTTCTAGTCAAATTTGTGTCATGATCTGGGGTCACGGGTGGGCACTGTGCACAGCCTTCTGTTAAGTTTGGTGTTTTTCTGTCTGTTTCATTGTTATTATGTCCAGTTTTTGTCATTGTGCATTTGTAGTTATGTTCTCATGTTGGGGTTGTGCTATGTTTTCCGGTTGTTTTATTTTGACAGCGCTGTGCAGCTTCCGGCTGTCAAACTGGTCGGAGCTGCACACCTGTTATTCATTCTGTTATTTTCTCCACTCATGTACCCACACCTGTCACTGATCATGCATTGCATATAAGGGCACGGCAAACCTCTGGGGTTTGTCGTGTCCTTCTACCATGTGTACCTGTCCTCAGGGGTGATTGCCTGAGTGCTTTGGGTCCCACTGTCGAGGAGAATTGGAGAGCTCCTCCCAGGCACATTTTCCCTTATTTCCAGCCATGAGCCCCCGCAGCCTTCGGGAGAGCTCTGGCTGGATTCTGCCTCTGGCAAGGGGTTCCCTAGCTTCATGTCCCCCTGAATGTTGAGCCCCATTCTCCTCCAGTGTCTACCACATCTGTGTTTGTTTGTTACGCTTCGCACTATATTTTTTGTTTTTTGTATGTTTATGTTCCTGTCTATTTTTATGTTAAATGTGTAAACTCACAGAGAGCATTTAGTGTCCTACTTTTGCCCGTGAAATGGGTGAGTTATGACAATTTGTCACTTTTCACTTCCTTGTTTTGCTTATGGTGCGCTGTGGTTACTGATGCCATAATGCCGCATATTATCCAATCAGTACGGAGTCAATCCAAAACCCCACCCACACTTCAAGAAGCCAGGGCATGAGACAGAGCGATGGCTAAACTTTTATTGATAAAAATGCATATTTTGACTGGGCAACTCCATACTCGGGGATGCACACCCTCGTAAACTCAGCAAAGCACTTATAAAATCTGAGGTCAGTCTGACGAACAGTTCAAGAGATATGTGAGGAACAGGCACGCACACACACACACACAGATTTGGTGAATTTATATATAAATTGTATCTGGGTAATGTACCACAGATGAACTGGAACACTAAGGACAAGAGACTGCTCTACATTCTTCTTGCAGCAAGCAAAAAGGCTCTTTCAAGAAGATGGCTCAAATCAGAACCACAAACCAATGGGGACTGGATCAACATTATTTAAAGAATCTACGTAATGGAAAAACTGTATTTCTCACCCAGAGTACAGAAAAGCACTTTTTACAGAATATGGTGCAAATGGATGGAATATGTTAAGCCTATTCCATCCATTTTATTTAACCATGGTTTTAAAATATGGTGATGATGCTATGCTGAGTTCTATGTACCTGTGGGCATTAGAGTGGTCAATGGTAGCCCCCCCCCCCCCCGGTTAGGCTGTTCATCTTGATTTTCAGTTAAAAATGTGGAAATGCAACAATAATGTAAGACATGTATAGATTATTGTAAAACATGATGTTGCTATCCAATAAAAAGATAATATTAAAAAAGCACTGTTGGAAGTCAGAGTTTAGAAACATGATTTCTTTTGTTTAAACGTAATTTTTGTGGCCATTAGGATCATAAAGGCCTAATCAATATTATCATGGGGCAGAGTGTGTACCCTTTTATTTTTGTCTTCAGATAAATTACTACATTTAAACTTTTTCAGCTTCCCCCTAAATGAAAAAAAAAATCAACACATAAAAATGCTTTTAAAATGATCAACATTCTTTTTTTTAATTAAGTTTATAAACCATTGCTACCATGACTTCAAATCCCTGTAAAATCACCATCCCAACTCACCAGAGCTTTTCCTCTGTTTTATGAATTGTCCTTAGATTTCAAAAGAGAGCAGACGTCCCTTTTGGCTGGATTAACCCGAAGCCTTTTAGATGCTATTAAATTCACACTCCTGTTTTAATCTATTACCACAGCTACTTCAAGAAATTCCAGTACTGTGGCTATGCCCCACATGTGCGCAGCTGCAAGCCCAACACTGACGGCATCTCGTCCTTCGAGGACCTGCTAGCCAATATCGTGCTGAGGGTCTTCGTCTGGGTAGTTTCAGCCACCACGTGCTTTGGCAACATCTTCGTCATCTGCATGCGTGCATACATCCGCTCAGAGAACAAACTTCACGCCATGTGCATCATCTCCCTCTGCTGTGAGTAAAAATGCAGAATTTGAAGTAGACAATGTAGATTTTACAGACTATAACAGGAAATGAAAAATAGAGCAGCTTATTTGTTTCTGGAGACGCAGAACACATAAGACAGTAGAGAATGAGTTGTGTGTATGCTTAGATGTGTATTCCATTATTACTCATTTCTTTATACATGCAATCACACACACTCATGAATAAGATTATATACAGGAAGACAATATCCAAGAATGTGAATGGCTGATTAGATGACACAACATAACAAAAATAATTTTTTTGTAAGTTGTCTGTGTTTTTTCAACTGATTTAAGACAACTTTGCACCGCTGAATCCGAAAATGACATCCGTTTCTCTCGATCAAATCAGGTTTTTATGCTAAGTTACAAGCAGTTGTACAGCAGTTGTACAGGTGTACTGTAAATTGAATAGTAGACATTGATAAAGGTAAGTACATGTAAATTGAATGTTATGTCATCATTGTTCACAATTCAGAGCATTTCAAGAAATAAAAAAGAATTTTGCATCATATAAAGCGAAAATACCTGTACATGTAAACAAAAACATAAAAAACATGTGGCCATAGTTCAAAAAGTTGACCTGATTGAGCAAAACCAATGTGATTTTTGGATTCAGCACATCAAAATTGTCCTAAATCAGCTAAAAAAAACTTAGCCAATACTGTAAATTTTGTGTTGACCAGTGTAATCATCTCATCAGCAAAATTAATGAAAAGTTAGGATGATTTATTCTCGTACTGAGAAATAAATATTTTCCAAATGTATCTTATCAGATGTGAACTTTGTATAATATCTGTGCATACTGTTAAAAGAAGGTCCTCCAAAATAAATTGATATTATGAACATGCACCTTTGATAGTTAATATTAATCTTTCACTTTCTTTAAATGCACTGTACAGATGTTTCATCCTTATCTGCTGAGATTTGTGATGATATTGAGTTAAAGGTGAGTGTTGCTGCAGATTTTAAGAAGAGGTCGTGCAGATGAGTAGTGGCCTCAGTAATATCTGGTGAGGACAGTAACGCCTCTGACACAAAGAGCAAAATGAATGTTTTCTTAGTGAAACCCGGGGAATATATTTGAATTTCAAATGAACCCACTAATATTGGAGAAAACACGTAATGCTTCGTCCTTAATATGAAACTAACTTACCAAATTCAACACAGTGTGGGTCATACTACAATATGAACAACTCTAAGACAAGATAATTCAAGATATCCTGGAGTGAAATGAAAACTTTACAAATGGTTGTTTTTCTGTACCTTATGAGAAGTCCAGTTATGTACCCTTCATGGAGGATTATTTCTGTACCTTATGGTAATTCAGTGAAAATGTATTGTTAGTTAGAGATATGAAACCCTTATGTCTGTGTGTACTCCTGAGATTGCACTGCATTTGACTGCTCATTAAACAGAGAAACAGAGCATCAAAGCTCAAATGCATTGCCATAAGTTTATACTGACATTTGTATGGATAAAATGCTAAGAATCAAATCAACGTTTTATAATTCTCAAAAAGAACTGTAATTTTTAAAATGGGGGGATAAATGAAGCCAAATGTGTTATCACATAAATGTTCTCGCATTTCTAATTATACTTCCACCCCAAGGCTGAACTTAAGAACTTAATGGCCTGTGCTTTGAAGGGACATTACTAAATGCAAAAGATTTTTTATAAAGCTCTGTAGCTCAAGAAGACTACAGTGTTAGAGATAAAATTGAATTTAAGGTGCTTAACAAAACTTAATACATTCATTATGTTTGCTGTTAGCTCATTCCAGCAAAGCCAAAAGGAGCTAAAGCGATGATGCGGCATCCATCTGTCCGTCCATCCACATTTCACAGGAATCACTGATCTAGGCAATCAGTAATCTAGTTAATGCTCAGAGCTACCAGAGGACTGACCTCCCACTGTAGCTTTCACTACTCACGGCAGCTGTGTGGCCTAAGGTCAGAGAAATGAAGATAGACGCTGCCCCTATACACCACATGGTGTCCCACATGCTGTGGAAGAGAATTAACTTGTGTGATCTATCGACCTCCATCCTCTAAGGACACATTCTTTAATTGTCTATCAAATGCACTGAAGCAATATGGCAGCAAAGAGTTAATCCTCATGGGTGATTTCAACTTAAATTGGCTTTGTAAAACATGCAGACAGAAATTAAAGGACATCACCAATAAGTTTCATATGGATCAGCTGATCAGTGACCCAACTAGAATAAGTCATTCTTCTCAAACTCTCCTTGATTTGATTTTTACAAACAAACCTGACTGCATAACAAAAAAATGCAATCTAATTACTGGCATGTCAGACAACAATCTCACTTTAGTAGTACGCAAATTGTCAAAATCACGATACAAAAAGCCTACTGATGGTGGAAAATATATCTCGTACATACCAAAGAAAAACAGAATCATTTGAAAATGAGTTAGAATGTAAAGTGGAATGAAATAAATTTTGATACAAATTGTGAACAGACATGCGTAAATATGATATCAACAATCAAAGAAATTACCTCAAAATATAAAATAACAACTCTATCTAAATACAAGAGAAAACAGGATCTACCTTGGCTAAATAAAAGATTGTGGAATCTCATGAAAAAGGGATTTAGCTCTTAAAAAATGGCTAAAAACTGATTTAAGTACAGATAATCTGATTTTTAGAAAGCCTCAGAAATTACATCACCATGCAGCTCTGTAAAGCAAAGGCAAATTTCTTCTTAGACATAATCAAAAATGCAAAGGGAACAACAAAAAACTCTGGAAATGTACTGATAAACTCATAGGAAAAGCAAAAAAAAGTGGTCATACAACTCAATTTGAATGGAAAACTTCACTCAGATAGCTTAGTTATAGCCAGCAATTTTAATGAGTATTTTATCAAATCGGTGCAAGAACTGGGTCTGAATTTTACCCAAACATACCCACACCAAATTAAAATAAATCAAGAAACTGCTCTAAACCTTAAACCCATAAATGAGGTAAAGCTTAACAAAAGTTTATCATCTCTATCAAGTTCCAGAGTTAAGGATATCCATGGACTAGACACTGTATTCTTGAAAAAACATAAAGATACTTTAATAATTCCAATTACAGAACTAATGAATCTATCAATACATGAAAATATCTTTCCTGATGCATTGAAACCTGCCATTGTAACGCCCATATACAGCCGTGGACAAAATTGTTGGTACCCCTCTGTTAATGAAAGAAAAACCCACAATGGTCACAGAAATAACTTGAATCTGACAAAAGTGGTAATAAATAAAAATTCTATGAAAATTAACCAGTGAAAATCAGACAATGCTTTTGAATTGTGGTTCAACAGAATTATTTAAAAAAAACAAACTCATGAAACAGGGCTGGACAAAAATTATGGTACCCTTAACTTAATATTTTGTTGCACAACCTTTTGAGGCAATCACTGCAATCAAACGATTTCTGTAACTGCCAATGAGACTTCTGCACCTCTCGGCAGGTACAGTGGGGTAAAAAAGTATTTAGTCATCCACCGATTGTGCAAGTTCTCCCACTTAAAAGATGAGAGAGGTCTCCAATTTTCATCATAGGTATACCTCAACTATGAGAGACAAAATAAGAAAAAAAAATCCAGAAAATCACATTGAAGGATTTTTAATGAATTAATTGGTAAATTCCTTGGTAAAATAAGTATTTGGTCAATAACAAAAGTTCATCTCAATACTTTGTTATATACCCTTTGTTGGCAATGACAGAGGTCAAACGTTTTCTGTAAGTTTTCACAAGGTTTTCATACATTGTTGCTGGTATTTTGGCCCATTCCTCCATGCAGATCTCCTATAGAGCAGTGATGCTGTGGTGCTGTCGCTGGGCAACACAGACTTTCAACTCCCTCCAAAGATTTTCTATGGGGTTGAGATCTGGAGACTGGCTAGGCCACTCCAGGACCTTGAAATGCTTCTTACGAAGCCACTCCTTCATTGCCCGGGCAGTGTGTTTGGGATCATTGTCATGCTGAAAGACCCAGCCACGTTTCATCTTCAATGTCCTTGCTGGTGGAAGGAGGTTTTCACTCAAAATCTCACGATACATGGCCCCATTCATTCTTTCCTTTACACGGATCAGTCGTCCTGGTCCCTTTGCAGAAAAACAGCCCCAAAGTAAGATGTTTCCACCCCCATGCTTCACAGTAGGTATGGTGTTCTTTCTCCTCCAAACGCGACAAGTTGAGTTTTTACCAAAAAGTTCTATTTTGGTTTCATCTGACCATATGACATTCTCCCAGTCCTCTTCTGGATCATCCAAATGCTCTCTAGCAAACTTCAGACTGGCCTGGACATGTACTGGCTTAAGCAGGGGGACACGTCTGGCACTGCAGGATTTGAGTCCCTGGCAGCGTAGTGTGTTTCTGATGTAGCCTTTGTTACTTTGGTCCCAGCTCTCTGCAGGTCATTCACTAGGTCCCCCCGTGTGGTTCTGGGATTTTTGCTCACTCTTCTCGTGATAATTTTGACCCCACGGGGTGAGATCTTGCCTGAAGCCCGAGATCGAGGGAGATTATCAGTGGTCTTGTATGTCTTCCATTTTCTAATAATTGCTCCCACAGTTGATTTCTTCACACCAAGCTGCTTACCTATTGCAGATTCAGTCTTCCCAGCCTGGTGCAGGTCTACAATTTTGTTTCTGGTGTCCTTTGACAGCTCTTTGGTCTTGGCCATAGTGGAATTTGGAGTCTGACTGTTTGAGGTTGTGGACAGGTGTCTTTTATACTGATAACGAGTTCAAACAGGTGCCATTAATACAGGTAACGAGTGGAGGACAGAGGAGCCTCTTAAAGAAGAAGTTACAGGTCTATGAGAGCCAGAAATCTTGCTTGTTTGTAGGTGACCAAATACTTATTTTACTGAGGAATTTACCAATTAATTCGTTAAAAATCCTTCAATGTGATTTTCTGGATTTTTTTTCTCATTTTGTCTCTCATAGTTGAGGTATACCTATGATTAAAATTGGAGACCTCTCTCATCTTTTAAGTGGGAGAACTTGCACAATTGGTGGCTGACTAAATACTTTTTTGCCCCACTGTATTTTGGCCCACTTCTCATGAGCAAACTGCTCCAGTTGTCTCAGTTTTGAAGGGTGCCTTCTCTAGACGGCATGTTTCAGCTCCTTCCACAGATGTTCAATAGGATTTAGATCAGGGCTCATAGAAGGCCACTTTAGAATAGTCCAATGTTTCACTCTTAGCCATTCTTGGGTGTTTTTAGCTGTGTGTTTTGGGTCATTATCCTGTTGCAAGACCTATGACCTGCGACTGAGACCAAGCTGTCTGACACTGGGCAGCACATTTCTCTCTAGAATACCTTTGATAGTCTTGAGATTTCATTGTACCCTGCACAGATTCAAGACACCCTGTGCCAGATGCAGCAAAGCAGCCCCACAACATAACAGAACCTCCTCCATGTTTCACAGTAGGGACAATGTTCTTTTCTTGGTATGCTTCATTTTTTGCATCTGTGAACATAGCACTGATGTGCCTTGCCAAAAAGTTCCAGTTTTGTCTCGTCTGTCCATAGGACATTCTCCCAGAAGCTTTGTGGCTTGTCAATATGCAGTTTGGCAAATTCCAGTCTGGCTTTTTTATGATTTGTTTTCAACAGTGGTGTCCTCCTTGGTCGTTTCCCATGAAGTCCACTTTGGCTCAAACAATGACGGATGATGCGATCTGACACTGATGTACCTTGACCTTGGAGTTCACCATGAATGTATTTAGAGGTTGTTCTGAGCTCTTCTGTTACCATTCGTATTATCCGTCTCTTCCATTTTTCCTCCTGCGGCCACGTCCAGGGAGGTTGGCTACAGTCCCGTGGATCTTAAATTTCTGAATAATATGTGCAACTGTAGTCACAGGAACATCAAGCTGCTTGGAGATGGTCTTATAGCCTTTACCTTTAACATGCTTGTCTATAATTTTCTTTCTGATCTTCTGAGACAACAATCTCCTTTGCTTCCTCTGGTCCATGTTTAGTGTGATACACACCAAACAGCACAGAGACTACTTGTCACCCTTTAAATAGGCCGACTGACTGATTACAAGTTTGTAGACACCTGTGATGTTAATTAGAGGACACATCTTGGTTGAACATGTCCCTATGGTCACATTATTTTCAATCTTTTCTAGGGGTACCATCATTTTTGTCCAGGCCTGTTTCATGAGTTTGTTTTTTAAAATAATTCTTTTGAACCACAATTCAAAAGCTTTGTCTGATTTTCATTGGTTAATTTTCATATAATTTTCATTTATTACCACTTTTGTCAGATTCAAGTTATTTCTGTGACCATTGTGGGTTTTTCTTTCATTAACAGAAGGATACCAACAATTTTGTCCACGTGTGTGCAAAGCCAGAGACAAACAGGAAATTACTAATTACACTGGTCAACACCAAATTTATTGTCTAAGTTTTTTTGGCTGATTTAGGACAATTTTGATGTGCTGATTCCAAAAATCACATTGGCTTTGTTCAATCAGATCAACTTTTTGAATTACGGCCACATGTTTTATACGTTTTTGTTTACATGTACAGGTATGTTTGCTTTATATGATGCAAAATTCTTTTTTATGTCTTGAAATTATCTGAATGTTGAACAATGATGACATAACATTCAATTTACATGTACTTACCTTTATATAAAAGTAAGTACATGTACATGTAAGGTAACAGAGCTGCATGGTGACGTCATTTCTGAGGCTTTCTAAAAATCAGTCTATCTGTACTTAAATCAGTTTTTAGCCATTTTTTAAGAGCTAAATCCTTTTTTTCATGTACTTACCTTTATATAAAGGTAAGTACATGCACAGTACTAAGTAAGTACAGGTTTTTACTTAGCACCTGATTGAGAGAAACGGCTGTCATTTTCGAATTCAGCAGTGCAAAATTGTCTTAAATCAGTTGAAAAAACACAGACAACTTACAAAAAAATTATTTTTGTAACCCTGTGTTATAGGCCGATAAGTATACTTCCTGTTTTGTCAAAAGCCATTGAAAAGGTGGTAGCAGACCAACTACTAGAACATCTCAAATCTGCCCAGCTGCTGCATCCCATGCAGTTTGGTTTCAGGCCGAACCACTCAACGGAGACTGCATGTTGTTATTTTATTTAAACAATTAAAGAAAATCTGGACAAAGGCAGGGTGGTAGGAGCCATCTTTTTAGTTTTACGTAAAGCCTTTGATACAGTCAATCACTTCGTCCTTCTTCCTAAACTATCAGGATATAAACTGTCTATGAATACCCCTAGCTGGTTAAAATCATATCTATCTGGTTGCTCCCAGTGTGTGTGCATAAACAATACTGTATCCCAATCAAAGGCGTGCACCATGGGAGTACCACAAGGTTCAATTTTAGGCCCGCTGCTTTTTACTTTATATATTAATGATATGCCATCAGTATGTGAAAATGAAATAAAAATTCAGATGTATGCAGATGACAGTCATCTACGCACATGGGAAGGATGCCAAACAAGTGGCTGACAAGTTAATGATAGCAATGGAGAAAGTGTCAAAATGGCTTAATCAATCATGCCTCACTCTGAACGTAGGGAAAACAGCTACCGTGTATTTTACCAACAAACAAAATCATAGGCACTATCCGAGTATAACTGTTTAATGGAGCAAATATAGAAAATGTAACAAAGTTTAAGTATTTGGGCGTCACATTAGATCCCATGCTCAGCTTTAAAAAGCACATAAAATGGATGCAAACAAACAAGAGAATTTAAATAGTTTTCAAGTGTGATTTGAAGGAATGCCAACACTCTTTCCAACTTTGTAATTCTCCTTCATCATTTGTACACCTACAGTGTTAGAAGAATTTAAATATGAACTGTCTTTTCAGCAAATATAAACTCATATCAGTAGGCAGCAATGAATAAAGAAGCCAGACTAAAAGCTGTCAGAGATGCCATATAAATGCTGAAACAGCCTAAACGTCACCGCCACAGAAGCAGAAGTGTAAATAAGAGGAGACAGTTTCTGCTGATGGTTCCAACACGTCTCTTCTCACATTTTTTTAATTAAGGCTTTTTTTTTTTTTTTACACAGTTACTATAAATGCATTTTGGTGATAGAACAATGAAAAATAAATCTGAGGAGAAACGGACTTAACTGAGCTCACCCTTCTCTCAAACAGCCAAATTGTTTAACTAGCTGAGCTGAAAATGTGTATAATCAGTGCAAAAAAACTGCAATTTCCTAAGTGTTATCTACAGCATTTTAGTATAATGTGCTACAGAAATTCTCCCTCATGGATCGTCACCTTATCGTGGTGGGGGGGTTTGCGTGCCCCAGTGATCCCAGGAGCTATGTTGTCCGGGGCAATTTGCCTCTGATAGGGTCTCCCAAGACAAACTGGTCCTGGGTGAAGGGCCAGACTAAGAACGATCCAACAGACTCTCATGATAAATTGTATATCAAGGATTCAGTGTACCCCGCCCGGTATGGGGTTACCGGGGCCCCACCCTGGAGCCAGGCCTGGGGGAGGGGCTCGAAGGCTAGCGTCTGGTGGCCAGGTTTCCACCCATGGGACCCGGCCGGGCTCAGCCCGAAGGAGTTACATGGGTCCGCCCTCCAGTAGGTTCACCACCTGCAGGAGGGATCATGGAAGTCCGGTGCTATGTGGATTAGGTGGCAGTCAAAGACGGAGACCTTGGCGGACTGATCCCAAGCTTTCTAAACTGGCTTTTGGTACGTGGAATGTCACCTCTCTGGTGGGGAAGGAGCCTGAGCTGGTGTACGAGATTGAGCGATACCGGCTAGATATAGTCGGCCTCACCTCAACACACAGCTCCGGTTCCGGAACCAGTCTCCTGGAGAGGGG
This sequence comes from Pholidichthys leucotaenia, assembly GCA_020510985.1. Lineage (NCBI taxonomy): Eukaryota > Metazoa > Chordata > Actinopteri > Cichliformes > Pholidichthyidae > Pholidichthys > Pholidichthys leucotaenia. Next base: position 345,057,141 of record CM035840.1, read on the forward strand.
CTGGAGCTTGGCCTTTTCTGGAGTTGCCCCGGGCGAGAGGCGACGAGCAGGGGTAGGTATTCTTGTATCGCCCCACCTTGCTGCCTCTATATTGGAGTTTTCCCCGGTGGACGAAAGGGTTGCTTCCCTGCGCCTTCGGGTTGGGAAACGGGTCCTGACCATCATTTGTGCCTATGCACCAAATGATGTTTCAGAGTACCCACCCTTTTTGGAGTCTGTGACTGGGGTGCTGGAGGGTGCTCCTCCTGGAGACTCCATTGTCCTACTGGGGGACTTCAATGCGCACGTGGGCAACGACAGTGAAACCTGGAGGGGGGTGATTGGGAGGAACGGCCTGCCCGATCTGAACCCGAGTGGTGTTCAGTTATTGGACTTCTGTGCTAACCACAGTCTGTCCATAACGAACACCATGTTCAAGCATAAGGGTGTCCATATGTGCACCTGGCACCAGGACACCCTAGGCCGCAGGTCGATGATCGATTTTGTTATCGTATCATCAGACCTGCGACCGTATGTCTTGGACACCCGAGTAAGGAGAGGTGCAGAGCTGTCAACTGATCACCACCTGGTGGTGAGTTGGATCCGATGGCAGGGGAGGAAGCCATTCAGACCTGGTAGACCCAAACGTATAGTGAGGGTGTGCTGGGAGCGTCTGGCTGAGGCCCCTGTCCGGGAGGTCTTCAACTCCCACCTCTGGAAGAACTTCAACCACATTCCGAGGGAGTCTGGAGACATGGAGTCTGAATGGGCCATGTTCTCCACCTCTGTTGTTGAAGCGGCGGCCCAGAGCTGCGGCCGCAAGGTCGTCGGTGCATCTCGTGGTGGCAACCCCCGAACCAAGTGGTGGACACCAGTGGTGAGGGGGGCCATTAAGCTGAAGAAGGAGTCCTATCAAGCTTGGTTGGCTTGTGGGACTCCCGAAGCAGCTGAGGTGTACCGGCAGGCCAAGCGGAGTGCAGCTCGGGTGGTTGCTGAAGCAAAAACCCGGGTATGGGAGGAGTTCGGTGAGGCCATGGAACAAGACTTTCGGTCGGCTTCAAAGAGATTCTGGCAAACTGTTCGGCGGCTCAGGAGGGGAAAGCAGCTCCCCGTCCACACTGTGTATGGTGCGGATGGGACACTGTTGACTTCAACTGGGGATATCGTCGGGCGGTGGAAGGAATACTTCGAGGATCTCCTCAATCCCACTGATACGCCTTCCACAGAGGAAGCAGGGTTTGGGGACAAGGGGGATGACTCGCCTATCACAGGGGCTGAGGTCGCCAAGGTGGTTAAAAATCTCCTTGGTGGCCGGGCCCCGGGGGTGGACGAGATTCGCCCCGAGTACCTCAAGGCCCTGGATGTTGTTGGGTTGTCATGGTTGACACGCCTCTGCAACATTGCGTGGAGGTCGGGGGCAGTGCCTTTGGCATGGCAAACCGGGGTGGTGGTTCCTCTCTTCAAAAAAGGGGACCGGAGGGTGTGCTCCAACTTTAGAGGGATCACACTCCTCAGCCTCCCTGGGAAGGTCTATGCCAAGGTACTGGAGAGGAGAGTCCGGCCGTTGGTCGAACCTCGGATTCAGGAGGAGCAATGTGGTTTTCGTCCTGGCCGTGGCACATCGGACCAGCTCTTTACCCTCTCGAGAATTCTTGAGGGTTCGTGGGAGTTTGCCCAACCAGTTTACATGTGTTTTGTGGACTTGGAGAAGGCATTTGACCGCGTCCCTCGTGGATTTTTGTGGGGGGTGCTTCGGGAGTATGGGGTATCGGGCTTGTTGTTACGAGCTATTCGGTCTCTGTACGACCGTTGTGAGAGTTTAGTTCGTATTGCCAACACTCGGTCGGAGTCATTCCCAGTGAGAGTTGGACTCCGCCAGGGCTGCCCTTTGTCACCGGTCCTGTTCATAATTTTTATGGACAGGATTTCTAGGCGCAGCCAGGGAATGGAGGGTGTCATGCTTGGTGACCACAGGATCTCATCTCTGTTGTTTGCAGATGATGTTGTCCTGTTGGCTTCATCCAGCAATGACCTACAGCTCTTGCTGGGACGGTTTTCCGCTGAGTGTGAAGCGGCTGGGATGAGAATCAGCACCTCCAAGTCCGAGTCCATGGTCCTCAGCCGGAAAAAGGTGGATTGTCCTCTCCGGGTTGGGGACAGGCTCCTGCCCCAAGTGGAGGAGTTTAAGTATCTTGGGGTCTTGTTCACGAGTGAGGGGAAAATGGAGCGAGAGATCGACAGACGGATTGGAGCAGCATCTGCAGTGATTCGGACGTTGTACCGGTCTGTTGTGGTGAAGAGGGAGCTTAGTTCTAAGGCAAAGCTGTCGATTTACCAGTCAATCTACGTTCCTACTCTCACCTATGGTCACGAGCTTTGGGTAATGACCGAAAGAACGAGATCGCGGATACAAGCGGCTGAAATGAGCTTTCTCCGTAGGATTGCTGGACTCACCCTCAGAGATAGGGTGAGGAGCTCAGTCATCCGGGAGAGGCTCAGAGTAGAACCGCTGCTCCTCCACATTGAAAGGAGTCAGTTGAGGTGGTATGGGCATCTGATTAGGATACCTCCTGGGCGTCTCCCACTTGAGGTGTTTCAGGCATGTCCCACTGGGAGGAGACCCCGGGGCAGACCCAGGACTCGGTGGAGAGACTATGTCTCCCAGCTAGTCTGGGAACGCCTTGGTATCCCCTCTGAAGAGCTGGAGCAGGTGGCTGGGGAGAGGGAAGTCTGGGCTTCTCTGCTTGAACTGCTGCCTCCGCGACCCGGACCTCCGGAAAAGCGGTAGAAGATGGATGGATGGATGGATAAAATGGATGAGCCGCACTCTGAAAAATAACCTTGAGATGAGACGATCATACAACTTGCAGTTGTTAGACACCCTCCTCATCAGCCGCCAGCTGGGAATGAATACACAGTTTTGGTGGCTATTGGCAGGACTGCCATCCCCAGCACCACCAGTGGCCTCAAGCCACTGGAGGGTGTCATGCCAAAGGCAAAAGCCGAGTTGCAATGTGTAGATAGACCCCTTATTTCAGACAAGGAGGCAGCAGCTTGAAGCAAGCCAACACACAGCACCACATGACCCAAATTGGGACCAGTCACCAGCCTCTTCTTACAAGACTTCTACTTGGATGTCATGCTCTTTATATGCAGTTGTTGCTTTAACCACTGGGTTCTAATTTATAAACTTCTTCTTTGCTGAGGAGAAATTGTTTCACCCAAAAGTCTGGTCACCAACCGCTCTTCTTCATCCACGACCGGAGCTGTGAAACCCTATGCCATCGGCCATAAATTGGACAAGTTAATCCCTGCCGAAGACCTGGAGTCATTGCTCCTCAAATCCATTTGCTAAAGGAATGCCAAAGTGATGTGTGGTTTATGATGATGTTCCACAGGCGCTTGACCAGTAAGATTCCTCACTGAAGCTCAAAAGTCCAACATTGTCCTCCAATGGATAACACAGGAATATTTCTCTCTGAAGTTAAGCTATTAATTGTAAACAATGAAATAACTTATTCTTCTCCTCAGACCTCTGCTATGGAAAATATGGTGGGACCCTGTGATGGACAATTATGGTTTGAAATGCTTTTATGGATATGATTTGATATGTGTTTCTCTATTTTCAGGAAGAATTAATATTACATGCCTACTATAAAGAAATTATCACATTTACAAAGTAGACACATTGTTCCTTTTTTAAGTAGAATATCTTAGTCGCTAAAGTTGTAAAGAATTTATGCTTTAATAGGCAGCATATACAGTACATGTTTTAGGATGATTGCACTTTTTATATCAAATCCTCTCTCCCTCTCTGTGGGAGACACACATTTCAAAACTATGAACTGACCAGCGTCCAAGTCTCCACGCATCTCCTTTTAGTCAGTTTTACAACCTCTGCTGAACAAAGAAACTTTTGACCAATTGCACTTTGTGCAATTGGTCAAAAGTTTACACTGTGGAGAAAGGAATAGGCGAGGCAACAAGCTGAAGGACACAAGGCTTTATTCTTTCTCCAACAACATAACAGCAAACAGCGAAACAGCCTAAAACGCCCATGGGTCTCTGTGCATTCCCCTTTTATAGCTTTAATCCCATGCATCGAGACCTAGGGCTTCCAACCATCATACATTGTTGTTTAACAAAGGAATGTGTGGCACATTAACATAACATACACCGGCGCCGCTTTCACACCTTTCTTCTCTCGGCGGCTCTGGTCATTCTTACTCTCCCCGGGGGATGGATAGAACTAACTGTGCCGTCTGATACCCCCCGGTGACACCTTCTCCTTCGGTCCATTGTTCTCTCCATCCCTCTGCCTCTTTGGGTGGAGAAAACCCCCACACCATGCCCCCACACAACCCCCCCGAACACCCAGAAGGGGCACTAACCCCCCATCCTTTGGGCTCAAGCCGGCGCCCATAGCGGCTGTAGCGTGGGGTTGCCAATCCAGTGGAGCCGTCCTGCTGGTGAGGTGCACCGGAGGGCATGTCAGTCTGTGGAGGGAAAGGGGGGGGGACATATTAGCATCGCGGGCGCAGGACCCTGCCAAGGGATCGCCAACTTGCGGAGCCATGAACGGTGGACATCCACGCCGGGGTCTGGTGCACATCGTGCCTGTCATAAACTCCCTGTGCGCACTACAATTGCGCACGGTGGAGAGAAGGAAGAATGAGGATTTAAATGCTAGGATTCACCAAACACACATTTATTGACAACCAGTGTAACAGGAACAGACGAACAAGTGAATATGTACAAAATGGCTGCGCTTGGGGAAGCAGGGAAGACAGCGGGTAGCTCGACAAACTTGCGGGGAACATAAACTGGGTATAGCCTAAGTGTAACAATAGTGCTGCTGAGAGGAAACGCTCCCAGAAGCGAAGCGGGATTCAACTGGGGAAGGAACGCTTCTGGTTCAGCGCAGCAGCAACCACAAAAGAGTCACAAACAATTTACTCACAAGTTGGAGCAGTCCCACAAAGTCCAGTTCTCCTAGCGAGCTCAAATAACAGTCCTTCCAGATGTGGCGGTCACTCCGTGGAGAGCAGGGGTGATTCATTCAATGACCCAGCAACATTTGTCTAGCGAATAGCTGCTTAAATCCAAACGCCACTGGTCACACAAATTGGGAGCACCTGAAGCACGGGAAAGATAATTACCGGGGCTGGGACAGCTGGTGGAATATGGAGAGTGAGGGGGCGTGGTAGGACCGACAGATTGTCAGCAGCATGGGAAAAAGATCACAAGGCTGACTAACAGCTGCCGGTCAGGTAGCGGCTAAAGGGATGGAATGAATACACAAAATGCACATAAGCAATGAAGCCAAAACCCACAGAGAGATCAGGGCCGAGCCGGGGAAAACCAAACCGGCTCGGCTCATGACAGAGCCCCCCCCCCCTCCCAAGGGGTGGATTTCCAGACACCCAAGGTAACATCAAGAAGCCCCCCCCCAACAGTTGCAACAACAACAACACAAACCCGGGTGGGCGGAGGGGGGAACAGGAAGGAGGGAACACAATGCCCCGCCCAGGGCCCACAATTACCCCCCCCCCCAAGTCCACGGGCACTGGGGCTCAGGAGGCTGCCCAGAGTCCCAGGCCCAGCAGAAGGCCTGCCGGAAAACTTGGGCCACCTGACCCGGGAAGTCAATTCTTCTGGTGGCCAGCCAATGTTGCTCAGCCACCAGGACTGAAGGAGTGAAGCAGGAGGCGGCCTGCCCACCGGAAGGTTGACTGGTGGGCAACTGGACCAGGGAGAGAGAACCTCCACAGCGTCCTCAGGGTGGTCTGTAGTGGCACCTGCGGTGGACCCCGACCAGACCGGCTCCGCTGCACCCACAATGGACTCCAGCGGGAGCCTAGCTGCGCCCACAGTGGCCCCTTACGGGGCCAGCTCCACTGCACCCGCGATAGACTCCAGCGGGAGCCTAACTGCACCCGTGGTGACCTCTGGCTGAGGCTCAGCTACATCCACAATGGCCCCCAACTGGGCCGGCTCCGCTGCACCCACGATGGCCTCCGGCTGAGGCTCAGCTGCACCTGCCGTGGACCCCGATTGGGTCAAAGCCGCACCCACGGTGAGAGGGCCAACCCGCAGAAACACCAGGCTGAGGAGGCGATCGATGGGGGAGCCCTGACGACCTTGGCAGGAGGGGCTGAAGCAGCAACGTCCTCCCTCGGCGGGGCCGGACCCTCGGCTACCTCCAGCGGCGGCTCTGCAGCACCCACGGAGGGCCCCGATTGGGCCCTGATTGGGCCAGAACTTCACCCACGATGGGCTCTGGCGAGAGCACCGTTGCACCAGCGGTGACCCCCATTGGGAGCCTCATTGCTCCCGCGGTGCCCTCCCCAGCGAGGGAGGTGGTGCTCCAAACACCTCCTGGCACTGAATTCTGATCCTCGGCGGCTTCAGGCGAAGTCACTTGCTCTCTGGTGACCCTGGCTGGGGGCTCCGACCCCGAAGGGAGAAAGAAAGAGACCGGGTCAGGGTTACTGGCAGTGGCAGAGCCCAGCGAGGCGGCCCCGAGGGCTACTACGAGCTGCCCCAGGTCCCCCTCACCATGAGTCGGGCAGTGTGTCATAGATAAATGAGGAATTGACATAATGGAGCACACTTGCCTGAACTTGGGCTCTATCGCCATCCAGGACTCCGGTGATTTGGGGTGCATAGCTTCCATCATTGTGCCCAGTGCTGTGCCCCCACCGACCTCTTCTAGGACTGCCAACCTCTCGTCGTCATCGGTTGGCAACCCCGGTGATGGCAGCTCCTCTCCAGCGACCCTAGTGAGGGGCTCAACAGGCATGGGAGAGGAGAAAAGGTTAGGGTCACCGGCAGCGGCAGAGCGCGGCGAGGGGAGTCCAGTCCAGGTGCGGCCGGGAGCCACACCCAGCTCTCCTCCCCTAGAGCCAGACAAGATCTCTCAATCATTGATAAATGAACTACAGGAGAGATAACTTGCCTGTGCTCGAGCTCCACCACCATCCAGGACTTCAACGCTGTCGACGGTGACGGTCCGAATCCCGTCGGCTGGGGGTCAGGTCCAGGGGGTGGCCCTGCTGCAGCGGTCCCTGCAGCAGGCATGATGGTGGTTGCAGTCCTGGTCCTCAGATGCTCCTCTTCCACCCGGCGGTTGACTGTGGCGAGCAGATTAGCCCACTCCTCGTCTGAGGGTGAATCCGTGGGCCGAGCAGGCGTAGGAGGTGGAACCCTCACAGCCGGGGAAGTGCGCCCTCAGACCTCCCTCTCACGGCACTCCTTCCCAACCCGGCAGTTGACAAAGGTGAGCAGATTCGCCCACTCCTTGTCCATTGGTGTGGTTGCGGGGGAACGCCTCCGTGCGGGCTCCTGGGCAGGATCATCCAGGGCCTCAACCTCCTCCATCGTCAGGCAGCCTGGCTCTTGGTCCGGCAGGCCCTCAGGGAGAATGGGAGGAGACACGGAGAGGGGAAGAAAACAATCAGTAATTGCAACTGGAGGAGAGGACCCAGTGGGCTGCTGATACTGGGCCTCCCCCTCAGGAGACAGGCAAGATTCAGTGTTAGAGAATGATTCAGAATGAAAAAATACTTGCCTGTCATCCCGGTTGATGATATCTACAGCTGCTGAGGGCAGGAGTTCGCCCCTGTCCATGCTAGCGATGATTTGGACCCCTCTGCAGGCTATTGGAGGAGCCGTCTCCCTGACGACGGAGGTAGGCGTGGCCGGGGTGAATACAGCGGATCTCTCGGCAGCTGAAGTGATGATGACCGCTGGAGAAGAAGAGGGATTCCCCTGGTGTCCCCCTGCGGGATGATGCTGTCCTTTCCCTGCCCGGATCAACCGTGCAGGAGCGAGTGGAGGGTCAAGCAACACACCACGGTGGCTGCCAGTTTGCAGGGAAGTGGGCCTCCGTTCTGGCATCGCGGGAAATACCAGGCCCGGGGAGGAGTGCTGGAGCGAGCAGACTGTGGAGAGCAGGTCGGCATATTGTGGGTAGATCCATAGCCCGGGGTGTGCCTCTAAAATCTCCATCACTCCGTGAACGCACCACCAATCCCGCTCGGGTCCACTGGCAGCGAGGAACTCATCCACATAGCTTCGGATGTAGATGGCTGCCAACTCCTCCGCCTCGCTGGGAGACCCTGCGGCCGATCCTCCTCTCCTCGGATGAGGTCGACGAGACCGGGGCATTGTGCACTCAACCACCGGTGAGTGAAAAGACAGCTTGAAAAAAATGACACAAAAAGAGGATAAAGGGATGTGTGGGTGAACCCGCTAAATCCTCTTGACTGGCTGGGTCATTCTGTCATAACCTCCTCGTGCGCACTGCATTTGCGCATGGTGGAGAGAAGGAAGAATGAGGATTTACATGCAAGGATTCACTACACACACATTTATTAACTGCCAGTGTACAGTCACAGTGAATAGTGATACAATTTGGCTGCGCTTGGGGAAGCAGGGAAGACAGCGGGTAGCTCAACAAACTTGTGGGGAACGTAAACTGGGCACAGCCTAAGCGTAACAATTGTGCTGCAGGGAGGAAACGCTGCCAGAAGCGAAGCGGGATTCAACCGGGGAAAGAACACTTCTGGTACAGCGTAGAGGCAACACAAGGGAAACACCATCAATTTACTCACAAGGAGAGCAGTCCCAAAAGTCCAGTTCTTCAGATGAACACAACACAGTCCTTCGTTGACGTGACGGTTACATGGAAGAAGATGTGACCATGTGAACTGTACAATGATCCAGTGGCGTCTGTCCAGCAACGAGCTGCTTATTAACAAACGCCGCTGGTGTGGCAAATAGGGAACACCTGGGCAAGGCGCAGAGAGGATGATTACTGGGACTGGGAACAGCTGGTGAAGACAGGTAGAGCGAGGGGTGTGGCAGGACCGACAGACTGTCAGCAGTGTGGGAGAAAGTAGGTCGCCATGCTGACTAACAGCTGCCAGCCAGGCAGTGGCTAAGGATATGAAAATACACAAAGTGCACATAAACAGAGGAGCCAAAACCCACAGAGAGATCAGGGCCGAGCTGGGGAAAACCAAGCCAGCTTGGTTCGTGACAGTGGCTGCCGAAAACAAACCCGGCCTTCTGCAAGCTTCTTGGGACGAATGTGGGGGGAAAACAATGGTGGGTCGGGTTGAGTCGCTCCCAGCCTCCGTCTGTGTAAAAATTGCATGGGCGGATCAGCCTTGGTGCGGGGTTTTCTGGTAAAAACTCTCCAGGGATCAGCAACGGCTGAGAAAAAACGAGTTCTGCTGGGGAGGCTGCCAAATCCTCCTTAGGTGCAGAGCGCAGCCCTAAGCTGGGGAGGTTGCCAAATCCTCCTTAGGTGCAGAATGCAGCCCTAAAAGAACCCAGGGCCGGCGGTTGACCCAATTTGCGTCTGTGAGCATACCATCCGTGTCCGCTCCCCAAATGACCTGATGGTGGATCCGTTGGCGGCCGTAAGCTCGGGACCGCTGCTCCCTGCCCCCCGTCTGCATTGACCGGCAGGATTAGGCTCTTCTGGGAGGCGGAGTCCACCAGAGACCGTCTCCACGAACGTGTGTCTGTGACATACAGCAGCTTGTTTCTGTCTCCAGCAGTCGCAGCTGCTTCTGACTGCTGGCCGTGCTGTTTCCCGACTTCTTGCATTGGCATGGCGGCAAGCATCACTGGGCATTTGACTGAAACAGCGACGATAGAAGCAGATCGCCCCGTTCCTGCGTTTCCTGGCATCTGCTCCGGCTACCACCAACGGCTCCTGGACCTTGCTGGTATCCCTCCAGGATGCCAGCGGCTCCTGGAGCAGGCTTGTTGCCTGTTGCATGGTGCACGCGTGTGGCGCCGCAACCACGTAGTAGTATCTTGTATCATCCATAGTTATCCCATGGAGTGCGAACTGGGCTTCTATGTGCGAAGACCACACTGCCGGGTCATGAAGTCAGAAGTCCAGGAGCTTGACTGAAACAGCGCATGCGGCACTGGTGCTCTCCCTCCAGGTAGTCTCAGGGGTGGTGCTCGGCTCGCTGTCCATGGCACTTTAGGGTCACCAGTGTGGAGACAGGAATAGGCGAGGCAACGAGCTGAAGGACACAAGGCTTTATTCTTTCTCCAACAACATAGCAACAAACAGTGAAACAGCCTAAAGCACCCATGGGTCTCTGTGCATTCCCCTTTTATATCTTTAATCCCATGTATCGAGACCTGGAGCTTCCAACCATCATACATTGAATTGAATTGAATTCAATTCAGCTTTATTTATATAGCGCCACATCACAACAAAAGTCATCTCATAGCGCTACAAAATGCAGAGAAAACCCCACAATTTCAGAAAGACCCAGCAATCAAACGATCCCCTGTGAGCAAGCACTTAGCGACAGTGGAGAGGAAAAACTCCCATTTAACAGGAAGAAACCTCTAGTAGTACCAGGCTCAGGGAGGGGCAGTCATCTGCTGCGACTGGCTGGGGGTGAGGGGATAGAGAGGATGAAGAGGACAGACATAAAACAGAAGCGGGGTTAAGAGACACAAAATCCCTCCCTAATCGTAGGCTCTATTAAAAAGGAAGGATTTTACCCTGTTCTTAAAAACAGAGACCGAGTCTGACTCCCGGACCCAGAGTGGTAACTGGTTCCACAGAGAAGGAGCTTGATAGCAGAAGGCTCTGCCTCCCAATGTACTTTTGGAGATTCTGGGCATTACAAGTAATCCAGCATTTTGGGACCATAGTGCTCTATTAGGATGGTAAGATAATATCAGATCTTTTATATATAAGGGGGCCTGATTATTAAGAGCTTTGAAAGTGAGAAGAAGGATTTTAAACTTAATTCTAAACTCGATGGGAAGCCAATGAAGGGAGGACAGAACCGGGGAGATATGATCTCTTTTTCTAGAACCAGTTAGAACTCTTGCAGCAGCATTTTGGATCAATTGAAGATTTTTTAAGGATATTTTAGGACAACCTGATAATAACGAATTACAATAATCTAATCGAGAGCTGACAAAGGCGTGGATCAGTTTCTCAGCAGCATTCAGAGACAAGATGCTCCTAATCTTGGCAATATTGTGCAGATGATAGAAGGCAGTCTTAGAAACAAATTTAATATGTGAATTAAAGGACAGATCTTGATCAAAAATAACTCCAAGGTTCCTCACAGAACTATTCAGAGTGAGAGTGGCGGCATCTAAATTAAGAGCATGATTTGGAAAGGAATTTCTAAGGTGTTTTGGGCCAACAAGAATGACTTCAGTCTTATCTGAGTTTAATAGCAGAAAATTACATTTCATCCAGGCTTTGATATCCTTAAGACAGGCATCTAACTTGGCTAATTGATTACAATCATCGGGCTTCATTGACAGGTATAGTTGTGTGTTGTCTGCGTAACAATGAAAATGTATACAGTGCTTTCTAATGATATTGCCTAACGGAAGCATATATAAACTAAAAAGAGTAGGGCCCAACACATATCCCTGTGGAACTCCGTGACTGAGCTTAGAGTTGGAAGAAAATTCATCATTGATGTGAACAAACTGAAATCTATCAGACAAATAAGATCTAAACCACTGCAGCGGAGTTCCATTTAGTCCAACATAGTGTTCTAATCTATCAAGTAGAATGGCATGATCGATAATGTCAAAGGCTGCACTAAGATCCAAAAGGACAAGAACAGAAACAAGTCCATTATAAGATGCGATAAGGAGGTCATCAGTGACCTTCACTAAGGCAGTTTCAGTGCCGTGATGAACTCTGAACCCAGATTGAAACTCCTCAAACAAACCAACTCCCTGCAAGTGGTCAAACAATTGCACGGCAACAACTCTTTCCAAGATTTTTGAAATGAAAGGCAGATTAGAGATTGGTCAATAGTTAGCCAAAACTCCTGGATCGAGCGTCGGCTTTTTTGAGTAAGGGTTTAATTACAGCAATTTTAAAAGCTAGTGGTACATAACCCAGAGTTAAAGAAGAATTAATTATATGAAGAATACGTCTACTAATAATTGGGAAGACAATTTTAAATAACCTGGTAGGAATAGGGTCCAAAAGGCAAGATGAAGGCTTAGATGAGGAGATTATTTTATCCAACTCTAAGAGGTCGATTGGAGTAAATTTATCTAAACAGGCATCAGTTGAGGGAGTTGTAGTAGTTAATGTACTTGAGTTCACGGTAGGAAGAATCTGACTGATTTTATCTCTAATAGATAAAATTTGACGATTGAAAAAGTTCAGAAAGTCCTGACTAGACAGCTCAGGAGGGATGCGAGGATTGACCGAGTCCTGACTCATTGTCAGCCTGGCTATAGTGTTGAAAAGAAACCTGGGGTTATTCTTATTTGCTTCTATTAATGCAGAATAATAACTTGATCTAGCTTTTCTAAGAGATTTTTTATAAATTAAGAGGTGATTTCTCCAAGCTAAACAGAACTCATCTAAACCAGTAGAACGCCATTTCCTTTCCAAGTGACGAGTCTTCTGTTTTAAGCTACAAGTTTCTGAGTTAAACCAAGGGGTTAGAAATCTCTGGTTAGACTTTTTCTTTTTTAAAGGGGCTACCAAATCTAGAGTCCGATGCAGAGAGGCTGTAACAATATTTACCATGCTATCAATTACAAAAGAAGCAGGCTCTCCATCTTTTATTTCCGTTGTGTTGACCCATGGTATAGAGGAGACAATCTGCAAAAATTTGGTAACAACGTCATCTGAAAGACATCTGCTGTAGTAGTATTTTTCTTTAGGAGTCAAATAATCAGAAATAGTGAAATCAAAGGTTAACAGACAATGGTCTCACAGTACAGGATTATGAGGAGACACTACCAGATTTTCTATATCTATACCATAAGTCAAAACAAGGTCCAATATATGGTGGAGATAATGGGTAGAATTTTCTACTTTCTGGGAAAACCCCATTGAGTCTAAAATTGAATTGAATGCCTTATTAAGACAGTCACTCTCTACATCAACATGTATATTAAAGTCCCCTACAATAATTATTCTATCAGATTTCAGCACTAAATCAGCTAAAAATTCAGCAAATTCGGATAGAAACTCTGAGTAGGCCAAAGGAGGACGGTAAACTATGGCAAAGAGAACTGGGTTCAAGCCAAGATAGCCAACATGCCCCACACTGAGGACCAGACCCTCAAAGGAATTAAAACATGATTTTTGCTTAACATTAACTCTGTAGAGGATGTGCTCAAGGATGAGGCTGAGTTTATTTCTCAGGTTCAGCTTTATTAACAGAACACATTCTCTAACAATCTCCAAGCAAGAAAAAAGAGACAGATCAATATCACATCGCTCTTTAATACTCCGGAACATGGAAACTCAAGTCACATGGTGTCTAAGCAAACATACAGTCACATGGTACTTAATCCCAGTCACGCTGTAACCCTTTTGATCTTCCACCATTGTCTCTTAGCCTCCGATGGCCCGGAAGTCCCTCCAGGGCTTCTCTCTGAGACAAAGGCCAAATCTCACACCTTCTCGATATCTCCTGCAGACTCAGTCCTTTTGTCCCTCGAGACGTGAAGCACACAATAAACATACAGCAATACATTTGTGGAAAATATGTACCCAACATATGTGCCACAACTCGTAATTTAGAATGAAAAATTGCCGCCACTCCACCTCCACGACCAGAACCTCTGAGGTTATGACAGTTTAAATAACCAGAGGGAGTTGATTCATTCAAACCAACATAATCATCTTGCCCTAGCCAAGTCTCTGTGAGGGATGATAAATCGATCTGATGATCGATTAATAGATCATGGACTAGAAGAGACTTGGGAGTTAGAGACCTAATATTTAATGGACCACATTTAACTTTTAAATTTTGGGGAGGAACAGGGGCCAAATTATTAAATTTAGAGACTTGAGGATTGATTTGAATTTTACCAACATTTTGTTTAATCACTTTGGGATGTTTATGCATTCTATTTTTATTAACTTTTTTATTAACTTTTGGGGGAGCAGAGAAAGGTTCTCTAAGGGAGAAGACAGGGGCAAAGTTGGGGGGTGATGGATGAGGAGGAGCTGCAGAAAAACATGTATTTATCAGGTTGTGTTGTATTTGTCTTGGGTTATAATATTTTGGGTAACGGGAGACAGACACAATCTCTGTAGGGTTATAAATCGAAGGCTGATCCAAACAGTGAAGATTATTTGCATTAATGGGATTAATATGGGAAGTGGAAACAGAACCAAAAAAGGGCTGATTGACAGACCCAAGAGCTTCAGAGTAAGTAAACACACCAAGTTTCAGTCACTGTACCAAAAAACACTGAATGGAATAGAACAGATTGTCTCTTAAAACACGTGCACCAAATCTATTTGGGTGAATGCCATCAGACTGTAAGTGATGGGCGGTTCCAAAACAAGTTAAAATTGTCTACAAAACCAATGTTAAAAATAGGACAAGTGACTTCCGGGAAGATGGCGGAGAGACATAACACTTAAACAAAGAGCTCTCCCTAGCCGGATTAAAAATCATCGGTAAATGGCCAACTCGACATAAACGAATCAATAAACTAAGGGATGAAAACACGAAGGAACCGGGCACAAGGACAAAAACAGGGTAAAATTGAAGAATTCCTCTCCAACAACGCAGGAAAAACCGCTGTACGCAAAGCCCAAAAAAACGAGGTGTCTATAGCAGAGAAAATGGAAGACACCAGACTCGACAACATGAACGCTGGCATCGCCAGTTTGGGTGAAGAGTTAAGAGAATTCAAGCGACAGCTACAACAGGATTTAGCGGCTCTTAAGGAGGAACTGAAAAAAGAAATTAAGGAGGAAATCATGGACCTCCGAAGAGAAATGGAGCGTAAATTAACGGAAAACATGGAGGAGCTGCGCTCCCAGCGGGCGTGTATGACAGAAGCGCAGACCCGAATTTCGGAACTAGAAGATTGGAAAAGCGAGGCAAACGAACAACTACAGACCCTGACGACGCAAACGCAGAGGATGCAGGAGAAAATAAACGACTTGGAGAGCAGATCCCGACGAAGCAATATGCGCATCTTTGGAATTCCGGAGGGCATTGAAGGCAACTCGATGACAAAATTCATGGATCAGTTCTTAAAAAAAGAACTGGAAATACCCGGAGAAACGGATCTGCAGATTCAACGGGCGCACAGAGCACCGGCACAGAACCCGAAAACAAACTCTCCACCCAGGTCAGTTGTGGTAAACTTTGTGAAATATGACATAAAGGAAAGAATCCTGACGCAAGCATGGAAAAAAAAGATACGAATCGGCAACAAACAGGTATTTTTTGACCATGACTACCCGACAGAAATCGTGCAGCAGCGGAAGAAATATGCCAATATTAAAAAAACGCTGAAAGAGAAAAAAATTAGATTCCAAACGCCGCTAACGAAAATGAGGATTCATTGGGAGGAAGGCACAAGAACCTACAACACGGCCGAAGAGGCAGCGCGGGATATGATGGAGCGGGGCCTTGAGGTGAGCGTGCCGAAGGAGACGGCTGGAGCAGCGGCGGCCCTGAACGCACCACGACAGACGGAGTGGAGGCGAGTGAACGGCGGAAGAAGGGGGAGAGACGTAGAGCAGCGGGCCCAGGACAAGCTACAAGGCTTTCAACTGAAAGCCTAGATCATAACAAAGATTAAGAAAGGCACAGAAGAAATGAAGGCCAAGAAGACAAGGTAAAAGAGAAACAGACGGCTAGGAGAGGTTTAAGTGATATTTGTTGGACATTTCTAGACTTATGACTATTACTTTGATAGTAATTAGAAGTCTAGGGAGGGCCCTTCACTCTGTGAAGACAAACCCCCCACCCACCAACAGGGACCAGTGGGCAGAAGAAAGGCCCAAAGTACGGAGGTCGAGATTTTTTAATGTGTTTTTATATAAATATGTGTTATTTTTGTTGTTAAAGGGGCTAGGAGCACAAGTTAAAAAAATGGAAAAACATGAATATGGGTAAAAATCTTAAGATAATGACATTAAACGCGAATGGTCTGAACTCACCTGTTAAAAGGGAAAGAATAATAAGAAAATTCAAGAAGGAAAAAGCTGAAATTATATTTATGCAAGAGACACATTTGAGCAAGACAGAACATGTGAAACTAAAGAGATTTGGCTATAAGAACTCCTACTACAGTTCATTTAAGGGAGGAGCAAAAAGGGGGGTTATGATACTAATCTCAAACAAAATACAATTTGAAAGTGAACAGGAAATCCAGGATAAAGAAGGCAGGTATGTAATAATAAAGGGAAGAATAGATGGAATGCAGATTACATTAGTGAACATCTATGCCCCACCAGAAAGTGACAAGGGTTTTTTTCAACATCTGTTTGATCTCATAGCAACACACAGTGAAGGAGTCCTAATTTGTGGAGGAGACTTAAATGCTGTCATGGATCATGAAGTTGACACAACAAGTGTTAAGAAGACAAAAAAACATGTAACAAAGTTCATAAGAACCTCACTGGCAGAAATGGGTATGGTAGACATATGGAGGGACCTGCACCCACTCGAAAAAGACTATACACATTATTCAGCAGTCCATAAAGTACACTCTAGAATAGATTACTTCCTTATGAATGAAGGTGACAGACACAGGGTGAGAAATTGTTGGATTGGAGGGGCAGAAATATCAGATCATAATCCTATATACATGGAAATATATTTGAACAATAGAAAACGACAAACAACATGGAAACTTAACGTAGGACTGTTAAATGATGAAAAAATGAAAGAAAGAATAAAAATAAACATAAACGAATATATCCAAGAGAATGACAATGAAGAAGTGGACCCAACAATACTATGGGACACACTAAAAGCCGTGTTAAGGGGTAAATTAATTGTTGAAACAGGAAAAGCAAATAAGACTAAACTGGAAGTGTATGAACAAAGATGTGAGAGACTGAGGGAACTAGAACGTAAACATCAAAGCACAAATGACCCAAAAATATATCAAGAAATTAAAGAAGAAAAAACAAAGATAAAAGAAACACAAATGGATGAAATTGAAAGGAAAAATAGATATCTAAAGCAAAAATATTATGAAACGGGGCCAAAAGCCACAAAACTGCTGGCAAAACGGTTAAGAAAACAACAAACAATGAATAATGTACACAAGATTAAAGACCCCACCACAAATAAAACCACAGTTAACCCAGAAAACATCGAAGAAATTTTCCATAATTTCTACCAAGAACTATACTCGCAACCTGAAGAAACAAATACTAAAGATAACAAAAAATTTCTAGACACATTGGACTTGCCATCAATAGGAAATCAACAAAATGAAAAACTAACAGCAGAAATAACAACACAAGAGATCAGAGATGTGATTAAGTCACTTAAAAACGGTAAATCACCAGGTAGTGATGGATACCCATCTGAGTTTTATAAACTGTTTATAGAAGAACTCACGCCACAACTCCTAAAGTCATTTAATTGGACGCTGAACAACAACAAAATACCTCCATCATGGAACGAAGCAATCATTTCAGTTATTTTAAAACCAGGGAAAGATAAAGAACAATGCGGAAACTATAGACCAATCTCTTTATTAAATGTAGATTATAAAATATACACAACAATTATATGTAAACGAATAAAGACATTCTTGACGGAATTGATAGAAGATGATCAAACTGGATTCATAGAGGGACGCCAAACACATGACAATATCAGGAGAACAATACATATAATTAACCAAATACATAAAGAAGAGAAAAGCGCAGTAATAATGAGTTTAGACGCAGAAAAAGCATTTGACAGGGTTAACTGGAAATTCCTTTATAGTGTACTGGAGCGCTTTGGATTTAACGAAAAATCAGTACAATGCATAAGGACGCTATATCAAGAACCTGTGGCAAGAATCAAGATAAACGGTAGCTTAACAGACAAAGTAAATATACAAAGATCAACTAGGCAGGGATGCTGCTTATCGCCCACCTTGTTTGCTCTGTTCATAGAACCATTGGCTCAAGCGATACGACAAAATAAGAAATTAAAAGGTGTAACAATAAAGGGGGCGGAACACAAGATTGGGCTATTTGCAGACGATATTATAGTTTACCTTGAACAACCAGATAAATCAATAATGGAAATGATGAACTTGATAGAAAATTTTGGAAAATTATCAGGATACAAGATAAACATAACAAAAACACAAATACTGACATTCCACTATAACCCTCTAAACCAGATAACTGATAAGATCAAACTAAACTGGAACCAAAAAGAAATAAAATACCTTGGAGTGAACATACCTAAAGACCTAAGCAAAATATATAAAGCAAACTATGATAGGTTGGAACAAGAAATAAAAAAAGATATTGATAGATGGTCAATCTTAAATATGGATCTGAATTCAAAAATTGAGACAGTCAAAATCAGCATACAACCTAGATTACTTTACCTCTTCCAGGCTATACCAACAGAGATTCCAGATGCCCAATTCTCAAAGTGGGACAGGATGATATCGAGATTTGTTTGGGGAGGTAAAAAACCAAGAGTGAAATATAAAACCCTCCAATTACCAAAAGAGAAAGGAGGCATGGGCCTACCGAGTCTAAAGGAATATTACTACTCAGCACAAATAAGATATATCATATGTTGGTGCGACGAGGGATATGAGGCAAAATGGAAAGAAATGGAAAAGGAAATTGAGGGACTCCCAGTACAAAGCATAATAGGGGATAAAGATGCATATAAGCAAATCAAACAAATAGACCCAATCACTAAATTTACTTTAGAACTGTGGTATAAAATAGTACAAAAATATAATATAAGGGAAGACATAAAACTATTGAAATGGGTAGCATTTGACAGTCAGTTTGAACCGGCAAAACAAGATAGGGGATACAAAAATCTGGTGAACAAGGGAATCACAGCATGGGGCAATATCGGAAAAAAAGATCTCGGGAGCTTTGTAAATATCAGGAGAAAATTTAAATTAGAAAGATCGGAATTTTTCAGATATCTGCAGATGAGAGATTACTATATGAAGAAGATTAGGCATAACCTCCAAACAGATGTGAACGAGATTATACAACTTATTTTAAGCTCATATGCAGGAAATAAAATAAGAATTATTTCAAAACTATATCAGAAACTTATGACAAACAATCATACAAGTAACTATATAAAGGAGAAATGGGAGAAAGAGCTCATTTTAAACATAACAGAAGAAAGCTGGCAGGAAATATGGAAAACACAACACACATCAACAAATTCAAGGGCATGGAGGGAATTTGGATAGAAAAACCTGATTCGCTTTTTCATTACACCACAGATTCAAGGAAAATATACAAATACCCAATCTTTATGCTGGAGGGGATGTGGGGCTCAAAATGCAGACCACTCACATATGTTTTGGAAATGCTACAAAATATCATCATTTTGGAAATCTATGCATGTGACAATACAGAGGATATTAGGATATAATATACCAATGAACTGTAACCTGATGTACTTATGTGATCTTAAAAAAGACAATGTTATACAGGCTGAGGACAGATATCTAGTTAAAATCTTGTTGATTGCATGTAAAAAAAACTATCACAAAAAAATGGCGATCAGAAGTTCTTCCTGACCAAGAACAATGGACTGACATTGTTGAGGACATACGTATGATGGAAAAACTAACATATCGACGAAGAATGCAAGAAGGAATATGGGAGAAAAAATGGCGGAAATGGACACACTACAAAGTGCAACAACAAGGCAGAAATTGAAAGAATAACCAAAGACACTGAAAAAACCAGAAGAATTAAGAGATGGAAACTAAAAACTTGATGCTCCAACATTTGCCCCCCCCCCTTTTATTTTTTTTTTTTTTTCCCTACCCTAACCCCTTTGTTTTTTAAATGTAGAATGTGATCTGAATGCATTATATATGATGAAAAATGAATAAAAATCTAAGTTACAAAAAAATAGGACAAGTAAAACACAACCAAGTATTAAGACTAAGAGTTCTGCTGAAATAATTGCAACCTCGTCTGAGAGGTGCCAAAGGCCCAGAGATAAATGCACGTCTGCCACAGTTCATAAGAGTGGACAGAAGGCTCCTGAAGTCACTCTTTAAAATCTCCAATGCTTCATCTGGGATGTTATTGCATCCAACATGTACTATGACAGTTTGAACGTGGGGGAATTCATTTAGCAGGTCAGGGATAAGAGCCTCAATGACAGAGACTCTAGCCCCAGGAAAAAATCTAGTGGTACAGTACCTGCTTCTGACGTTCCTCATAATTGAGTCACCTATTACCAGCGTCGTCTGGAGGGGTTTAGTCGGTGGATTCTGACGTGGAGAATAATTTTGTCGAGGGTGTTGTTGTTGTGAAGGCGAGGTGATGCGCTCTCTTCTATTTGGAGCTGGTGTGTAATTTGGCACACTTAGAGTAGTCTTAGTCCGGGGTTTGCGGACCTGAGCCACCACTGAGGGAGAGGAAGGAGGAGGAGGGGCGGCCATGGGCGGACGGCCAGCGTCCAGGTGGGGAAAATCCTCCAGAGAAAGGATGTCGAATTTATTTTCCAGGATCAGGGGAAGAGAAGAGGCGCAACCCTGTCTGGCAGACCGACGATGAATGCTAGCTGGTCCAACCAAGGTCCAGGGCACGCATTGAGTGTGAGAAGTACCAACCGGGGCTTTGGGTTTAGCCCCGAGACGAAGCCAGTGTCGATTGCTGTGGTCCTGGACATCTGAAGAAGCCGGAACCGGAGCAGGGGTGGAAGTGGACGGAGATGGAGATGCGCTAAACTCCCCCAGGTAGGTAGCCATCTCTGCCAGCTGTGAATTGGTTGCCAGAGCCGTTGTTCGCCTGAGTATAATGGTATCGAGATGTTCCTCAGCCTCCCGAATCTTGTAGAGGTTGGAGAGTCTTACTTCCAGCTCAGAAACCTTACTGAGGAGGGATACACAGCAGATACACATCGGGGATGGAGCCATGGCATTCCAGGCGATGAGGTGGATAGCCAGCCAGCCAGCCAAAAACAGCTAAAACAGCTAAAAACAAGTTAGCTATAAACAGCTAAAAAGGCTAAAAACAGGTACGCAGGTAGCCTAGCCCGGTAAAAACAGCCCAGCCGGGGGTCCGACCCACCTGCGTATCGGATCGGGCTTTTCAGCGAGGCCAATACCAAGCTAGCACCAAACAAAAATTAATATCAGCAAACAGAGATAAAAAATTAAAAACGAAATCAATAAAAACAAACAAAAGTGCACAAAATAGCGACGAAGCGCTAACAGACACCAGCGCATGAGAAAGTTGAGAAGGAGCAGCTAGCTGGGGTAGGAGCAGCTAGCTTAAGAAAAAACAAATTGTTGTTTAACAAAGGAATGTGTGGCACATTAATATAACATACACTTGCGTCGCTTTCATACCTTTCTTCTGTCCTCGGCTCCGGTCATTCTTACTCTCCCCGAGGGGTGCATAGAACTAACTGTGCCATCTGATACCCCCCGGTGACACCTTCTCCTTCGGTCCATTGTTCTCCCCTTCCCCCTGCCTCTTTGGGTGGAGAAAACCCCCACACCATGTCCCCACAACACTAATGGGCAGATCCAACCCTGATCTTTGAATGTAGTTGGGTAAAAACTTTACTTTGTCTCCAGTCAATTGCGGTTGCAGTTAAAGTAGAAAGTTGGGAGTGGTCTCTGGAAGAAGCAGGGCTTCTACTCTTCCCTTTTTTTCTAAGGAGGCCCAGAGTTATGCTCTGTGTAAACTTTTTCTTTAAAATTCACGTTTTCCTATTTCACTCCTTTTTCTTAAATTGCCGTGTTCAGGAGATTTTGGTTTGATTTTCACTAAGCTTAAATCAGTTTTGTTCTGACCACAACACATCGGAAGAAACGGATTTGTGGTTTGTTTTTTTATTCATCAAGTTTGATTTTCTGATCGGACTTTGAACAATAAACTGGAATTTGACAACCTGGCCAAATTCCTTTTTCTGTGCATAAAAAGACTTTGGCCAACGTGCTGAACACCCAGCTCACGTTTGTGATTCCAAGAGTAGGCCAAGCCGTGGGGCAGAACCTGCCTGCCAGTTTCTCTCAACAAAATCCACGCCCATCCATCCGGATCAAAATTGGTTCCGGAGGCCTGCTGCCACCACAGGGCATAGTCTGACTCTGCTGTGGTGAAGGTCTGTTGTCCAAATTAGATTTAACTCTTCAGAATATTCCTGGTATACGTTCTGTAAACCTAATATCTTCAAACTCCTTTCAGAACTTCAAATGCATTTGTCTTTTCATTAATCTCCATTCCTTTTCAGAGTAACACAAGTGTCCTTTTTATGAAATAGTTTAATCATCATTTTATTATACAATTGCATCTGTTTTTCTTAACCAATGCTATTTTATGGTTTCTCATTTTCCATTACATTGCCAATTTGAGCTATGGTTTTCTTTGGTTCCACAAATGTTTGATAATACACGTTTTGCTCAATAATCCATTACTAGTCTAATGTGCTCATGATACATGTTGAATTCAATGTCTTAAAGTCATCCAAATGTGTTCATCTATCCTGAAATTTCCTATTAAACTATCAAAAAGACATATGGGAGTTATTGTTTGATTTCATGTCCATCTTCTTGATTAAAAGCAGACAAGAACTCACAGGGGTATTTTTTTAGACTGATTCATTATTGATACAAATACAGAATTATTAATAAAATTGTCCATTCTTTTGGACTGGTGCCCCAGGAGCTTATGTGTGTTGGTAATGAAAAGAAATCTTCATTCCTACTCACATGCATGTTTACATTAATACTTGTACCAACAATAAACTACACATATAAAACCCTACACAGTGGTGTTAGGAGACCCACTGGAAGCCATCCTCCACCCCTTACTCCTAGAGCAAAGGAGAAGGAAAGGGAGATGTTGTGGGGGGGGGGGGGGCTCTTATTTCATAGCTATGTTAGATTGCCTACTCTTCACACAGGATCTTGACCAAATCCAGGATGACGCATTTTCAGCTGCCATGCAAAGTTGGTGCAAGGCATCTCTTCAAGCACGGTTGGTAAGTCCCACCTTTGAGAGGAAGAACCTCATGGACTAGCCTATTAAACCTCAGCATCCCACCTCGACTGGTTAAACATGACACTCCCAGCATTTATCCTCAGAGTCAGCTCGCAGTGATTCATATCTCGACTTCTTGTACTCAAAGGCCTCCTCCATATTCCCCTCCCAAGGCACCGTGAGTGCTACCAACAAGACTCGCTTTGCTCTTTCAGACCAAGCCACAATATCAGGATGCAAGTTGGGCTGAGCAGTGTGGGAGGGAAAACGGAGGTTCCATTGAGTGGTCTGCTGTCAACTTCCAATCATTTGCTCCGGCCAACAATCTGGAATTCGTGGTTTTCTGGGTCTTCTGCGGAGGCTGAGTGCCACCTTTGTGGAACATAATGAAGAAATCAGACTGCTGCACTGGTTTTCTATTGACTGCACCACACTGGCGTTCCATAATGTTTGTAACAATCTTGAGAACCACATTGTGTCTCCATGTGTGCATCTGCAGTGAATGACCACATGCAGACAAAACATGCTGGAGGGTTCCCCGCTCTTTGTGGCAACGAATGCAAATATATTGTTATGAATGGCTCTTGTGAGCCATTAAAGGAGACGCTATAGACAACCGATGAGTTTGCGTTTCTTTATTAACAAAAGACTTAAATATACAAATGACAAAGTAAAGAGCCACGAGGGGCAAAAACACGCTCATAACTCTAAATAGAACTCCACCTCGGGTGAAAGGCTAGGAAGGCAGCGAGGGCAGAACCCACGCTGGGCAGTAGCACTTACTGGAGGGCGAAGAACAGAGTCACTGAGGGAACTGGAGTTGGGCGTAGGAACTCCAGTCACTTACACGGGGAAGCACGATGTACGGGTTTCTTCCTTTAGGTCGCAGCGAGGAGTCATTCTCAGCTGCTCCCTTAAATGGGGGACAGAAACCAATCAGAAGCGGGAAAAGGTAATTAATGATGATAACAGACAGCTGTCCCAGAGCAGCTGGGCATGACAGCCGGAAGTCTACTGAGACGCTGTCAAGACTATGAGCCTCGGAGGAGGCCATAACACCAGGCCCGGAACAGGGTGGAGCTGGAGACAAACTGGACAACCTGAGCGCGGATAAAAATCAGCACTCAGACCATAACAGTCCAGGAGGGAGAGAAACAAGAGGAAGGAAAAAAAAACCATAAGGAGAACCCCAGGTACAATGGGATGAATAACAAAGATATATGAAACATACTGCCCCGGAAGGCCACAAGGAAAACAAAAATACAGATATACTTGAAAATCTACCAGTACCATATAACACTGGGAAGAGAAAAAAACAAACAAAAAAACTCAGAACTACCACAAGGAAAACAAAAATACAGATACACTTGAAAATCTACCAGTACCATATAACACTGGAAAGAGAAAAAAAAAAAAATCAGAACTACAGAGCAGGCAAGCAGACCCTACCAATCAGCAAAAAACAGTGAACCTGGAGGTCTAACTCAGAACACAGTTAAGTATACCACTTAGGCAGTTTTAAACAAAAACAACCAACACCCCCTCCTCTGCAATGACCATAAGGTTAATACAAACAACCACAGAGGGCCGGGCAAAACAACAAAAACCAAGATGCAGAGAAAAAGCGACATAGTCACAAAAGAAAAGAAGAAAAAGAACACAGAATGAACTTAGGGCGAAGACAAGGCAAACCTCATGTCCCGAAGGCCATAGAAAACAAATTAACTCTAAACTTGCGGTTAAAATAGATTTTCTCATTCATGCAGACCCGGCCAAAACAGGTTAATTACTCTGAGAAAATAATCTGGAAGTAACTCCAAGAATTGAGCCTGATATTACAAATTGACATACTGATACCCATTTTCCATCTTAACATAGAGCTTGTCTTGAAAACATTTTTTTTTTTTTGTTACTTATTTGTACCCGTAGGTAGATTTGGTTTGCAGTCTGGTGACAAGCCACCGGCTGCTGGTCGCTGCGTGCGCGAGCGCCCTAAACCTACATGTTTTTTTTTTTGGTATGCGGAGGAAACCGGAGAAATCCCGGAGTAAACCCACGCAACACGGGGAGAACATGCAAACTCCACACAGCTCACTGTTGGTCAGGGGCTGGGATCGAACCCACGATCTCATGATCCCCGCGATCCCCCGGCCGAGGGTAAAACTGTGCTGCCACAGTGCTAAACCACTGCGCCACCGTGCAGCCCAACATGAAGAAAAAAAAAAGATCTATTCCTCAACCACATCATTATCTGCACTACAGATGTCATAAATCAGTCTGGAGGAGGGTATGAATGCAGATAAGGTAAATTATTCAGAACGAGGCCAAGCAACATGAAGCCAAAATACTATTTTAAGGCCCAACTTAAATTAAAATAAATACTTTCCATCTTACATGCATAATATGACATTAGAAAGCAGCTCTTTCAAAAGAAAATTTGGCTGGATTTGATACCACAGCCAAAACTCTTGCAAGTAACTTCAGTGTCTTGAATAATAACAATCACATAAAGGAGGACAATCCAAACCCAACAACAAGCAGTCAATTTTCCAGGGGCGGCGGCAGGTGGAGAGGGGCAGAAGATGACAGTTCAGGTGGTTTATTTGCATTCCGACTCCACCTGACTGCAGGAAAAGGGAAAAAACAGTTCGGGTGACCTACCCAAATCCCTGACTTGAAAAAAACTGAACCTCAGGTGGCCGGACCAGCTCGCCGAACCCACACGGCAGTTCATCAGGCGGTCGACCCAAACTCGGATTCCACCTGGCCGGGAGAGACATCCACAGTTAGGGCGGCCTACCCAAGTCCCAGGCTCGGGAAAACAGTATCTCAGGTGGCCGACCCAGATCGCTGAACCAACCAGACGGTTCCACAGGCGGTCGTCCTGCGTTCTCAGACCACCGAGAGCAGAGGGAGAAACTTAGACGCGACTTCCTCACCGGGGGGGAGAGCAGGAGGAAGCCAACCTGGACGAGGGGAACCCCAATGGCACCCGGAGGGGAAAAAACAGAGGCAAGGGATGGAATCAGCCCGACGTCCGGGGAAAACGAACCCCCAGTTCCTTCACCGGCCTCTAACCGAACCGGCGCCGCACCCACGATGGGCCCCGATTGGGCCAGTGCAGCACCAGGGGCGAACTCCGTGCACAGACCCGGAACCCCCGTAGCGACAACTAGAGTGGATTCGTCTCCGGTGACCCTGGGGAAAGGCTTAGAGGAACAAAAGGAACTGGGATCAGGATCACCGGTAGTGGCAGAGCCCGGCAAGGCAGGCTTGAGTGCCATGGATGGCTGCTCCCGGCTCGTCCCTCCGAGAGACAGGCAATAATGCTCCAGAATATAGAAGAGAAAAACAAAATAGAGCACTTGCCTGATCTCGGGTTCTACTGCCGTCCAGGACTTCGATGCTCCAGGTTCAACGTGCAGGAGTTCGTCTTCCGGCTTCCATTCGACTGCGATGGGCTCCGCAGCCGGCATGATGGTTCTCACAGTCTGGAGATTCCCTGGTGCTGAAGTCCATGTCGAAGGCCCGCATGGCATGGTGGCAGGGGATCTGAGTTCTGCTGGGCTGAACCCTTCCTCCGTGGAGACCCGGGGATGCTTGATCATCAGCGCAGGTTCTAAACGGCAGTCTGACCTCCTCCTCTGCCCATGACGTGGCTGCAGGGCTGGAACCAGGCTTTCCAGGGCCACAGGCTCCCTCCATGTCTGGCGGTGTAGTCCTAGCACCAGGGCACGCTCAGAGGGGAGAGACACAGAGGGTGCAGGTTCATACTTTATGACTGCAGCAGGTGGAGAGAGCTCAGGGGACTGTGAACCCTGAACTCCACCTCCAGGAATCAAACAAGGCAATCCACCCAGTACAGGAAGAGAATGAAAAGACACTTGCCTGATTCCCGGAGAACCGGTGGAACCCACCGCAGTGGACTTGAGACTTCCCTTTCCCCGCTGGATGGAAGTAGAGGACCCCCCGGGAAGACGAGGAGGAGCCTCTCGCACCGGATCAGGACCGAGAGCATCCGGAGATGGACTCATGCAACTCACAGCGGCTGGAGTGAACGTCGAAGAAGGGGGAGAAACAGCCGAGGTGAACTGGGAACTAAGAGCTGACGGGACAGCGGGGAGAGATGACCCGGAAGCGGGAGCGGCTGATTCACCTCTTCAGTGAGACACGGAGGCTACAGCTGGCTGGGAGACAGAGTTCATATGGCTACCCGGAGCTGGATCCGGACGGGGTTCTCGCTGAGGTGTTCGAGTGGTTTGGGAGCAGCGTCTTCTGGCCGAGGGCGAGGCAAATGTGAGGTTAGGGAAACGCCGCTCCTGCACGGAAACTGAAGCGAGCAGGTCAGCGTATTCCGGATAATTGTTCAGCTCAGGGTTCTTCTCTACCAGCCTGACCGCCACCGTCACGTGCTTCATAATTTCTGTGGGATGGACAGCGGAGCGAGTGGCAGCCACTCAGTCCTGAATGGAGATTGCGGTCACCTGTATTCTCCCCGGGGGAATCCCGACTGACGTCACTCTTCCTTGGGGATGACCCCTGGGTGGTGCGAACTCCTGGACTGGATCGGAGGCAGGAACGGGATCCCAAAGCGAGGAGCGATGGTGCCTTGTCTTCGGCTTCCTGCCGGAGTTTCTCTCCAGCCCACGGAGTCTCTCCCGGAGCGCAGAAATGTCTGCCCTCCTTGCCTTAACTTCAGGGTGGTTGGAGTAGCGAGGAAGGCAGTTAATTATGTCCTCAGCGAGGTCCAGGTGCCGGCGTACATCGCTGGGAGTGTCATAGAGGCCTGCGGTTTAAAGCGTTCCATCTATGTAATCCAGGGCCTCTGCCAGCTCGTAGCCCACGCGCCAAACGTGGCTCCTGAAGGACGACATAATTCCAGCTCACCAGTACCCAGACAGGGGAAAAACAACAAGTCCAAATTAGGCAAAACTCACAGTCTCCGGCGTCTCAGTTTGGCTGCGACCTACTGTTATGAATGGCTCTCGCGAGCCATTAAGGAGACGCTATAGACAACCGATGAGTTTGCGTTTCTTTCTTAACAAAAGACTTAAATATACAAATGACAAAATAAAGAGCCACGAGGGGCAAAAACACGTTCATAACTCTAAATAGAACTCCACCTCGGGTGAAAGGCTAGGAAGGCAGCGAGGGCAGAACCCACGCTGGGCAGTAGCACTTACTGGAGGGCGAAGAACAGAGTCACTGAGGGAACTGGAGTTGGGCATGGGAACTCAGTCACGTACACGGGGAAGCACGATGTATGGGTTTCTTCCTTTAGGTCGCGGCGATGAGTCATTCTCAGCTGCTTCCTTAAATGGGGGACAGAAACCAATCAGAAGGGGGGAAAGGTAATTAATGATGATAACAGACAGCTGTCCCAGAGCAACTGGGCTTGACAGCCGGAAGTCTGCTGAGATGCTGTCAAGACTACGAGCCTCGGAGGAGGGCATAAGACCAGGCCCGGAACGGGGTGGAGCTGGAGACAAACTGGACAACCTGAGCGCGGATAAAAATCAGCGCTCAGACCATAACATATATAACTATATACCTTGCAAACTTTCAATGCATCAGAAACTCACTTACTCTAAAAGGCTCTAGGCTCTAAAAGGATCCAAAACCTTTCTGAATGCCATTGTTTTGACACATTTCTCCTATCGCATCTCATGCTGGTCACAAGCCAATAGTACGATTCTGAAACCCTTGGAATCCCTGTATAAACAATCCATCAAAATTCTGGATAAGAAGAGATGACAGTATCACCATTGTGGTATACTTGCCAAACACAAAATGTTAAGCTTTGAAAATATGATCATGTGTGCAAATATATGGTTGTTTTTTAAAATTATCCATGGTTCTGCACCCCCACCTCTTAAGACTTTTATGTACCTAACTTCTGAACAAAATATCAGAAAAACAAGGACTTCCTCTAGGTGGCAATGTTGCATCCCCCTATGTAAAACTGCTTTTGGACAATCAGCCTTCTCATACAAAGCTATAACGGAATGGAACAAGCTCCCCACTGCATTGACGACCAGAACAAATTACAGTGGCTTTTCCACAAAGATTAAAAAATGGATTTTTAAGTAATCAGGCCTGCCAGCATTGACGCTGTCCCTTAAATGGGATTTGAAATTATACTCTTAAATTGTTTTCATGTGTGCTGTTCTCTTATCTTTTTACCTTTTAAACTCACTCCCTGCTTGTTTCAGGGACAACAGATTCTGAAATCCGACCTGAATTGCTTTCTATATGTGCTATTTTTCTCTTACTATCTTCTTACCTGCCTCAGGAACTACAGGTGGAAATTAGTGAGAATGCTAAAATCTGGTGCAGAGCATCTTTACCCTGTGTTTAATGTTTTTTTCTGTACATGGTCCCTGACAAATAAACCAATAAACTATAACTACAATTTAATTAACTAACTAATCTAGGCTGTTGCCTCGATTTTCATCATACTCATTCACAGTGATCTTTGGGTGGGTCTGCATCCAAGTTGTGCTCAAAGGTCAGGAAATCTGAGCACTTCTGTGATTACAGAAAAATCAATATTCCTCTGAGGCAATTTCCTTTATTCTAAACAAATTCATGCACAGTGATCATCAGGTGGCTCTGCATCAAGGTTGTGCTCAAGGTGAGGAGATCTCAGCGCTTATATGATTTTATGAAAATTGTTACTCCTCCTAGGCAGTTGCCCTGATTTTAAACAAAATTACGCACAATGATCCTCAGGTTTGTCTGCAGGATGAGCTCAAGGTCAGAGTCAAAGTTGTAGGAGATCTGGGCATTTATGATTTCACAAAAATCGTTACTCCTCCTAGCCCATTCACCTTGACCTTAAGCACAGCCTACAGTAGTGCTTGAAAGTTTGTGAATCCTTTAGAATTTTTTACAATTTTGCATGAATATGACCTAAAACATCATCAGATTTTCACACAAGTCCTAAAAGTAGATGAAAAGAACCCAGTTAAATAATTGAGACAAAAAAAATGTACTTTGTTGTTTATTTATTGAGGGAAATTATCCAATATTACATATCTACGAGTGTCAAAAGTTTGTGAACCTCAAGCATTAGCGGGTAATTTGAAAGTGAAGTTAGAGTCAGATGTTTTCAATAAATGGGATGATAATCAGGTGTGAGTGGGCACCCTGTTTTATTTAAATAACCTTTTAATGATCCATCAAAGTGTCAACATATGTTTGTGGAAGTGTACAGTGCATCTGGAAAGTATTCACAGTGCTTCACTTTTTCCACATTTTATGTAACAGCCTTATTCCAAAAGGGATTAAATTAATTTTTTTCCTCAAAATTCTACACACAATACTTCATAATGACAACGTGAAAAAAAGTTTTTTGGTTTTTTTTTTTAGATTTTTGCAAATTTATTAAAAATAAAAAACTAAGAAATCACATGTACATAAGTATTCACAGCCTTTGCCATGAAGCTTAAATTTGAGCTCAGGTACACCCTGTTTCCACTGATCATCCTTGAGATGTTTCTACAGCTTAACTGGAGTCCACCTGTGGTAAATTCAGCTGATTGGACATGATTTGGAAAGGCACACACCTGTCTGTATAAGGTCGCACAATTGACAGTGTATGTCAGACTGCAAACCAAGCATGAAGTCAAAGGAATTGTCTGTAGACCTCTGAGACAGTGATTGTCTCGATGCACAAATCTGGGGAATGGTACAGAAAAATTTCTGCTGCTTTGAAGGTCCCAATGAGCACAGTGGCCTCCATCATCTATAAATGGAAGAAGTTCGGAACCACCAAGACTCTTCCTAGAGCTGGCCGGACGTCTAAACTGAGCGATCAGGGGAGAAGGGCCTTAGTCAGGGAGGTGACCAAGAACCCGATGGTCACTCGGTCAGAGCTCCAGCGTTCCTCTGTGGAGAGAGGAGAACCTTCCAGAAGGACAACCATCTCTGCAGCAATCCACCAATCAGGACTGTATGGTAGAGTGGCCAGATGGAAGCCACTCCTTTATAAAAGACACATGGCAGCCTACCTGGAGTTTGCCAAAAGGCACTTGAAGGAATCTCAGACCATGAGAAATAAAATTCTCTGGTCTGATGAGACAAAGATTGAACTCTTTGGCATGAATGCCAGGCGTCATGTTTGGAGAAAACCAGGCACCACTCATAACCACGCCAATGGTGGTGGCAGCATCATGCTTTGGGGATGTTTCTCAGCGGCAGGAACTGGGAGACTAGTCAGGATAAAGGGAAAGATGAATGCAGCAATGTACAGAGACATCCTGGATGAAAACCTGCTCCAGAGCGCGCTTGACCTCAGACTGGGGCGACGGTTCATCTTTCAGCAGGACAATGACCCTCAGCACACAGCCAAGATATCAAAGGAGTGGCTTCAGGACAACACAACAACTCACCCTTGGCTGGAGGATCCTTTGTTCGATCCCAGCCCCCGACCAACAGTGATCTGTGTCGAGTTTGCATGTTCTCCCCGTGTCTGCGTGGGTTTACTCTGGGATTTCTCCAGTTTCCTCCCACATGCCCAAAACCTGCAAGTTAGATTAACTGGAATCAAACTGGGGATTCTAAATTGTCCTTAGGTATGACTGTGAGAGTGAATGATTGTCTGTCTCTCTGTGTTGACCCTGCAATGGACTGGCGATCTGTCCAGGGTGTGCCCTGCCTCTCGCCCAAAGATGCTGGGATAGGCTCCAGCCCCCCCACCCCCCCGCGACCCAAAAAGGATTAAGCAGAAGAAGATGGATGGATGGATGGATGGATGGATGGATGGATGGATGGATGGCTTCAGGACAACTCTCTGAATGGCCCTGAGTGGTCCAGCCAGAGCCCAGACTTCAATCCAATTGAACATATCTGGAGAGATCTGAAAATGGCTGTGCACCGACGCTTCCCATCCAACCTGATGGAGCTTGAGAGGTGCTGCAAAGAGGAATGGGCAAAACTGCTCAAAGAAAGGTGTGCCAAGCTTGTAGCATCATATTCAAAAAGACTTGAGGCTGTAATTGCTGCCAAAGGTGCATCAGTGAAGTATTGAGCAATGGCTATGAATACTTATGTACATGTGATTTCTTAGTTTTTTATTTTTAATAAATTTGCACAAATCTCAAAAAAAAAAAAATCATGTTGTCATTATGGGGTATTGTATGTAGAGTTTTGAGGAAAAAATAATTTAATCCCTTTTGGAATAAGGCTGTAACATAACAAAATGTGGAAAAAGTGAAGCACTGTGAATACTTTCTGGATGCACTATCATGGCACGAACAAAGGAGATTTCTGAGGACCTCAGAAGAAGGGTTTTTAATGCTCATCAAACTGGAAAAGGTTACAAAATCATCTGTAAAGAGTTTGGACTCCATCAATCAGAATCAGAATCAGAATCAGATTTATTGCCATTGTTCATGTAGTACACAAACTAGGAATTTGTCTCGGTGCAATGCTGCAACATTAAACATGATAAAATAAAAGAAATAAACTATACATGCAATAAAGTGTAGAATAAGAGTGAGTAATACTGGTCAGCAGTTAAATATATTAGCGAGCAGCAGATAATGTGGAGAACCATATAGTGCAGTCGGTAATGAAGGAAGAAAACAGTGATGATTGACATGAGTCTGGTTGAGCTGCTGTACATAGTGCACGAGAGTCAATAAGTCACTTAGTGTTCAGCAGTCTGATGGCAGAGGGGAAGAAGCTGTTCATGTGACGGGAGGTTTTAGTCTGGATGGACAGCAAGATAGATTTTTCACAAATGGAGGAAATTTAAGACCTTTGTTACCATCCCCAGGAAGGGTTGACCAATTAAGAGCACTCCAAGAGCAAGGCGTGTAATAGTCAGTGAGGTCACAAAGGACCCCAGGATAACTTCTAAGCAGCTGAAGGCCTCTCTTGCATTGGCCAGTGTTCATGAGTCCACCATCAGGAGAACACTGAACAACAATGGTGTGCATGGCAGGGTTGCAAGGAGAAAGCCACTGCTCTCCAAAAAGAACATTGCTGCTCATCTGCAGTTTGCTAAAGCTCACGTGGACAAGCCAGAAGACTATTGAAAAATGTCTTATGAATGGATGAGACCAAAATAGAACTTTTGGGTTTGAATGAGAAGTGTTGTGTTTGGAGAAAGGAAGAAACTGAATTCCAGCATAAGAACTCTATTCCATCTGTGAAACATGGTGGTGGTAGTATCATGGCTTGGGCCTGTTTTGCTGCGTCTGGACCAGGATGGCTTGCCTTCATTGATGGAACAATGATATCTGAACTATATCAGCAAATCTCTCTCTTTGTCAGGTGGCTCAAGATGAGCTGCTGTGGCCTTCATGGATATAGATAGATGTACTTTATTGATCCCAAACTGGGAAATTACAGATATGCACCATTCATGTGATTTTATGCCAGCTGGGATGCCTGATGCAGACTGTATCCCATCCATTCCTCAGTGTCTGAGTGCCATGCTCTTCTGGATCTTCCCCTTCCGCAGGTGCCTTCCACTTTGCCTTGGATGATGGATTTCTGAAGGCCTTCATGTTGTATGGCGTTTCTGAAGAATTGCAGTTTTCTTCTGACAATTTGTTAGAAGAGCATCCTCTTTGTTTTCAGTTGTTGAAGCACCCACTGTTTGGTATGCTTGTCCCTTCAAGAGACTCTGAGCAGTCGTCTAAAGGTTCACATCTCAAAGACATTGACATTATCTGCCACTTTCTTGGAGATGGTCTATGACTCACTTCCATAAGATGCAATGGAGAAGGCAGTAGACCGAGCCAATCGAAGTTTAAGGTCATTATTGACAGCTCCACTCTTCCAGATCTTATCCATCTTGCATATTGATGTTAAAGCAATGGTTATTCTCTGTTTTACTTCTTGCATAATGTCTCCCTTAGTACTGGTCATTGACCCCAGGTAGCTGAATTCTTTAACCTTTTCCAGATGTTGTCCATTAAGAGTGAAATGACTGTAATCTGTTCTGTACCTGTCAATGACTATGACCGTTGTCTTTTTGTGTGTGTAATAAGAGTCTTTTCGTTTGACTGAGATCTTCAATTTTTGCTAGGAGTGACATGAGCTCTTCTTTGCTCTGGCACAGGAGTTTTGTATCATCAGCATACCTTAAGTTGCTGATGGTCTGACCTCCCATCACGACTCCTATCTCAAGGTTTTCGGTTGCTTCTCTGATAATGTCTTCTGTATAAATGTCACAAAGTGAGGGTGATAAAATACAGCCTTGTCTGATGCTGCGGCCGATGGGGAACAGTTCTGATGAGTCGCTCATTGTTCTAACTGTGGCCATCTGATCCTGATAGAGGTGTGCAAGGAGTTCTATGATGTGCGTTGGGAAGCCCATGTGTTCCATGTCTGTCCACAGGTGGTGGTGGTTGACACAGTCAAATTCTCCGTGATGAAATGCTATTGTCTGAGCAGCTAATGTTCTGCCATGGCAAAGATCATGATGTTCAGCTCCTCCATCTCTCTTGTGATGATTTGCAGCTTCGCACTGTTCATTACTCTGATGTTCCATGTGGCAATCATGGCAGTGTGATGAAGGTTCAAGTCAGCTCTTTCTCACTCACAACCATCCAGCTCGATGCTTCCCTGACAGGGGTTTAGTACCATGCCTTCATCCTCTGCGGTAGTACTCAAGTTGGCTCTTGCCTCTCCCCCAGTAGTGTTGGGCTGCCCAGGAAGCCTGAGGGTCGCACCTCCCAATGGCATATCGTGAACTATA
The DNA here is from genome assembly GCA_020510985.1 of Pholidichthys leucotaenia. Classification (NCBI taxonomy): domain Eukaryota; kingdom Metazoa; phylum Chordata; class Actinopteri; order Cichliformes; family Pholidichthyidae; genus Pholidichthys; species Pholidichthys leucotaenia. The sequence goes on from CM035840.1 coordinate 345,091,802, forward strand.
TGTTGATAATCCATGTTGGCAAACTCAACAAGGGTAATGTGGTGGGTGGTCAGGTCCTTCCACATTTTCTGCCGGTGGGGTGTCAGTGAGGAACCTTCTTAGGGCTGCCATTAGGGTGTCGATGAGGGACCTTTATCTGGCTAGCATTGGAGTGTCAGTGAGGGACCTTCTTCTGCTATACTATTTGAGCCATAGCTGGCACCCTGGCAGGTGCTACCCCTCCAGGTAAGACGAGACCTGGGAGCAGTGGCAACTAAGGGACAGCTCCACATTTCCTAGAACCAACGCCTTCCCCAGGAGGAGGCCTCACCACTGGATGCAGTTTAACATCATACCTAGGATGGGTACAGGCAATTACTAAAGGAAAATTTCAGGACATCTGTCCAGGAATTGAATCTCAAGAGAAAGTGGGTCATGCAGCAAGACAATGATCATATGTACACAAGTCGTTCTACCAAAGAATAGTTAAAGAAGAATAAAGTTAATGTTTTGAAATGGCTAAGTCAAAGTCCTGACCTTAATCTAATTGAAATGTTGTGGAAGAACCTTAAGCGAGCAGTTCATGTGAGGGAACCCACCAACATCCCAGAGTTGAAGCTGTTCTGTACAGAGGAATGGGCTAAAATTCCCCCAAGCCCATGTGCAGGACTTATCACCAGTTACTGGACACATTTAGTTGCAGTTATTGCCACTCACAGTAATACTGTACTCACATGTAATATTGGATGATTTTCCTCAATAAATAAATAAAAAAGTAGTTCTCTTTATCTAATTTTAGGACTTGTGTGAAAATCTGATGATGTTTTAGATCATATTTATGCAGAAATTTAGAAAATTCTAAAGGGTTCACAAACTTTCAAGCACCACTGTAGATGGGTCTGCATCTAGGCTGTGCTTAAGGTCAAAGTCAACATTTAGAATTCAATTCAACTTTATTTCAATTCAACTTTATTTATATAGCGCCATTTCACAACAACAGTCATCTCATAGCACTATCAACTGTAGGGGGAACCCCCACAGTTGCAGAAAGACCCCAGCAACCAGGCGATCCCCTGTGAGCAAGCACTTGGCGACGGTGGAGAGGAAAAACTCCCTTTTAACAGGAAGAAACCTCCAGCAGAACCAGGCTCAGGGAGGGGCAGTCATCTGCTGCGACTGGCTGGGGGGTGAGGGGACAGAGAAGAAGAAAAGAACAGACATGTAGAGAGCAAACAGCACAATGGGGACTCAATCTATGGGAGAGAACAAACAAATGTTAATGACCAGCAAAAAAAAATATTTCATTGAGAGTGAGAAAAGGAGTGAGGCCCAGTGCATTATTGGAGGTCCCCCGGCTGACTAAACCTATTAGCAGCATAACTAAGGGAGGGTTCAGAAACACATGATCCCTCCCTAATTGTAGGCTATATCAAAAAGGTAGGTTTTAGCCCTATTCTTAAAAACAGAGATCGAGTCTGACTCCCGAATCCAGATTGGCAGCTGATTCCACAGGAGAGGAGCTTGATAACTGAAGGCTCTGCCTCCCATTGTACTTTTGGAGATTCTAGGTATTACAAGTAATCCTGCATTTTGGGAGCGTAGTGCTCTGTTAGGATAATACGGTAGTATCAGATCTTTTAAATAAAAAGGAGCCTGATTGTTTAGAGCTTTGTAAGTAAGAAGAAGGATTTTAAACTTAATTCTAAACTCTATGGGAAGCCAATGAAGGGAGGCCAGAACCGGAGAGATATGATCTCTCTTTCTAGTACCTGTTAAAACTCTTGCTGCAGCATTTTGGATCAGCTGAAGACTTTTTAAAGATGTTTTAGGACAGCCTGATAATAAAGAATTACAATAATCTAATCTCGAGCTAACAAAAGCGTGGATCAGTTTCTCAGCATCACTCTGAGACAAGATGCTCCTAATCTTAGCAATATTACGCAAATGATAGAAGGCAGTCTTAGAAACAAATTTAATATGTGAATTGAAGGGCAAATCCTGATCAAAAATAACTCCAAGGTTCTTCACAGAGCTATTAAGAGAAAGAGTAACCGCATCCAAACTGAAAGTTTGATTTGGAAAGGAATTTCTAAGATTTTTTGGACCAACAAGAATGACTTCAGTCTTATCTGAATTTAATAGCAGGAAATTACAAGTCATCCAAGCTTTGATTTCCTTAAGACAGGCTTCTAACTTGGCTAATTGATTACTATCATCTGGCTTCATTGACAGGTATAATTGTGTGTCATCTGCATAACAATGAAAATGTATACAGTGCTTTCTAATAATATTGCCTAACGGAAGCATATATCTAACTAACTAACTAACCTGCACTTATATAGCGCTTTTCTAGTCACAAAGACCACTCAAAGCGCTTTCATTAATACTAACCCTCTATTCTAAGGGCCTATAGGAAACAGATATCTAGGGACAATTTAGAACAGCCAATTAACCTAACACATAATTGTGTGTCATCTGCATAACAATGAAAATGTATACAGTGCTTTCTAATAATGTTGCCTAACGGAAGCATATATAAACTAAAAAGAGTAGGGCCTAGCACAGATCCCTGTGGAACTCCATGACTGAGCTTTGAGTTGAAAGAAAACTCATTATTTACATGAACAAACTGGAACCTATCAGATTAATAAGATCTAAACCACTGCAACGAAGTTCCATTAAGTCCAACATAGTGTTCTAATCTATCAAGCAGAATATTATGATTGATAGTATCAAAAGCTGCACTAAGGTCTAAAAGGACAAGTACAGAAACTAGTCCATTATCAGATGCAATGAGGAGGTCGTTAGTGACCTTCGCTAAGGCTGTTTCAGTACTATGATGGATTCTAAACCCAGACTGAAACTCTTCAAGTAAACCATTTCCCTGCAGGTGGTCAAATAATTGCGTAGCAACAACTCTTTCTAAGATTTTTGAAATGAAAGGGAGATTAGAGATTGGTCTATAGTTAGCTAAAGCTCCTGGATCTAGCATTGGCTTTTTGAGTAAGGGTTTAATTACAGCCGTTTTAAAAGCCTGCGGTACATGGCCTAAAGTTAATGAAGAATTGATTATATGAAGAATAAAGCTACCAATAAGTGGGAAGACTTCTTTAAATAACCTGGTAGGAATAGGGTCTAAAAGACAAGTTGAAGGTTTGGATGAGGAAACTATTTTGTCTAACTCACAAAGGTCGATTGGAGTAAACTCATCAAGACAGACATCAATAGAAGGAGTTGTAGTAGTTACAGTATTTAAGTTAACTGTGGGAAGAATCTGATTGATCTTATCTCTGATGGATGAAATTTTATTATTGAAAAAGTTCATAAAGTCCTGACTAGTAAGCTCTAAGGGAATGCTAGGATTGACAGAGTCCTGACTCTTTGTCAACCTGGCTACAGTACTGAAAAGAAACCTGGGATTATTCTTGTTCTCTTCTATTAATGCAGAGTAATAACTCGTTCTAGCTTTTCTAAGAGATTTTTTATAAATTAAAAGATGATTTCTCCAAGCTAAATAGATTTCATCTAAATTAGTGGAGCGCCATTTTCTTTCTAATTGACGAGTCTTCTGTTTTAAGCTACGAGTTTCTGTGTTGAACCAAGGAGTTAGAAATCTCTGATTAGACTTTTTCTTTTTTAAGGGGGCCACCAAGTCTAGAGTCTGATGCAGAGAAGCTGAAACACTATCCACCATGTTATCAATTACAGAAGGAGCAAGCTGTCTATAGCTTATTTCTGTTGTGTTGACACATGGCATAGAGGAAACAATCTGCATAAATTTGGTAACAGCATCATCTGAGAGGCATCTACTGTAATAATATTTTTGTTTAGGAGCCAAATAGTCAGAAATAGTAAAATCAAAGGTTAACAGACAATGGTCTGACAGTACAGGGTTATGAGGAGACACTACAAGATTTTCTATTTCTATGCCATATGTCAGAACAAGGTCCAATGTATGGTGGAGGTAATGAGTAGAATTTCCTACTTTCTGAGAAAACCCAATCGAGTCTAATATTGAATTAAATGCCACATTAAGGCAGTCACTATCTACATCCATATGTATATTAAAGTCCCCTACTATAATTATTCTATCAGATTTCAGCACTAAATCAGCTAAGAAATCAGCAAATTCGGATAAAAATTCCGAGTAGGTTGATGGGGGACGATAAACTATGGCAAATAAAATTGGGTTTAACCTAAAATTGCTAAAGTGCCCAATACTGAGGACCAGGCCCTCAAAGGAATTATAACATGTTTTTTGCTTTACATTAACTAGTAATTTGGAATGGTAAATTGTTGCTACTCCTCCTCCACGACCAGAACTTCTGGGATTTTGACAGTTTAAATAACCAGAGGGAGTTGATTCATTTAAACCAACATAATCCTCTTGCCCTAACCAAGTCTCTGTAAGGGAAATTAAATCAATCTGATGATCAATTAACAGATCATGGACTAACAGAGACTTGGGAGTTAGAGACCTAATATTTAATAAACCACATTTAATTTTTAAATTATGAGGAGGAACAGAGGCCAATTCATTCAATTTAGAGGCTTTATGTTTAATTTGAGTTTTACCAATATTTTGCTTTATCACTTTGGGATGCTTATGCATTATATTTTTATTTACTTTGGAGGGAGCAGACAACGATTCTCTGATGGGGAAGACAGGGGCTAAGCTGAGGGGTGGCGGATGAAGAGGAGCTGCAGAGAGGCGTGTAAGACTGCGACTCTGCTTCCTGGTCCCAACTCTGAGTAGTCAGGGTTTTGGAAATTTGGATAAAAAAGATGCCAGATTGTTAGATAAATGAGAAGCACCATCCAAAGTGGGATGAATGCTGTCTCGTCTCATAAGACCAGGTTTTCCCCAAAAAGAGCTCCAATTGTCAATGTAGCCCACGTCTTTTTTTTTTCTTTTTTTTTTACATTTAGAAGATCTAAGCACTCTCAGGGTGATTTCATCAGGCTGGAATGAGCTACTTCATCACTGTCAGTCTGGTTCAGGGGTTACATATGTCCTTATCCAAACATGATAAGGACATGTTTATGTTGGTTTTAGTCTGTTAGTTGAAAAACTGTCTACAAAGAAAGTAAAGAAACAGAGCAAAAGTGTCCCTGCATTAATTTATCTGTATTTACAGCTAGGATACAATTTGACTTGAAAAAAAATATTTGTTCTTCATCAGCCTTTGGCAGTTTTCTAAGAAAGCAAATTAACATGATTCAGAAGCCCAGGGTCCCATGTGATTGAGAACTTTTTCCGATATATGGCAATGTGCTTTGGGGCAAGTTTAATTTTTAAGGCTTTTAATCTTTCATGACATGTACCAACATAAAAAATGTACAGAGCCATACTTAACAGGGTTGAAAACTAAATATTCTGTTGGATGAGATGACTGGTGTGATATTCTATATCAAAAGATTTACTTACAGGGAAGCGTGACTGTTGAATTCCACTTATATTATTATCAAAGAAGAGATGACTGATGAAGGAGTGAGGAATTATTTGAGAGTTGTACTCAGTGACAGGAGGACATTGAAATGAATTTGCTGTGGGCAAATTATGTAAGTATAAAAAAATCAGTGTGTGGAGTTTTATGTGTGGGTTATGCTTCAAGTGAAATGCAATGCTGGGATTAAGAAAAAGCATTAGATGGTAAATATCTTACCATATATTACTTTTTAATATCAATGGTGTTAGGTGCCCCAGCTGACACTGCAGTATGATGTGGGGAGTTGTACATACAGTATTTGTCAGCATAGATGAGAGGAGTATGTGGTTCTACCTTCCAAACATCCCTCCCACCATCAGCCAGTCATCTTCATTTCTGTTCATCATTCAGAAAATCTGTCTGCTTGGTTGATCAGCCCCAGGCAACAGCAGCTCTCACAGCTGGACAGTTCAAGTTTTAGCAAGTGACAGACAAAACCACAAATGCTCCCTCTCAGGGGAAACAGAATCCAGCTGTAAGATAGCAGCTCCCCCCACCACTGTATGTCTTCCCTAATCTCAAACAGAACTCCCTCCTTCTCTATTGACTAATGTAACTCTTATCGCCAGCAGTTAATCAGAGTTCCTAATACATGTTTTGTTTCATGTCATTCAGTCTGGCTCAGGCTTTAATCCACCATCTTGAGAAACATTTTGAAGCACATGAACTGTGTGACTGGAACAGCTGTTAGAAACTCAGTCCCTGAGTCACCTACTCTGTATTTCATTTGCAATTTAAAAACACTGTTAAGGGTCCATTAGATCTGCCTGTAAAAGGTTGCACTCTCACTTTTCTGCTGGGTGTAAAATATAGCTGTTGTTTTTTTTTGGGGGGGGGGGGGGTTGGGGGGGGCGTCAGTTAAATCAAATGTGAAATGGAACTATGATGGTTTTCCCAAATCACACACAAAATAACTGCCAAACCAAGCTTTAAAAATAAAATGCATATACAGTGTGCAGGTCATGGTCTCTACTCCCCTCAAAAGTTGTAGATCCTGTGAAGTTGAAGCTTCCATGTCATCTTAAGTCAAATGATTTCTCTGCAACTGCATTTGGAAAAGGATTTTTTTTTTTCAGATTAAAACAATTAATAATTCAGATGATAGAAGATGTTATATAATGCAAGTAACAACTTAATTATCTGGCTAATAACTGTAATGTGGCCACTTATTTTAGCAGAAAAATGTGTTCCGTTATGGGTGTAATGTACCCAGCAATGTTTAGATGTAGCATTTGCATTTATTTCACATTGCCAGTATGTTTCAAAAATAAGCCAGTAAGCAACACAGAAGTGAGATTTGTTATATGCAGGTGCATCTCACTAAATTAGAATATCATCAAAAAGTTGATTTATTTCAGTAATTCAATTCATAAAATGAAACTCATATTTTATATATATTCATTACAGACAGAGTGATATATTTCAAGTATTTATTTCTTTTAATTTTGACGGCTATGGCTTGCAGCTCATGAAAACCCAAAAATCAGTTTCTCAAAAAATTAGAATATTGCATAAGATCAATTTTTTAAAAAATGATTTTTTTAATAGAAATGTTGGCCGACTAAAAGTATTTCCATGCACATACTCAATACTTGGTCAGGGCACCTTTTGCATGAATTAATACTGCATCACTGTGGCATGGCATGAAGGTGATCAGCCTGTGTTACTGCTAAGGTGTTATGAAGGCCCAGGTTGCTTTGATAGCGGCCTTCAGCTCATCTGCATTGTTGGGTCTGGTGTCTCTCATCTCCCTGTTGACGATATTTCACAGATTCTGTATGGTGTTTAGGTCAGGAGAGTTTGCTGGCCAGTAAAATATGGTGATACCATGGTCATTAAACCAGGCTTTGGTACTTTTGGCAGCAGTGTGGGCAGGTACCAAGTCCTGCTGGAAAATGAAATCAGCATCTCCATAAACCTTGTCACCAGAGGAAAGCATGAAGTGCTCTAAATTCTCCTGGTAGACAGCTGCATTGACTTTGGAATTGATAAAACACAGTGGACTAACACCAGCAGATGGCATGGCTCCCCAAATCAGATGCCAAGTCCTGTCACTTGGAAATCAAGGTCCCAGAGTCTGGAGGAAGAGTGAACAGGCACAGAATCCAAGTTGCTTGAGGTCCAGTGTGAAGTTTCCACAGTCAATGATGATATGTGGAGCCATGTCATCTGCTGATGTTTTTCCCACTGTGTTTAATCAAGTCCAATGTCAGTGCAGCCATCTAACAGGAAATTTTAGAGCACTTCATGCTTCCCTCTGCTGACAAGCTTTATGGAGATGCTGATTTCATTTTTCAGCAGGACATGACACCTGCCCACACTGCCAAAAGCACAAATACCAGGTTTAACAACCATGGTATCACTGTGCTTGATTAGCCAGCAAACTCTCCTGACCTAAATCCCATAGAGAATCTATGGTGTATTGTCAAGAGGAAGATGAAATACACCAGACCCAATAATGCAGACAAGCTGAAGGCCGCTATCAAAGCAACCTGGGCTTCCAAAACACCTCAGCAGTAACACAGGCTAATCGCCTCCATGCCATGCTGCATTGATGCAGTAGTTATGCAAAAGGAGCCCCGACCAAGTACTGAATGTGTACATGGACATACTTTTCAGTCGGCCAACATTTCTATTAAAAATCTTATTTTTTTCAATTAATGTTATATAATGTTCTAATTTTTTGAGAAGCTGAATTTGGGGTTTTCATTTGCTGCAAGCCATAACCATTAAAATTAAACGAAATAAACACTTGAAATATATTACTCTGTGTGTAATGAATCTATATGAGTTTCACTTTTTGAATTGATTTATTGAAATAAATCAACTTTTCAATGACATCCTAATTTATTGAGATGTACCTGTAAGTGCTTAGCCCAGAGTGACTCCACATATCCATTCAGTGTGACTGAGTTCAACTGGTTTTGAAGAAAAGATCTGGCACAGTCAGCGCTCATTTATCCTCTTCAGTCTTTAAAGCATATCTTGCAAAGCTTTAACATTTGTTGGAGTCGGTATCCTGTTGTAGTACTAAATACACTCCTGGTCAAAATGTTAAGTATCCGCATTTCATGCTGGTTAATCATAACCAAGTTGTAAACAGAGCTTCAAAATGCAAAAAGAATTAAATAGGAGCAAGAGACAAGAAATAGAGAGTAGGCAATTTATTAAAAACTGCATTTAAGCTCAAACAGGCTCTTCATCAGCTGATCAAAAGTTTAAGACCATAGCCAAAAAAACAGAACTAAAAGCATCAAAAAGGGACTCAGTGGTGGAGACTTCCGGTCTGGACGCCATGGCGACTGCAGCTTAACACTGAAGCTCTCAGACCCAATCCAGGATAACACCTTGAAAATCAAACTTAACGGATTTTTGGAGGAGTGAAAATCAAAAGACAAAATCATCATGTCTAAAGGAAAACAGAAGAAACTGAAATTCTCCAGGCCAGGACACGTATCGGCCGGAGAATCTGAACTGGAAGATCTCCGTTCAGAAGACGAGGAACTGGTGATAGCTAACAAAAGGGTTAGCCTGAAATCACTATTTGAGGAGCTACGACGATTTCGCCGAGAAGTTACGGCCGAATTTCGGGAATTCAGAGAAGAATTGAAAAGGACAAACAGCAGAGTGGACCAGGCCGAGAACCGAATCTTGGAAACAGAGGATCGAATAAAAGTGCTCGAAGATTCTGTGCTAGACCTACGCAAAAGACAAGCAGCTATAGAGGCTAAGCTAACCGACCAAGAAGGAAAACAAAGAAGAGACAACATAAGAATTCATGGTCTGATAGAAGGAACCGAAAATGGTTTTAACTCAATGGCAGAATGCGTGGAATCCTTACTAAGAGAGAAATTGGATATTCCACAAACCACCGACTTGAAGATAGAAAAGGCACATCGTTCATTAGCCGCTAGGCCGGCGGCGGAAGCGCCCCCATGTTCGGTGTTGTAAGATTTTCCAATTTCAAAATAAAACAAGAGGTTGTAAGACTGGCCTGGCAGAAAAAAGGATTTATGCACCAGGAGAGAAAAGTCTACGTGGAACACGATTACGCCCCGGAGGTCCTTAAAAAGCGCAGGGAATACAATGACGCGAAAAAGGTGTTAAGAGAGAAGAAATTGCGCTTTCAGACTCCATTTCCTGCGAAGTTAAGGGTCTTCTACGGCGATGAAACGTGTTTCTATAATTCGGCGGAAGAAGCAACAGCTGACATGGCGAAAAGAGGGCTCCCGGTAACGGTATTTAAACCCGCAGCAGACCCGAGTGAGAAGATCAAAGCGCAAACATGGACAACACAAAGACCCTCAAAATCCACGGACCAGCAGCGGGAAACCCAGCGCCAGAGCGTCTCGGATAAACTATCCGTTTTCAGGTTGGAATAGCGACCTTTTTTTTTTTTTTTCCTTTCTCTTGAATCAATCCGCACATCCAACCCCCCTCATACAAGGTAACAAACATTAAAGGAGATGCATATTCAGCATGTGGTAAAACATTTCATGGAACAATCATATTATTTGAAACAAATAAGTCTTTGTAATTAAAAAAAAAACTTGTTAAAATAGAAATGTGACAATAATCCACATGTTCTCCTCATACTAACAAATACTGTTTTTGCGTGAATGTTTGATGTGATGGGGGTGGGAGGGTGCACACAATTTCACAGGGTTTAGGCATAAAAGGAAAAAAAAAATCATTACAAGTTTGGATTGGGTTCTGAAACTCACGTTAAAAGCATGGGACTACTTTCAGTGGTAAGAGAGGGCCCTCAACACGTAACAGAGTTTGAGGAATTTCCCTCAGGGCCTTCACTCCATCAAGGCTCTTACAGGGTCTTTAAAAAGACCTCAGCTCAGGAAGTTCTTATGACAGCTTTTTGTTTTAAAGTTTTTTACACTATGTTCTTAATGTTTTTCTTGTTTTTAATGTTCTTTCAGTTTCTGAGTAGCACAAATGAGGGCCACCACACAGTTATACTAAACAAAACAACACAATTGAGAAACAGGGTGTAACCAAAATAATTTCATATAATGTAAAAGGAATCCTGAATCCAGTTAAAAGATCCAAGATTCTAGGCAAAATGAAAAAAGACAAAGCAGGAATAATATTTTTACAAGAAACCCACCTAACAGACGTGGAACACAATAAACTCAGTAGACAAGGGTTTAAAATGATCTCTTCATCTTCATATAAATCAGGGAGGAGGAGGGGAGTAGCGACATTGATATCAACCAAAATTACATTTGAAAAAAAATCAGAACACAAAGATAAAGAAGGGAGATACAGTTTGGTAACTGGGCGGCTAGAGGGAGAAGATATCACCCTGCTGAATGTGTATGCTCCCCCAGGGGCTAACTGGAAATTTTATAAAAATGTATTCGACCTAATGATAACTAAAGCTCAAGGTTTAGTGATATGTGGTGGGGACTTCAATCTTAGACTGAATCCATACTGGGATGCTTCTGGTAATTCCCCACATCAAAATAACACCCAAAACAGGAAGACTCGGATGCTACTAAAAGAAATGGGAATCTGTGACGTGTGGAGGGAACTCAACCACAGTGTAAAAGACTATACATTTTACTCAACTCCACATTCATCTTACTCAAGGATTGACTATTTTTTTATGTTTAATAGAGACATTGGAAGAGTAAAAACATGTAAAATAGGACTGATGGATCTCTCCGACCACAGTCCGATCTACATGGACTTAAATATCCAAAAATACACAAATAATACATTTTCTTGGAGGTTAAATTCAAATGTCCTGAAAGGACCATTGAAAGATGAATTGGAATCAGATATTCTCAGATATTTGGAAGATAACGATAATGGAGAAGTATCCCCTTTAATACTGTGGGATGCATGCAAAACTGTAATAAGAGGAAAGATTATTGCAAAACTGGCAACCCAAAAGAAACTAAGACAAGAAAAACTATCCACATTAGAGTCAGAACTTAGGAACCTAGAAAAAGAACACAAAGGCAACACTCATTCTACTGACTCGCTCAAGATTAAGGAAATTAAAAACCAAATAAATGAGATCTACACAATAGAAATCCAGAAGAAACTTACATTTTTGAAACAAAAATACTATGAAGCAGGCAGTAAATCGGCAAAATTGCTAGCCTATAAATTGAGGAAACATCAAACAGAAAGAGCAATCTACAAAATCAGAGACCCAGTATCAAAGGAAATAAAATTCAGAATTCAGGATATTCTTAAAAGCTTCGAGAATTACTATAAGAACTTATACTCCCACAAAAAACATAAAAACGCATCCGAGGCATTCCTAAACACATTAAACCTTCCCCAACTTACGGAGTCGCAAAATAAAACACTACTGTCAGAAATACATCCTAAAGAATTGGAAAAAGCAATTATGAAACTTAAAGCTAACAAATCCCCAGGAGCTGATGGCTATACAGCAGAGTGGTACAAAACCTTTAAACAGCAACTATCTCCTCTCCTCCTGAAAACATTTAATTATGTCCTCCACACAGGGGAAATCCCCCCCTCCTGGAGAGAAGGGGTCATTGCAGTTATACCTAAACCTGAAAAGGATAAACTAGAGTGCTCCAACTACAGACCAATCAGTGTACTAAATCAGGACTATAAGCTTTTTACCATTATCCTTGCCAAAAGGTTAGAAAATATACTGACAGACCTAATTCATTTAGACCAAACAGGTTTTATAAGACAAAGACAGACACAAGACAACATTCGACGCACTTTACACATAATTCATCATATAAAAAAATATAACTTAAATGCAGTCATATTGGGATTAGATGCTGAAAAAGCATTCGATTCGGTTGACTGGTCTTTTCTATATAGAATCTTATCCAGTTTCAATTTTCATAACAACTTCATTAGAACTATACAGGCATTATATAAAAAACCAACAGCTAAAATAAGGATTAACGGTAATTTATCATCATCTTTTGAACTGGAAAGAGGATGTCGTCAGGGCTGCCCCCTGTCTCCACTGCTCTTTGCAATCTTCATAGAACCTCTGAGCCATTGGATAAGACAAAACCAAAAAATTCAAGGTATTACACTTGGTCAGAAGGAACATAAAATAGCACTCTTTGCTGATGACATTTTAATATACCTAGGGCAGCCGAACACTTCTTTACCAGAACTAACCTCAGTTTTTTCAGAGTATGGAGATTTATCGGGGTACAAATTAAACATGCATAAAACCCAAGTTTTAACATTCAACTATGACCCAAATCATTATTCACTAAGCAAACTCAAAACTAACTGGGAGTCGGAATCTATGAAATATCTGGGGGTCAATATCCCGAAACAACTCAACAAAATTATATCACTAAACTATGATCCACTGGTGACAAAAATAAAATCTGACCTAGCAAGATGGAATATGATACCATTCTTGGGTACTGCACAAAGAATTGAAGCAGTCAAAATGAATATACTTCCACGTCTTCTATACCTTTTCCAAACAATACCGGTAGAACCTCCCAAAAAAACATGGCAGGAGCTGGACAGAAGGATCTCAAGATTCATATGGCAGGGCAAGAGACCTAGAATCAGATATAGAACCCTACAGCTAAACAAAGACAAAGGTGGGCTCGCGCTGCCAAATATCAGGGACTACTTTAAAGCCGCACAAATTAAAACTTTAGTAGAGATATGTAACCCAGTCTACACTGCACAATGGAAGGAGATCGAATGCCAAATAACAAGTGACATCCCCCTACAGGCGATAATAGGGAACAATGCCTTACCTAAGCTTTTGAATAACACTAACCCGTGGATAGAGACCCCGCTAAAAATTTGGTTTAAGATAGTCAGAGAGAATCAAACTAAAGAGCCCTATCGACTTCTGCAATGGATTGCCTATGATCAGGACTTTACTCCTAATAAAACAGACACCAGATTTAAAAAGTGGAAGGAGAAAGGGCTGATAAAATATTACGATTTTTTTAAAGGGCAAATCTTAAGAAGTTTTGAAGATTTGAAAAAACAAGGCCTAATAAATCAAGACCTTTACAGGTTCTTCCAGCTTAGACACCACATAAACAATATACTTAAAAAGGAGGTTTTGGAAAGGGCCCAGTCAGGTGTTCTGAAGGTTTTCTTAATGGCATATAAAGGGATCCCAGGGATCAGATACATTTCTAAAATATACCAAGGTCTTCAAGACTTAAAAGGAGACAACACATCTTATATAAAAGAGAGATGGGAAAAAGAGGGGAATTTCACTTTACAACTGGAAATATGGGAAAAGCTAAATAAACAGCAATGGAAGAGTACCTCATCCCTGCAGTGGAGAGAATTTGGATGGAAAAACTTGGCAAGATTTTTCAGAACACCTGCACAAAACAAATTTACCCATAAGGGATTGAACTGTTGGCGCTTGTGTGGTGAAAAGACTGCAAATCATTTTCATGTGTTTTGGTCATGCCCAGTTATCCACCAATATTGGACCAAGGTACAGACAATATTGGGGAAAATATTCAAAATTACAGTTCCCTTTTCTTTTGTAACTTTGTATTTGGGTTTACTACCGGACTCACTGGAAAGACAAGGAGAAAAATACTTATTCAATGTTTTAATATTGGCAAGCAAAAAAGCTCTAACTAAAAAATGGATGTTGAAGGACTGTCCTACACATGAAGATTGGACTAACGTGATCCAAGACATTTACTCGATGGAAAAGTTGACATTCGCACTGAGACAGGACATGGATGGGTTCATGAACTTTTGGCAACCCTGGACCGCATATGTGTCTTCCATTAGATCTAATCTTTGACAAATACCATTTCAATAATGGTTCCGCTCTTTGTTCCATCACTACTCAGATGCTCTTTTATCTTTATTTACTTACTTTTTCTTTTTGTTTGTTTTTTTACTGGTTTGTTTGTTTTTTTGTTGTTTGTTTTTTGTTTTTTTTCTCTTTAATTTCACTTTTTCTTTCACTTTAAAAAAAAAAAAGGGGTGTTGTAAGAATTAATCTTCCAATGTTGTCAGATATCAGAAAATAAGGGAACGTGTGATGAAAATGTAAACAATGCATTGCTGTAACGACCTGTATACCCTTTACAAAAACTTAAATAAAAAAAAAAAAAAGGGACTCAGTGGTGACTTCCGGGAAGATGGCGGAGAGACATAACGCTTAAACAGAGAGCTCTCCCTAGTCGGATTTAAAATCTTTGGTAAATGGCCAACTCGACATAAATGAAACAATAAACCAAGGGATGAAAACACGAAGAACCTGGGCACACGGACAAAAGCAGGGAAAAACTAAAGAATCCCTCTTCAACAACGCAGGAGAAATCGCTGAACACGAGGCCCAAAAAAACGAGGTGACTACAGCAGAGAAAATGGAGGACGCCAACCTCGATGTTATGAACACTGGCTTCGCCAATATAAGTAAAAACATAAAAGACTTCAAGCGACAACTCCAACAGGATTTAACGGCTCTTAAGGAAGATCTGAAAAAAGAGATGAAGGAGGAAATTATGGGCCTCCGAAAAGAAATGGAACGCAAGCTAGCTGAAAACATGGAGGAACTGCGCACTCAACGGGCGTGTTTGGCAGAAGCACAGGCTCGAATATCGGAGTTGGAAGACTGGAAGACCGAGGCAAGCGAGCGGCTGCAGACCCTGACGGCACAAACACAGAGGATGCAGGAAAAAATAACCGACCTGGAGAGCAAGTCGAGGCAGAGCAATATACACATCTTCGGGATTCCAGAGGGCATTGAAGGCAACTCGATGACAAAATTCATGGATCAATTCTTAAAAAAAGAGCTTGAGCTGCCCGATGAAACAGACCTGCAGATCCAACGAGTGCACAGAGCCTTGGCACAGAATCCGAATCCAAACTCTACACCCAGGTCAGTTGTGGTAAACTTTCTAAAATACAACGTAAAGGAAAGAATCCTGGCACAAACGTGGAAAAAAAAGATACGAGTCGGCGACAGATATTCTTTGACCATGACTACCCGACAGAAATTGTGCAGCAGTGAAAGAAATATGCCAACATTAAAAAAACGCTGAAAGAGAAAAAAATTAGATTCCAAACGCCGCTAACGAAGATGAGAATTCATTGGGAGGACGGCGTGAAAACCTACAACACGGCCAGAGAGGCAGCGCAGGACATGACGGAGCGAGGCTTTGTGGTGAGCGTACCCGAGGAAGTGGCTGGAGCAGCGGCGGCACGGAGCACACCGAGACAGCCGGAGTGGAGGCAAGTGAGCGGCAGAAGGCGGGAGACGGACGTGGCGCAACGGGCCCAAGAAAAACTGCAAGGCTTTCAACGGAAAGCCTAGATTATAACAAAGATTAAGAAGGACACAGAAGAAATGAAGGCCAAGAAGACAAGGTAAAAGAGAAACAAACGGCTAGGAGAGGTTTAAGTGATTTTTGTTGGACATTTCTAGACTAATGACTATTACTTGGATAGTAACTACAGGTCTAGGGAGGGCCCCTCACTCGGTGAGGACATTCCCTCCACCCTCCAACAGGGACCAGTGGGCAGAAGAAAGGCCCAGAGTACGGAGGTCGAGGTTCTTTAATGTGTTTTTGTAAATATATGTGTTAGTTTTGTTGTTAAAGGGGTTAGGAGCACAAGTTAAAAAAATGGAAAAACATGAATATGGTTAAAAATCTTAAGATAATGACATTAAACGTGAATGGTCTGAACTCACCTGTTAAAAGGGAAAGAATAATAAGAAAATTCAAGAAGGAAAAAGCCGAAATTATATTTATACAAGAGACACATTTGAACAGGACAGAACATGAGAAACTAAAGAGATTTGGCTATAAGAACTCCTACTACAGTTCATTTAAGGGAGGAACTAAAAGGGGGGTTATGATACTAATTTCAGATAAAATACAATTTGAATGTGAACAAGAAATCCAGGATAAAGAAGGCAGGTATGTAATAATAAAGGGTAGAATAGATGGTATGCAAATCACATTAGTGAACATCTAAGCCCCACCAGAAAGTGACAAGGTTTTTTTTCAACAACTGTTTGATCTCATAGCAACACACAGTGAAGGAGTCCTAATTTGTGGAGGAGACTTAAATGCCATCATGGATCATGAAGTTGACACAACAAGTGTTAAGAAGACAAAAAAACATGTAACAAAGTTCATAAGAACCTCACTGGCAGAAATGGGTATGGTAGACATATGGAGGGACCTGCACCCACTCGAAAAAGACTATACACATTATTCAGCAGTCCATAAAGTACACTCTAGGATAGATTACTTCCTTATGAATGAAGGTGACAGACACAGGGTGAGAAATTGTCGGATTGGAGGGGCAGAAATATCAGATCAGATATGCTGGAAGGGCTGTGGGGCTCAAAATGCAGACCACTCACATATGTTTTGGAAATGCTGCAAAATCTCATCATTCTGGAAATCTATACATGTGACAATACAGAGGATATTAGGATATAATATACCAATGAACTGTAACTTGATGTATTTATGTGATCTTAAAAGAGACAATGTAATACAGGCTGAGGACAGATATCTAGTTAAAATATTGCTGATTGTATGTAAAAAAAAAAAAACAATCACAAGAAAATGGCGATCAGAAGTTCTTCCTGACCAAGAGCAATGGACTGACATTGTTGAGGATATACGTTTAATGGAAAAACTAACATATCGACAAAGAATGCAAGAAGGACAATATGAAAAAAAAATGGTGGAAGTGGACACACTACAAAGTGCAACAACGAGACAGAACTTGAAAGAATAACCAAAGACACTGAAAAACCAGAAGAATTAAGAGATGGAAACTAAAAACTTGATGCTCCAACATTTGCCCCCCCACCTTTTCTTTTTTTTTTCTTCTTCCTCTAGCTCCTTTTTTTAAATATAGAGACTGTGATCTGAATGTAATATGTATGATGAAAAATGAATAAAAATCAAAGTTACAAAAAAAAAAAAGGGACTCAGTGGTGAGTAGCCCCACTGCTCTTGTTGATCACTTCAAAAATTCATTTAGGCATGCTTTATGGGAGTGTTTCCAGAAGGCTGGTGGGAACGCTGCTCCATGCGGTGAAGATGACTTCACGAAGGGCATCTACCACATGGAACTGACGTCTTTTTTGTAAAGTTCCCTCGCCATTCATCCCCAAATATTCTCAGTGGGATTTAGATCAGGGAAACACACAGGATGGTCCAAAAGAGCTGAGCCAGAGGATCCGACGGGCTGTCTGTGAAGACACAAGCCAATCCTCGACCCAAATTAAGGCCCTTACTGATGCTGACTGCAGCCCAATGACCATAAGATGGCATCTACAAAAGAAGGGCTTAAAGAACAAAAAAATGTCATCAAAGGCCACATCTCCTTCCACGCCACAAACTTGCCCATTTGTAATTTGCAAGGGAGCACCAAACATGAGACATTGAAAGGTGGAAGAAAGTATTATTCTCTGATGAAGAAAAATTTAACGTGGACGGTCCCGATGATTTCCAACTTTAGTGGCATGACAAAGAGATCCTACTAGAGATGTTTTCTATGCAGCATAGTGGAGGAGGCGCCATCATAACCTGTTTTTTTTTTTTCCTTCAATGGAACATTGGTGCTGAAGGTTGTCTAGGGGCATCAAATGGCAGCTGGGTACGTGGAGATGTTGCAGCGGGCATCCCTCTCAACTGAGGGCCCTCGTCTGTGTGGTAATGACTGGGTCTTTCAACAGGACAATGCTGCAGTGATCAACAAGAACAGTGGGGCTACTCTACTCACTTCTGAGTCTTTTGAAACTTTTAGTTCTGTTCTGAGTTTTTTGGGGCTATGGTCTTAAACTTTTGATCTGCTGATGAACAGCCTGTTTGAGTTTAAATGTAGTTTTCAATAAATTGACTACTGTCTATTTTTGGTCTCTTGCTCCTGTTTCTTCTTTTTTCATTTTGAAGCTTTACTTCCAACCTGGTTACAATCCACCAGTAAGAAATGTGAATACTAGTATTTTTCCCCATCTTAAGATTTTGATCAGGAGTGTATTGACATGTTTGGTGAAACCCAGAAGCAGACTCAGATTCGGAATAAATACAATTATCTTTTATTGCAGCGTGAATGTGTGTGAGTGTGTGTGTGAGTGCAGAAGTGAGTAGCTAGGCGAGCAGAGCACAGTTCGAACTGGCAACCCTAGGAGAGAGAACAGACAGGCGAATGAGTTCACTGAGACCAGAGTGAAAAAACAGGTGAATGTTCAGTCTTACAGAATGGACAAAGGGCTGAGGCGCTGAAGAGCTCCCAGAGGTTCCAAACCAGCTGCAGTCCGTTCCGTGTCTGGGTTGTCGCCGAGGAGTGAGGTGAGGAATTGCAGGTGAGTAGACAGTACGCATGCAGAGTGTGGGTTGAAGTTCTGGTCCGCCGCCAGGAGGAGGAGGTCCGCCGCCAGGATGCTACCACCTGTGCACAGGGGAGAAAAGGTGAAGCGGAGAAGGGATGGAATCCCAGAGGCTTACTTGGAGGATGGAGAAAGGACCAATAAAGCGCTGGGATAACTTCCTGGACTCAGTCTTAAGATTGATGTTTTTTGTGGACAACCATACCTGTTGCCCGACCCAGTAGGACGGAGCCGGGGTCCTACAGTGGTTGGCGATGTCCAAGTTGCGGTCCACCGTGTGTCAAAGCGCGGCTTGGGTAGCCTTCCACAGCCAGCGACAGCGCTTCATGTGGCCCTGCACGGAGGGCACAGCGATGTCTTCCTCCTCCTCCGGGAACAGTGGGGGGGTTGTATCCAAAGGAGGCCTCGAACAGAGAAAGACCTGTAGCAGAGGAGACTATAGTGTTATGCGCATACTCGACCCAAGGCAGGTGGGAGCTCCAGGATGCCAGGTAACACACCGCAATGCCGCCTCCAATTCCTGGTTGGTGCACTCATACTGACCATTACTCTGGGGATGGTACCCCAAGGACAGACTTACTGTGGCCCCGATAGTCTTACAGAAATCTCGCCACACCTGCAAGACGAACTGGGGCCCACGGTCAGACACGATGTCCACCGGGATGCCGTGGAGCTGCACCACATGTAGGACGAGCAGTTCCGCTGTCTCCTTGGCCGTAGGGAGCCCCTGTAGGGGGATGAAATGGGCTGCCTTGTGAGAACCTGTCCACAACCGTGAGGACAACGGTGTTGCCTGCGGGGGGGGGGGGGGGCAGGTCACAAAATCAAGGGCCACATGGGACCAGGGTCTGCTAGGGATGGGAAGAGGATGAAGCAGGCCCGCCGGTGGAGAGGAGGATGTCTTGCAGGTGGCGCACTGGGGGCAGGTTTGAATGTACTCCCCGACATCCCTCCATAGTGACGGCCACCAGAAAGTTCTCTGAAGTTGGGCCACTGTATGCGCCATGCCAGGGTGGCACAGCAGCTTGGAGGAGTGTACCCAATTAATGACCTCCCCCTGGACCGCAGAGGGCACATACATCCTTCCCGCTGGCCCCCCCGCCCGGGTAAGCCTCGGTCTCCTGTGCTCTCCTAACCCTCTCCTTGATGCCCCATGAAAGGGCGCCAATGATGCATGAAGGAAGAACAACGGGAGATGGTGGCACCTCAGCAGCATCACAGGAGAATTGCCTGGAGAGGGCGTCCGGTTTGATGCTCTTAGACCCCAGGTGATAGGTGATGGTGAAGTTAAATCTGCCAAAAAACAGGGACCAGTAGGCTTGCCGAGAGTTGAATTGTTTGGCCGTCCTGAGGTACTCCAGATTCTTATGGTCGGTCCAAACGACAAAAGGCTGGGAGGCCCCCTCCAGCCAGTGACACCACTCCTCCAAAGCCAACTTGACCACCAGCAGCTCCCTGTCCCCGATGTCGTAATTCCTCTCTGCAGGGGATAGACAGCGGGAGAAGAATGCACAGGGGCGGATCTTGTTGGCGGCAGGAGAGCATTGAGACAACACAGCTTCCACACCAGAGTCAGGGGCGTCCACCTCCACCAGACATTGTAACCCGGGATCCACCTGGGCCAAAATAGGAGGAGAAGAGAACAATGATTTCAACTGAGGAAAAGCTGCCTCCGCCTCCTCCGTCCACCGGAATGGCACCTTGGTGGAGGTGAGGCGAGTGAGGGGTAGGGCAATGGTACTATAGTCTTTGATGAAGCGGCGATAGAAATTGGCAAAACCCAGAACTGCTGCAGCTGTTTCTGGGAAGATAGAACCGACCACTCTACCACCGCCTTTACTTTGTCCGGATCCGCGATGATCTGGTTATGGGAGATGACGAATCCCAGAAATGTGGTGCGTGGGGTGTGAAACTCACATTTCTCGGCCTTGACAAACAGTTTGTTCTCCAGTAAGCGCTGCAGAACCCGCCTGACGTGTACCCAATGTTCATCGAGAGACTGGGAAAAAATAAGGATGTCGTCAAGATAAACAAACACTAAAGAATCCAAAAAATCCCTCAACACATCATTAATCAGCCGTTGGACTACTGCGGGAGCATTAATACAGGTAACGAGTGGAGGACAGAGGAGCCTCTTAAAGAAGAAGTTACAGATCTGTGAGAGCCAGAAATCTTGCTTGTTTGTAGGTGACCAAATACTTATTTTACCAAGGAATTTACCAATTAATTCATTAAAAATCCTTCAATGTGATTTTCTGGATTTTTTTTCTCATTTTGTCTCTCATAGTTGAGGTATACCTATGAAGAAAATTGGAGACCTCTCTCATCTTTTAAGTGGGAGAACTTGCACAATTGGTGGCTGACTAAATAGTTTTTTGCCCCACTGTACGTGGCTCAGTGAAGAGAAAGGAATGGATTTTACCATGGATGGCTATGAATTAAATTATATAAATAGAAAAGTGGAAAAAAGGAGGAGGAGTTGCAATTTATGTTGACAAGAGCTTGAAATACAAGGTTGTTGAAAATCTGTCAGTAACTGTGGATGATTTATTTGAATGTATTACAATAGAAATCTGTCTGGACAATGTGAAGAATATAGTAGTGAGCTGTGTATATAGAACACCTGGATCAAACATTGACTTATTTAAGGACTGGATGGAAAAAATGTATGCAAAACTAACTCATAAAGTTATGTTCATCTGTGGGGATTTCAGTATAGATCTGATGAATTCAAAACAACATAGTTTGACAGAAGAATTTATCAACACAATGTACAGTATGGGCTTACATCCAACAATTACCGGACCTAGCAGAATCACGTCACACAGTGCCACACTAATAGATAACATATTCACAAACATTATGGAAAATAATATCAGGAGTGGGCTTTTATTGAATGATATCAGTGACCACCTGCCGATTTTTGTTGTCTATCAATGTGATTATAGGAAGAAAAAGTATACCAAAAATATTAAATATAAAAGAATAAGAACCGAAGAATCTAAGTATTTACTGACAAAGGAATTATTAATACAAGATTGGAAGATAGTTTATGATGAAAATGATATAAATAAAGCATATGATAAATTTTTACAAATATTTCAATCATTGTACAATATAAACTGTCCTGTAAAACAATACAGTGATAGACAGCAAAAGAAAAATATTCCTTGGGTCACCAAGGGGTTAATAAATGCATGTAAAAAGAAGAATACATTATATAAACAATTCATTAAGTGCAGAACAGTGGAGGCTGAGATCAAATATAAAAGATATAAAAATAAGCTTACTAATATGATGAGGACCTGTAAGAAAGAATATTACAACAGAATATTAGAGGATAATAAAAATAACTTAAGAGGAATATGGCAAGTACTCAATGGGATTATTAGTAATCGACCTAAGAATGCTAATTATCCAGAATATTTTATTGAAAATGGCAATTTGATAAATAATATGGAGGATGTGGTCAGTGGTTTCAATAAATTTTTTGTAAACGTTGGTCCTGAATTAGCAAAATCAATAGTGACAACAGAAACAAACAACAGTGGTTCTGTAAATGAAATAGAAGATAGAAATACAAACACAATCTTTTTGGGTGCAGTTACTGAAAAGGAAATTATCAAGACTGTGAGTAAATTTAAGAACAAAAAATCAGCGGACTGGAATGAAATTGACATGACAATAGTGAAAAAAGTAATTGAAGGAATTGTTAAACCACTCACCCACATCTGTAATCTGTCATTTCAAACTGGTAAATTTCCAAACAAAATGAAAATAGCAAAAGTAATACCTCTATACAAAACAGGAGACAGTCATTGTTTCACAAATTACAGGTCAGTCTCTTTACTCTCACAATTCTCCAAAATACTTGAAAAAATCTTCACTAAGAGACTGGTTGATTTCATTGAAAAACACAACCTCCTTACAGACAGCCAGTATGGTTTTAGAGCAGATAAATCTACATCTTTGGCACTGATTGAACTTATAGAAGAAATTACTAGTTGTATAGATAAAAAAAAGTTTGCTGTAGGAGTATTTATAGATTTAAAGAAAGCTTTTGACACCACTGACCACAGAATACTACTAAGGAAACTGGAAAGGTATGGGATAAGAGGGGTCGGACTGAGTTGGGTGGAAAGTTATTTAAGTAACAGACAACAATTTGTACAAATTGGTGAGCACAAATCACCCTTCATGGACATCACTTGTGGTGTGCCCCAGGGTTCAGTTTTGGTACCCAAACTCTTTATTTTGTATATAAATGACATATGCCAAGTATCAAAAATTCTGAAATTTATTTTGTTTGCGGATGACACAAATATCCTTTGCACTGGTGAGAATTTGCAGCAGGTTCTAGAGGTGGTCACAACTGAAATGAAAAAGTTAACGCAGTGGTTCAACAAAAATAAATTATCTCTAAATCTAAAAAAAACAAAGATTATGTTGTTTGGAAATTATAAAATAAATCATGAAATAATGGTAACGATAGATGATACCAGAATAGAAACAGTACAGGAAAATAAGTTTCTGGGGGTGACGCTAGACAGTAAAATCTGCTGGAAACCTCACATCAGTCACATCCGGGTCAAGTTGGCAAAATGTATAGGCATACTGGGGAAGACAAGACACATCTTGGACTATAAATCATTGGTCTTACTGTACAATTCACTGTTTCTACCTTATCTTAACTACTGTGTAGAAGTCTGAGGAAACACCTACAAGACCAACCTACAGTCAATATGCACATTACAAAAAAGAGCTATAAGGATAATAAATAATGTAGGCTATAGAGACCATACCAATTCATTGTTTTTAAAGTCACATGTCATAAAGTTCATCGATTTAGTTAAATTTAAGACAGCACAAGTAATGTACAGGGCATCTTGGTTCACACCAAGATGGCGCCCACAGTGGTCGACATGGTGCTTCGCTGCGCCCTTTGTTTGTTTTTGTTTGTCAGTTGTGTGTCTGCTTGCACTTATACCCGTGAAGAACTTCTAAATATCAGGACTTTCACCCCCACGGACCTCCTCCCAGTTTTTTTAGCCCCTGCCGCCGATCTGGTTCATTGCTTGGCTCGAAAAGTGAGACGGCGAAAGAGAGGTAGACAAGCGGGCGCTCTCGTGCGGCTTCGCAGGAGAGGCTCGCGAACGGCGCTGCCTGGCATATTTCTGTCCAATACCAACTCTCTCTCTAACAAGGTAGATGAACTGAGACTGCTGATGTGTTTTAGGGACCTCGCCTCCTCGGCTGCCCTCTGTTTCACTGAGACCTGGCTCCGGGAAAATATACCGGACAGCGCGCTGCGCCTCGACGGCTTCCAGCTCTTTCGTGCTGATCGTGACACAGAGCTTTCCGGCAAGACCACAGGAGGCGGAGTCTGCTTCTACATCAACTGCAGCTGGTGCTCTGATGTAACGGTAATTTCCAAACACTGTTCTCCCGCCCTGGAATTTCTTGTTATTAACTGCAAGCCTTTTTATTCCCCGCGGGAGTTTGCTTCTTTTATACTCATCGCTGTGTACGCCCCTCCCGACGCGGACACGCGCGAAGCTCAGCGCGTGCTCGCGGATCACATTCAACACACAGAGCGGATTTTTCCAGACTCGCTGGTTATTGTGGCTGGCGACTTTAATCAGTGCAATCTGAGCCACGATCTCCCCCGCTACAAACAGTTTATTAAATGCCCCACCAGAGGATTAAACACACTGGATCACTGTTACACCACAGTGAAAGACGCATATCGCGCTGTTCCCCGCGCTGCGCTGGGATTATCTGATCACGTGATGGTTCACCTCATTCCCACATACAGACAGAGATTGAAGCTCACTAAACCTGTCGTGAGCACTACGAAGAAACGGACCAGTGAAGCTGAGGAGAAGCTGGAAACGTGCATGGAAATATCTGACTGGGGCATGTTTAAACGAGCCACGCATGATCTGGATGAGTACACGGACACTGTGAACTCATATATCAACTTTTGTGAAGAGGTCATTCTTCCATCACGCACCAGGGTGAGTTACTCTAATGACAAACCCTGGTTCACAGCTAAGCTCAGACAGATCAGGAAGGAGAAGGAAGCAGCGCTGAAAAGTGGAGACAGGGACTGCTACAGGGAGGTTAAATACCGGTTTAACAGAGAGCTGAAGAGGGCTAAATCTGTGTATTCAGAGAGACTCCAGCAGCAGTTCACTGCTAATGATTCGGCTTCCGTGTGGAGAGGACTGAGGCAAATCACCAACTATCGGCCTCAGGCTCCTAAAGGTCAGGATGACAAAGCCCTTTGTCAAAGACTGTCCCTACACTATGCCCGTTTTGACACCTCGTCATGTGTGTCCAACTCCCCCCCTCCCTCCAGCTCCACAGCCTCCACAATCCCTACTTCATTAAAGGCACCCCCCTCCTCCCCCCCTGCCCTTATCATCAGTGAGCAGGACGTGCTCAAACAGTTCTCCAGACTGAACCCGCGCAAGGCCCCCGGCCCGGACGGCGTGTCTCCCTCCACCCTGAGACACTGTGCGAAACAGCTGGCTCCTGTCTTCACAGACATTTTTAACACCTCCCTTAAGTTATGCCACGTGCCGTCCTGCCTCAAATCCTCCACCATCATCCCTGTCCCCAAGAAGCCACGGATCACTGGACTTAATGACTACAGACCTGTAGCGCTCACCTCTGTAGTCATGAAGTCCTTTGAGCGCCTGGTCCTGCCCCATCTCAAGTCCATCACCACCCCTCTCCTGGACCCGCTGCAGTTTGCCTACCGAGCCAACAGGTCTGTAGACGACGCAGTCAACCTGGCCCTCCACTCCATCCTGCAGCACCTGGACTCCCCGGGAACCTACGCCAGGATCCTGTTTGTGGACTTCAGCTCCGCATTCAACACCATCCGCCCCGCTCTGCTCCGGGACAAGCTGTCCCTGCTCAACGTGCCTGACTCCCTCTGCAGGTGGATCACCGACTTCCTGACGGACCGGAGGCAGCATGTGCGGCTGGGAAAGACTGTCTCAGACTCTACTAGCATCAGCACCGGATCACCCCAGGGCTGTGTACTTTCCCCCCTACTCTTCTCCCTTTATACCAACTCCTGCACCTCCAGCCACCAGTCTGTCAAGTTGATCAAGTTTGCGGACGACACCACCCTCATCGGGCTCATCTCCAACGGCGACGAGTCCGCCTACAGGAGAGAGGTGGCCCAGCTGGCGTTCTGGTGCAGCAATAACAACCTGCAGCTGAACGCTCTGAAGACAGTGGAGATGATTGTAGACTTCAGGAAAGTCACTACCCCTCTGCCCCCCCTCACCCTCTCAGGCTCTCCCATCACCACTGCTGATTCCTTCCGCTTCCTAGGCACTACCATCACCAGGGACCTCAAATGGGAGCCGACCATCAGCTCACTCATCAAAAAAGCCCAGCAGAGGATGTTCTTCCTGCGGCAGCTGAGGAAGCTCAAGCTACCCACCAAGATGTTAGTGCAGTTCTACACAGCCATCATCGAGTCCATCCTCACCACCTCCATAACCGTGTGGTACGCAGGAGCCACTGCCAGGGACAGACTAAGGCTGCAGCGCGTCGTGCGCACTGCTGAGAAGGTGATCGGCTGCAAGCTTCCATCTCTCCAGGATCTGTACATCTCCAGGACCCGGAGGCGTGCTGGCCGGATCATAGCCGATCCCTCACACCCTGGTCACGTACTGTTTGCCCCCCTCCCCTCAGGTAGAAGACTTCGGTCCATCCAGACTAAAACCTCCCGTCACATGAACAGCTTCTTCCCCTCTACCATCAGACTGCTGAACACTAAGTGACTTATTGACTCTCGTGCACTATATACAGCAGCTCAACCAGACTCATGTCAATCATCACTGTTTTCTTCCTGCATTACCGACTGCACTATATAGTTCTCCACAGTATCTGCTGCTCGCTAATATATTTTAACTGCTGACCAGTATCACTTACTTTTATTCTACACTTTATTGCATGTATAGTTTATTTCTTTTATTTTATCATGTTTAATGTTGCAGCATTGCACCGAGACAAATTCCTAGTTTGTGTACTACATGAACAATGGCAATAAATCTGATTCTGATTCTGATTCTGATTCTGAATTAATAATCAACTCCCAACTAATATACAAAAAATATTTTAAAAAAAGAGACAATGGGGACTTCCGGGATGATGGCGGAGAGACATAACGCTTAAACAGAGAGCTCTCCCTAGTCGGATTAAAAATCATTGGTAAATGGCCAACTCGACATAAACGGATCAATAAACCAAGGGATGAAAACACGAAGGACCCGGGCACACGGACAAAAGCAGGGTAAAATTAAAGAATTCCTCTTCAACAACGCAGGAGAAATCGCTGAACATGAGGCCCAAAAAAACGAGGTGACTGCAGCAGGGAAAATAGAGGACACCAAACTCGATACCATGAACACTGGCTTCGCCAATTTAGGTAAAGAGTTAAAAGACTTCAAACGGCAACTCCAACAGGATTTAGCGGCTCTTAAGGAGGAGCTGAAAAAAGAGATGAAGGAGGAAATTATGGGCCTCTGAAGAGAAATGGAGCGCAAGCTAGCAGAAAACATGGAGGAGCTGCGCTCTCAACGAGCGTATATGACAGAAGCACAGGCCCGAATATCAGAGTTGGAAGACTGGAAGACCGAGGCAAGCGAGCGGCTGCAGACCCTGACGGCGCAAACACAGAGGATGCAGGAAAAAATAACCGACCTGGAGAGCAGGTCCAGACGGAGCAATATACGCATCTTCGGGATCCCGGAGGGCATTGAAGGCAACTCGATGACGAAATTCATGGATCAGTTCTTTAAAAAAGAGCTTGAGCTGCCCGGTGAAGCGGATCTGCAGATTCAACGAGCGCACAGAGCCTCGGCACAGAACCCGAAGCCAAACTCTCCACCCAGGTCAGTTGTGGTAAACTTTCTGAAATATGACATAAAGGAAAGAATCCTGACACAAGCGTGGAAAAAAAAGATACGAATCGGCGACAAACAGATATTCTTTGATCATGACTACCCGACAGAAATTGTGCAGCAGCGGAAGAAATATGCCAACATTAAAAAAACGCTGAAAGAGAAAAAAATTAGATTCCAAACGCCGCTAACGAAGATGAGGATTCATTGGGAGGACGGCGTAAAAATCTACAACACGGCCAGAGAGGCAGCGAGGACATGATGGAGCGAGGCGTTGTGGTGAGCGTACCCGAGGAAGGAGCTGGAGTAGCGGCAACACTGAACACATCACGACAGCCGGAGTGGAGACAAGTGAGCGGCAGAAGAAGGGGGAGCGACGTGGAGCAGCGGGCCCAGGGAAAGCTGCAAGGCTTTCAGCTGAAAGCCTAGATCATAACAAAGATTAAGAAAGGCACAGAAGAAATGAAGGCCAAGAAGGCAAGGTAAAAGAGAAACAAACGGCTAGGAGAGGTTTAAGTGATTTTTGTTGGACATTTCTAGACTAATGACTATTACTTGGATAGTAAATACAGATCTAGGGAGGGCCCCTCACTCGGTGAGGACATTCCCTCCACCCTCCAACAGGGACCAGTGGGCAGAAGAAAGGCCCAGAGTACGGAGGTCGAGGTTCTTTAATGTGTTTTTGTACATATATGTGTTATTTTTGTTGTTAAAGGGGCTAGGAGCACAAGTTAAAAAAAACGGAAAAACATAAATATGGGTAAAAATCTTAAGATAATAACACTAAACGTGAATGGTCTGAACTCACCTGTTAAAAGGGAAAGAATAATAAGAAAATTCAAGAAGGAAAAAGCCGAAATTATATTTATGCAAGAGACACATTTGAGCAAGACAGAACATGTGAAACTAAAGAGATTTGGCTATAAGAACTCCTACTACAGTTCATTTAAGGGAGGAACTAAAAGGGGGGTTATGATACTAATTTCAAATAAAATACAATTTGAATGTGAACAAGAAATCCAGGATAAAGAAGGCAGGTATGTAATAATAAAGGGTAGAATAGATGGTATGCAGATCACATTAGTGAACATCTAAGCCCCACCAGAAAGTGACAAGGGTTTTTTTCAACATCTGTTTGATCTCATAGCAACACACAGTGAAGGAGTCCTAATTTGTGGAGGAGACTTAAATGCTGTCATGGATCATGAAGTTGACACAACAAGTGTTAAGAAGACAAAAAAACATGTAACAAAGTTCATAAGAACCTCACTGGCAGAAATGGGTATGGTAGACATATGGAGGGACCTGCACCCACTTGAAAAAGACTATACACATTATTCAGCAGTCCATAAAGTACACTCTAGAATAGATTACTTCCTTATGAATAAAGGTGACAGACACAGGGTGAGAAATTGTCGGACTGGAGGGGCAGAATTATCAGATCATAATCCTATATACATGGAAATATATTTAAACAATAGAAAACGACAAACAACATGGAAACTTAATGTAGGACTGTTAAATGATGAGAAAATGGAAGAAAGAATAAAAGTAAACATAAACGAGTATATCCAAGAGAATGACAATGAAGAAGTGGACCCAACAATACTATGGGATGCACTAAAAGCCGTGTTAAGAGGTAAATTAATTGTTGAAACAGGAAAAGCAAATAAGTCTAAACTGGAAACATATGAACAAAGATGTGAGAGACTGAGGGAATTAGAACGTAAACATCAAAGCACAAATGACCCAAAAATATACCAAGAAATTAAAGAAAAAAAAATAAAGATAAAAGAAACACAAATAGATGAAATTGAAAGGAAAAATAGATATCTAAAGCAAAAATATTATGAAATGGGGCCAAAAGCCACAAAACTGCTGGCAAAACGGTTAAGAAAACAACAAACAGTGAATAATGTATATAAGATTAAAGACCCCATCACAAATAAAACCACAGTTAACCCAGAAAACATCGAAGAAATATTCCATAATTTCTATCAAGAACTATACTCGCAACCTGAAGAAACAAATACTAAGGATATTAAAAAATTTCTATGCGCATTGGACTTGCCATCAATAGGAAATCAACAAAATGAAAAGCTAACAGCAGAAATAACAACACAAGAGATTAGAGATGTGATTAAGTCACTTAAAAATGGTAAATCACCAGGTAGTGATGGGTACCCATCTGAGTTTTATAAACTGTTTATAGAAGAACTCACGCCACAGCTCCTAAAGTCATTTAATTGGACATTGAACAACAACAAAATACCTCCATGGAACGAAGCCATTATATCAGTTATTTTAAAGCCAGGGAAAGATAGAGAACAATGCGGAAACTATAGACCAATCTCTTTATTAAATGTGGATTATAAAATATATACAACAATTATATGTAAACGAATAAAGACATTCTTGACGGAACTGATAGAAGATGATCAAACTGGTTTCATAGAGGGACGCCAAACACATGACAATATCAGGAGAACAATACATATAATTAATCAAATACATAAAGAAAAGAAAAGCGCAGTAATAATGAGTTTAGACACAGAAAAAGCATTTGACAGGGTTAACTGGAAATTCCTATATAGTGTGCTGGAACGCTTTGGATTTAACAAAAAATCAGTGCAATGCATAAGGACGCTGTATCAAGAACCTGTGGCAAGAATCAAGATAAACGGTAGCTTTACAGACAAAGTAAATATACAAAGATCAACCAGGCAGGGATGCTGCTTATCGCCCACCTTGTTTGCTCTGTTCATAGAGCCATTGGCTCAAGCGATACGACAAAATAAGAAATTAAAAGGTGTAACAATAAAGGGAGCGGAACACAAGATTGGGCTATTTGCAGACGATATTATAGTTTACCTTGAACAACCAGATGAATCAATAATGGAAATGATGACCTTGATAGAAAATTTTGGAAAATTATCAGGATACAAGATAAACATAACAAAAACACAAATACTGACATTCCACTATAACCCTCTAAACCAGATAACTGATAAGATCAAACTAAACTGGAAACAAAAAGAAATAAAATACCTTGGAGTGAACATACCTAAAGATCTAAGCAAAATCTATAAAGCAAACTATGATAGGTTGGAACAAGAAATAAAAAAAGATATTGATAGATGGTCAATCTTAAATATGGATCTGAATTCAAAAATTGAGACAGTCAAAACCAGCATACAACCTAGATTACTTTACCTCTTCCAGGCTCTACCAACAGAGATTCCAGGTGCCCAGTTCTCAAAGTGGGACAGGATGATATCGAGATTTGTTTGGGGAGGTAAAAAGCCAAGAGTGAAATATAAAACTCTCCAGTTACCAAAAGAGAAAGGAGGCATGGGCCTACCGAGTCTAAAGGAATATTACTACTCAGCACAAATAAGATATATCATATGTTGGTGCGACGAAGGATATGAGGCAAAATGGAAAGAAATGGAAAAGGAAATTGAGGGACTCCCAGTACAAAGCATAATAGGAGATAAAGATGCATATAAGCAAATCAAACAAATAGACCCAATCACTAAATTTACTTTGGAACTGTGGTATAAAATAGTACAAAAGTATAATATAAAGGAAGACATAAAACTAGCATTTGACAGTCAGTTTGAACCGGCAAAGCAAGATAGGGGATACAAAAATTTGGTGAACAAGGGAATCACAACATGGGGCAATATCGGAAAAAAAGATCTCGGGAGCTTTGTAAACATCAGAAGAAAATTTAAACTAGAAAGATCGGAATTCTTCAGATATCTGCAGATGAGAGACTATTATATGAAGAAGATTAGGCATAACCTCCAAACAGATGTGAGCGAGATTATACAATTCATTTTAAGCTCATATGCAGGAAATAAAATATGAATTATTTCTAAGCTATATCAGAAACTTATGGCAAACAAACATTCAAGTAACTATATAAAGGAGAAATGGGAGAAAGAGCTAAATTTAAACATAACAGAAGAAAGCTGGCAGGAAATATGGAAAACACAACACACATCAACAAGTTCAAGGACATGGAGGGAATTTGGATGGAAAAACCTGATTCGCTTTTTCATTACACCACAGATTCAAGGAGAATATACAAATACCCAATCTTTATGCTGGAGGGGATGTGGGGCTCAAAATGCAGACCACTCACATATGTTTTGGAAATGCAGCAAAATCTCACCATTCTGGAAATCTATACATGTGACAATACAGAGGATATTAGGATATAATATACCAGTGAACTGTAACCTGATGTACTTATGTGATCTTAAAAGAGACAATGTAATACAGGCTGAGGACAGATATCTAGTTAAAATCTTGTTGATTGCATGTAAAAAAAACTATCACAAAAAAATGGCGATCAGAAGTTCTTCCTGACCAAGAGCAATGGACTGACATTGTTGAGGACATACGTATGATGGAAAAACTAACATATCGACAAAGAATGCAAGAAGGACTATATGAAAAAAAATGGCGGAAATGGACACACTACAAAGTGCAACAACGAGACAGAAATTGAAAGAATAGCCAAAGACACTGGAAAAACCAGAAGAATTAAGAGATGGAAACTAAAAACTTGATGCTCCAACATTTGTCCCTTTATTTTTTTTATTTTTTTTTTTTTTACCTTTTTTTCTTCCTTACTCTAGCCCCTGTGTTTTTAAATGTAGACTGTGATCTGAATGCAATATACTGTATATGATGAAAATTGAATAAAAATCTAAGTTACAAAAAAAAAAAAAAAAAAGAGACAATGATCATAATTTGAGAGGAGACTTAAACTTTACAAAACCCAAGATACGAACAACCAAGAAAAGTATGTGCATATCTGTCTGTGGGGTGGATTTGTGGAACAGTCTGGAGCCGGAACTGAAACTATGTACAAACAGAAATCAATTCAAAAAGAGGTATAAACATTATTTGCTGAAAGGATATATGTTAGAAGGGTAGTACAGTGGGGCAAAAAAAAGTATTTAGTCAGCCACCAATTGTGCAAGTTCTCCCACTTAAAAGATGAGAGAGGTCTCCAATTTTCATCATAGGTATACCTCAACTATGAGAGACAAAATGAGAAAAAAAAAAATCCAGAAAATCACATTGTCTGATTTTTAAAGAATTTATTTGCAAATTAAGATAAGATAAGATAAGATAAGCCTTTATTAGTCCCACAACGGGGAAATTCCAGGATTGCAACAGCACAGGGATAGCAACACTCAGAGCAACAATCAGAAGGCAAGAAAAAAACAAGAGCAGCGAGTATACATATGTACATATAAACATAAATATATAGACGCACGATGCGGAGCATTGCAGCTAGATGGAATAAATATATAGATATATAAACACACAGTGCGGAGCATTGTAGCTAGATGGACTAAATATATGAACATATAAACACACACAGAGCGGAGCATTGTAGCAAGATGGAATAAATATGTGAATATATAAACACACCTACAAACATGCAAGATTTCTGGCTCTCAGACCTATAACTTCTTCTTTAAGAGGCTCCTCTGTCCTCCACTCGCTACCTGTATTAATAGCACCTGTTTTTTTATACTGATAACGAGTTCAGACACCTGTCCACAACCTCAAACAGTCAGACTCCAAACTCCACTATGGCCAAGAGCTGTCAAAGGACACCAGAAACAAAATTGTAGACCTGAACCAGGCTGGGAAGACTGAATCTGCAATAGGTAAGCAGCTTGGTGTGAAAAAATCAACTGTGGGAGCAATTATTAGAAAATGGAAGACATACAATACCACTGATAATCTCCTTCGATCTGGGGCTCCACGCAAGATCTCACCCCGTGGGGTCAAAATGATCACGAGAACGGTGAGCAAAAATCCCAGAAGCACACGGGGGGACCTAGTGAATGACCTGCAGAGAGCTGGGACCAAAGTAACAAAGGCTACCATCAGTAACACACTACGCCGCCAGGGACTCAAATCCTGTAGTGCCAGACGTGTCCCCCTGCTTAAGCCAGTACATGTCCAGGCCCATCTGAAGTTTGCTAGAGAGCATTTGGATGATCCAGAAGAGGATTGGGAGAATGTCATATGGTCAGATGAAACCAAAATAGAACTTTTTGGTAAAAACTCAACTTGTCGTGTTTGGAGGAGAAAGAACACCATACCTACTGTGAATCATGGGGGTGGAAACATCATGCTTTGGGGCTGTTTTTCTGCAAAGGGACCAGGACGACTGATCCATGTAAAGGAAAGAATGAATGGGGCCATATATCATGAGATTTTGAGTGAAAACCTCCTTCCATCAGCAAGGGCATTGAAGATGAAACGTGGCTGGGTCTTTCAGCATAACAATGATCCCAAACATACTGCCCGGGCAACGAAGGAGTGGCTTCATAAGAAACATTTCAAGGTCCTGGAGTGGCCTAGCCAGTCTCCAGATCTCAACCACATAGAAAATCTTTGGAGGGAGTTGAAAGTCTGTGTTGCCCAGCGACAGCCCCAAAACATCACTGCTCTAGAGGAGATCTGCATGGAGGAATGGGCCAAAATACCAGCAACAGTGTGTGAAAACCTTGTGAAGACTTACAGAAAACATTTGACCTCTGTCATTGCAAACAAAGGGTGTATAACAAAGTATTGAAATGAACTTTTGTTATTGACCAAATACTTATTTTTCACCATAATTTGCAAATAAATTCTTTAAAAATCAGACAATGTGATTTTCTGGATTTTTTTTTTCTCATTTTGTCTCTCATAGTTGAGGTATACCTATGATGAAAATTGGAGACCTCTCTCATCTTTTAAGTGGGAGAACATGCACAATTGGTGGCTGACTAAATACTCTTTTACCCCATTGTATTTATATGTACGATTCACTATGCTCACTCTGGGACACTATGGGACACTATGGAATGGTGGGTGGGACAGCACTGTGTATATCTGTGTTCTTTGAGGCTGGTTTTGATGTATGGACATCAATGTACAGTATGTTAGGATGGATGGGTGTTAATGTTGATATGTACAAAATACAATTAATTGTTTACTTGGGGTCTTAAATGTGGTAATTTGTATATAATTCACATGGGTGTATTTATGGAAAAGAGGAGATAGAATTAATAAGTGTTCACTTCTTCCTTCTCCCTTTCGAACACTGTATACTGTTACTTTATTGCATTTGTCATTTGTTTTGTTTTTGTTATACTTTTTTGTTCGAAATAAAGTATCTATCTATCTTGTCTCACCTCAAGTCCATCACCACTCCCCTCCTGGACCCGTTGCAGTTTGCCTACCGTGCCAACAGGTCTGTGGACGACGCAGTCAACCTGGCCCTCCACTCCATCCTGCAGCACCTGGACTCCCCGGGAACCTACGCCAGGATCCTGTTTGTGTACTTCAGCTCTGCATTCAACACCATCCACCCCGCTCTGCTCCAGGACAAGCTGTCCCTGCTCGACGTGCCTGACTCCCTCTGCAGGTGGATCACCGACTTCCTGACAGACCGGAGGCAGCATGTGCGGCTGGGGAAGTCTGTCTCGGACTCTGTTAGCATCGGCATCGGATCACCCCAGGGCTGTGTACTTTCCCCCCTACTCTTCTCCCTTTATACCAACTCCTGCACCTCCTCTCACCAGTCTGTTAAGCTGATTAAGTTTGCGGACGACACCACCCTCATCGGGCTCATCTCCAACGGCGACGAGTCCGTCTACAGGAAAGAGGTGGCCCAGCTGGTGTCCTGGTGCAGCCACAACAACGTGCAGCTGAACGCTCTGAAGACAGCGGAGATGATTGTGGACTTCAGGAAAGTCACAACTCCCCTGCCCCCCCTCACCATCACAGGCTCTCCCATCACCATTGCAGATTCCTTCCGCTTCTTGGGCACCACCATCACCCGGGACCTCAAATGGGAGCCAACCATCAGCTCCCTCATCAAAAAGGCCCAGCAGAGGATGTTCTTTCTGCGGCAGCTGAGGAAGCTCAAGCTACCCACCAAGATGTTAGTGCAGTTCTACACGGCCATCATCGAGTCCATCCTCACCTCCTCCATAACTGTGTGGTATGCAGGAGCCACTGCCAGGGACAGACTAAGGCTGCAGCGCGTCGTGCGCACTGCTGAGAAGGTGATCGGCTGCAAGCTCCCATCTCTCCAGGACCTGTACATCTCCAGGACCCGGAGGCGTGCTGGCCGGATCATAGCCGATCCTTCACACCCTGGTCACGTACTGTTTGCCCCACTCCCCTCAGGTAGAAGACTTCGGTCCATTCAGACTAAAACCTCCCGGCACATGAACAGCTTTTTCCCCTCTGCCATCAGACTGCTGAACATTAAGTGACTTATTGACTCTCGTGCGCTATATACAGCAGCTCAACCAGACTCATGTCATTCATCACTGTTTTTCTGTTGCATTATCGACTGCACTGTGGTACCCCATATTATCTGCTACTTGCTAATTTATTTAAAACTGCCTTGACTAGTATTACTCATTATTATTATTATTATTATTATTACTTATTATTCTACACTTATTGCATGTTTTTAGTCCTTTAGTTTTTTAGTTTATCTCTTTATCTCATCATGTTTTTAATGTTGCAGCATGGCACCGAGACAAATTCCTAGTTTGTGTACTACATGAACAATGGCAATAAATCTGATTCTGATTCTGATATCTATCTATCTATCTATCTATCTATCTATCTATCTATCTATCTATCTATCTACCTATCTATCTATCTATCTATTTACGATTATTGATAGTAATTTAATCTTTGAAGAGAACTGTGAAAGGGTGTGCAAAAAGGGTCAGCAACATTGGCATTGTTTAAGGAAACTTGCACGCTTTCAAACTGACCGAACCATAATGATAATGTTTTATCGGGCTTTAATTGAATCTGTTTTATCCTTTTCTTTAGTGTCATGGTTTGGTCAGATAAAACTGAAACAGAGGAAATCCTTGGATCAGGTAGTTAGATGGTCCAGTCTTTTGCTTGGTGAGTCATAGCTGAGCCTGACATCCCTGTACACCAGACAGGTACAGAGGAGTGCTACCGCCATTTTAAATGATGACTCCCACCCTTTGCACTGCCACTTTCAGCTTCTTCCCTCCAGACGGAGGTTTGCTGTCCCAAAAAGTAAAACCCAGCGCTACAAAAACAGCTTTGTTCCTGCTGCTGTCAAAGAGTTGAACAAGTTGTAACAATGTATTGCACATAATTTAGTTACCTATTTATTAATTTCATTTTATATTTACTTATTTTTGTAGTTTTTTTATTTGGGTTCTAAATCTTTTATTGGGTTTTAGACTTTTGAGTTTTTAACCTCTTTGACTAGTCTTTAACTTTTTAATATGACCCTTCTCTCTTATCTCTTTTTTCCTTGAATATTTTTATCATGTTTATAGTCAGCCTCATGTGTGCCTGTGTTTGTGTTCATGTTAAATGTAATTGTGGTTTGTAAATATGGATGTCACCTGACTGCAAAACAAATCTGCCTATGGGTACAAATAAAGTAACCTGAACCTGAACCTGAACTAGAGTGGACAAATGATGGGAGTTCTAAATCAGACAGAAACTGTTTGTAGTTCCTGTATTTGTGTCAATACAAGAGGCCTAGATAGGCACACATACAGCTCTGGAAAAATAAGAGACCACTGCAAACGGACACGACTGATTCAAATACAAATATACTGTCTGGGTTCATATTCATATTCTGCAGGGTAACTTAACAGACCGTAATGCTGTCTATGCCATCTAGCTGCAATGTTCCCGCATTGTGCATATATCTGTGTACATATGTATCTTCATCTGTTCTTATTATCTTATTAACTATTGCTCTGAGTGCTGCTATCCCTGTGCTGCTATAATCTTGGAATTTCCCCATTGTGGGACTAATAAAGGCTTATCTTATCTCAAAATGTTTCGTAAACTAGCACCTCTACATGTATGGCAGCCATTCAATTTAAGTATCTGTTAACCTCTTGCACTCCGTTGTACCGCGGACGGGCAGGTCTCTGCGTCCTACAGCGCCAAGGGCGCTGCGTCCTAAGAGTGCACTGGAAAAAAAAGCTGCATTTCCGTTCTCCCACTACAGACACAGCCGCGAACAGATCAGATATGATTGACCTCTCATTCGACTAATAAGAGCCTTGAATTGGGTTTCTGAAACCTTGAAGAACCAATGACTGAAAACCTAGCAAGAAGGACCCACCTACCAACGCTGTGAATGCAGCGAGCCAATTGAAGCACAGAAGTTCGCGAGCTGTTTTGTGTAAGGCTGGGTGAAGAGAGACTGACTGCTGCAGCAGATGAAAAAAAAAGGACCCGCAGGAAGAACCGTCACAGACCCAGCAGCACAGAGACCATCCACAAGTGTGACCTGTGTGACAGGGACTGCCATTCGCGCATCGGCCTGTTCAGCCACAGGCGGTGCTTTTTTGTTTTTATTCCAGCAGAGTAGACATTTAGAATTCTCTTCCATGGTCATCTTAGACCGACGGAGGCCGACAACGAAGGCTGAGTGACACACACGCCTTCGCCAGTCTTTTTTTAATTACTACTGTTATTTGTTTTGAAAAATCGTTCGCCAAAACTGCAATCATGGAAGCGCAAAACCGCAATAATGGAATTATGTTTTGATCGGGTCGCGAGACCAGCGTCGCGTTCGTCTGACAATGAGGAAGAAGTTTGCCAGCTCCGCTTCTGCTGTGAAGAGGTAAGTGTTATAAGCTAAATTATTCTTTATCCCTGAAAATTGTAATCAAAATGACTTTTGACCGATCGGTAAATTACAGCTGTGCGTCATCGCTGCATGACGGACCGCGACGCATCTGGCGATGTCCGTCCTCTGTAGCGAGGGGGGGCAACCCCCCCCCCCACACACACACACACACACAGCCCTGAGTGTCACCTTTCATTAGAGCCCAAGATGAAGCTTCTATATTGAATCATTCAAAAGTTACAGACGTTTTTCCAAACTGTGCCATTTGGCACAATTTGGCACAGTTTGGCACAAACGCCTGGGAACTACCTGAGGAAAAAGCTGTGTAATATATTCATTTTTTGTGGTATTGTTACAAAATTTGGACCTCAGCTGGATAACACTTGGTTCTACATTTCTGTTGCATTTTCCAGCCCAGATCTGAAGCTGTGTGTTATTTGCAAGCATTTGTATCCAAAAAAACACCCAGGCCAAATTTATTTTCTTCAAGTTCACTATGTTTAGATGACTGTAACTCAGTGGCCGGAGCACTTAGAGAGATTATGACTGTTTTGCCAAAAAATTCAAAGTGTTTTCTTTTAAATGAGACCAACCCCATGAAGATGCTGCAAAGGGTTGAAGAACAGCTTTCGATTTACTTTGGGCATGTTATTTTTTGGCGTTTTTAGGGAAATTGACCAGAGTGCAAGGGGTTAAATTCCAATACAAGGACACCTCAATCTACTTAAGAAGATACTGATTAGGTGATTATCTAACCATGTTACGATGCATGAAAGTTGTGAATAAAAATCAATTATTACACAAATACAGATTTCTGAGTTCATCCTAACTTAAAACTTTATTGCAGTGTTTAATAATGGGCATTACAAACTTAACATCACAAAAAAGAATGAACATGAACTTGTTTTCTTTGCATTATTTCATCTCAAGGCAACATTTTTTTGTTGTTTTGGCCAGTTGTCATGATCTGTAAATAAATTCTCTAAATGACGATATTTTAACTTGGAATTTGGGTGAGTTGTTTTCAGTAGGTTAGAAAATAAAACCAAATTGTTCATTTTACTCAGACACATACATATAAATAGTAAAAACTAGATAAATGGTAATTTTGCACTGGTCCCTTTGAGCTCTTATTTTTTTTTTCCAAAACTGTATATCCAAAGTCTTTAAATCCTTTATAAATTTTCTGTCCTACTTTGCAGGTGCAGATGGACTGATGGGTATCTACCTCTTCATGATTGGCGCCTATGACCTGAAGTTTCGTGGCGAGTACAACCGACATGCCCAAGCCTGGATGGACAGCAGTCAGTGTCAGGTCATTGGCTCTCTAGCCATGCTGTCTACCGAAGTATCTGTCCTGCTCCTTACTTATCTCACTCTGGAGAAATGCATCTGCATCATCTACCCTTTCCAATACTTGACTCCTGGCTGGCGACGAACTGTTAGCATTCTGGTTGGAATTTGGGTGTTTGGCTTTATTATTGCTTTCCTGCCACTGGTCTGCAAGGGATTATTTCGCAACTTCTATGGGACTAATGGAGTCTGTTTCCCATTGCACTCAGAGCAGCCAGGGACGGATTGGGCCCGTGTGTACTCCATTGTCATTTTTTTGGGTGAGAAATTGTTCTTAAAATGAGTGCTTAATGGTACTGTGTGGAACTTTTCAGTACTTTGGTTTTAGTGACACCAAGTAATCACAAAGTGAACTACAGTCTCATTAACTCCATTCATACCAAGCCTTAACTGCTTTTTTTTGGGGGGGGGGGGGGGGCGACCAGAAGTCTTTCTCAGAAAATAATAAATCAAATGGGGCTGCAGTTCCCTTTGTTGCCTCAAGATGTCAATAAAATGTTAATTTTCTAAAATTCCACACATTACTTTTATGTTTTCTCAGTGTCTTTACTTGTTTTAATTATTTATTCATGTAATCTGGATTGGAATTAAATCCTCACAGGTAAAAACCTCAGAATGTAATTAAATATCTCTCCACAGGTCTTAATCTGGTGGCATTCCTCATCATTGTCCTCTCCTATGCAAGCATGTTTTATAACATCCAGCAAACAGGCACTCAGACAACTAAATACAGCAACCACATCAAAAAAGAGGTGACCATTGCCAAAAGGTTTTTCTCTATTGTCATCACTGACTCCCTCTGCTGGATCCCAATTTTCATCCTCAAGATTCTGTCACTGCTGGAGGTGGAGATTCCCGGTATGATTGAAGAGCCATAGCCATTTTAGTGAACACTCCACTGAAAATGTTCAATTTGACTGCAACAGTTTTTACAGTGTGGCTCTAAAATGTATTAAATGTAGTTTAAATTGCTTTATTGAATAATAGAAATGTTGTATTGTTTCAAGAAGGACCATTTTTGTGAATTAGAAATATTACAAGACTTTCACAGTTGTAGCTACTGCATTTTCAGCTAAAACCATGAAACCATAATTTTAAAGATACAGGCAACCCTTTATGGTCAAATTTCAGACTATTCTTACCTTTTCACTTGAAGTGCAAGATCAATCTGCAAATTTTTCCTTAAATTTCTTCTTGTATTTAGGATGTTTTCCATATATAACCCATATTTCAGTCAGTGAACAACTGATTGATTGAACAACAGGATTTACTTGATTGTGTCTGTTATTACTGTTGCTTTATACAAATAGATAATACTTGTAATTTTGCTATTTCCCACAATCGAAACATTTTCAATATGAATGAACTTTTGTTTATGAATTGTTAATCTGGGTTTGCAGTTTTAAAATTAGAAGTGATGCTCATCATACTTTTAGCCCAGAAACTTTTAGATGCAGTAACTGCTGAAAGTACCAACCACTGTCAGTGTGCCAGTCTTTTAATGCCTCATTTGAAATTAAAAAATTACTCAAAATATTTTCTGTGGAGTATTCCAAAAACATTTGTTTTGCACTGTTATTTAATCTTAATGTAACACAATTTGTGTTTTGTTTTTCTGACCTAAGTAATCATTGAGTGTGTTTCATACTTAACTCTGTAGCTTTTGCTCCTCATTTAGGTCCCATCAAGGATATTATAATATGCATGAAATTTTAGCTCATTCCGGTGGAGCCAAAAGGAGGTAATCCAATGACGCAGCGTCTGTCCGTCCACACTTCATGGGAATCACTACTCCTCCTAGGCATTTACCCCGATGGTGACCAGACTCACTCACAAGGTTCCTCAAGTGGGTCTGTATCCAAGTTGTGCTCAAGGACGAGGTCAAAGGTCAGGAGACCTGGGCACTTTCTGTAGGTGATTTCAGAAAAATCAAACAAACTCACAATGATCCTCGGGTGGGTCAGCATCCAGATTGTGCTCAAGGTCAGAGGTCAGGAGATCTGGGCACTTACGTATGTGATTTTAAAAGCAGTACACCTAGCAATTGCCCTAATTCTCACTAAATCCATGCCAAATGATCCTCAAGTTTGTCTGCATCCAGGTTGAGCTCAAGGTCAAAGTCATTGTCAAAGGTCAGGAGATCAAGCATTTATAGTTTCATGAAAATCTTAACTTCTCCTAGGCAATTGCCCAATGTTCTCATGGATTATGATCCTCAAGGTCAATGGTCAGATCTCAGCACTCTTGTGGTGATTTTATCTGGCCGGAGCGAGCTACTCATCACTGACTGTCTGGGTTTTTTTATATCAGTCAAATTGAATATTGCTTTTTCCTCTCTTTTTTCCATTTTTCTGCAGGCACCATCTGCTCTTGGGTGGTCATATTTATTCTCCCCATTAACAGTGCCCTGAACCCCATCCTTTACACGCTGACTACGCGGCCTTTCAAAGAGACCATCATCCAGGTGTGGACAAACTACAGGCAGAAGAGACCCCTGTTCAGCCGCCACCCTGCTCATCATCCATCACTAACTTGGCAAGAAATGTGGCCGCTGCACGAGAACAGCCACGGCATCACCCCGGTGCATTCGCTGGAAACGAATGGCACACAAGCCAAGCTCTCCCCAGCAGAAAATTCTAACCATGGATACAGTCACTTTATCGTGTCCACAAAACAAGACCAGGAGCAACACACTATTTGTCCACAGAAACAAACAATGCCACACACACACTCACAAACAGATGGACTCCTCAAAGTCCAGCAGCAGAGCTAATTTGATCAGGTTGTGATACTGTCAGACTCACCTCTCCCAGGTAAATAAGATTCTGGTTCATTTGAGCAAACCTTTGACTTGTGCCTCGATTTTTTTTCCTTAGCAATGAAGCATCATTAGTTTTGGTGATTGATGTTTTTCATGCTCTGTGCATATCAGCAGCCACTGGGGCATGGAATCCTTTTTTAACAAGTAGTATCGGTTTAATGAAGATGACATGCTGGCTCCAAATGGATGTTTGAACAAGAAAGACAAATTACACAGGTACACATTCTAAAACTAATTTGGCTTTTCTCCTGACGAGGAACAAATCTTTTTGAGCCTGTCTGTGGCACAAAGATAAAGTCAGACATGAATAGTGTTGGGCAAGTTACTAAAAAATAGTAACTAATTACAGTTACTAGTTACTTCTTTTCAAAAGTAATTGAGTTACTTTAACAATTACTGCATGACTAAAGTAAATAGTTACTTGGAAAAGTAACATTCACGTTACTTTTAAATGCATACTTAAATCATCTTGCACACATGGCAAGATAATATAATTAATGGATTACATTACGGGCTTATTAATGTCAGGCTAAAAACAGACTATTTCAGACATAGCTTTTAGAACATGTTCAGTCTGCTTTATCCTGCCTTGAGTGCTCTTATTGTGGGAAAAATCTGAAGAAAATCAACATGATATTGCCAGTAATTTCCTCATCTTGGAGTGACAGTTGGCAACACTGCATAAAGCTATCCATGTTTATCTTACCTTTATGATATGGATTTAATTTGATCTCCAGTGATCCAAAGAAAATGCCCATTATCCACAGTCCAAATGTCTGCTGTGACAGAGACATGATCCAGTCCCTCAAATTCCTTTTGGAGATTAAAAACCATTTTTGAATACTCTTTATCCAGGTAGCAAGTAATTGTGTTTTAACTTTAGTGGATCACAGTCTCAGCTGTCTAATGGAAAGTCACTGTTTATATCACGTCTTCAGTCTGTAATGACGTATCTGGCAATCAGTCGGTTTAAATCTTGCTGGGTCACAAACTGTCCAGATGCATACCTGTGCTTGAAATCCAGCTGTGGCTGCTGAAACTATTCAAGTAGTGTAGATCCACTAACAGGGTGTTAGTTGTATTTGTATACTTTATTGATCCCCAGAGGGGAAATTGAGGGCATCCACCTGGATGGATGAAGCAGCCACGGTGCGGCGCTATCCCTTAACCATTCACACACACATTCACACCTAGGGCCACTTTAGAGTCTCCAATTAACCTAACCTGCATGTTTTTGGCCTGTGGGAGGAAACCGGAGAAATCCCGGAGTAAACCCACGCAGATACGGGGAGAACATGCAAACTCCACACAGATCACTGTTGATCAGGGGCTGGGATCGAACCAGGGATCCCATGGCCAAGGGTGAGTTGCTGTGCTGGTGTAGTGCTAACCACTGCGTCACCGCACCGCCCAGTTTTTAGCATAGCTAGCTGTTACTTAGCACTAGCTTTGCCAGAGCTTTGTTGCTGTTTACAAGTGCTTCTCAAGCTTGCAGTAGGTCTCAACCGGCATTTAGCTTCCAACCCGCCAATATGCTTTTACCTTTAACCACGACAAACAAAAAATAATCTGTATTTCCACACAAAGTAGCTTCATCTTGTCCTCCCCTCAATAGTGAAGAATCGGCTCTCTGCAAGAGGTCACGTCGACTGACAGCTCGTCTCAGCTACAGTATGGTCAGTTTGTATATTCATTTATTTGTGTTGTAGGAACCTCGAAATGAAGAGACTGAATGATTTTTCAGTATTGGTTTATTTCATCTCAAGTCCTACAGCTCCTCTCTCAGTCAGGGAATGAAGAGACCGAGCTGCGATAAACCACATACCTTTATACTGTTACATCAGACACAAATCACATTCACATCAAACACAGAATTCCATTCACATTTAATCCTCCCATTGTCCTCTCGGCTTCTCTGTCTGACCCCAGGAGTCAGACAGTCTCTTCAGGTCCACTCTCAGATCTTCTCACTTCTTCTCCAGTCCGCAGGGGGTCCAGACTCAATGTCCGTTTGAGGCGTGATGTCAATATACACTGCGAGCTCAAAGTTCCCTCATGTCTGGGTCTCTGCCAAGGAATATGTGAGCTACATAATGTTACGCCACATCACTCCCCCCGAAACGCCCAAGAACGGACATACACCAACATTACTCTACCCGCTATACATCTTATGTCAATAATGGACAGTCATACACACTATGTCAAGAATGGACACACACACCGACTTCATGTCAATAATGGGCAGTCATACACATTACACCCTTACATCAC
This sequence comes from Pholidichthys leucotaenia, assembly GCA_020510985.1. Classification (NCBI taxonomy): domain Eukaryota; kingdom Metazoa; phylum Chordata; class Actinopteri; order Cichliformes; family Pholidichthyidae; genus Pholidichthys; species Pholidichthys leucotaenia. Next base: position 345,136,668 of record CM035840.1, read on the forward strand.
TCAATAATGGGCAGTCATACACATTACACCCTTACATCACCCCCCCCCCCCCCCTTTGCAGGATCTACAGCACAATTTACACGGGTTGATCACAATACACATCACTCTGCCCGTTGCTTAGGCTTCAATCTCCTCCCGAATCTGCTGAACGCAGGCTTCGCAGCCTGTGTTGAGCCGTCCTGCGGTGCGTCTGTGGAATGAGGGGGAGAAAGGTTATTTACCCCCTGCTGGGGAACTAGGGGCTGTCCCTTGGGAGGCCTGCCGCGTCGAGGCGCCCCCGCCGGCCGTGCAGGTTCGTCACGTAACACAAAAGCAGGCTTTAATCTGTCAACACTGATTGTCTCTTTCCTGCCCCCCCAAGTCCAGCACAAAATATTTCTCCCCGGTTTCCAACACTCGGAACGGACCATCGTAAGGTGGGCGGAGGCTGTGACGCTGGGCGTCGTGCCTGACAAAAACAAACTCTGCGTTTTGCAAAGCCTTGGGAACAAAAACCCACGGAAAAGTGTGATGAGCGGGGCCTGGGAGCATCTCTGCCCCCGTGCCGCGTAGTGGTCCCCGCACCGGGGGGCACTCGGGTGCTGCATGGGCTGGCAGGAATTCTCCTGGCAGCCTGAGAGGTTGAGTAAAAACTAATTCAGCAGGTGAGGCATCTAAATCCTCTTTGGGTGCCGAACGCAACCCCAATAAAACCCATGGTAGTTTGTTTACCCAATCTGTATCCGTGAGCGACGGTCTGAGGGATGTTTTCAACGATCTGTGAAAACACTCGCATAAACCGTTGGCCTGTGGGTGATAAGCGGTGGTGCGATGGGCTGTTGCCCCTAAGCCGCTGGCCATGGCTGACCACAGCTCTGAAACGAACTGCGGACCCCTATCGGACGTAATGTCCGACGGGACTCCGAACCGCGCTACCCAGGCTGTTAAAAAAACGCGAGTCACCTCTGCTGCTGTGGTAGACTGCAATGGGACCACTTCTGGCCAATGCGTGGTCCGGTCCACCATTGTCAGGAGATGTGTGAACCCCTGCGAGGGTGGCAGGGGTCCCACTAGATCTACATGCACATGATCAAACCTCTTAGCCGGGATGTGGAAAGGTTCTAAAGGAGCTTTTGTGTGCCTGTGAACTTTGGCCCGCTGGCAGGACATGCAGGCTCTTGCCCACTCCTTCACGTGCTTGCGCAGGCTCGGCCAAACAAACTTCTCTGCTACCATTTTCACCGAAGCGCGTACTCCCAGGTGTGCTAGGAAGTGCACCGCGTCAAAAACACGACGGCGCCACGTGGCCGGTACCACTGGGCGAGGTCGCCCGGTGGATACATCGCAAATAAGCGGGGGTGAACCGGTTTGTAAACTTACGTTCTCCAGCCTTAACCCTGTTGGTCCAGACAGGAGTGCGCGCACGTCTGTGTCTTCGCCCTGCTCTGCTGCCATGGCCGCATAATCTATCCCTACATGCACCGGAGCCGCATGCGCGTCCGCCCTGTTAACGCGCTCCGCGTCTGCGGCGCTACAGCCCCCATCCGCACGGACAGGCGCTGTTACCGCTCGCGAGAGGCAGTCCACCACCACATTAAATTTACCGGCTACGTGCTATATATCGGTGGTGAATTCTGAAATTGCGGTCAGCTGCCTCTGCTGTCGGCCTGACCATGGTTCTGAGATTTTGGACATTGCAAAGGTTAGCGGTTTGTGGTCGACAAACGCGGTGAAACGCCGCCCTTCCAACCAGAACTGAAAATGGCGAATGGCCAGGTGGAGCGCTAGCAGTTCCCTGTCAAACGCGCTATATTTTCGCTCAGCATCGCGTAGGGACCTGCTAAAAAAAGCGAGTGGCTGCCAAACCCCGGCGACTTGCTGTTCTACCACGGCTCCTATGGCCACATCTGACGCGTCTGTGGTTAGCGCTATTCGGGCTGCCGGGTCTGGGTGAGCCAGCAGTGCTGCATTCGCTAGTGCTTTCTTAACCTCAGTGAATGCGCGCTCCCGCTCCGGGAGCCACTCAACCGCATTGGAGGGCTTCTGTTTTTTTAGCGCAGCGTACAACGGTTGCATGAGCTGCGCCGCGTGAGGTATGAAATGGTTGTAAAAATTTACCATACCTAAAAATTCCTGCAACGCTTTCACCGTTTGTGGCTGGGGAAACTCAGCCACTGCGCGTGCTTTGGAGGGGAGCGGAACTGCACCCTCTGGGGAGACGCGGTGCCCTAAAAAATCGATCTGTGCTGCACCAAAGAGGCACTTGGCTGGGTTGATTATCAACCCGTGTGCTCCCAACCTCTGAAAAACAGTTCTGAGGTGACTTTCGTGTTCCTCCTCAGAGGCGCTGGCGACCAAAATATCATCTAAGTAGACAAAAACAAAAGAGAGGTCGCGCAAAACGGCATCCATCATGTGTTGGAAGGTTTGCGCAGCGCCTTTAAGGCCAAAAGGCATGTGTAAAAATTCAAAAAGCCCGAAAGGGGTTATTACCGCTGTCTTGGGAATGTCCTCTGGTCGGACCGGGACCTGATGATAACCGCGGACCAGGTCTATTTTAGAAAAAATTCACGCCTTGGCCAAATGCACCGAAAAATCTTGGATATGCGGAATTGGGTAGCGGTCCTGCGCTGTGGCATTGTTTAACCTGCGATAATTGCCGCACGGTCTCCACGAGCCGTCCGCCTTAGGGACCATGTGGAGGGGGGAAGCCCAAGCGGACTTCGAGCGGCGAATTATGCCCAACCTTTCCAGGTTGGCGAACTCCTCACGCGCAACGGAGAGCTTAGCTGCATCAAAGCGCCAAGCCTTAGCAAAACTGGTGGGCCACTTGTGGTTATAAAGTGCTCCACCCCGTGCTTCGCCACCTTAGCTGAAAACGTGGGAACTGTGAGTGCTGGGAACTGGTTTAGGAGAGTGTGGAACTTACCTCCTGCTGCGGCGGCGTTGGCCTGTACTGACGGCGGGGACACTCGTGCTGCACAGGGAATAGAACAAAAAGAGAGTGCATTAACCAAGTGTCTATTAGCCAGATCTACCAACAAGCCATGTGAGCACAAAAAGTCGGCGCCTAACATGTTGAAACTCACCGCCGCTGCTATGAAGGTCCATTCATAGTTGCGGCCGTGCAAGGACAGGCGCAGAGTTCTTTCGCCAAAAGTCTTGATCGACGAGCCGTTTGCGGCTGTTGCTCCATCTCCGCGGGGACCGGCCATCCGGTCCGCGTAGGTTGCGGTGATGAAACTCCTCTGCGCTCCGGTGTCAACGAGGAATTGCCGTCCGGATCTCGCGTCTGTCAGGTACAGCAGCTTGTTCCGTTCGCCGAGGGTCGAAGCTGCTAATGACCTCCGGCTCTTGCGTTTCCCTGCTTCCTGAAGTTGCATGGCGGGACGCATCTGTGAGCCTTGTGCGCGAAGCGTCAATGGTAGAAACACAGCTCGTCCCCTCCTCTGCTCCGGGACCGCGCTGCCGCTGTTGTCGCTGGGGTCGGCTCTGCTGCCACCGGATCTCCATCGCCCTGGGCCGCCGCGCCGAGGTCTGCTGCTGCCGCTGCCGTCTCCTGCTCGCCGCATGCGTCCAGGAGCCGCTCCGCTTCCAAAGCCAGCGCGCGGAAGTCCTGCTGGTCCACACACCTCATGCTGGACAGGGAGCCTCTCATGTGCGCTGGAAGGGTCCTTAAGAAGATGTGTTTAAATAAAAACGCATCGTTGTCTGCCCCGATCATCTGCAGCATGTCCTCCATGAGGACGGTCGGCCTGCGTCCTCCTCTGTTGCGCAGGTCCAGAAGTGTTCTGGCCCTCACCTCGGCTGATGGCACAAAGCTCCGAATGAGGGCGGCTTTCAGGGCGTCATATCTGCCAGCAGCAGGCGGCTGCTGCACCAGGCTCCGCACACACCGGGCTGTGCGGCTGTCGAGTCTTGCGATGATATTGTGGAACTTAACGTCATCTGCTGATACTCCGTTGAGCACGAACCACGACTCCACGTGTTGGAACCATGAGTGCGGGTCCTCTTGCCAGAACTCGGGGAGTTTAATGGAGTTTACGCCGGTGCGGGCGGTCTCCGGTGAATCAGGTTAGGAGTCGGAGTCGGAGAGACGACTTCCAAGCCTTTCCATACTTCTCACGTGTGGGTCACCAATGTAGGAACCTCGAAATGAAGAGACTGAATGATTTTTCAGTATTGGTTTATTTCATCTCAAGTCCTACAGCTCCTCTCTCAGTCAGGGAATGAAGAGACCGAGCTGCGATAAACCACATACCTTTATACTGTTACATCAGACACAAATCACATTCATATCAAACACAGAATTCCATTCACATTTAATCCTCCCATTGTCCTCTCGGCTTCTCTGTCTGACCCCAGGAGTCAGACAGTCTCTTCAGGTCCACTCTCAGATCTTCTCACTTCTTCTCCAGTCAGCAAGGGGTCCAGACTCAATGTCCGTTTGAGGCGTGATGTCAATATACACTGCGAGCTCAAAGTTCCCTCATGTCTGGGTCTCTGCCAAGGAATATGTGAGCTACATAATGTTACGCCACAGTGTTAAAAATATCTATCCATATTAATTAAACGAGTAACGAGTAATGCATCTGTTCAAATTTCAATAACTAACGCATTGGAGAGACTGCTCCTTGCTCACCTCCGCCCCCTGGTGGAACCAGCGATGGATCCACTCCAGTTCGCCTACCAGCATGGCATTGGGGTGGAGGATGCGGTGATCTTCCTCCTTCACCGTTCTCTGTCCCACCTGGAGAAGCCCGGGAATATGGTGAGGATCATGTTCTTTGACTTCTCCAGTGCTTTCAACACCATCCAACCGATGATCCTGAAGGACAAGCTGCTGCGCGCAGGGGTGGACCAGCACCTGTCATCATGGATCCTGGACTACCTCACGAACCGGCCTCAGTTTGTGAGAACCCGGGACTGTGTGTCCGACACGATCATCAGTAGCACGGGGGCCCCCCAGGGAACGGTGCTGGCTCCCTTCCTGTTCACTCTTTATACTGCGGACTTCTCACACAACACAACACACTGCCATCTACAGAAGTTCTCTGATGACTCTGCGATTGTTGGCCTCATCTCCAATGGAGATGAAGCTGAATACAGAGGGCTTATCCAGGACTTCGTGGACTGGTGCCATCGGAACTGCCTCCAGATCAACGCGAGGAAAACTAAGGAGCTGGTGGTGGACTGCCGCAGGCATGGGCAGCCCCTCACAGCACCAGTAAATATACAGGGAACAGACATTAAGATGGTGACATCCTATAAGTACCTGGGTGTTCATCTGAACAATAAACTAGACTGGTCACACAATACTGACGCACTCTACAAGAAGGGACAGCGCAGGCTGTTTCTGCTGAGGAGACTCAGGTCTTTTGGTGTACAAGGGGCGCTGCTGAAGTCATTCTATGACACGGTGGTGGCATCAGCCATCACTTTTGGAGTGGTCTGCTGGGGCAGTGGCATTACTGCAGCCGATAGGAAGAGACTGAACAAACTGATTAAGAAAGCTAGCTCTGTCCTGGGGGCAGCGCCTTGATCCGGTGGAGGAGATAGGAGAGAGAAGGACGGTGGCTAAACTGTCATCTCTGCTGGAGTCCGAGTTCCACCCTATGCAGGACATACTGAATGCACTGAGGAGCTCATTTAGCAGCAGACTACATCATCCCAGGTGCACAACCGAGAGGTTTCGTAGGTCCTTCCTACCAACGGCTGTCAGACTGTACAACCTAAGCAGGGCTGCTCGCAGAGATAGCAAAAAGACGTAACAAACTAATAGTTTTTTGAATGCAAATGATGCAATAGACTTACACAATGGTCCCCTCCGGCATACAACTAGGAAAATACCGGTCACTATGGAGGGTGAGAATATGTATGGGCACATAATCATACCATGTAGGATAACTAAGTAGACGATTATGCTGTTTCATCCCATCTAGCAACAATGCTCTGCACTGTGTGTGTTTATATATTTACATATTTATTCCATCTAGCTACAATGCTCAGCACTGGGTGTGTTTATATTTATATATCTATATATTTATTCCATCTAGCTACAGTGCTTCGCACTGTGTTTTTATATACATATTATTCCATCTAGCTACATTGCTCCGCACTGTGTGTGTTTATATACTTGCATATTTATTCCACCTAACTGCAATGCTCCGTACTGTGGGTGTTTATATATTTACATATTTATTCCATCTAGCTACAATGCTCTGCACTGTGTGTTTATATATTCATATATTTATTCCATCCAGCTACAATGCTCTGCACTGTGTGTCTGTGTGTGTGTGTATGTATATATATATTTTATAGTAATATGTACATATGTATATTAGCTGCTCTTGCTTGCTTGTTTTTTTCTTGCCTTCTGATTGTTGCTCTGAGTGTTACTATCCCTGTGCTGTTGCAATCCTGGAATTTCCCCGTTGTGGGACTAATAAAGGCTTATCTTATCTTATCTTATCTTATCTTATTACTGAATTTTTAAACGGTAATTTTGTTACACAGCACATTACTGCCAAAGTAATTCAAGATTCAAAGATTTTATTTGTTAAGACTACTATATGTACAGGACATACAGGAGAACTGAAATAGTGTGTCTCTCTCCTGTGGTGTGTACAATATAAAAAAAGAAAAAGGAATAAGGCTAGAAAAACAACAACAGCATTCTATGTACAGTAATGCTACTCGCAGTTCAAATGGCGACAAAAGATAGACCCAGACCTCCCATAATGCAAATAAAAATAAACGATGATGAAACCCAGCAATCCTATATGGGCGGTGCGGTGGCACAGTGGTTAGCACTGTGGCAGCACAGCAACTCACCCTTGGCCATGGGATCCCTGGTTCGACCCCAGCCTCTGACCAACAGTGATCTGTGTGGAATTTGCATGTTCTCCCCGTGTCTGTGTGGGTTTATTCCGGGAGTTCTCCGGTTTCCTCCCACAAGCCAAAAACATGCAAATTAGGTTAATTGAAGACTCTAAAGTGGCCCTAGGTGTGAATGTGTGTGTGAATGGTAAAGGGATAGCGCCGTACCATGGCTGCTTCATCCATCCAGGTGGATGCCATCAATTTCCCCTCTGGGGATAAAGTATAGAAAATTAAAAAAAAAAAAATACAGAGAAGTAGAGCTGTAATACCCGTAGTTGCAAGTTGAATGCGGTAGTGTATGTGCAGACAGTGACAGATAGGACTGCACATGATTAGTATTGCAATGACAGACAGCAGCAGATATGGCAATTTGTGCAATTGGTTGCAGGGTAAAGTGCAGAGACATACAGCAGCAAATGTATTACTGGTTGGTGTGCCAGTCTTTTTGTGCCAACATGTGAGGTAGTTATTGTGCGGGTGAGTGGCAGTGATTATGGTCCGGGAAGGGGTGGTGGGGGTGGTGGAGGAGAGTTCAGGCTCCTGATGGCCTGATGAACAAAGCTGGGTTTAGCAGTCTTGTGGAGTAGTTCCCGAGGCTCCGGTACCCTTTTCCCCGAGGGGCAGGGGGGCTGAAGAGGGAGTGTGAGGTGTCGCCTGTAATGTTGATGGCTCTGCGGGTGAGGTGGGTGAGGTAGATGTCCAAGAGGGGGGGGCAGAGGGGCACCGATGAGCTTGCTAGTGATCGTACTGGCCTTACTCCCAACACTGGATATGAATAACAAAAAATAGTTCTACTTGCTAGGGATACGTAATATAGAAGTATCTGGCGAGTTTTATGATCCGCTGTGGTGACTCTAAATGGAGCAGCTGAAGAGGTCAGTATTTGATAGGATATGACCGGTCCTTAGAATACAATAAGCACAGAAACAGCCCTGAATTAGTGAATGGAAAACTGCTAGCAGCCTCTAGCTGGCTTTGGTCCCGTCAGAGTAAAATAATAAAATTAGCTAAAATAAAGTTAGAGATCAACATACCGTATATGGTCAAGTGTCGGTAAATGAACAAGTGTTATAGTGGGGGTGGATAGAATTTGTAGGAAACAGCTATCAAAACTGGCCACAATCAAACAGTTAACGATAGGCAGATCAACTCCGACTGCCTAGCCAAGCAATTGTTAATGGTTTTTGTGTTCTTTTTCCTTTTTTCTTTTTGGTGTACGTTGTTGACATAACTTATGACTAGTACTTTAACCAATCATCCTTCCTCCTTTAATAGTGGAAGTGTATTAGGGCAAATTGAAGCTGAAACCTTTGTCAATACTGAACAGCAACCACAAGACATTTTTGGAGATATTGACCCAGACAATAATTATTTTAATCATATTAATAATAAGTGTGTTTATTATGATGAACAACAATTAAATGGAATTATGAATTCGGATCAGACATTGACAATAATACATATTAATAGTAGGAGTCTCTATGCAAACTTTAATAGTATTAAGGAGTTTTTAAATCAATTTAACACACCATTTAGGATTATTGCAATAAGTGAAACATGGATTAATGAAGAAAAAGATGTAAATTTTGAACTATATGGATATGAGATGTAGACACAAAATAGGAAATGTAAAAGTGGTGGTGGGGTAGCACTGTATGTTGATAGAAAATTAAAAAGTAAAAAAGTGGACAGCATGACATCAACAGTGAATGAAAGTATGGAATGTTTAACAATTGAGATTATGATGGAAAATAGAAAAAACATAATAACAAGTTGTATATACAGAGCACAGGGATGTGACATGGAAAAATTTAGAAATGGGATGGAAAAGATGTATACAAAAATAAGACAAAAAGATATCTTTATTTGTGGTGACTTTAATATAGATTTAATGAAAACAAAACAACATAAACCAACTGAAGATTTCTTAGATATAATGTATAGCTTAACCTTATTTCCAAAGATTACAAAAGCTACGAGAATTACGACACATTGTGGTACCCTGATAGACAACATTTTTACCAATGTTATTGAATATAATATGGTGAGTGGTATACTAATAAATGACATTAGTGACCACCTGCCTGTATTTGTTTCTTTAGATGTTAATTATGGGGTTAATGAGAATAAAAATAAAAATAAACCATGTAAAAAGATTATCTATAAAAGAATAAGAACAGAAGATAGAATCAGTGCTTTAAAAGAAGACTTAATGTTACAGAATTGGGATGTTGTCTATAGTGAGAAAAAAGTGGACTTGGCATATGATAAATTTATTGATATATTTAAATCATTATATGATAAAAACTGTCCAATTAAAGAAATTAATAAAAACCATAAATACAAAAATTGCCCGTGGTTAGCCAGGGGGCTAAAAAATGCTTGTAAAAAGAAAAATTATCTCTATAAAAATTTCATTAAATTAAGAACCAAAGAATCTGAAAAAAGATATAAAACATATAAAAAATAAATTAACTGAAATAATACGAACTAGTAAAAACTTATACTATAGGAAAATGTTAAATGAAAATAAAAATAATATAAAAGGAGTCTGGGATATATTAAATAAATTAAGGGAAAATGGAACTAAGAAAACGATATAGCCAGAGTATTTTACTGATAATTGTGGTAATAATTATGATAAGGATATGGTAGTAAATAAAATGAATAAATTTTTTGGTAAATGTTGGACCAGAGTTGGCAGCAAAAGTTGGGCCCAAAATTATTTAACATATATATATAAATGATATATTCCAAGTTTCTAAATTATTAAAAATAATATTATTTCCTGATGATAGTAATATATTTTATTATGGAAATAATTATAATCAACTAATCCATACTCTAAATAATGAATTAAATAAGCTTAAAAAATGGATGGATTGTAATAAATTATCACTAAATATAGATAAAACTAAGGTAATGATATTTGGTAATTGTAAAAATAAAGAAGATATACATATTCATGTAGATAATGTAATTATTGAGAAAGTTAAGGAGATCAAGTTTTTGGGTGTAATACTAGATGATAAAATTAGTTGGAAACCACACATCAGATACATACAAAACAAAGTTGCAAAAAATATTGCAATTATAAATAAAATTAAGCAGGTCCTAGATTACAAATCACTCCATATCTTGTATTGCTCATTAGTACTTCCATACTTGACCTATTGTATAGAGGTCTGGGGTAACAATTATAAAAGTACACTTAATTCATTGCTAATATTACAAAAAAAAAAAGGGCAGTCCGTGTTATACACAAAGTCGGGTATCTTGAACATACTAATTTATTGTTTTTACATTCAAAGTTAATGAAATTATGGGATCTGGTTCATTATTATACAGCACAATTAATGTTTAAAGTCAGTAAAAACCTTTTGCCACACAGTATACAAAATCTTTTCAGTGAGAGAGAAGGGAAATATAACTTACGGGGGAACACAAAATTTAAAATGCACTTAGTAAGATCTAGGAAGGGTTTTTGTGTGTCTGTGTGTGGGGTAAAATTGTGGAATGGGTTGGGGGAGAAACACAGGCAATGTCCAAACATCCATATATTTAAATCAACATACTGTATAAAGAAATGATTTTTGAGCAATATAAAAATAAAGGGCAGTAATACAGTGGTACCTCTACTTACGAATTTAATTCGTTCCGGAAGAATTCTCGTAACGTGCGTGTTTTACATGTAAATGCCGTAATCCATTCCAAGCCCCCAAAATTCGGGCATAAATTTTTTATAAATCGTAAAAACGCATCAAAACATGTAACAAATACATGTTACAATTAGATTACTGCACAATAAACATAAAATGAGAGTTTAAAATGAGAGAAAGAATAATAAAAGAGAATAATAAAAGAGAAAGAATAATAAAAATTATGCTCATTTACCCTTTAACTGCTATCGTCGTCGACGTCGTCACCGTTGCCTTCTTTGGTTCATGTTCTGATCCAAGGACGTTTGCTTTTGTCGGCTTGTAAGTGCTTCGTTTTGTTTTAATACCGTGCTGATCGTTGATGTATTACGGCCATATTCTTTGGCGAGATCAACCAAACGCATAAAGTTTTGGAAAAAAAAAAAAAAAAACTTCGTGGCCAATGGGATACCAGGAAGATGCTAGGCGATAGCCAATGGCAGAGCAGCTACAGGTATGTTTACGTTCGGTAAACTACGGAAGCTGCGAGGAGCGCGTACTTTTTTGCCTTTCGTATCCTGAAATTTCGTTCGTAACTAGAGGCAATATTTTCCCGTTGAGGCGTCTCGTAACCTGAAAATTCCGTATGTAGAGACGTTCGTAAGTAGAGGTACCACTGTATTACAATGTGTCTTCAATGAAAATAGGTTGTTATTGTGTGTGTTATTGTGTTATGGTGATTGTGATGGTGATGGTGTTGTCTGTGTTTGTGTTGAACATACCAGAAGTATTTATTTATTATTGTTACAGTTATTGTTGGATGTTGGTATTGTTGTCAATATGGACTGTCGTGTCATTTTTGTTGCATAATTTGACTGTGGAGTGTATTATGGTGAATGTGGTTGTGGGATGAATGATGACTGAGAGTGATGTTGTAATTTGTTGGGTATGGAAAAGGGGTGGGACTATATAAGCATTGGCTTCTTCCCACTCCTTTTGAACATTTTATTTTTGGCTTGATTTTTGTTTTAAATTCTTTTTTTCTTTTTGTCGGAATGTTCAAATAAATAAAATCAGTCAATCAATGATTCATCTCACAGAGCTATAATAGACAAGAGTGCTCAACGCTAGCCACCTGGCTTGTTTTAGGTGGTCAAGTGCGGATGCCATATTGGTGCTGATAAGAAACATAAACGCGCCATGGAGCCACATGGGCATGTACTGCATTTTTGTCATTTTTGTGCAAGAAGTCAAATATTACATGAACTAAACAGCACTCAATGTCACGTACAATGCGTGAGCATGGTAAAAAAAAAAAAATTAAGAAAAATAAAAAATGCTTGGTTTTAACAACGTTATTAATTGATTTAAACACTGATGTCAGCACCCAAGTATCGAACATTTCAAGACTGCCTCCGTATGCAAGTGATTTTTGTTTTTCTTTCTTCTTATATTCATCTGCTTTTTATAGTGATGCTCATTCACTGAATTGTAATCGTGAGGATGGCAAGTCCAAACAGACAGGGTAGGTAATTTGAGAAGAGTTTATTTTTAATAATAATATGATTTAATAATGCTGATATTACTACTACTACTATTAATAATTATAACAATAATAATTAATAATACTACTACTAATAGTTAATACTACTACTACTAATAATAATAATAGTAGTAGTAGTAGTAGTAATAAAAACAATAACAAATAAGTAGCAACTTTTAAAGATTGTTTCAAGTGATTTTTTTAAAAGCGTTTTTCCTTTCTCATTGTCTGTCAACAGAATAAGATAAGGAATATTGAACTGACATTTATAGTGTTTTAAAGAAATAAAAATATTGAAAATGACTACACTGTTCACTGAAGAAAAAAAACCTGCAGCAGATCTTTGGATATACACACGTGGACAAAATTGTTGGTACCCCTCTGGTAATGAAAGAAAAACCCACAATGGTCACAGAAATAACTTGAATCTGACAAAAGTGGTAATAAATAAAAATTCTATGAAAATTAACCCCTTGCACTCCGGTCAATTTTCCTAAAAACGCCAAAAAATAATGTGCCCAAAGTAAATCGAAAGCTGTTCTTCAACCCTTTGCAGCATCTTCATGGGGTTGTCTCATTTAAAAGAAAACACTTTGAATTTTTTGGCAAAAAAAAACATGATCTCTCTAAGTGCTCCTACCGAAATGTAGAACCAAGTGTTATCCAGCTGAGGTCCAAATTTTGTAACAATACCACAAAAAATGAATATATTACACAGCTTTGTTCTCAGGTAGTTCCCAGGCGTTTTTGAACTGTGCCAAATTGTGCCAAATGGCACAGTTTGGAAAAACGTCTGTAACTTTTGAAAGATTCAATGTAGAAGCTTCATTTTGGGCTCTAATGAAAGGTGACACTCAGGGCTGTGTCTGTGTGTGTGTGTGTGGGGGGGGGGGGGGTTGTCCCTCCCCCTCGCTACAGAGGACGGAGATCGGCCATCGCTACATGACGGATTACACTTGGATGTGGCGATGTGGCCACAGCAGCGCTGTCACTGCGGCTCCTCCCCCCCTACAGAATCGTAGCGGGCCGGGGGGGCGTTCATGGTCCGGAGGCGACGAACGAACCGTGTAACGCAGCGCACGCACTTCGGACATCGTGCGCCGCACAGTTGTAATTTACCGATCGGTCAAAAGTCATTTTTGATTACAATTTTCAGGGATAAAAAATAATTTGGCTTATAACACCTTACCTCTTCACAGCCACATTGTCCTGGCCAACTTCTCTTCCTCATTGTCAGACGAACACGACGCTGGTCCACTCGTGGTTCTGGTCTCGCGACCCAGTCAAAACATAATTCCATGATTGCGGTTTTGGCGAATGATTTACGACCTTCGTCGTCGGCCTCCATCGGTCTATGATGACCATATAAGAGAATCCTAAACACTCTGCTGGAATTTAAAAAAAAAAAAATAAAGCACTGCCTGTGGCTGCTGAAGCAGTCTCTCTTCACCCAGCCTTTGTAGACAAAACAGCTCAGCGAACTTCTGTGCTTCAATTGGCTCGCTGCGTTGGTAGGCGGGTCCTTCTTGCCAAGTTTTCAGTCATTGGTTCTTCAAGGTTTCAGAAACTCAATTCAAGGTTCTTATTAGTCGAATGAGAGGTCAATCAGATGATCTAATCTGTTCGCGGCTGTGTCTGCAGTGGAAGAACGAATATGCAGCTCCCACAGCTCCATCGTGCGTCCAAGAGCGCACGAGGGCACACGAGAGCGCCCTCGTGCGCTCTGGGACGCAGAGACTTGCTCGTCCACGGTACAACGGATATATATATATATATATATATACACTACCGTTCAAAAGTTTGGGGTCACCCAGACAATTATTTTGTGTTTTCCATGAAAAGTCACACTTATTTACCACCATGAGTTGTAAAATGAATAGAAAATATAGTCAAGACATTGACAAGGTTAGAAATAATGATTTGTATTTGAAATAATACTTTTTTCCTTCAAACTTTGCTTTCGTCAAAGAATCCTCCATTTGCAGCAATTACAGCATTGCAGACCTAACATGATTGCACAAGGGTTTTCTAATCATCCATTAGCCTTCTGACGCAATGAGCAAACACATTGTACCATTAGAACACTGGAGTGATAGTTGTTGGGAATGGGCCTCTATACACCTATGTAGATATTGCACCAAAAACCAGACATTTGCAGCTAGAATAGTCATTTACCACATTAGCAATGTATAGAGTGTATTTCTGATTAGTTTAAAGTTATCTTCATTGAAAAAAAGTGCTTTTCTTTCAAAAATAAGGAAATTTCTAAGTGACCCCAAACTTTTGAACGGTAGTGTATATATATATATACTGTATATATATATATATATATATATATATATATATATATATATATATATATAATCTCACAAAAGTGAGTACACCCCTCACATTTTTTGTAAATATTTTATTATATCTTTTCATGGGACAACACTGAAAATATGACACTTTGATACAATATAAAGTAGTCAGTGTACAGTTTGTATAACAGTGTAAATTTGCTGTCCCCTCAAAATAACTCAACACACAGCCATTAATGTCTAAACCGCAAGCAACAAAAGTGAGTACACCCCTAAGTGAAACTGTCCAAATTGTGCCCAAAGTGTCAATATTTTGAGTGGCCACCATTATTTTCCAGCACTGCCTTAACTCTCTTGGGCATGGAGTTCACTAGAGCTCCACAGGTTGCCACTGGAATCCTCTTCCACTCCTCCATGACGACATCACGGAGCTGGTGGATGTTCGAGACCTTGCACTCCTCCATCTTCTGCTTGAGGATGCCCCACATATGCTCAATAGGGTTTAGGTCTGGAGACATGCTTGGCCAGTCCATCACCTTTACCCTTAGTTTCTTTAGCAAGGCAGTGGTCGTCTTGGAGGTCTGTTTGGGGTTGTTATCATGTTGGAATACTGCCCTGTGGCTCAGTTTCCGAAAGGAGGGATCATGCTCTGCTTCAGCATGTCACAGTACATGTTGGCATTCATGGTTCCCTCAATGAACTGTAGTTCCCCAGTGCCGGCAGCACTCATGCAGTCCTAAACCATGACACTCCCACCACCATGCTTGACTGTAATTCAATTCAATTCAATTCAACTTTATTTATATAGCGCCATTTCACAACAACAGTCATCTCATAGCACTATCAACTGTAGGGAGGACCCCCACAGTTGCAGAAAGACCCCAGCAATCAGGCGATCCCCTGTGAGCAAGCACTTGGCGACGGTGGAGAGGAAAAACTCCCTTTTAACAGGAAGAAACCTCCAGCAGAACCAGGCTCAGGGAGGGGCAGTCATCTGCTGCGACTGGCTGGGGGGTGAGGGGACAGAGAAGAAGAAAAGAACAGACATGTAGAGAGCAAACAGCACGATGGGGACTCAATCTATGGGAGAGAACAAACAAATGTTAATGACCAGCAAAAAAAAAAATATTTCATAGAGAGTGAGGAAAGGAGTGAGGCCCAGTGCATTACTGGAGGTCCCCCGGCTGACTAAACCTATTAGCAGCATAACTAAGGGAGGGTTCAGAAACACATGATCCCTCCCTAATTGTAGGCTATATCAAAAAGGTAGGTTTTAGCCCTATTCTTAAAAACAGAGATCGAGTCTGACTCCCGAATCCAGATTGGCAGCTGATTCCACAGGAGAGGAGCTTGATAACTGAAGGCTCTGCCTCCCATTGTACTTTTGGAGATTCTAGGTATTACAAGTAAACCTGCATTTTGGGAGCGTAGTGCTCTGTTAGGATGATACGGTAGTATCAGATCTTTTAAATAAAAAGGAGCCTGATTGTTTAGAGCTTTGTAAGTAAGAAGAAGGATTTTAAACTTAATTCTAAACTCTATGGGAAGCCAATGAAGGGAGGCCAGAACCGGAGAGATATGATCTCTCTTTCTAGTACCTGTTAAAACTCTTGCTGCAGCATTTTGGATCAGCTGAAGACTTTTTAAAGATGTTTTAGGACAGCCTGATAATAAAGAATTACAATAATCTAATCTCGAGCTAACAAAAGCGTGGATCAGTTTCTCAGCATCACTCTGAGACAAGATGCTCCTAATCTTAGCAATATTACGCAAATGATAGAAGGCAGTCTTAGAAACAAATTTAATATGTGAATTGAAGGACAAATCCTGATCAAAAATAACTCCAAGGTTCCTCACAGAGCTATTAAGAGAAAGAGTAACTGCATCCAAACTGAAAGTTTGATTTGGAAAGGAATTTCTAAGGTTTTTTGGACCAACAAGAATGACTTCAGTCTTATCTGAATTTAATAGCAGGAAATTACAAGTCATCCAAGCTTTGATTTCCTTAAGACAGGCTTCTAACTTGGCTAATTGATTAGTATCATCTGGCTTCATTGACAGGTATAATTGTGTGTCATCTGCATAACAGTGAAAATGTATACAGTGCTTTCTAATAATGTTGCCTAACGGAAGCATATATAAACTAAAAAGAGTAGGGCCAAGCACAGATCCCTGTGGAACTCCATGACTAAGCTTTGAGCTGAGAGAAAACTCATCATTTACATGAACAAACTGGAACCTATCAGATAAATAAGATCTAAACCACTGCAACGAAGTTCCATTAAGTCCAACATAGTGTTCTAATCTATCAAGTAGAATATTATGATCAATAGTATCAAAAGCTGCACTAAGATCTAAAAGGACAAGTACAGAAACTAGTCCATTATCAGATGCAATGAGGAGGTCGTTAGTGACCTTTGCTAAGGCTGTTTCAGTACTATGATGGATTCTAAACCCAGATTGAAACTCCTCAAGTAAACCATTTCCCTGCAGGTGGTCAAATAATTGCGTAGCAACAACTCTTTCTAAGATTTTTGAAATGAAAGGGAGATTAGAGATTGGTCTATAGTTAGCTAAAGCTCCTGGATCTAGCGTTGGCTTTTTGAGTAAGGGTTTAATTACAGCCGTTTTAAAAGCCTGCGGTACATGGCCTAAAGTTAATGAAGAATTGATTATATGAAGAATAAAGCTACCAATAAGTGGGAAGACTTCTTTAAATAACCTGGTAGGAATAGGGTCTAAAAGACAAGTTGAAGGTTTGGATGAGGAAACTATTTTGTCTAACTCACAAAGGTCGATTGGAGTAAACTCATCAAGACAGACATCAATAGAAGGAGTTGTAGTAGTTACAGTATTTAAGTTAACTGTGGGAAGAATCTGATTGATTTTATCTCTGATGGATGAAATTTTATTATTGAAAAAGTTCATAAAGTTCTGACTAGTAAGCTCTAAGGGGATGCTAGGATTGACAGAGTCCTGACTCTTTGTCAACCTGGCTACAGTACTGAAAAGAAACCTGGGATTATTCTTTTCTCTTCTATTAATGCAGAGTAATAACTCGTTCTAGCTTTTCTAAGAGATTTTTTATAAATTAAAAGATGATTTCTCCAAGCTAAATAGATTTCATCTAAATTAGTAGAGCGCCATTTTCTTTCTAACTGACGAGTCTGTAGGCAAGATACACTTTTCTTTGTACTCCTCACCTGGTTGCCACCACACACTCTTGACACCATCTGAACCAAATAAGTTTATGCTGGTCTCATCAGACCACAGGACATGGTTCCAGTTATCCATGTCCTTAGTCCGCTTGCCTTCAGCAAACTGTTTGCGAGCTTTCTTGTGCATCATCTTTAAAAGGGGCTTCATTCTGGGACAACAGCCATGCAGACCAATTTGATGCAGTGTGCTGCGTATGGTCTGAGCACTGACAGGCTGACCCCCACCACTTCAGCCTCTGCAGCAATGCTGCCAGCACTCATATGTCTATTTTCAAAAGACAACCTCTGGATATGACACTGAGCACATGCACTCAACTTCTTTGGTCGACAATGGTGACGCCTATTCTGAGTGGAACCTGTCCTGTTAAACCACTGTATGGTCTTGGCCACCGTGCTGCAGCTCAGTTTCAGGGTATTGGCAATCTTCTTATAGCCTAGGCCATCTTCATGTAGAGCAACAATTCTTTTTTTCAGATCCTCAGAGAGTTCTTTGCAATGAGGTGCTATGTTGAACTTCCAGTGACCAGCATGAGAGAGTGTGAGAGCGATAACACCAAATTTAACACACCTGCTCCCCATTCACACCTGAGACCTTGTAACACTAACGAGTCACATGACACTGGGGAGAAAAAATGGCTAATTGGGCACAATTTGGATATTTTCACTCATTTTCACATTTTCACTTATTTTCACTTAGGGGCAAGGACTGACAATGTACTAAAGCAAGTGTTTCACTTAATTTTTATAAGAACGTCCAGGTGAAAAGACAGTCTGTCCCCCTTTACTAAAATATTTTTACAAGTAGCATGTGCACGTCCAGGCACAGTTCTGAAACTTAACATAACAAAAAACATAAAATCAACCTTGAATCTTGATATTTTCATTAAATTTATCTGCATAACGTTCCATATTACTTATTATGATTTATAACGTTCCAGCTTACTTCTATGATAACAACAAACCATTATTTGAATGTTCCATTATCACAATGCTGCAAGGGCTGTCAAGAGGACTTTATCCAGTACCAATATGGTGCCCAAATTTGCCTTCAAAATGTTAGCTGTGAGCACTCTAATGTATTCTATCTCTGTGGTTCATCTACCATCACAGCAAAAATATAACAAAGCTAGAAAAGCACTCGGAGAGCGTAGACCTCCACCAAGCGCCACAGTTCCCCCCATACAGTGTTTGTGTGTACGTTTTCAGATTCCTTGACCATGAAAACATATGACTAGCAATTGGATTCACAATGATAGGATTAGTGGTTCATTAGTAAAAGCATTACCTCCTTGGCGGAGGTAATAAACTGAAGTGTTGGTGTTGTGTCCATGTCCTGCATCTGCAAACTCCCAGGCTGCGGGCGTTGCAATTGAATGAATGAATGAATTAATCTTTATTTTGAATAGATTAAGAGTACAGGTTAAAAGAAAGTGAATAATATAACAAAGGGGGTAATAAAATCCAACAAGGTCAAATTAGACAATAACTCCTCTGATTATACAGTTCAACATCAAGTCAAATCAAATCAAATCAAACTTTATTGTCATATTGCTGTACATACAACTGTAGTGCAGGCAAGATGAAATTGCGTTTCTCTCGGCATCCATATAAGAAGCAGCATGATTAAGACACACTCCCACATAGCTCCCACCCCCCCATCCATTCACACATCCCTGAGACATACTTGGGGAAAAAGAATAACTAACTATAATATACAAAATGTCCATAGGTGCAGTAGTGTGTATGTGAGATTCCGGGTCAGCTGTTCAGCATCCTGACAGCTTGTGGGAGGAAGCTGTTGATCAGTCTGGTGGTTCTACACAACATAAGTTATCCGAAATGTGTGATGGGTGAATCCGCAGCTTATATTGCCCACCCATGTTCCATCCAAGAATTCAAAAGAAAAAACAAAAGAAATCATGACACAACGGCGTCCAACCCACAGGCCAATGGGTTATGCGAGCGTTTTCATAGATGACTGAAAGCAGCACTGAGGGCTTCACTGACGGATGCAAATTGGGTAGACAGGTTGGCGTGGGTTTTATTGGGGTTGCGCTCCGCGGCAAATGAGGATTTGGAATCTTCCCCGGCAGAGAGCTTCTTTTTGCGCAGCTACTATGGCTGGCCGGGGAATTTCTGCCAAATAATCCGGCGGCGGACAGCTGCCCGTCTGAGCTTTTGCAGCGTAGCGCAAACACAGGCACACAGATACGCTGCCGAGCCCTGCCCAGCACTGTGTTCCGCGTGCTTTTGTGCCTAAAACTTTGAAGAAGGCGGAGTTTGTGTTCGTCAGACACGACGAGCAGCGCCCTCCATTGGGCCTGCACACATGTTGAAAATGGCCATATCTCACAATGTTAAAGAATCCTTTAAAAAATTCCTGTATCCAGACGGTGATCCGGATCATCCCCAAAATTTAATCAGTTCTTCCTTGTACCATTTCCAACAACGCCTGAAAGTTTCATTGAAATCCGTCCAAAACTTTTTGAGTTATCTTGCTAACCAACAGACAAACTGACAAACAAACAGACAGACAAACAAACAGACAGACAGACAAACGCTGGCAAAAACATAACCTCCTCCTGGCCTCCGGCCTGGCGGAGGTAATAAGCCAGAATGATGCAAGATATACAGTATTATCGACTGTGGATGAGTGAACCAGGTGGGAATGGGGATGTCTAATAGAGTGACTGACATTTAAAGGAAATAACATTTCCTAACCTAACTTCAGAATAGCACTGTTAGCTCTGAAACTAACACCAAAGCAAAAAGTTAATGCAATAAGTTAATGGTGGTGTTTGGAAGAATTTGGGTCAGAAAGGCCCCCTTCAGATGCCATTTTAATCTGTTGTCACCTTATAGGATAACTTGTTTAATAGTACTTGATTCTGTCAAGCTATTTTCAGTCTTTCTCTGCACATTATTATATCTTTTCTGAAAAGGTTAGTAAAGAGTTGAGGAAATGCTGCACATGCTATGTTGCTGCCCAGTACATTAGCACCCATTTTGGCTGGTGCAAGCGCTATTTATTTTTTGATTTCAGGGAAGATAAATATTTATAGAATATATGATGAGTCAACGGTTGTCAGACCTTTTTGCTGCTCCTCACAGTATTTTGATTTTATTACTGGGCTCAAATGGTATTCATGTTTGTTGAATTAATGATCATGACGTGGAGAAAGGAATAGGTGAGGCAATGAGCTGAACGACACAAGGCTTTATTCTTTCTCCAACAACATAACAGCAAACAACGCAACAGCGCTACAGCGAAAAGCCTCCAGGTCTCCGTGCATTCCCCTTGTAATATCTTTATTCCCATGCATGGAGACCAGGAGCTTCCGACCATCATGCATTGTTGTTTAACAAAGGATTGTGTGACACATTATCATAACATAACACCAGCTCCGCTCCAACACACTTCTTCTCTCCGGCATTTACTCCTTTCCCCGGGGGGGGGGGGGGGCGCATAGTCCTTACTGTCCTATCTGAACCCCCCGGTGACACCTCTCTTTTGGTCCATTGTTGCCTGGGTGGAGAGGTCCAACACCATGCCCCCACACAGCCCCCCCCCCCCGAACACATAGAATGGGCCTTGACCCCCCTGTCCTTTGGGCTTGAGCTGGCACCCATAGCGGCTGTAGTGGGGGGTCACTGATCCAGTCGAACTGCCCTGCTGTCAGGGTGTACCGGAGGGCATGTCAGTCTGTGGAGGGGAAGAGGGGGGCACATCAGCTCCGTGAGCACAGGTCCCTGCCGAGGGATTCCCAACTGCGGAGCCACTAACAGTGGGCGTCCGCACCGGGGTCTGGTGCGCATCGTGCCTGCTGAAAACAAAACCAGCCTTCTGCAAGCTTCTTGGGAAGAATGTGTGGGGAAAACAATGGTGGGCTGGGCCAGGTTGCTCCCAGCCTTCGTCTGTGTAAAAATTGCACATGCGGATCAGTCTCAGCGCAGGGTTTTCCAGAAAAAACTCTCCAGGGATCAGCAACAGCTGAGAAAAAAAATGAGTTCTGCTGGGGGGGGCTGCCAAATCCTCCTTAGGTGAGGAGCGCAGCCCTAAAAGAACCCAGGGCCAGCGACTCCTGGAGCAGGCTTGTCGCCTGTTGTGTGGCACGCGTCCAGCGCCGTGACCATGCAGTATCATTCTGTCATCCATTATTATCCCGCAGAGTGCGAACTGGGCTTCTATGTGCAAAACCCACGCTGCCGGGTCGTGAAGTCAGAAGTCCGGGAGCTTGACTGCACCGGTGCTCTCCCTCCGGGTAGTCTCCGGGGCGGTGCTCGGCTCACTCTCAATGGCACGTCTTGGGGTCACCAGTGTGGCTCGCTCTCCATGGCACATCAGGGTAACCAGAGTGGAGAAAGTAATAGGCGAGCACTCTCCATGGCACGTCAGGATCACCAGTGTGGAGAAAGAGATAGGGGAGCGCTCTCCTTGGCATGTCAGGGTCACCAGTGTGGTGAAAGGAATAGGAATAGGAATAGGATTAGGAATGAGCTAAACGACACAAGACTTTATTCTTTCTCCAACAACATAACAGCAAACAACGCTACAGCGAAAAGCCTCCAGGTCTCCGTGCATTCCCCTTTTTATATCATTACTCCCATGCATGGAGACCAGAAGCTTCCGACCATCATACATTGTTGTTTAACAAAGGATTGTGTGGCACATTAACATAACATAACGCCGGCTCTGCCCCAGCACACTTCTTCTCTCCGGCATTTACTCCTCTCTCCGGGGGGTGCATAGTCCTTACTGTCCCATCTGAACCCCCTGGTGACACCTCCTCTTTTGGTCCATTGTTCCCTGGGTGGAGAAGTCCCAACACCGTGCCCCCACAATGAATTTAAAGGTTTTGTGGTAAATGAAAAATATACAATAAGTTCTAAAGGGAAAATAGGAAAATAATAGAACACAATAGTTATGCAATATTGCACAATTCAAATTATTATTATTATTATTATTATTATTATTATTATTATTATTATTATATTAGTGTATATAAGTTAAAATTGAAGGACATTTTTGAGCATATTAACTCCACATCGGGAAAATATAAAACAAGTGTAAGTATTCTACAGCTTGCATGCAAGGCATGAGAATACTTATTTCTTTTTGCAGAGTCCAAAACAATTACGTGAACCACTATGCACAGTGGTTGGTATCTCTTTAATTACTTCAAACAGCTATACTTTGCTTTTAATTAATTACTTTATTCACTCCACTGTGATTACTATTAAAGCAAAAG
Source organism: Pholidichthys leucotaenia (assembly GCA_020510985.1). NCBI lineage: Eukaryota > Metazoa > Chordata > Actinopteri > Cichliformes > Pholidichthyidae > Pholidichthys > Pholidichthys leucotaenia. The sequence continues at coordinate 345,159,477 of CM035840.1, forward strand.
TAGATCCAACCACAAAGAAGAATGCAGAGCTGGATAAACTTTGGGGGTTTTGTGTTCTTTAATGGCATAACTGCTGATCTCTATCTTTCAACTCCATAATGAAACCCTGAAATGAAACTGAATTTTTGGAACAGAGATAATAAATCATACTTTTCATGAGTGTGTAGCATTATGTGTAGCTGTGTAGAGTACTCAAATGCTGCTGCAGCTCCCCTGGCTTTTCAGTTTCATCAGGTTTATTCCCATCCTTTTTTCTGCCTCATGTGAAATTCATTTCAACTGAGCCTTAGATCTAGGATGAGAAACTTGTATGAGATTTGATTTTTTGTTTTTTGAAGTGACTGGCTGACGTGCATCTCATTGTTTGAATTTGAAAGCTTCAGTGTTCTATGGAAAAACTCAAACTGTCATCCTCCTCACATAACTGTTAAATTAACTCACCACAACACCACAAATCACTCTAAATGTAATGTTTTAAAACATATAAAATGCTCAAAATGTCTCGTGACAGTTTCAGTTGAATAAAAGGCAATAAAAGTCCGTCTAACGTAATGGGGCTGTGATGTTTTACAGTTCATAACAGTACTCACTACCTGGTTTATTTCTGCAACCACAGGAAATGCTGCTTGCTGGATATGAGACTCCTGCAGGCAAAACCCATATTCAGCTTGCATGGATGAGCTACACTTTTAACATAGTTGGTGCTTTTGTGCTTCTGTTAAATTAGTTTATATAAAAAAAAATTAAGGTAGACTTCAAATGTGAATGTATACACTTTAGCTCAGTTGATAATCAGTTCATTCTTGGTTGCATTTGTACCTTGTTGTGAATCATAGCCAGTCATATAATTTTTCAAATATTTGTTGTGGTAAATAACCTTGAAGGAATAAGAGTGATTTATAGTAGCTCAGTTTTTTTGGATCAATAATTTCCGTGGGGGTGTGGTTATTCTCTTATTGTTTTTATAATTAGCCCTTCCTTTGCAGAAATGACATTCTGATTAAAAAGATTTATAACATTTCCACTGTGGGCCTATTTTTATGAGCCGCTTGAGCCAGCACATCTGCTGGCAATTAACCCAAAATAATCACATGCTGTTTGACTGTTAACATCCTGACATTGTGCAGCCCGTTCATTTGTAAAAAGCAGCTGTGTGTAAGTTGACTAAGTGACCTTGTTACTCTGTAACATTGTAATTCTAAACAAACTGCCATAAGTTATAAAAACATTTCGAGACTTTAAGAACTTGGGTAGATTCTTTTCATGGAGGGAGTAGTTACAGTGAGGATTTGCTGTCTCGTGACATTGATGAGAATTAAATCTAACTGATGTTTCTGATTGCTGATTTCATGAGAGTTTATTTCTGGAGACACTGAGCTGCTGTAATAGCATGTTTGTTTGTTTTTTAAATAGCCAAGGCACTTCCACACAAACATCTACTTTGTAAAAAAAAAAAAAAACAGTGAGCAAAATTAGAGAACAGTGACCACTGTGTCAGAAGAGAAGATTTAAACAATGTTTTCAGGGCTATAGGATTCAAAAATTAATATGAAGTGTAGAGGCCCTTGCTTTGAATGACTTCAACACATCTGCGCCCACAGGATATCACTAGTTTGTCACACTGCTCTGATTTGGGGGACAGGATTATACGAAGACTCTCAATGGGGAATCAGTTCAACACTGCAGCTGGAACTGCTTGCCAGTTCACTGCTGAACAGGGCAAGGATCTGTCTGGGCACACAGTGTCTTTCTGTTTAAGACAGTTTGGACTCAAAGCTCACTCTGCAGTGACTGAACCTCTCATCAGCAGAAAGAATAAAAAGGCTAGACTTGCTTTTGCTGAGGAGCATGTTGTGTGGACAGAGGCGAACTGGTCCAGAGTGCACTTCAGTGATGAAAGTAAGTTTAATTTATTTGGGTCAATAGGAAACAATATGTTTGGCATCAAACTGGGTAAAAACTGAACCCAAAGTGTGTAAAGAAGTCAGTTAAATTTGGAGGAGGACATGTCATAGTTTGGGGGATGTTTTCTGCAGCACGAATTGGGCCTCTTGTACAGCTACATGGCAGGGTGAATGCAAATGTTTGGGAACCTTCTTCGGTGACATGCAATTCCTTCACTGCAATAATCTCCCAATCAGCCTGCAATTGTCATGCAAGTCAATGACCCCTGTCACACTGCAAAATGGGGTGAACAGTTCCTTAAATCCAACAAGATTGAAACAATGAAATGGTCAGCCCAGAGTCCAGCTCTAAACCCCATAGAGAATCTCTGGAAAATCCTTGGTGACAAAGTAGTGACTAAGAAACCCACTACAGCTACTGAACTGTGGAAGAGACTGCAAGAAGAATGGGCCAAGATCAAACCAGAGCAGTGTGAGAAATTAGTGATGTCCTGTGGGTGCAGATGTGCTGAAGTCATTCAAAGCAAGGGCCTCTACACTTCCTATTAACTTTTGAATCCTATAGCCCTAAAAAAAAAATTTTACAAAATAAATGCTTGTGTTTAAGTGCCTTGCTTATTTAAAAAAAAAAACAAACAAACATGCTAGTGCAGCAGTGGTATAGCCACAGCTGATATTATGTCAAATTCTGAACAATGAAGAAAAACAATATTTCAGAATAAATCAAGTATTAATACATTATATATATATATATATATATATATATATACGTATATATATATATATATATATATATATATACTTTTTGAGTAATACCAACTAAATTTTGTTTACTCAAAATTACAAAGTAAAAAAATACTTAGAAATTTGAATTCAATAAACTTGATTTTATTAAGTATTTTTTACTTGGTAATTTTGAGTGTTGCAAACAAAATTTAGTTGGTGTTACTCAAAGTAACCAAGTAAACAAACAATAAAATCAAGTTTTTTTAACTTAGAAATTTGAGTTTAACAAACTTGATTTTATTAAGTTAAAAAATGATTTTATTAACACCAGAAAGATAAGACAGCAGTGCTAATAAATAGTGTGTTTTACGCTACTGATGATGCGCACGGCCATCTTGAATGTGTTTGTGCCCAGGGGCACCTGACTTGCAAAAGACATTGCCCATCAGTACTTGTTGGCCACACCCCAAATACAACTTGCTCTGTGAAAATGAACACAGTATTAGCCCACAAGTTCACCTCAGCAGGTGGATTAGACAACATTAGACAGACACAGCCCCACCAGCAGATAACATACACAAGAATGAGGGCCAGTATAATTTTTATTGCAAGATGGGGTCTGCCTTCTGTTAAAACTACACAAATACCACACACTGCTGCATTTATCACATTTGTACGACCTGCAATAGGAAGGGGGTGTTTCTTGTTGGTTTGTTTTATGGCATGTCTCTAGGGATAAGGGTGTCAGATGGATTTGGGTTTCCTTGAAAATGCGTACAGACATGTACTGACTGCCTTGTACCAGCACCAGGCTGACCTTTTTGCCTTTTAATGAAATATCTTTAGAAACAGTGAGTTGTCCTGGAGTCTGAGCATTGTGAGCATGCTGACATGTTGCATTAAACTCAGATAACCACCATGCCCAGATGAAACCTTTCAAAGCTGTCAGCATAGCTGCAGAATTTTATTTCATGTCATGTTTTGAAGTGCATCACTTTAAAGCTGCAAAATACAAGGGCTTTTAGTTATTTTCCTCATCAAAATCTCATTAAAAAGACATCAGTCATCTAGGTGTAAGGTTTATTGTGATTATTTTGTGTATTTTTATTGTTAGCTTTCAGTTTGAGACATGCTTTTAGCTTTTTGATTGAGAAGTTATACTCTTTTTTCCATCTTATTTGTTATTTGTCCTCTTCGTGGTAAGAATATCCGTACATACTTGAGCAAGAAATAAAGTTTCATTTTTAAAAAGTGTTTTATATTCTAGAGTTTAAATCCCAAACTGCTACATATGAAAGGCAATAAAGGCTTTAGAAGAAAAAGCGTCAATACAAATTCTCTACGGGTGGTCAGATTTAATTGAGCATTAAATATCCTCTACCTGAGGAGTCAATATCAGCATGCGCTCGCTTTCTAAAGCCTTCCACTGAAGTTTTGTCACAGCTTAATGTGTGCAAAGCTCCCTGTTGTGTTGTAAATTATAATGATGTATTACAGCAATGTATTATTGAAAACTTGTTATAATGCACATAATGCAGTGAAACTAAAAGTCACATTAAAAAAGGCAGTAGTTAGCAGTTAGCGGCAGCCACACGCAAACACAATAAAACAACCAGATAACAAATGATAAATTGTTCCTATACCCTTAAAAGTCAACTCAGCATCTTCTTCCCAAACTTCCTCTTATCAGTTCCAACACCTGTCAGGTGTGGGCTGCACGGTGGCGCAGTGGTTAGCACTGCGGCAGCACAGTTTACCCTTGGCCGGGGGATTGTGGGGATCGTGGGATCGTGGGTTCGATCCCAGCCCCCGACCAACAGTGATCTGTGTGGAGTTTGCATGTTCTCCCCGTGTTGCGTGGGTTTACTCCGGGATTTCTCCGGTTTCCTCCCACATGCCAAAAAAAAACATGCATGTTAGGTTAATTGGCTGTTCTAAATTGTCCCTAGATATCGTTTCCTATAGGCCCTTAGAATAGAGGGTTAGTATTAATGAAAGCGCTTTGAGTGGTCTTTGTGACTAGAAAAGCGCTATATAAGTGCAGGTTAGTTAGTTAGTTAGTTAGTGTCACAAAAATATACAGTATATGTGACTCCTCCAGTGCCCACAAGCTAAGCAGTCTTCTTTTTTTTTTTTTTAGATTTAGTATACTTTATTGATCCCCAGAGGGGAAATTGAGGGTCATCCACCACCTGGATGGATGAAGCAGCCACGATACGGCGCTATCCTTTAACCATTCACACACACATTCACACCTAGGGCCACTTTAGAGTCTCCAATTAACCTAACCTGCATGTTTTTGGCATGTGGGAGGAAACCGGAGAAATCCCGGGGTAAACCCACGCATACACGGGGAGAACATGCAAACTCCACACAGATCACTGTTGGGCTGGGATCGAACCCACGACCCCACGATCCCCACGATCCCCCGGCCAAGGGTAAACTGTGCTGCCGCAGTGCTAAGCACTGCGCCACCGTGCAGCCCATTTGTTAACCTTTGCTAATTAGTTTGATGAGTTGTGCCTGATGAGACATAGGTGAAAGTTATCCTTACTATTCAGGAAATCCACCAGTTGAGAATTCTATATATTTCTCATGCAATCCCTTTAGCTCATTGTTAACCTGTTGTTTTGATACTGTATTGATCATCCAGTTACTCAACTTCCACTTTAAGCTTCTCTTTTGCTGTCACTTTTGTCCAAAAACGTGAGTTAAGGAAAGCAATATGGTTCTTTATTGGATTTTGCTTCTCTCTTGTTGTGTTCTTTTTATTTTGTGGTTTGAAGTTAGATTCAAGTCTCTTTTTAAGCAGGCAGCCAACAACTGTGGTGGGTTAAAGGGATAGTTCAGTTCTTTTGAAATTTGGTTTCTTGTGGAAGATGAAAGCAGACGAGGCATCTCACCTTTCTCCATTAGCATTCCTAACTATCTTCTCCCCCACCAACCCCGTTTTGTGTAGACCCCCCCCCATCCCCCACCGAACACCCAGAAGGGGCTCTAACCCTCTGGCACCTTGGGCTGGTGCCCGTAATGGCTACAACGTGGGGTCGCCAGACCGGCCGAAGTGTCTTGCTGTTGAGGTGGGCAGGAGACAAACTCAGCCTCCAGCGCGCAGTCCTGTGGAGGGGGAAAGGGTGGGGAGGAGAAAGACCTAGTATGCTGCCAACAGTTCTCTGTAGGAGGAACACCAACTTGCGGAGCCACTGTAGGTGGGCATCTGCGCCGGGGTACGTTTGAGCCAACACCACCTGTTTGTCTGCCCACACATAAGCGGGCTTAAGCTTGTCAATGCAGACGGTTTCTTTATGCCCCCCCCCCCCAAGTCTAACACAAAATGTTTTGCCCTGGTTTCCAGCATTCTGAACGGTCTGTCATACAGTAGGCGCAGCGGGGTTCTGTGTGCATTGTGCCTAACAAAAATGAACTTGGCGCTCTGTAAGTTTTTTGGGACGAAGGTGTGGGGAAAACAACGGTGCGCTGGGCCCGGCACATTGACCGGCCCTGTACCATGAAAAAATTACGCAGCCAGGTCAGTCCCGGGTGCGGGATGTTGCGGTAAAAATTCCCCAGGGATCTGCAGCGGCTGAGAAAAAATGAGTTCTGCTGGGGAGGCTGCCAGGTCCTCCTTAGGCATGGAGCGCAACCCTAACAGGACCCAGCGCAGGCGGTCGACCCAATTTGCATCCATGAGTGAAGCTCTGAGCACTGCTTTAAGCGACCTATGAAAGCGTTTGCATAACCCTTTAGCCTGGGGGTTGTACGCGGTAGTGCGGTGGATCTTGACCCCCAGGCCCTGGGCCATCGCAGACCAGAGTTCCGAAACAAATTGCGGACCCCTGTTGGAAGTGATGTCCGACAGGGATCCAAACCGTGAAACCCAAGCCAACAAAAAAGTGCGAGCCACTTCCACGGACGTGGTGGAAGCCAGTGGGACCACTTCAGGCCAACACGGGGTGCGGTCCACAACTGTCAAAAGGTGCGTGAAACCTTGTGACTGCAGGAGGGGGCCCACCAAATCCACGTGGATGTGGTTGAACCTCCTGGCTGGAATTTGGAACGGCTCAAGGGGGGCTTTGTTGTGCTTGTGCACTTTGGCCTGCTGGCAGACAATGCATGCTGCAGCCCACTCTTTCATGTCCCTGCGTAAGTGAGGCCAGACAAATTTCGCTCCCACCAGTTTAACCGAGGCGCACAGGCCGGGGTGTGAAAGGGAGTGGACTGACTTGAAAATGCGGCTGTGCCAAGAGCTTGAAACCACCGGGCGTGGGTGATCGGTGGAGACGCTGCAGAGTAAGGAGGGGCACCCTTCTTGCACCGCCCTGCTCTCTAGTTTTAACCTAGTAGGCACGGACTGGAGCGCGCAAATGTCTGTATTCCTGGTTTGCTCTACAGCCATGGCGGGGAAATCTATTCCCATGTAGACCAGGGAGACTAACGCGCACGACAGGCAGTCGGCCATGACATTAAGCTTGCTGGCTACGTGCTGGATGTCGGTCGTGAACTCCAAAATCGCGGCCAAATGTCGTTGCTACTGGGCCAACCACGGTTCCGAGACTTTGGACATTGCGTATGTTAGCGGCTTATGATCAACGAACGCAGTGAACTCGCACCCTTCCAGCCAAAACTGGAAGTGGTCCATCGCCAGGTGGAAAGACAACAACTCTCTGTCAAACATACTGTATTTGCGTTTGTTGTCGCACAAAGTATGGCTGAAAAATGCGAGCGGCTGCCACGCACCGAAAGCGTACTGCTCCACCACAGCGCCTATGGCAAAATTGGACATGTCAATGGTGAGTGCTATCCCCGCTGACAGGGCAGGGTGGACTAGCAAAGCTGCGTTAGTAAGCGCTGTTTTGGCATCTGCAAAAGCCTGGACTCGCTCAGGGGTCCAGTCAATGTTTTACGCGGGCTTCTTTTGTTTGAGTGCGGCGTACAACGGCTGCAGTAGCTGAGCTGCTCGGGGGAGGAAACAGTTGTAAAAGTTGACCATGCCCAAAAATTCCTGTAGGGCCCTCAAGGTCTGCAGGTGCAGAAAATCTGACACAGCACGCACCTTATCAGGCAGCAGAATCGCGCCCTCTGGCAAAATGCGGTGACCCAAAAAATCAATCATTGGCACACCAAACTGGCACTTCGCCAGGTTAACGATAAGTCCCTGCACTTCCAACCTCTGGAAAATTAGTTTGAGATGGGTGAGGTGCTCCTCCTCAGACGCTCTAGCCACCAGAATGTTGTCTAAGTAGACAAAAATGAAAGGCAGGTCACGGAGCACCGTGTCCATCATTCTTTGGAAGGTTTGCGCCACGCCCTTTAACCCGAACGACATGCGTAAAAACTCGAAAAGGCCAAAAGGAGTTATTACCGCTGTTTTGGGAACATCCTCCATGTGCACCGGGACCTGGTGGTAACCGTGGACCAGATCCACTTTAAAAAATACACGCATCCCGGCCAAGTGCATGGAAAAATCCTGGATGTGTGGGATGGGATACCAATCGTGTTCCGTGGCGTTGTTCAAGCACCGGAAATCGCCACACGGTCGCCACGACCCATCGGCCTTAGGCACCATGTGTAGCGGGGTTGCCCACGGGCTGTTGGAGCGCCTAACGATGCCCAGCTGCTCTAAGTTGGCAAACTCCTCGCATGCGTTGGCCGAGGGCGTGTGAACACCTTTTGTGGTTTTGGGCCTTTTGTGGTTATGAAATGTTCAACCCCGTATTTGGTTACTATAGCAGAAAAAGTCAGAATCGTGAGTGCTGGGAACTGTGAAAGCAAATGCTGGTACTTACCCCCTGGAGCTATAACGTTAGCATGTGTTGTTGGCCCAACTCCCCGAGCTGTGCAGGGCAAGCAGGAAAAAGAAGCAGCATCAACTAAACGTCTGTTGGCAACATCGTCTAACAATCTGTAAGCACATAAAAAATCAGCACCTAAAATGGGGACAGAACATGCAGCTACCACAAAGTCCCACTGGTAATTGCATCCGTGTAAGCATATGTCAGCGTTCGTTCGCCAAACGTCGTGACGTTGGACCCGTTGGCGGCTGTAAGCTCGGGGCCACAGCCTTCTGCCGACCTGTCCGCACTGACCAGCAGAATGAGGCTCTTCTGAGAGCCGGAGTCCACCTAGAAACGTCTCTCCAAACGTGTGTCTGTGAGGAAAAGCAGCTTATTCCTGTCGCCTGTGGTCGCAGCTGCTACTGACTGCTGGCCGTGCCGTTTCCCTGGCTTCCTGAATTGGCACAGTGGCAGACAGCGATGGGCATTCAAGCCAAACCGGCTGTGATAGAAACAGCGCGTCCCATTCCTGCGTCTCTTGGCGTCCGTCCCAGCCACCCCCAACAGCTCCTCGACCTTGCTGGAGTCCTTCATGGCTGCTGGTGTCATTGCGTGCACGCTGAGCGCTCTGTTCGCTAGGATGATGCGGTCCACTTCTTGCGCCAGGGCGCAGTAGTTCTTGGCCACCAGCAGTGGTGAGTTGGTCAGGATTGCCCTCGCTGTAGCTGGTAGGTCCTGAGGAAGAGGTGGATGAAGAGGAAGGGTTCGTCGTCCTTCCTCCTCAGTGCTAACATGCTCTCCATCAGCTCCACAGCTGACCTGTCACCCAATTGTGAGTGTGTGAGGAGTTTTTCTGCTCTCTCACTGTGCGACAGGGTATAACGTTGAAGCAGCATCTGCTTGAGCGCGTCATATGTCCCCGAGCCGGCAGCTCCTGGAGCAGGCTCATTACTTGCTGTGTGGCGTGCACATCCAGCACAGGGACCACATGATAATATTTGGTGTCGTCCGTGGAGATCCCGCGGAGTGCGAATTGGGCTTCCACATGTAGAAACCAAGTGGTCGGCTTGTGGAGCCAGAAGTCTGGGAGCTTGACTGTGACAGTGCATGCCATGCTGCTGTTCTCCCTCTGGGTTGTCTCCGGGGTAGTGCTCGACTCGTTCTCCATTGCACATCTTAGGGTCACCAATGTGGAAGTTGAAAGCAGATGAGGCAGCGAACTGGACGACACACGAACTTTATTCACCTTCCAACATAAAACACAGAAACTCTAACTTGAGTGCCTGAGCGAACTCCTTTATACACTTTTATTCCCGCCTCTGGCACACAAGGTAAACACATTAACATACAGACATGAAAGACATGTACACACATTAACATGACATTGACACACACATCACAGAGCAGGTCTTGCTACAATACATTCGCACCCCTGCGTCCTCAGGTGTGAACCTGACGTGGTGGGGGGCAAAAGGCACATCTTTGTTTGTTTGGCTCCTCTCACCTTTCTCCATTAGCATTCCTAACTATCTTCTCCCCCACCAACCCCGTTTTGTCCTGGGTGGAGTGCCATGGTTATTGTGTCCACCACATTCTCTCCTTTAAAGACACACTCCGGTGGCTATAAACCCCCTATAAAAACAAATCTACATTGTCTAAAATGGTATCTTATGCCCTTTTTTCTACATAAAAGCCATTTCATTGTCTTACAGGTTTGTGTCAAAATCTTTTCACTTCCCACCCCAAACGTCAGAATCTGTGTGACATGGTTCTATTGACCCACAAAGCAGACACTACTCAAGGCAGATACAGTTAACCATTTTATTGATATAGTGGACGTGAGTGGGTGCGTGTATGCAGGGTTATGTAAGTGTGGTGTAAGCAGGAGAATCAGCTGGGGCGAGCAGAGCACCATACAATCTGGCAACCCTGGGAAGAAACAGAGGGCATTAATAGCAGTTTTAGGCCCAGAAGGCACTTCTGATGGAATGGTGCTTACTGTCTGAGATGGTGGAGAGTAGCCCAGGTTAGTGCCGGAGCTGCAGCCAGGAGAATAGTGCCCGCAGGTGGCCGGAGAGCTGAATGCCGGTGTGGGAGGCAGATGAATCCGCCGCCAGGGAGAGAGGGGTCCGCCGCCACAGATCTCCGCCTGTGCACAGGGGAAGCTGACAGGGTGAGGAGGAATAGTGGTGGCTTACTTCGTTGATGGTTGGTCCGGAAGGCGCAGGCCCGGACAGGGAGAAGCGATGGCTTGGAAGCCGACGTGGAAGCACACAATGAGGCTGGGAAGCTCGAAGGTTGGCGTAGCAGGTTTCTGGGTAGAGAAACAGACGACTCCGCACCGAGCACTGGACCTGATGGTATAAATAGGCAGAGGAAGATGGCAGGCAGGTGCGCACACAGGTGCAACAGATTGGCGGCCATGACACCGTGACTAGACCCAACAGCATAAACAGCATGAATCCTGTGATAAAAAGACTTACCAGTTGAAGAACATGTCCAGTTGTATGCACAGTGGCCCAGGATAATGACTGAAACTGCATCAGTCCTTAAAAGCAGTTTAACCCCTTGCACTCCGGGCAATTTTCCTAAAAATGCCAAAAAATAACGTGCTCAAAGTAAATCGAAAGCTGTTATTCAACCCTTTGCAGCATCTTCATGGGATTGGTCTCATTTAAAAGAAAACACTTTGAATTTTTTGGCAAAAAAAACATAATCTCTCTACGTGCTCCGGCCACTGAGTTACAGTCATCTAAACATACTGAACTTGAAGAAAAAGATTTGGCCACTGTGTTTTTTTGGATACAAATGCTTGCAAATAACACACAGCTGTCCGATCCGGCTGGAAAATGCAACAGAAATGTAGAACCAAGTGTTATCAAGCTGAGATTCAAATCTGGTAACAATACCACAAAAAATGAATATTTTACACAGTTTTGTTCTCAGGTAGGTCCCAGGCGTTTTGGAACTGTGCCAAATTGTGCCAAATGGCACAGTTTGGAAAAACGTCTGTAACTTTTGAATAATTCAATGTAGAAGCTTCATTTAGGGCTCTAATGAAAGGTCACATTCAGGGCTGTGTCTGTGTGTGTGGGGGGGGAGGGGTTGTCCCCCCCCTTGCTACAAAGGACGGAGTTTGGCCCTCGCTACATGACGGATTACACTCGTTGCATGTTTCCACAGCAACGCTGTCACAGCGGCCCCCCCCCTCGCTACTGTGTGCGGGGGGGGGGGGGGTTTGTCCCCCCCCTCGCTACAGAGGATGGCCATCGCTACATGACGGAATAGACTCATATGCTTCCCCCTGCGGACCGGGGGGCGTTCGGACCGTGAACGCCCCTCCCCCCCGCTCCTCTTCTGCAGTGGGGGGGGGAAGCATTCACGGTCCAAACACGGCAAATGAACCGTTTATCGCGGCGCACGCACTTCGTACTTCGTGCGCCCTACAGTTGTAATTTATCGATCGGTCAAAAGTCATTTTTTAATTACAGTTTTCAGGGAGAAATAATAATTTAGCTTATAACACCTTACCTCTTCACAGCAGCAGAGTCCTGGCGAACTTCTCTTCCCCATTGTCAGACGAACGCGACGCTGGTCCGCTCGTGGATCCCGGTCAAAACATAATTCCATTATTGCCGTTTTGGCGAATGATTTACGACTTTTGTCGTCGGCCTCCGTTGGTCTATGATGACGGAAGAGAATCCTAAACGTCTATTCTGCTGGAATGAGTGCAGGTCCCACTTGTGGGTGGTCTCCATGCTGCTGGATCTGTAGCAGGTTCGTCCAGCGTCCTTTTTTTTAATCAGCTGCAACAGTAAATCTCTCTTCACCCAGCCCGAACTTCTGTGCTTCAATTGGCTCCTGCATTCACAGTAGGCGGGTCCTCCTTCCTAGGTTTTCATTCATTGGTTCTTCAAGGTTTCAGAAACCCAATTCAAGGCTCTTATTAGTCGAATGAGAGGTCAATCAGATGAACTAATCTGTTTGCGGCTGTGTCTGCAGCTTTTTTTTTTCAGTGGCGCTTGGAGGCCACACCACCTACATCACCACCATCAGTATCTCTATCATGCGTCATGCGTCCGAGCGCGCACGAGTGCGCTCTCGTGCGCCCTCGTGCGCCCTAGGACGCAGAGACTTGCCCGCCCGTGGAACAACGGAGCGCAAGTGGTTAATGGTAAAACCCATCTTAATTTGAGTCAGGTTTTCAAAGCCGTTTCTTAAAAAATGCTAACTAGTCTGGAGGATAACTTCATTTAGGCCAGAGAATCCTGATCGGCTCAACACTACCCACGTGACAGCTTCATGCATAGTTACATCACCAAAAACACTCTGTCTCAACTCACCTTTTATCAGGGTGCGGGGCTTAAGTGAAACTTTATGGCCAAAAACAGAGACATGAGACATTTGAGTGATTTTGCTTCTGATATGTCTTAGTCATAAAAACATATTATAGACATGTTAACAAGGAAAAAAAAACTATTTTTGGCAGAGTGTTACTTTAAAAGAATGAGGGAGGAGATGCCAACACAGAGGGCTGCAGTGAAGTGTAACGGAATCGTGTTTAAAGCCAAGTTTCACCGTCTGAAAACACTAAAGGAAGTAATATTTATTCTCTGGATCAATTCAGTCAAAAAGTGCTTCACAATAAAAACAGTATGATACCCAATTAAACACATCTATCAACATCAAAACAACTATAAAATTATCAAAACAAGAAAAAAACTGTTTAAAAAGATTAGTTTTAAGCTGCCTTTTGAAAGAAGCCACAGAGTCAATTATCTTGATTGGAAAGGATGATAACTCTTTGCTTTCAGTTGCGTCCGTGGAACCATAGGAAGACCGTTATGCATTCACCTGACAGTCTGACCTGTAGTATCAATGATCTAACATAGGAGCTTCACCATGTAAAACCTTGAAAGTAAAAACAATGATTTTAAACTGGATTCTAAACTTAATAGACAACCAGTGGTGGCATGGTGGCTGCCACTGTATCCCTCCACCAAACAGCCGAGTCTCCAACGCAGTACTGCCTAGCAACATAGATGCTCACTGGGTAAAATTTTAGTGCTAAAATAAAGTGCTGCCTGAAGTGGACATGGAGCGATATGAATAAGTTTGAAATAGTGCTCAAATTATGGTTGAAGTTTTTGAAGTAGTATTTTCTGACAGTGAAAATTGGCTTTTAACATGAGTCCCTGCTAGTGCAGCCCTGACTTTGTACTCACCCCCCCCACATCATTTGTCAAAGGAGAGAAGCCAGGTCACTGATGACTTGATGTAAATACGTACATAACTTTTCAGAAGTATTTCACATAACCTCACTTCAAAAAACTGAACTATTACTTTAATCAATCTCTTTTATGGCCTTGTAACGACTGGAAAGGTCTCTTACAATACATTTTATACATTACATTTTTAGTTTAGTAACATACTGATAATAAATGCAACCTATATCCATTATTGAAGTGATTTTCTGCCAAGTGTAATATGTAAGGATTGTTATTTTACATTCAGTCTGTAAAGTATTGTTTGGTTTGTGTTGCAATGTTTCTCCCTTTGTTACCTGAAAAAAAAAAGCTTTCAGGAAATGTTGAATGTAAATATGAGAAAAAATACAGTGTGCTCAAGGACGTGCACAGGTATGGGCCACTGTTGCCTGGGCATTTGTCTGAGCTGCCACTCCGGAGGAAGGAAAAATAAATTTAAAAAAAAGTTGTGAATTTTCCATAAACATGTCACTTTATACTGTAGTAGAAAATTTGTATTTCTTTCTTGCTTTGCTCATATTTTTTCACGAGTTGGAGATTTTATTCTTATACTTGCACTGTATTGTAGTCAATTTGGAACTTTTTAATTATAAATTTGTGACATTTTTCTCTGAAATGTGCATGTATTGATAAATTAGAGGGTGTTTTCCTTGTAAATTTTGATTTTTTTATGTGATTTTGGACCATATTTGAGTTTTCTTTTTTCCTTTTTTCATTTTCCTGTAATTAAAGAAGTTTTCCACAAAAATTTTGACACTTCAAGAAAATTTGAGGCTTCTTTTGCTCAAGAATTTACTTTTTTCCTTGCATTTGTAACTTTCATGTCATAAATTAGTATATTTTTTCTTCTGACTTTGCAACTTAACATTTTTCCCCATTATATTTTTAAAAATTAGATTTTTTTTTTTAAATGTATTACTTTTCTGCTGTGACGTCGTGACATTTTTTTTTAAATAAAAGTGCATCTTTTTAATACATTTTCTGTTTTCTTATACAATTCCAGTAATTGCTATTGTACATACAGTATGTGACACATTCTGATAAAGCTGCAACTTTTCTCATGAATTTGTGCCATTTGTCTTATAAATTCATGTGGGTTTTTTTGTAATTTTTGCCCTTGCTTCAAGTTAGAGTAACAGCCCCTCAAAATGTCTGTGCTCGTCCCAGAGTGTGCTTATCAAACAATGTATTTAGTTTTGTAATACTTTAAGAAAATTTTGTGAGTTGGTGACAGCTTCGCAGTTAGCAATATTGTCAGTTTTTACGTCCTGTGAAAAATTCCTCAGCAGGTCTGGGAGGTTGAACTTGGACTCACCACACATATTTACTCTGTTCTGCAAAGATTTTTGTGCAAAGGTGAAATGTGTGAAAACAAGTGTAAAACTCTTCTGTACATAGCAAAGATCTCTGTGAGTCACTTTTTAAAGTACAGATAAAATATGAGCAAAAACATTTATCATGAAATATATCTCCTTGGTGTCTATACAACAGGAAGAAAACGTTAGTTTCAATGAAAATTGGATGTATATGTGACTCCACTGTATGTGCCAGTCTGTGTTTACCGTGAATTCTCATATGTACCTACATACTGACAAGGCAGAGAAGCCTCTTCTGATATAATCATCGGTTTGATCTTGAGAGGAAAGATTTTTTTTTTTTTTTGAATGTCATAACTTGTATTTATTGCGTCCTTGAAGAAAACTGTTCATAAAGCTTGTTGTTGTATTTTTGCTTTTGTGTGAACTTTGACAAAAGAAGGAAAAGATTAAAATTACAACAGCAATTGCTTGGATTCAAGGATTCTTTGTCATGCATAACTACAAGAAAAGAACAAAATTAGTTTCTGAGGTCTAAGATATTGTCACAAACATCACAGATTTATTCAAAATTTATTAGTTTGTGTTGTAAAACTTAAATTTAACTTATCCACCTTATTCCTGGACGTCATCATGCCTTGCGTGAATTATGGGCGCAACTTCCGGTACTAGTTTAGAATGTATGGTTGTCACTGAAACGGGACACTTTTCCTTGTTAAAAGACAATGACTTTGGCATCAAAAATGCAGAAATGTGGCCTTTTGCACTTCAGAAACAGTAATATAATCATACCACTTCCCACGATTATGGAGGGATGAGATGACCTTAAAAAGTGGCCTGGCAGACAGTAGCTCCGTTTGTTAGTGGCACTGCTAAGATATATCAATGTCTCCACCGCAATAAAATCAGATCCATTTTGTTAAAAGATGTTGGACATAATCAGATTTACCTCAAAACAGACATAGAATCTAGTCAGAGCTACAAAGAACCACAACACTGTGCTTGGGTGTTTTAATGTTGGACAGCTACAGCTGTTCATTTTACTCTGAAATTAAAATGCCCAGAATGCTTGTTATTTAGCTTAACACGTACAGATCTTTTCTGACAATAGTTCACAATTTTATAGATCTATATTTTGTGACAATTTAAAAATTAATGCATGCTGAAGCTGCTAGACCATATTGTTCCAAGGCAGTGCAATGAATGCAAAAAAAACCAAAAAAAACTATTTGATATCTTTCTTAAATCGTTCAGCCTTAGGAAGCAAACAGTTACTATTTTTTATTTATTATTTTACTTCATGCAGCCTTCAGACATAGACAAAATTGTTGGTACCCCTCTGTTAATGAAAGAAAAACCCACAATGGTCACAGAAATAACTTGAATCTGACAAAAGTGGTAATAAATAAAAATTCTATGAAAATTAACCAATGAAAATCAGACAATGCTTTTGAATTGTGGTTCAACAGAATTATTTTAAAAAACAAACTCATGAAACAGGCCTGGACAAAAATGATGGTACCCCTAGAAAAGATTGAAAATAATGTGACCATAGGGACATGTTCGACCAAGATGTGTCCTCTAATTAACATCACAGGTGTCTACAAACTTGTAATCAGTCAATCGGCCTATTTAAAGGGTGACAAGTAGTCACTGTGCTGTTTGGTGACATGGTGTGTCCCACACTAAACATGGACCAGAGGAAGCAAAGGAGAGAGTTGTCTCAGGAGATTAGAAAGAAAAATTATAGACAAGCATGTTAAAGGAAAAGGCTATAAGAACATCTCCAAGCAGCTTGATGTTCCTGTGGCTACAGTTGCACATATTATTCAGAAATTTAAGATCCACGGTGCATGGGTTTACTCCGGGATTTCTCTGGTTTCCTCCCACATGCCAAAAACATGCAAGTTAGGTTAATTGGCATCAAACTGGGGATTCTAAATTGTCCTTAGGTATGACTGTGAGAGTGAAAGGTTGTCTGTCTCTCTGTGTTGGCCCTGCGATGGACTGGCGATCTGTCCAGGGTGTACCCTGCTTCCCGCCCAAAGATGCTGGGATAGGCTCCAGCCCCCCCACGACCCGAAAAGGACTAAGCGGAAGAAGATGGATGGATGGATGGATGGATGGAACTGTAGCCAACCTCCCTGGACGTGGCCGCAGGAGGAGACGGATAATACGAATAGAAACAAAAGAGCCCAGAACAACCTCTAAACACATTCATGGTGAACTCCAAGGTCAAGGTACATCAGTGTCAGATCGCACCATCCGTCGTTGTTTGAGCCAAAGTGGACTTCATGGGAGACGACCAAGGAGGACACCACTGTTGAAAACAAATCATAAAAAAGCCAGACTGGAATTTGCCAAACTGCATGCTGACAAGCCACAAAGCTTCTGGGAGAATGTCCTATGGACAGACGAGACAAAACTAACTTTTTGGCAAGGCACATCAGCTCTATGTTCACAGACGCAAAAATGAAGCATACCAAGAAAAGAACACTGTCCCTACTGTGAAACATGGAGGAGGTTCTGTTATGTTCTGGGGCTGCTTTGCTGCATCTGGCACAGGGTGTCTTGAATCTGTGCAGGGTACAATGAAATCTCAAGACTATCAAGATATTCTAGAGAGAAATGTGCTGCCCAGTGTCAGACAGCTTGGTCTCAGTCGCAGGTCATGGGTCTTGCAACAGGATAATGACCTAAAACAAACAGCTAAAAACACCCAAGAATGGCTAAGAGCCAAACATTGGACTATTCTAGAGTGGCCTTCTATAAGCCCTGATCTAAATCCTATTGAACATCTGTGGAAGGAGCTGAAACATGCCGTCTGGAGAAGGCACCCTTCAAACCTGAGACAACTGGAGCAGTTTTTGCATTGAGGGCTTTTTTTCTTGTAATCATAATATTGATCATATATGACCGGTATTCTGACAATCAATGGTTTTTTGCTCTTTCCTATTGTGTTATCCTTTTCCTCCCTATGCATCCTGTACCCATCTGATGACAGGCGCGTTTTTCAGACGCTGCCGCGTCACCGGAAATGCAGGTCGTTTTCAGTGTCAAGTCAAATCCCTCGTATGTTATCAGTTGTTTACTGTTAATGTACTTGGCAATAAATCCTTTCTGAGTTCTGAGTTCTGAGTTCTGAGTTTGCTCATGAGGAGTGGGCCAAAATGCCTGCTGAGAAGTGCAGAAGTCGCATTGACAGTTACAGAAATCATTTGATTGCAGTGATGGCCTCAAAAGGTTGTGCAACAAAATATTAAGTTAAGGGTACCATCATTTTTGTCCAGGCCTGTTTCATGAGTTTGTTTTTTAAAATAGTTCTGTTGAACCGCAATTCAAAAGCATTGTCTGATTTTCATTGGTTAATTTTCATAGAATTTTTATTTATTACCACTTTTGTCAGATTCAAGTTATTTCTGTGACCATTGTGGTTTTTTCTTTTATTAACAGAGGGGTACAAACAATTTTGTCCACGTCTGTATATAACACATAAACATCAGATCTGTGACATTCATACAAGTGAAAACATACCTGCTGTGCTCTTGTGTCTGTCCTGTGTCTGTAACCACCGATCACACCAACAGTCCTTTTTCGTTTTCAGTGCATGATCTACGTATTGCCGGTGAGAAGCCTCCATTTATACAGTCTATGGCACAACTACGAACACCAGCAACAAGTATCAGAACTATGCCAAAACATTCAAAAAATACAAAAACTACAAGTGCTGAAATTAGCTGCCACTTGAGTGCAAAACACGTATGGTTCAGGTTCAGGTTACTTTATTTGTACCAGTAGGTAGATTTGTTTTGCAGTCAGGTGATATCCATATTAACAAACCACAATTACATTCAACATAAACACAAACGTAGGCACACATGAAGCTGACTATAAACATGATAAAAATACTCAAGGTTCCATCAATCAGGACATAAGACAAAGAGATGAGAGAAAAAACAAAGAGAGAAGAGAGAAGGGTCATATTAAAAAGTTAAAGACTAGTCAAAGAGGTTAAAAACTCTAAAGTCTAAAACCCAATGAAAGATTTAGAATCCAAATAAATAACCTACAAAAATAAGTAAATATAAAATGAAATTAATAAATAGGTAACTAAATTATGTGCAATATATTGTTACAACTTGTTCAACTCTTTGACAGCAGCAGGAACAAAGCTGTTTTTGTAGTGCTGGGTTTTACTTTTTGGGACAGCAAACCTCCGTCTGGAGGGAAGAAGCTGAAAGTAGCAGTGCAAAGGGTGGGAGTCATCATTCAAAATGGCGGTAGCACTCCTCTGTACGTGTCTGGTGTACAGGGATGTCAGGCTCAGCTGTGACTCACCAAGCAAATGACTGGACCATCTAACTACCTGATCCAAGGATTTCCTCTGTTTCAGTTTTATCTGACCAAACCATGACACTAAAGAAAAGGATAAAACAGATTCAATAAAAGCCCGATAAAACATTATCATTATGGTTTGGTCATTTTGGAAGCGTTCAAGTTTCCTTAAACAATGCAAATGTTACTGACCCTTTTTGCACACCCTTTCACAGTTCTCTTCAAAGTTTAACTTACTATCAATAATCGTCCCAAGATATTTGTAGGACTGTACACATTCAGTGGTCTGGCCTTTTAGTACAGTGACTTTGTGCCTGGGAGTTTTCCTCCTAAAGTCAATAATCATATCTTTAGTTTTTGTCGTATTCAGCTGCAGGTAGGAATCCTCACACCAATGAACAAAATCATCAACTACTGGGCTGTGGCCACTCTCACCATCCTGGAGGAGACTGACAACAACTGAATCATCAGCATACTTTATAATGTGTCTGTTGTCATGTCTGCTCCGACACATGTTTGTGTACAGGATGAAGAGTAGTGGTGACAACACACACCCCTGAGGAGAGCCAGTAGAAGAGCACTTTTGGTCAGACAATGTACCATTGACCCTTACTCTCTGTGTCCTGTTGGTTAAAAAATCCAGAATCCAACCCACCAGATTATTGCTCAAATCAAATTATTGCAGGAGCCTTTCAACTAAAATATGAGGTTGGATTGTATTAAAGGCGGAAGAAAAGTCTACAAATAAAAGCCTGGCATGTGTCCCATTAAAATCCAGATGTTTAAAAAGCATGTTTAACAGAGTGACAGAGGCATCCTCCACTCCTCTGTGAGGCCTATAGGCAAACTGCAGAGGATTCAATGCATACTCAGTCTGCTTTAGGACCTCAAATCTGACCAGTTTTTCAAAAATTTTCATTAAAATTGAAGTCAGAGCAACTGGTCTAAAATTGTTTACCGTTTTAGGACAGCTGGATTTTGGAACGGGGACAACCACGGCATCTTTCCAGATCTTAGGCACATGTTGTGTCTGTAAGGACTTATTGAAAATGTAGTGAAATACAGGACTCAGTTCATGTGCACAGGACTTTACCAAGCGCCCACATATATTATCAGGGCCCTGACTTTTGTTCACTTTTATAGCATAGAATGCCCTTTTAATATCCTGCACCTCAATATTAAAGTGCTGATTGTCTTTGAGTTTCTGTTTCAAATCTTGGGTTTCTGTGCTAAAATCAAAGGAATCAAAATGACCATAAAAACAATTAAGAGCATTAGCCAGCTCTGTGTCTGAATTAAAACCATCTAAAAACACATGATTACTGCGCTTTGTGCTCTGAAGGCCTGCAATAGTTTTCATACTGGCCCATGCTGAACCAAGTTTGTTTGTTGCCATCTTGCTTTCCAATTCTGATTTATAATTCTGTTTTGCTCTTAAAACTTCGGACTTCAGCTCTTTTGTGGCAACCTGTAGCTCAGAAACAACCCCCTGTTTAAAGGCAAGTGCTTTCCTCTGTAAGCAGGATTTAACTGATTTTGTAACCCATGGCTTGTTGTTGTGATATATTTTGACACGTTTACGTGGAACGATCATATTTCTGCAGAAAGCCATGTATGAGCTTGTGACGTCCACCAAAGAGTCCAAATCATCCCTGCAGGACAGTGTGAACACCTCCCAGTCCGTACAGTTAAAGCATTCCTGGAGGCAGTGCACTGAATCCTCTGTCCACACATTTATGTCTCTGGTCTTCGCCTTGCCTCTACTGAGAGCAGTTTTATATGTGGGCAGCAAATGTACACAGTTGTGATCTGAGGATCCTAAAGGAGGAAGGGGAAGTGATTTATAGGTCCTCTCTATGAATCCGTAGCACAGGTCCAATGTCTTTTTTTTTGCCTGGTTGGGCAGGAGACATACTGATAAAAGTTTTTAAGTGTCTTCTTTAAAGAAACATGGTTAAAATCCCCAAGAATAAAGTTTGGAGCCTCAGGGGAAATCGACTGCAACCACTGTACCACATCAAAGACGGTGCTGGAGGCGGAGTCAGCATTTGCTCTCGGGTGAATGTACACAGTCATTATAAAAAGTTGGGGGAACTCGCGGGGCAGATAAAAGGGGCATAGCGATACGGACAGAAGCTCCACATCGGGTGTACAGACGCGCTCTCTGACCGTGACAGATGTACAGTACTGTTTATTAATGTATAAACATACGCCGCCCCCCTGTCGTTTCCCCGTTACCTCTTCCTGCCGATCCAAGCAAAGTGGGGCTCCAAAGCCGTCAATCCACAGGTCCGCATCCCGGTCATGCGCCATAAGCCACGTCTCCATGTAAGCCATGACACAGCAGTTCTTGAAGTCCTTCTGATATTGTACATTCCCTTGAATTTCATCCACTTTATTTCTCAGGAATTGTACGTTCCCCATAATAATGGAAGGAAGAGGAATGTGGTTAAGCTGACGCCTCCTCAGATTTAATCTTACACCTCCACGCTTTCTGCGTTTCCTCCTCTTGTCTCTCTTTTCATCGCTGTGTCCATGAAAGTCTCTTAAAATAAAGTCCGGCAGTTGCGGCACAGACTCAAACACAGATGCTGCATTATCCATGTTTAAATACAGTAACATGTCTCTGGAATACTGTATTCTTCCCGGCACGATGGCTTCAGAAAAATCAGCAAGTAAGGTGCAACATTTTGAATACAGTATAGGCTACTTACTTTATTTTACATTTGTATTTTATTTTACATTTCCTACCCTATCCACCTTACTCCTAGGCCCCATGATGCCTTGTGTGAATTATGGTAACAACTTCCGGCACTAGTTTAGAACATATGGTTGTCACTGAAATGGGACACTTTTCCTTGTAAAAAAAAAACAATGACTTCGGCATCAGAAATGTGGGAACACAGCCTCTTGCACCCCAAAACAGTAACATAATCATACCACTTCCCACAACTACTGAAGGATGAGAAGATGACCTTATAAAGTGGCCTCGTAGACAGTAGCTCCCTTAGTTAGCGCCACTGCTAAGATGCTAACGCTGTAAACAAATGACCCATGCTGGCAAAATGAGTCACTTTGAGGACATTTTCAAAACTGATTAACGTTATTTCCATATTCTACATTGAAAGACCTTCAAAATGATATTTAATTTGTAGGAAGTGCGCAAAAACTGACCTGGAAAAAGATAATTTGTTTATATTTTGGCTAGGTTGGAAACTCGCATTCGATCAGTCGGGAGTTACATCTTCTGCAAAAACATTTTTTTTAGAAAGTACAATTCCTAAGCTTTCCAGTGATACCAGGCACTCACAGGGTTTTCCCGGCACTTGCTGCTACCAAACAAAGAAAGAGTCATGATTTAGGGCTTCCCATTGTCTGTCGCTTGTAATGACATGGTGCGCATTCCGATTTTTGCCAGCACGTCTCCACCGCAATAAAGTCGGCTGCATTTTGTTAAAATATGTTGGATATAATCAGATTTACCTTAGAGCAGACGTACGCCACAGCACCGCGCTTGGATGTCGTCTGTCACCGTGTGGTGAGAAGCCTCCATTTATCCAGTCTGGCACAACCACGAACACCAGCAAGTACCAGAACTACACCAAAACATTCAAAACATGCAGAAACTAGAAGAGCTGAAATTAGCTGCCACTTGAGTGTAAAACATGTATTGTGGAGAGTGTAAATAACGAAACTGATTTATGCAGCAGACGACTTTATTCACTCTCACTTCAGTCATACACAGAAAAAGCAATTCTCAATACACCAGGGTCTCTCCTTTTA
This sequence comes from Pholidichthys leucotaenia, assembly GCA_020510985.1. NCBI lineage: Eukaryota > Metazoa > Chordata > Actinopteri > Cichliformes > Pholidichthyidae > Pholidichthys > Pholidichthys leucotaenia. Next base: position 345,182,582 of record CM035840.1, read on the forward strand.
TATCAACCGCCCATCTTACATCTGCATGACATCTCACATCACAATACATTCATCCCTTCTCCCCCCAACTCCTTCGTCCTGCTACCTCACCATAATCTCCATACCTATTGTCCTTCTCTGTTTACCCTCTGCATCCAGTCTGAGATGATTAACCCAGCCTCTACACCCCCTCCCACCCCGAATCTCAGACCGAGTTTCAGTCCTCACGTCCTTTTGGCTTCAGTTTCCTCCCATATCTGCTGTAACGGGGGGTTACCGCATCCACGGCTCTGCTGTGCCGGCGGGGGGCTCCTGGGGGTGTGTCTGTCTGCGGGTGGGCCATGGCGAGGGGGGGGTGACCTTCGACTTGCCCGTGTGGCTGCTCTGATGAATCGTTTACCTGGGGAGTTCTCAGTGGGGGTCCTCCACTCCGAGGGGCCCAAGCCAACAGCACTTGCTCGTCCGCCACCACAAAGGCGAGCTTAAGTCTGTCTATGCATATTTTCTCCCGACGACCCCCCAAGTC